>CM053028.1:489923285-490551950 GCA_028564925.1 Lithobates sylvaticus | reverse complement strand
CAAATGTTATATCCTGGGGACATCACTACTGCATCAACATAAGAGTCTCAGTGACAATACAGGAGAACCACAGCTTGAAGAGTAGTGGAAGAGGGCTTCTACATGGTAATGATCGAGGAAGCTATATAGCTGAGTATTAGGAAACAACAGTTCTGCAGTGCTGATTTAGATCAAAAGCAATATGCATACATACACAAAGATTGCAATGCCATGTACGTCATCCTTCTCCCATGTGTTTTTTGTGTTAATATATGTGGCACCAACACATGCTTCTGCTGTTAACAGAGTTCTTTTTGTCAAATAAGTTTTTATTATAGTTTTAACATTTTAGAAGGGTGGGTTGCAAATGTTTAGTGCAAAATATGCAAACTACAGCAGTCACAGGCCTTGCGCCCCTTGACTTAGTGATGGATAGAATTTTGGGTTGAGATATTGTCTACTTCTTATTTAGGAATTTCGGAACCTCTATCTTGAATGGTCATGTTTTTGTTGCTATTTTACTTCTTTTCTACTGCCTATATCTATTGCTGGCTTAGTTCTTTTTGGTGGGTGTATTTTGGGGTGAATGCTGCTCTCTGGATTTGAATACCACTACCGCTATGTGTATAGGTTGTATGTGCTCTGTTTATTGGTTGTAACTCAATAAACTTTATTTCTGATTTTAAAAAAAACATATATCAAAATTACAAAGTAACTTGGGTAAATAGTACAGACTCAAGTCACATACCGTGCATCCGGAAAGTATTAACAGCACTTCACTTTTTCCACATTTTGTTATGTTACAGCCTTATTTCAAAATGGATTACATTTATTATTTTCCTCAAAATTCTACAAACAATACCCCATAATGACAACATAAAAGAAGTTTGTTTCAAATCTTTGCAAATGTATTAAAAAGAAAAAACGAAATAATCACATGTACATAAGTATTCACAGCCTTTGCCATGACACTCAAAATTGAGCTCAGGTGCATCTTGTTTCCATTGATCAACCTTGAGATGTTTC
The DNA here is from genome assembly GCA_028564925.1 of Lithobates sylvaticus. Classification (NCBI taxonomy): domain Eukaryota; kingdom Metazoa; phylum Chordata; class Amphibia; order Anura; family Ranidae; genus Lithobates; species Lithobates sylvaticus. The sequence goes on along the minus strand of CM053028.1, from coordinate 490,550,945 downwards.
TACAACTTGATTGGTAACTGTGGTAAATTCAGTTGATTGGACATGATTTGGAAAGGCACACACCTGTTTATAAAATTTACCACAGTTAACAGTGCACATTAGAGCACAAATCAAGCCATGAAGTCCAAGAAATTGTCTGTTGACTTCCGAGACAGGATTGTATCAAGGCACAGATCTGGGGAAGGGTACAGAAAACTTTCTGTAGCATTGAAGGTCCCAATGAGCACAGTGGTCTCCATCATCTGTAAATGGGAAAAGTTTAGAACCACCAGGACTCTTCCTAGAGCGGGCCGCCTGACCAAACTGAATGATCGGGGAGAATGGCCTTATTCAGGGAGGTTACCAAGAACCCGATGGTCACTCCAGCGTTTCTCTGTGGAGAGAGGAGGACCTTCCAGAAGAACAACCATCTCTGCAGCACTCAACCAATCAGGCCTGTATGGTAGAGTGGCCAGACGGAAGCCGCTCCACAGTAAAAGGCACATGGCAGCCCGCCTGGAGTTTGCCAAAAGGCACCTGAAGGACTCTCAGACCATGAGAAACAAAATTCTCTGGTCTGATGAAACAAAATTGAACTCTTTGGCCTGAATGACAAGCGTCATGTCTGGAGGAAACCAGGCATTGCTCATCACCTGGCCAATTCCATCCCTACAGTGAGGCGTTGGTGGTGGCAGCATCATGCTGTGGGGATGTTTTTCAGCGTCAGTAACTGGGAGACTAGTCAGGATCAAGGGAAAGATGAATGCAGCAATGTATAGACATCCTTAATGAAAACCAGCTCCAGAGTGCTCTGGACCTCAGACTGGGACGAAGGTTCATCTTCCAACAGAACAATGACCCTAAGCACACAGCCAAGACAACAAAGGAGTGGCTACAGGACAACTGTGTATGTCCTTGAGTGGCCCAGCCAGAGCTCAGACTTGAACCCGTTTTGAGCATCTCTGGAGAGATCTGAAAATAGCTGTGCACCGACGATCTCCATACAACCTGATGGAGCTTGAGAGCTCCTGGAAAGAAGAATGGGAGAAACTGCCCAACAATAGTTGTGCCAAGCTTGTAGTATCATATTCAAAAAGACTTGAGGCTGTAATTGGTGCCAAAGGTGATTCAACAAAGTATTGAGAAAAGGCTGTGACTACTTATGTACATGTGATTTTTTTCGTTTTTCATTTTTAATTAATTTGCAAAGATTTGAAACAAACTCCTTCCTGTTGTCATTATGGGGTATTGTTTGTAGAATTTTCTGTAAAATAACGAATTTAATCTGTAATTTTCTGTAAAATGCAATGCAGGAAGGCAGCCTGGAGGAGTTCTGTACACAGATGTACAGAATGCCCCCTCCCCAGATCTGTAATTTCCTGCTTGTGTGATTGGCTCACTGATTTTTCCCAGATGTCTGCACATGTCAGATTTTGGGCATCCCTTGCAACAAAAATGTAATTTATGGGGATATATTTTCCCAAAGGGAAATCACATCTAAAGGGATGCAGACCCTGCCACTTACCTTATTAAGGTGAAGCTGCAGGTGAAGCAGCTGATTGATAATTATAAAATCACTCGCATTCATTTTCCACATTGACACAAACACACAATTAGCTATTTCTTCAGAATAACGAAAGGTAGCAATCTAAAAAAAGGGTTTGTTAAAATCCCTGCAATGTACCTAGATCACCTAGAGGGGAATGTTGTGTTTTTTTTTTTTTCTCTCAACAAAAGTTGAGTTACTATTTAAATATTTGGAATTAGGGTTGCCACCTTATCCCTTTAGCCTAGGTTCACACTAAATGCGGGTTTGAAATCCTATTCTTTCAGCTGAAGTCACGCGATTTCAAACCGGCATTTCAGTCCGACTTCGGGGGCGATTGGGAGACATCTGTGCCGGTTCATGCACAGATGTCTATTCAAATAGCCCCCGAAGTTGCCAAAAGTAGTGCAGGAACTACTTTTGGGAATCAGTGTGGCACCACAAAGTCGGCGTTGCACCGAATCGAACAGCTCAATAATGGCATGCAATGCCAAGCTGCAGTTTCCAAAGCAAGCAAAGCCCTCTTCTTGTATTAAGAGAGGTATGGACTCCAGAGAGAGAGATATCATTTTGCCCCTGTTCAAATCATTAGTAAGACCTCATCTGGAATATGCAGTTCAGTTTTGGGCACCAGTTCTCAAAAAGGATATCGGGGGAACTGGAGAAAGCGCAGAGAAGGGCAACCAAACTGATAAGAGGCATGGAGGAGCTCAGCTATGAGGAAAGATTAGAGGAACTGAATTTATTCACTCTTGAGAAGAGGAGATTAAGGGGGGATATGATCAACATGTATAAATATATAAGGGGTCCATATAGTGAACTTGGTGTTGAGTTATTCACTTTATGGCCAACACAGAGGACAAGGGGGCACTCTTTACGTCTAGAGGAAAAGAGATTTCATCTCCAAATACGGAAAGGTTTCTTCACAGTTAGAGCTGTGAAAATGTGGAATAGACTCCCTGCAGAGGTGGTTCTGGCTAACTCAGTAGATTGCTTTAAGAAAGGCCTGCATTCTTTCCTAAATGTACATAATATAACTGGGTACTAACATTTATAGGTAAAGTTGATCCAGGGAAAATACGATTGCCTCTTGGGGGATCAGGAAGGGATTTTTTTCCCCTGCTGCAGCAGATTGGAGCATTCCCTGCTGGGTTTTTTTTTTGCATTCCTCTCGATCAACTGTGGGTATATAATTGGGTATATTGGATTGTACAATATTATTTTTTTTTTTTATGGTTGAACTGGATGGACTTGTGTCTTTTTTTAGCCTAGCTAACTATGTAACGGTGCCGATTTGGCATGCGATTTGACATGTCAAATTGGCCCAGTGTGAACAGGGTCTGAAACCCGAACACATGAATTTCACAGTTTCTAAAGCTAATTTAATGCAGATAAGGCACCAGGTGAGTTTAATTACCACCTTATTTATCTATAGAAACTGTGTAATTATTATGTGTTTGGTTTTAAAGGGAGGAGGTGGCAACCCTATTTGTAACTAGTGTTGTTTTTAGAGTTGATTGTGCTCTGTGTGTGATTGCTGGGCATGAATTTGGGAAGTGAGTCTCTGTTCACAAAGCTAACAAACCAGGATAAAGATCCTAAAGTAACCATTTTTTTTCCAGGTGTGTTCAAAAAATAAATGCAGTATTCTCTTCCATTTTTAAATCCCAACTTTGAGAGAACTAAAAGTCCTCCCTTGCATTTGTGCTGCACCCACGGTACAAGGGTTCAATTCTCGTTTTTCTCTAGTGGCCACGAAAAGCACTTTTGCTTACCTGATTCCCTGCTCCCCCAGGAGGCAGTGCTCCTCTATACTCCGGCAGTGGACTTTTCCTCGGTGTCCTCACATCCAAGTCAGGACCCTGACATCAGAGAACTTTAGACCGCTGTTGCTTACCTTCGAACAGTGATTTGTTTCATCTGTCAATGTTTTTTAATTTGATAAACCTGTCAGACAATAGAGTTCTGTCTTCTGCAACATGGTATCAATTCTGTCTAGCAGTTCACTCTCTGCAGTAGATGATTCGTTGCACTATCAGTGATGAGCACAGGAATCTCAATACACTTAACTGAACTGATCTAATCGAATGTTAAGGCTTTTTTTCTCCTAGGATCAAATGTTAGGGAATGTTACATGCACCCTGTGAAAGGCAACAAACGGAAACTGACATTTTACACATATTACAAATATTATTTGTGACTTTTGTGCACATGCTGACACATTCACAAAGTAAATTTATTTAGACCACAGATAGACCACATAGGCAAGCCATAGATAATGCAATTTTCTTTCCTGTAACCACAGGTTGCAGGAAAGAAAAATCGCTCGATTCCCTCATCAACACTGACTGGGAATCCCTCCTGTGGAGCTATTGTGTTTTGCCGGCAGGGGGGTGCAGGGCGCTGTAACTGCCAGTAGAAGACTGTGATTATAGCCAGTGGCAATAATCGCATGTAAAAATCTGACATATTAGTTGTACCCAAGTCAATCAATGGATTGACTTGGGTACAATCATCCTGCCCATAGATGGTTAGAATCTCGGCCAGTCGTTGCTGAACCAGCTAAGATTCAAACCATCTAAGCAGGCTTAGTTCCATACCTCATTTCTTTGCTGTTAACAATTTATTTCTATAGTGACAATGGGTAAGAATGGTAAAAACTGGTCTCCCAGATACATGGTGATAACAGCAACTTTGCAGTCCCAGACCGCTCTACAGTAATCCATTTTAATACGTAAAAACATGACTCACCGGTGCCTGTGTTTGAAGCTGTTTACTTTAGCTGTAATTATTTAATTTATTCTAATGTGCTGCTAAGGATATCTGGGTTACATCATCTTGAATAGTTTCTGCCAGGTACTTCCTCTCTTTTGGGACTTGCTCACACCAGAACGCATTAATTATCTTATGTGGCATTGATGTAGGTAGAATACATGGTTCCTTCATACCAAGTGCATTGTCCAGTGCTTCAAAATGAAGGGACATGGTTCATACGCAACATACTGTGGAAAAATTTCTGCATTCTGAATGTTATCATTCAGGTCAATTCCACTACAGTCTTAATCACCTCAATACCAGCATGTTAGGACCCTTACAAACTGGGCGTTTAGTCTAATGCCTCATGCACACGATCAGACTTTCCAACAACAAAACCATGGAGTTTTGTTTGAAGGTTGTTGGCTCCAACTTGTCTTGCATACACACGGTCACACAAATGTTGGCCAACAATTACGAACATGGTGACGTACAAGACATACGACGAGTTGAGAAAAAGGAAGTTCAATAGCCAGGGCACCACTCTTTGGGCTCCTTCTGCTTGATTCTGAGCATGCGTGAACTTTTGTGCGATGGACGGAAAGTCTGACAACAAAGTTTTGTTGGCTGAAAATTTGAGAACCTGCTAACCAACATTCTTTGCCGGAAAGTCCACCAACAAATGTTCGATGGAGCATACACACAGTCAGACTTTCAGCCAATAAGCTCACATCCAACATTTCCCGTCAGAAAATCCGACCGCGTGTACGCGGCATAACATTTAGCCAAGGGCAAAGGGCACAGGTGTGAGGTCCAGGCCTGTTGCCAGGGAGAGGCTGATGGCTTCTGCGGGTGGGCGGAGCACAGAGTAGTATTTACATTTAGTGCCGTATGCATCCAGGGTTGAATGCCGGCAACGCAGATATCTTGTGTTCTGGGCATTCAGCCACAGCAGCTGTCAGTCTCTCATAGAGTTTAACAAGCTGCCGGCAGCAGCAAACATGTGATTTCCACTCATGGCTAAGCACGGGAGCCCCATGCACCAAGGCTAAATACCCAGTGTACATGGGGTCTAATACCCCCCTTCCTGTCCAGGACATTTTTCAGTTTTCAGCGGTGTGATGGTTTGACTGACAATTACTCCACCATGCACCACAGTACCCAAATACATTTTATATAATTTATCAAGACAATAAAAGCTTTTATTTGGTGGTATTTTTTGCCACTGGTTTCTATATACAGTGCTCAGCATAAATGAGCACACCCCTTTTGAAAAAGAAGATTTTAATCAATATCTCAATGAACACAAGAACAATTTCCAAAATTTTGACCAAACTAAGTTCTATAAAACTTTTGTTTAGCTCATTACATGAAAGTAAGGTTAATAATATAACTTGAATTACAAAATCTTAATTTTTACTCAAATTAGTTGATGCAAACATTAATACATCCCACAAAACTACTACTCAACTTGTCTCTTCAGAATTCCCCATAGGTGTTAGATTGATTTCAGATCAGGAGACATCTAGGCCACTGAATCACTTTCAACCTGTTCTTCTTCGAAAATCCAACAGTGGCCTTAGATGTGCGTTTTGGATCATTGTCAGGTTGGAAAAATGCATGACGACCAAGGGCATGGAGTGATAGTAGCATCTTCTCTTTCAATTTAGAGCAGTACATCTGTGAATTCATGATACCATTAATGAACTGCAGCTCCCCGACACCAGCAACACTCATCCATCCCCACAGAAGGACACTGCCACCACCATGTTTCACTGTAGGCACCATGCATTTTACTTTGTACCCCTCACCTTTGTGATGCCATACAGTTTTGAAGCCATCAATTCCAAAACATTTATCCTTGTCTCATCACTCCAGAGTACAGAGTCCCAGTAGTCTTCCTTTTCAGCATGGGCCCTGGCAAATTCTAAGCTGGCTTTTTTGTGCATGGGTTTTAGAAGAGGCTTCCTTTGTGGACAACACCCGTGCATGCCATTCCTCTGCAGCGTATGCCGTATTGTGTCACAGGAAACAATCACCCCAGTTTGGCTTTCCACTTCTTTGGCTAACTGCAGTGAATTTTCATGGTGATTTTCTTCAACCCTTCTCATCAGAAGACGCTCTTGTCGAGGAGTTCACTTCCGTGGGCGGCCTGGACGTCTCTGTGAGATAGTTGCAGTTCCATCTTTGTTACATTTTTGTATTACTTTTGCTACAGTATTCTGACTGATAAGTAAAGCTTTGCTAATCTTCTTGTAGCCTTCACCTTTCTTGTGTAAAGACATTATTTTCTTAGGCTTTGTGACATTTCTCTTCCATGTGGTGTCATTGCTGACATCACGAAATGGGAAGGGGTTTTCTTTAAGTAACGCCCTTTTATAATCAACTGTATGCTGGACACCTGTTTAACCACTTACAGACAGGAAGATTTGGTTGCCTAATGACCAGGCCATTTTTTGTGATTCGACTGACAATTGCGTGGCCGTTCGATGCTGTACCCAAATAAAATTTATGTCCTTTTTTTCCCACAAATAGAGCTTTCTTTTGGTGGTATTTGATCACCTCTGTGTTTTGACTGACAATTGCGTGGCCATTCGATGCTGTACCCAAATAAAATTTATGTCATTTTTTCCCACAAATAGAGCTTTCTTTTGGTGGTATTTGATCACCTCTGCGGTTTTTATTTTTTGTGCTATAAACAAAAAAAGAGCAAAAATTCAGAAGAAAAATATATATTTTTTACTTTTTGCTATAATAAATATCCACAAAATGTTTTTGAAAAACAAATTTCTTCCTCAGTTTAGGCCAATATATATTCTTCTACATATTTTTGGTAAACAAAAAAGCAATAAGCGTATATTGATTGGTTTGTGCAAAAGTTATAACGTCTACAAACTATGGGAAAGATTTATGGCATTTTTTTTTTTTACTAGTAATGGCGGTGATCTGTGATTTTTTTTTAGCGCTACTGCGACATTGAGGCGGACAGATCGGACACTTTTGACACATTTGTGGGACTATTGAAATTTATACATCAATTAGTGCTATAAAAATGCACCGATTACTGTGTAAATGTCACTGGCAGGGAATAGGTTAACACTAGGGGGCGATCAAGGGGTTAAATGTGTTCCCTAGTTAGTGTTTCTAACTGTACGGGGATGTGACTGACTGGAAGAGGAGACATATCGTTGTTCCTACTTAGTAGGGACAAATGATATGTCTCCTCTCCCCTGACAGAACAGGGATTTGTGTGTTTACACACACAAATCCCTGTTCCTGCTCTCGTGCACGCGATCGCTGCTGGCCGGCGAAAAGAGAAGGCGCTTCTAACTGCAATAAAAACTAGACTTTAATAGCCCAAAACAGTTAAAAAAACACAAGATAAATTAGGTATATATCATGTATTGGGAAGCGTCCAGCAGGAGGTGTTCCCTGGGTGATCCGACAACGTGTCTCCTGGCCACTCCACCACTCCAGTGGTGTTGAGTGGCGTGTCTGGTACCCTGGGCGATCTGTTGCGCTGCCGGAACTGGCGTGGACCTCAGTAACCGGACGTGCCATCAAGAGGGGCGGTGATGCGTTTTGGAACATGTGCACTGGCTCCTTCTTCATGACTGACACTGGAAATGGAGGACCGGATTAAGTAAGAGTTTTTTGTGTCAGGTTTAGGGAAGATGTTAATTTTAAGTATCGGGGTTTGATTGGAAATTATTTTTGAAGCATGGTAAATGCTAGGGTACAGGTGATTTAAGTGTTACACAATGATTATTAGTTGGGGATATATTTTTATGTTATTAGACGATTGAACACTTTTTACTTTACGTTTGGTTTTAGTGCTGAAAAACACATATTTGCTCTTGCCTCTTGCATAGGCACCAGGAGAGGATGTGTGAGTTAAACTCCCCAGTTTGGGCATAGACAACAGTGAACATTTTGACCCCTTCCATCTTTAGCTGGAGTTGGGCTTACATGATGCATTATAGCCGTGAGTATTCCTGAATTTTCTATGGCAGACACCTACTCTGTATCTCAGGACTGGACAGATGCCAGGTAGTCAAGGCATCTAAAATGATATCTGCCGCAATTTTATTCTCAACTTTTATTGCTGTTGTGATCTAAGCGCATTTTCCCTCTGTCTTCAAAACTAGCTACTAAATAGGAAAAATTGACTTCTCCATGACTTTGCTGGCCCCTAATTGTTATCTACAAAGGGTGATTTCCTTAAAGGAAGCAGGCCCTGTCTACATTAGTCTGATGTTCCTTTAGGACTATACTTGGGATTCCCATAGGGTTTCCTGGGGAATAAAAGGGACTTTTTGTTTCAGAACAGATATTCTTGTACATCCTTTACTACTGACAATTAGTTGATTTGTTTAACTTATATTTTGAGAGCTGGGAAGAGTTAAAATCGATGTTAGTTTATTTTTTTGCTGCCTGTATTTCCCTTCACTTCCTTTCCCAGAGACTCAACAGGAAGTAAAAAAAAATTTAAAATCTCCCAAAGTGAGGGAAATTCCCATCTTTTTTGGATGTAGTAGAGAAGGGAGGGTTAAAATCCCTGTCAAGTGAGGGAAATTACCATTTAAGGCAGATGTCCCCATTGAAAGATTTTCTCCTTACCGTACAAATAGAAGGGTGAATATCCCTAATGGGAACACAGGGACTAATAAAAAAACTTGACAGATGATCTAACCTTTCCCAACAGTTTTCGAAAAAGTGAAAAAAGGGTTTGCCTATAGAAACAGTTGAATAGTGCGAGTAACATTAAACGGAACTGAAGGTATTTAAAAAAAAAATTACAATCAGTCAGGCTTTTTACTGCAGACATGCAATGTCTCTTCTGCAATAAAATACACCTACCTGCCTGCCCACAGACTTCTGTGGCATGTAAACTGACCTGCACATGCAGAGCTCAGTTTACATCACCAGCACCCTCCCTGTGTGCCAGAATGACTGCACACATGCAGGCGTTACGTCATCCCATGCCAGCCAATGAAGATTCCTGAAGACCAGCACCTGAAAGGAGATGGAAAGAAGATACTGGCACTGGCGAGGGATGCCTCGAGGGCTTGGGACTGTTCGAGAGGAGGTAAGTATAGTGCGTTAAGTTCTGCCTTAAATTATGCTGGGAGGTTTGCAGGGTCTTGTTAAATGATTCCTTGCTGTTAAACCTTCCTTCCATGCTGCAGTATGCCTAATGCCTCGTACACACGATCGGACTTTGCCGCGGGAATGTCCGCCGGACCTTCCAGCGGGGCTTCGCCGGACTTGAAATTGAACGGACTTGACCACACACGAGCACGCAAAAAGTCCGGCGGTTCACGCGATGACGTACAGCACGTACGACGGGACTAGAAAAATACTAGAAAAATACTTGCTACTGAGCATGCGTCCTTTTTGGTCCGCCGGACCATCATACAGACGGCCGTATTGTCCGCCGGACTGCCAAGTTCAGCGGACAATTTTAAAACAAAATTTAAAACCTAGTCCGCCGGACTTTTGGGAAAAAAAAGTCAGTTGAAGGCCCACACACGATCGGACTGTCTGGCGGACTCTAGTATCGTGTATACGCGGCATAAGGGCTTTTTTTTACTCTCACTGTTGAGTGTTGTGCCCTCTAAAGAACAGTCTGTGTTTGGTTCACATTTCAGAGGGCATTTCACAGGTGGTGAGGAGGCAATTATAATGCCTGCTAATTCCATGATTATGTTTAATATCTGTTTATTAAATGTTTTTCTGTTATAACAAGTTCACATGAAAAAAAGGTAGAAAAAAAAATATGGCTCAGACATATATCCAAATACATTACAACACACCAACTCAGTGAGCGTAAAATATTCATGCTGGTACATACATATATCAAAAGACATGGTAGTCCCCAATAGGTAAATAACAAAGAAGCATAACGACCCTAGTAAGCGGGTATTGATGCACTCAGTAGTCAGACAAAAATATATAGTAATGTCTAAATATACCTTATACCAAAAACATAAGAAACATAAACATTCAAATACACGGAGAGGGGTCTTTCTACAATGAGAGCAATAGGGGATACCTTTCTCGGTTGGACAGATAACAATAAAAAAAAAGAGAGGGGGGGTGGAAGGGGGAAAAAAAAGCAAGACCCAAGCACTATGATGAGGGTTGAAGTCAGGTATCCAATAAACGGAAGCGAGTAATATAACAGGGAGATCAAAGGTAAGAGGCAAATTTAGAGGAAAGTCCAGACCGACCATGTTAGAGTGTAATTGGCAGATTTAGCTGTTTCCCAGGAGATCAGATTTTCCAGATGACAAATTGAGTCCATCCCACAGGCCCATTCCATGAAGGATGGGGACTGTGGCTTACACAACGCCCTGGTGATCACAGTACATGCAGAAGTCAATAAGGCCCCTTTCACACTGGGGCGGTGCGGGGCGGCGACGGTAAAGCAGCGCTATATTTAGCGCTGCTTTACCATCGTTTTACCCGCGGTATGCGGCCGCTAGCGGGGTGGTTTTAACCCCCGCTAGCGCCCGCAAAAGGGTTAAAAACCTCCGCAAAGCGCCGCTGCAGCGGCGGTTTGCGGGCGGTATCCCCGCGGTTTCCCATTGATTTCAATGGGAAGGAGCGGTATAGGAGCGGTAAATACACCGCTCCTTCACCGCTCCAAAGATGCTGCTAGCAGGACTTTTGTTGCGGTCCTGCTAGCGCACCGCTCCAGTGTGAAAGCCCGCCGGCTTTCACACTGGAGTGAATGGGGCCGTTTTTTTTTCAGGTGGTATACAGGCGCTATTTTTAGCGCTGTACCGCCTGAAAACCGCCCCAGTGTGAAAGGGGCCTAAGTGTTTTGTTCATAGGATCCAGGCATCATTGATAGTAGAGTAATACGAAGAGAATTAATGATTCCATCTCCAACCAAATCATAGTAGAGGTGAATTATTTTGTCCCAGAAAGGAGTTATGAGGGTACAAGTGCTCCAAATATATAATGCTTATAATGCTGCAATTTTGTACTTTGCACTTGTGGTTCAGTCCCATTAAACCCAATGGGCGAGTTTGACCTTGTGGTAAAATGAAACGGCACAAATTAAAGCATCATGGCCATGGCACGTGAACAGCCCTGGCTGTATTGGGACAGCTCAGGTAGGAGATGGAGGGGGGGGCATAATAAAAAAAAAACGGCTGAGCACTAAGTATGTTTACTGTGTGATTAGAAAGAGGACAGTGCTAGGACCGGTGAACACACTGACCCACATTTTCATGGGCACAGAATCAGGGTCATCCAGGAATACTGGCACCCCGATGTATTCAGGTGGCATGCCATGCTCACCAGATGAATGCAAGGATACAAATTTGAATCTCTCAGCAGGTAAGCAATGTGCTTGGAGTCAGTTTAAAGGCAACTTTTTCGTATTTGATCAGTGGGTACCATTAATAAACTCCATAAAGTGCAGACTTCTGTTAATGCTGTGGAATTGTCCCTCTTAAGTACATTTTTGTCACCATTCCAGTGAGACTCCTGGACATAAACCGAAGTAGCTAAATGAACATTGTGTATTAGTACAAACTGTTTAAAAAATGCCGTAATCTAAATCCTCGATGAGCTTGACAGACTTTTGGGCACGCAGCTTGTTTTTGTAAAACCTTTAAACTGGACCTGATATCATAGACATAGAGAGGAACATGTTAATGAGTTATTTTGCAGGAATGTGTCCATCTAATGAGAAACCTCCATATTGACAGTTGTCGTGAAGAAAAGCCACAATTTGTTGCGTTTGTTAAAATGTGTAAACTTTCAGAGGTAAATTTATGATGTGTAGATGAACTGGGCCAAACTCATAAGCCCCATACACACGGTCGGACTTTTTCATCAATTTGGTCCGATCGGACAAGGTTGTTGAAAAATCAGACCGTGTGTATGCACCATCGGACAGTGTTCGTCGGTTTGTCCGTCGGACAAAGTCTTATCTCCTGCTGGAAAGATTTGCCGTCAACCCGGTCCGATCACACCAAATCCGATCGTGTGTACGGTTGTCCGACCGGACAAAGTGCTACGCATGCTCAGATCACATTACAAGACCAAAGCTATTGGCTACTAGCCTCTACGTAGTCCCGTCGTAGGCAACAAACGTCACCACGTTCAGAATGATCGGATTTTCCGACAACTTTGTCCGACCGTGTGTACGCAAAACCAACATCGGACAAAGTATGACGGACATGGTCCGACGGACCTGGTCCGCGGATTGTCCGACCGTGTGTATGGGGCTATACATGGTGGTCTAATAAAGTAGACCTGTACATTGTCCCAAATTGAGGAGTTGCTGGAACAAGGTGACCGGAATGATTACCAGTCTATTTGAAGTTAAAGTGTCACTAAACCAACATCATAAAAAACTATCAATAAATGGTGTATTACATGCTGTTCATACTCACTCAGTCACTATGAGATAACATTTCTGTACAGGCAGTCCCTGGGTTACATAGGGACTGTGTGTTTGTTCTTAAGTTGAATTTGTTTGGAAGTCGGAACAGCTTTTTGGATAACATAGGTATCATTTGTTTTGCTGTCTGTGCCCCCGTTCAGAAGATTTCATCTCACTTTCTGTCCCTATGACAATTGGATTTTGAAAAATGTGGGTTGTGGAAACAAGGATTGCTAATAAAGCTTCGGTGGAGACACCTTTTTCCCTTGATAACTCTTACAGGAGTGAATTTCCCTTCCTAGGGGTAGATTTTCCTCTCACTTCCTGTTGTCTCCCCCTGTAAGTGGGAGTCGTTTGTAACCCGAGGACCGCCTGTATTCTGCAAAAAACCTGATTGATCCTGCTGCTCTCTATATCCACCTCCTGCCCCCCCCCCCAATTCATCCAGGGATTTTGCTGCACATATTCAGTTTTCAGTGAGGTTTCTATGCTAAGCATTTCCTCTCTATCATATCTGAGCAGCCCATGTGACTATAGAGTCACACATGTGCGTGTATACACAGGGGTGCATGATGTTGTGGAAATTCCACTATACTCTTGCGCTATTAAGCGTCCTTTCAGCACAGTGCACTAGCTCTTTTATTCAAAGACAACAAAAGCAATCACAAACAGGAAGCCCTGGCCCCAACAGCCAGTTGCTTCCTTCACAGGATATAACCAAAAGGATATGAGTTTATACAACAACCAATGACTACCGTTCCTGCTGATGGGAGATTATCTGCAGGTGTATGCCATGGCACCCCAAATATGTTGATCAGGCATACAGGGGTGACACTAGCGCACATCAGCGAAACCGATAATGTCTTTGCAGAGTGAACACATCCCCCCCCAGACGATCGGTGGACATATCCCCACTCTGCAAACACCTCTCTCCAACCTCAGGAAGTTTTCCACTACCAAACGGATCTCAACCAGGGTCAGTCTGCCCTAGTCAGCTCTTTAGAACGGGTTGTGGGAGAACTAACACTGGGAGACACTATGACAATACATATTAAAATACATCTTCATAAGATTTCCACAACAGTCCCTCCTCTTGTCATATGCTCACATGTGTCCCTCGATGAATCTTGATCTTCTTCTTACAACTGGAAATCAATCGGTCCTTACAGTCCATATGAGTCCATAAAAAGGAAAACACGTCTTGACATGTAGACTCTGTTCTTCAGGAGGGATGACTTAGAGGAGGACATGAAGGCTGGTCGGTCTGGGATCCTCTGTGTCTTGTACGTGGGTTAGGCTTTGGGGCGTCTCATCTGCTCGTGCTCTGTTCACTCGTCCAATCAGGCAACAGTAGCCCCTCATCACAGCATATAGAAGGAATAGAAACAAAAAGAACATGAGTATATATACCCCTACTTCCTTCAACTATGACCTGCTGCAAAATAAAAAAAATCCCCAAAGATTCCCAGACCCGTAAAAGGACTTCAACCTTCACTAGCTATAGCTCTGGCTTCGCCTTGCAGGGATCTAAACCTTATGCATATGGGCCTGAACTTTGTCACCAGTATCCCCGATCCAGGTACAACAAGCTTTACCTATGAATTCCCAGAAACTTCCCTTGGACTGTGGGAACTTCCTTGTAGCTTCAACAGTTACATTGAACATCCCATCCACAACGGATGAGAAATTGTTCAATCGTTTCATAAGCTCAAGCCCCCACCATGTACAAGCAGGAAACCATGCCCAGACCTGGTCAGGGTTGGTGAGCAATTCCCTTCCAGCTGTCCCTGCCATTCTTACCTTCTCTCGCGCCATCAGATCCTCACGATCGGCCATGACATAAGATGCCGGGACGAGTTTCACCAGCACACATGAACCTCTTGCATTAGGGGAATTACCTTATAAGCTGTAGATCTGCATTAATACCAAACTAAAGTTGAAGCACACTTGTGGGCTACCTAGTTTTCCCAATACCAAAGCTGGAAAGAACCAGAGCTGTTGTTAAAATTATAATTCATTTTACCCTCTAGAAATGTATCGTTAAATTCTATTAACAAGTGTCTGTTTGGATTTTACTAGTTTGTCAAAACTCCTCATACAAATATGAACATCACATATAGCATGTACCGCCGTCATCGCTGGGGCACTAGAGCTCAGTGGAGACTCAGAGTAGACCCAACCATGTGTCCTGTTCGCTTTCTTAGCTATTTGGAAAATACACTTTAAAAATATAAATAAAAAAAAAATACTCCTCATTCTTTGGTGTAGTTGAGCAGCTTCTTTCAGTGTCTGGCGCGTGGATCCAGTTGTCTCATCCCTCAAGCTTCTTTACAATGACCTAGTCACCTGGTTGGAAAGAATGTAAATCGGTTATTGTGTCAGGGTCCAGGAGGGACTCATGAACCCTGTGGTGGACCTTTTGAAGTTCATGTTACAGTGACTGCACCCACCCCATCAGCTGAGAATGTAGGTGACAGCTTCTGAGGAAAGTACAACTCTGGTTTTGGTTGACCTCCAAACAAACCTCATATGGCAATAACCCAGACATGTGGGAACTCAATGACTGTGATCATTGCATAACCTGTGCGTGGCTTACCATCTGGGGTGTAATACCTGGAACCATTGACAAAAAGGTTCTTATACGAGCGTCATTCACCAGACTGCTGATTCAAATTCCATCAAAAAAGACAGTCGTGGAACCTGCCGTTCCTACTAGGTCACAAACTTGGCTAGAATTAGAGCGGTTAGTATGATTGGTTTGAAAATTTGTCATTCTCACCACTATCATCCCCCCATTTTCTTTTGGAGGAAGACACGCAGAGTTTAGAATGGTGCAGAAAAAAAAAAAACAATGAAACAGTGAAATAGCCTATGATACTTTTACCTTAGGCGTGTGTGTTTATGCATGTGAACAGCTATCTACATACACCTGCTTTCTATGTACATACACTTTCAGAAACTCCTTGAAAAGATACTTATAAACAAAAGTTATTACTCTATCCTTCACATTTAACCTACAAAGAATGGTAAACAATACAACATTCGTGTACATTGGTAAATTGTCACTGACATTCCTCAAAACCGACAATAACTAAACCCTCTGTAACCCTTTACTTTCACGTCCCTACTAAAATACAACAGCCACGACATGCAAGAGGGCTGTCGCGGTAGGTTCAAACATATTCCTGTTACTACATACAAACAATGAGAAGACCTAAAACATGAGACAAACCTTTAGATAAAAATGTGGGGGAGATACAGTGCCTTGCGAAAGTATTCGGCCCCCTTGAACTTTTCAACCTTTTGCCACATTTCAGGCTTCAAACATAAAGATATAAAATTTTAATTTTTTGTGAAGAATCACCAACAAGTGGGACACAATTGTGAAGTGGAACGAAATCTATTGGATATTTTAAACTTTTTTAGCAAATAAAAAACTGAAAAGTGGTGCGTGCAAAATTATTCGGCCCCTTTACTTTCAGTGCAGCAAACTCACTCCAGAAGTTCAGCGAGGATCTCTGAATGATCCAATGTTGTCCTAAATGACTGATGGTGATAAATAGAATCCATCTGTATGTAATCAAGTCTCTGTATAAATGCACCTGCTCTGTGATAGTCTCAGGGTTCTGTTGAAAGCGCAGAGAGCATCATGAAGACCAAGGAACACACCAGGCAGGTCCGTAATACTGTTGTGGAGAAGTTTAAAGCCGGATTTGGATACAAAAAGATTTCCCAAGCTTTAAACATCCCAAGGAGCACTGTGCAAGCGATCATTTTGAAATGGAAGGAGTATCAGACCACTGCAAATCTACCAAGACCTGGCTGTCCCTCTAAACTTTCAGCTCAGACAAGGAGAAGACTGATCAAAGATGCAGCCAAGAGGCCCATGATCACTCTGGATGAACTGCAGAGAACTACAGCTGAGGTGGGAGAGTCTGTCCATAGGACAATAATCAGTCGTACACTGCACAAATCTGGCCTTTATGGAAGAGTGGCAAGAAGAAAGCCATTTCTCAAAGATATCCATAAAAAGTCTCGTCTAAAGTTTCCCACAAGCCACCTGGGAGACACACCAAATATGTGGAAGAAGGTGCTCTGGTCCGATGAAACCAAAATCGAACTTTTTGCCCACAATGCAAAACGATATGTTTGGCGTAAAAGCAACACAGCTCATCACCCTCAACACACCATCCCCACTGTCAAACATGGTGGTGGCAGCATCATGGTTTGGGCCTGCTTTTCTTCAGCAGGGACAGGGAAGATGGTTAAAATTGAGGGGAAGATGGATGCAGCCAAATACAGGACCATTCTGGATGAAAACCTGTTGGAGTCTGCAAAAGACCTGAAACTGGGACGGAGATTTATCTTCCAACAAGACAATGATCCCAAACATACAGCAAAATCTACAAAGGAATGGTTCACAAATAAACGTATCCAGGTGTTAGAATGGCCAAGTCAAAGTCCAGACCTGAATCCAATCGAGAATCTGTGGAAAGAGCTGAAAACTGCTGTTCACAAACGCTCTCCATCCAACCTCACTGAGCTCGAGCTATTTTGCAAGGAAGAATGGGCAAGAATTTCAGTCTCTCTATGTGCAAAACTGATAGAGACATACCCCAAGTGACTTGCAGCTGTAATCGCAGCAAAAGGTGGCTCTACAAAGTATTAACGCAAGGGGGCTGAATAATTTTGCACGCCTCACTTTTCATTTTTTTATTAGTTAAAAAAGTTTCAAAAATCCAATAGATTTCGTTCCACTTCACAATTGTGTCCCACTTGTTGGTGATTCTTCACAAAAAATAAAAAATTTATATCTTTATGTTTGAAGCCTGAAATGTGGCAAAAGGTTGAAAAGTTCAAGGGGGCCGAATACTTTCGCAAGGCACTGTATGTCATAGTTCCCAAAACAAAAATGAAAAAAACAAAACAACCAGACGGAATGCTGCCTAGCGATAGAAAAAAATACAATGGGAAAGACACGAGAGCATCTCGAAATTTTGCATGGCCCAGCCACACAAAGTTCAAAAACAGGCAAGAGGGCTTTGATAATTTTAACCACATAAAAGTGTAGTACACATCCAACAACTCACTCATTACAGATTTCTGAAGCCACAACTGAACTACTTCCAAGGTATTTTTATTCTGGGGTCTCGTACCTCCAGACATCAAAAGTACCTGCCAGAGGAATACACCTTACTGTACCCATTGCCCATGACGATTCGAATCGCTTTTTTGGCGAACTCTGCGTCCAGAGAACCCTGCGCTTTACTTTCGGAGCGGTTATTGTTTGCGCCTTTATTACTATAACCGCTTCCCGATTATTGTACATTGCCTGAACGGGGCTTCTAGCGTATTACTCCTCACGTTTATGCTAATACTATCGCGCACTGAAATTCCGACTATTATACACGGCCCGACCGATATACGGCCTTCTAAATGTATTTGTCCGACAACTACAAAAGCACCATGAAATCCTCCTCTATTCAAAACAATATTATGGCTTCTATCTGTACCTAGATATTACAACAATAACTTGGATGCCTCCTGATCTACCCAGAACTGTATTACAGTATAAAACAACTGAAATTTAATTTAAAAATCAAACATACTTCCAAACACGAGTTAAAAGACCCCAAGCTCCTCCCACCAACTTCCTGTTGCACACCTGCAAAGAACTTCCTGTTGTACATCACATCTTGTAAAGAACTTCCTGTCTTCTCAGCTTTAAGAACCCATCTAACTGGTTTATTTAAATATCAATGAACAGGAAGGAGGAGGGGGAGGGGAAGCCTAGTTTCATATTTTGTCTATCAAGACATATAAAAGAATCTATGGCGCAACAAAAGCCAAAAACTGAAACTCCTGCAAAAAGATAGCTCAAGGAGGTCAACCAAAGCCTTTCTTTTCTACTGCAGGCTGTAAAAAATAAAAATAACACATACCGCTAAAAGTACAAAAACTCAGTTAAAGCTAGTAAATTCAGTGCAAAGTAGAGACCCCACTCAAACCCAAAACTCAATACAAAAAACACAACAGTTTCACTGAGAAGTATGTAAAAAGTACAAAAACAGCCAAACCTGAAAAGATTGAATTCACTTAAAAGTAAATGGTGCTCAGACCGCATGGCCACACACACACTCAAAGGAAACCAAAAATGGTGCCTTTCGACCCGGTGTCTCGCCCCTGAAATTGGAGAAATTTCCACTTACTGTTTGCAGGCTAAACAGTATAAAATCCTTAAACTGCAACTCTACAAACCAAAATCACTTTTTTAAACCTGGCCCCAAAGCAGAGCAATTCCACCCATAACACAAACGAACATCAAGCCACGGCCGCACAATGACTACAAGAGCTGGGCCGCATGGCAGACAGCAATATGGCCGACAACAAAAGGACCACATGGTGGAGAGCAAAATGGCTGACGACAAAAGGGCCACACTAAAACACCAACACATAAAATTTAGTTGCTGATCCCGCCAAAACCAAGATTTCTTCACTAAAACACCAACACTTTCTCCCCACAAAACTACACATTTGAGACACCACATGAACACTTACAAACATTTTAGGCTCTATACTACTAGGGACCTTGGCCAACCAAACACAGGCTCTCCAATCAAACGTTACATAAAACACAAAATAATACGGCTCAAACATACACTCTTGTTCCCAAATAAAGTTCATATACTTACTCTGGCATCTTCTATAGGAGCAAGACATTGAGAACACAAACAGTGATCCTAGAAACCTGAGACCATCCAACCCACAGTGATGCTTGCATGATCTTTTCATCACAAAACAAAAAGAGCTCCCCCCATGCTATTGTCCACAGGGAGTAGCCAACAATCTCCATTGTAAATGATGGACCAGCCATGCCTGGCTGCACCTCCCCAGCTAAGCCAAAACAAACTGCTCACACACACATTCTAGGTTGCATTAAATGGGTCCCATAGCAGAGGCAAATAATCCCAATCAATACTGATAAATCATACACAACATACGGTTACTTACACATAACAAACATACAATTAAAATCCCGGCATTAAAAAGACGGAAAAAAGTGTTCTTTTGCAAAGCAGAACCTACCTTAAGCATCGGACAAAGATTGATCCGATGTGAAGGGTTCTGTTCACTTTTACCATGGACCGCCAATGAACTGTCGTGGAAATTCCACTATTCTCTTGCGCTGTTAAGCGCCCTTTCAGCATTATGGTATAATGCATCCTTAACCACTTTCAGACCGGACCATTTTGCTGGCCAAAGACCAGACCACTTTTTGGGATTCGGCACTGTGTCGCTTTAACTGACAATTGCGCGGTCGTGCGACGTGGCTCCCAAACAAAATTGACGTCCTTTTTTTCCCACAAATAGAGCTTTATTTTGGTGGTATTTGACCCCCCCCCCCCCCTGGTTTTTTTTTTGCGCTATAAACAAAAAAAGAGCGACACTTTTTGGGGTTAACCAGGAGGTGGCAGTGTAGGGGTTAAGTGTGTCCTAGGGACGTGTTGCTAACTGTGGGGGGGTGTGGCTGTGTTTTACACATCACTGATCTCTGCTCCAATCACAGGGAGCAGAGATCAGTGACACTGTTGCTAGGCAGAACTGGGAGATGCTTGTTTATTATAGCATCTCCCCGTTCTTCCTCTTCGTGAGATGATCGCAGGTATCCCCACGGCGATCGCGTCCGCGGGACCCACAATCCGACAAAAAAACTGTTAGCGTTCGCAGGGATCAGGCCTGACTCTGCGAACGCTACAGTTATGTGTTTAGTATTTTGTAAGTGACAGTGATCATTTGAAACTGCACTTGGGTAGGCTGGGCTGGGCTGGGCGAAGGGGCTAAATGCAGGTGCTAGCAGGTATCTGGGCTGATCCCGCTAACACTGCCTTTTTGGGAACCCTAAACTGCTGGGGACGCTAGTATAGATCTGATCAGATCAGATATTGATCCGTTCAGACACTATACTACTAAGGGAGGCGTATGGTGCATGCTTGGGTGTTAGCAGTACTGGCACTGATCTGACGCTGCCTGGGTCGACGCAGACCCTATCTGACGCTAAAACCTAACTTTGATCACCCGCCTGGTAAACCTTTATTGGATAAAATACGGCGCGTGCCCTGACGCTATAAAAAAAAAATCTAGCTAAACTGCGTCACCCATGACACTTATACTGTGATCACAGGTGACGGGGTAATCAAGGGGTTAAACCTTTATTGGGGGGGTTATGGGGGTCCCTAGACCTATCTGAGCCTAAGACTAATTACCCTAACACTGATTTTTGTCACTAATGACACTAGTACAGCGATCAAAAAAAAAATCTGATTGCTGTACTGGGTGACACAGTGACAGGGTTAACTGGGGAGGGGGGGGGTGATCGGGGGGTGAATTGTGTGTCTACGTGACCTGGTGTCAATGTAGTGTTGTGCAACTCACTGTTTGATGCTCTTTCCTCTCGGTCTGGAACAAAAAAGACTGACACGAGGAGAGATGACATCACTTCCCCTGTCAGTGTTTACAGTTGCACAGACAGGGGAAGGATATCATTCGTCAGGAGCGATCACCAGGTCCAGGCCAGATTTCATTGGCCTGGACCTGGTGTTCTTGATTGAATCCGATCGTTGCAGCCGGCGTAGCATAACGGCAATTCACCTGCCTGTGCCATTCTGCCGCAGTACAATTGCGGCGGATGGATGGCAAGCGGTTAAACAGTGTGTGTTTTAGTATCACTTTAATCTAACTGCAGACCCCCTCACTTGCATTCTAGGCAATAACTTTATGAGCAACTGTCCAACTCTAGCAGTTACTAGATCGCTATTCCAGCTTTAGGTCTGATTCACATCTACTCAGTTTTAGTGCTTTTTGCATTTTGCAGGTTTGCACTACAGTCCATTTAACATGGTTTCCTATGGAACATGTTCTGTAGTGCAAATCTGCAAAATGCAAAAAGCACTAAAAATGCATAGGTGTGAATCCAGCCTTAGTGCTGGTTCACACTTGTGTGAATAAAAAATGTAGGTAAAAGCTGATATGCAGTCACCTGCGTTTTTATGAAAAAAAATTTAAACTCAAATCAGGTTTATCTGCTTTTTTTCTGTGAATTGTCTTACTAATAAATAAAGCTCTGTATGTATATAAAAAACAAACACAATAAAATACTTATTAGCGGACACAAACACAACATAACTTACAAAAACTCCTGCTTAATCTAAAAGATAAAACTGTATTGAGGTAATAAATAAAGCTCTGTATGTGAATGAGGTCTTGGGACTCATTCACATGGGTGCTGTGGCCTGTACAGTGCGAACCAGATTTTATTTTTTATGTGGCTGGAGTTGTGTGCAGGCAGCATATGCTATGCTATGGAGACGCAGCAACTGTAGATACACAGCCACAGGTCCTAATTTGACAGATGTGTGGATGCACGTGTACGCCCCAAAACACAGTTTGCATTCAGGGCCACTCACCCACACCTGTCAAATTAGGACCAAGAAAGTTTGCAGCTACAACTGCCAGAAGAATTGTTCAGAATACTTGAATAAAAATTTGCTGCATGGTCGAGTTGCCAGAAAGAAGTCTTTACTGTGCCAATGCCACAGGGTAAAATGAATATGGGTTTTCTGGGGGGGGGGTAGACTCCACACAGAGGGTGGTAGGCCCCAGCATCATTGCAGAAAGGAAGGGGAGAAGAATTGTCTCCAGGTCTCACAAAGCCATTTAATGTTCAGTAAATGCTATTAGGTTTGGGTCGAGTCAACTAGAGATCTGTAAGCATCTGCAATAATACAAATTCATACCAGTAGAACCATTTTTTTTTTTAAATTCTCCCGCGTGCCCTTCTCAACTACCAATCTCATTGATTTAACGGACTAACTCATTGCTAACCATATGGTGAGCGAGGGTGCTTGGCGTTGTTTCCAGGAAATTGGGTTGCAACTTTTTGCCGCACTCACCAGAAGAGGGACAATAGTGCGTCTATAAGTCTTACTTGGAAATTCATGATGGTGTAACAGAAAGAAGGCAGGGTCACAAAGGGATCATATGGTTTGAAAATTTTTGGGTTATGTGTCGAACTTCTGACCAAAAATCCTAAAGTCTACTGCGCGTCCAGAAAACATGAAGCATGAATCCCACCGTCTCCCCGCATCTCCAACACGTCTCTGTGCACTGCAAGCACATCTTGTGAATCCTACTGGGTGTGTAGTATCATCTGGTCAGGATTTTAAATCCAGGTATTTGAAGCAAATGGACGTTTTGTATGTAAAGAGGAGTATCCTCTCCTGCTTAGTGGAGAGAGTGATGTGGATGTCCCTCTCACACTGGTGATTTTAGGGAGGTTTGAAACCCTCTGGAGTAGAAATGAGTAGGTGATACGTCATTATTAGGTGTGCTGTAGGGATAAGCAATGTTCTTGTTGGCATACTTTTCATACGAAAACCCTTCAGCATTATACTTTATGAAAATGTTAAAGGTAAGCTGGGATTAGGTAAAAATGTAAGTAGGTTAGCTAGTCTTTACGTACTGTATAATATATTTCCATTGCTAAATCATGATTTTTTATTTTTTTTTCGTTGCCACAGAGTTGAAGAAGACTTCCAGAACCTCATGAATCTTGGAGTGAAGCCAAAGATCAAACCAAAGCCAAAAATTCCAGCCAAGCCTAGTTTTCTAAAAGAGACAAAGAATTCAGACAACAACCTGGCACAGGTGGACTCGCAGCCCAACGTACAGGCCATGGACGAGTCAGACATCCTTCGCTACATTAAAGAAAATGAGTCCTCAGACAATGACTCACTCAGTCTGTTTTGAAGGAATGATGCTGAGATTGCTCTTTGAAGTGCCCTTTATCCCTGCTGCGTAAACAGCGGCTCCTGAGCTACCTCCAGTAATAATTACTAATGGTGGCAGAAGTTTAATAAACATTAACTGCATCTGGAATGTGAAGATGCCCTACAGCAACAGCTCGGTTACCAAAGCTCTCAGCATGCTTTGCATGTTGTCAGCTTTTGCTGGGAGCTAGAACATACAATTATCTTTCATTCGGCCTCTGAAGTAGAAAACTGCAGAAGCCTGATTTGAAATGGGCAAAGCCAGTGCCTTGAATAGCTCAAGTTATAAGCAAGCCAGCATAGAAATGGATGAGCAGCTATTTTAGGGCACTAATAAATACTAAAGCATAAGTCACACCATGAGCATTTCTTTCAGCATGGCCAATCAAATCACACGGTTCTGTTAATAGTCTCACAGTGTTGTACAATGTTAGCCATCAGTCGGCCGCAGAAAAATGTAGACTTGGAAAAAAAATGTTTTACTGAGTAAGATGGAAGTGCAGTCAGTTTATGTCTCCTCGTCAGGTATGTGATTCAGAAACGAAAGATTCATATATCTGTTTAGCCACCATTTTCATCCAAGCACCTCGGCACCAAATCATCAATTGTTCATTCCATTCTCTTCTCTTGGCAGTAAAGCTGAATATACACTAGTAGATTTTTCTAACAAACACTGGTATGAGCATTTTTACCAAAATTCTTTGTACATACGATGACTGGACGGAATGTCTTTCCAAAGTAATTACAAATTTTGTCCGCTTTTAACAGTTGATTTTGGAGTGAATGTAAATTCCCAAATGTAAATCACATTCACGGATAGAAAATCATTTGTCTGAATAAAATTTTCCATCCTGCTCCTTCAGATCGAAAACAAACGTCCAGTTGACCCCACCAATTGTTCATAAAGCAAAAAATTTCAACTGAAACTCTACTAGTGCATAGCCAGCTTAAGCTCCCAGGTTGGATTGATAGCACTGTGCAGTGCAAAAGACCCTGAAATGGCTGACAGAATAAATACAATGAATCAGGAACTTTCTTTTTATTTCAAAAGTGTATAGCTGATGCTAGCAAAGGAATGCTACTCAATGGAATTTAAAATAATGAATTTTCTTGATGATATGATGTTTAAACGCTGATTGTAATTTTCTAGTCGAAGACTGAAGATTTTGATATTGGGCATTAAAATATTTTGTATGCTTAGCTGCTATTTAGTAAAGAATATAGTTTTGCTTGCCATTATTTTAGTATCACTGTACGCCAATACTTTATTATTTTAGTACAGATTGGAAAATGTGAATCAAACATTTGCTATTGTTTAGCAATGTGATTTTTCAGGAACATTTCATTTTAAGCAATCATACATATGTGTAACTAGGTAAAGAATAATTGTTAAAAAAAAAAACATTCCTTTACATTGTACTTAAAAAGGGCAAATTCAGGCAACAGATGAAATCTGTAAGGGAACTGCTAGTGCAGTCAGAATGTCCTTTATGTTTAATATTAAGAGTGATTCTTTTTAAAGTATATTTAACCAGTTTGCGCCAAACCCCCCGGGGCTTCATGTGACCATAACTAACCCATCTCATGTTTGCTTCCTTCAGTTTTGCATTTCCATATATATATCTACAGGAATGTAAAACCTGCTTGAAGCAGGTCAATGGCGTTTTTGAAGCAAGCCAACTACAAGTCATAGGCACCTGTCAATGAATTCTGAATGACCTCACAATAGGGGAGATTTACTAAAATTGGAGCACTCAGAATCTGGTGCAGCTGTGCATGGTAGCCAATCAGTTTCTAACTTCAGCTTGTTCAGTTAAGCTTTGACAACAAAACTTGGAAGCTAATCAAACTCAATCTGACAGATTGCTATCCAGTACCCCACCCCCCCCCCCCCCCCAACCCAACCCCAGTAATAATATTTTTATGTATAGTAACAAAGTGATAGGGTAGAAGTACAAAGGGCATTATGTAGAAAGCAAGTGAGTTGACAGACAAGGTTTTTTTCTTCCCTGGATTGGCCTTCAAATTCCCAAATCCTTCCTTATCTGATTTTGGTTAAAGCTAAGGTTTACAAACCTGCACCAGGGATGGGTCCTTACAGTAAATGAAAAATGTCCTCTGTGATGGTGGCTTCTGTTTTGCTTGAAATCCTCCGTCCCCCTCAACATACCCCTGGAGCTGTGATCATCTGGTACTGCAGGTGTAAATACGAATGGCTCCATCTGTCAGTCACGCGTCAAAACTGCCAACTATGCCCACCCTTTCTGCCCCCCTGCTCTATTAACCACTTCAGCCCCGGAAGGAGTTACCCCCTTCCTGACCAGAGCGTTTTTTACGATTCGGCACTGCGTCGTTTTAACTGACAATTGCGCGATCGTACGACGTGGCTCCCAAACAAAATTGATGTCCTTTTTTTCCCACAAATAGAGCTTTCTTTTGGTGGTATTTGATCACCTCTGCGGTTTTTATTTTTTTCGCGATAAACAAAAATAGCGACAATTTTGAAAAAAACACAATATTTTTTACTTTTTGCTATAATAAATATCCCCCAAAAATATATAAAAAAACTTATTTTTTTCCTCAGTTTAGGCCGATGCGTATTCTTCTACATATTTTTGGTAAAAAAATAGCAATAAGCGTTTATTGATTAGTTTGCGCAAAAGTTATAGCGTCTACAAAAAGATTTTTATTGTGACTGCAACATTATGGCAGACACATTGGACAATTTTGACACATTTTGACACATTTTTGGGACCATTGGCATTAATACAGCGATCGATGCTATAAAATTGCATTGATTATTGTAAAAATGTCACTGGCAGTGAAGGGGTTAACCACTAGGGGGCGGGGAGGGGTTAAGTGTATCCTAGGGGCGTGTTTCTAACTGTCTGGGGGCGTGGCGGTGTGTAACACCACACTGATCGCTGCTTCCGATGACAGAGAGCAGACGATCAGTGTGCTGTCACTAGACAGAACGGGGAGATGCTGTTTACATCAGCATCTCCCCGTTCCTCAGCTCCGTGACACGATTGCGGGTATTCCCTCACAGCGGGAAATTCAAAGTAACATACGGGTACGTTACTTTGCCCAGCCGTGCCATTCTGCCGACGTACAAGTACAGGAGCCGGTCAGGAACCGGTTAATAAAAGCTGTACTATCAGTTCCCACAAAAAGCAGCTTTATCAATGGAAGAGTTGGACCTTTCATTCATCCACCTATTATTCATTCATAGAACGCTTTTCATTGTGGGAACTAATAGTATAGCTTCTATGAATGGAGGAGGGGGCAGAAAAGGCAGGCACTTTAGATGGCTGCCTGTGACAGGAGGAGCTGCTCATATTGAAACCCGCAGCACAGAAGATCACAGCTGTGGTGTCAACTGGGTGGGCAGAGGATGGAAGACTTCAAGCAACACGGCCACTACCATCACAAGGGACACATTTCATTCATTGTGAGTACCGTCCCTGGTCCCGATTAAAAAAGAAAAAAGTTCACAAATTTTCAGATTCAATATCATCTCCTGTATGTCTCCAATAGAATAATGATGCGCAGAACATGCTGTTATCAGGTTAAATAATTCTCACTGCCTGTATCTTTTCTTTAAATAAATGTACATTTGGATTTACTCTCTTTGCATTGCGTTGATGTGCAGATTGATGAGATGGAATATGCAGGACAAATTTTTAAAAAACATTTGTTCTGCAATTTCAGACTGCTTTATAATATAAAGCTAAACTTCAAGCAGATAATAGACACATTAATTCAGCTCTCTAAACATTAATTGTATTGGGGCGTGGCCAAGATGGCGCAGAGAGCGGACGTGTTTTAGTTGAGCTCCCGCTCCGAATCCTGATCCTTCTCCTATCCTGCAGAGGATACTCTCGGAACCCACTCCCAATCCTCCGGACAACTCCCCGGGGTGCTTGGGGAATGCGTAGGAGCAACAAGGGCTCCCAAAAGAGACGAGTCGCGGAAGTTGTCCGCACGCCGCCGAAACCCGGGCCTGCGCCATTGCCCACGTGCCACATGGAGACACAAACGGCATCCTCCTCAGACTCGGACGGGACCATCCAGGAGGGATCTCCGGCCTTTCAGGCACTCATGCAGGCCATTGCGGGCTGCCAGTCGGCCCTCACGGTCAAGATCGACCATGTCCAGGCCGAGACAGCACTGATCCGCCGCGATATGGACAAATTCAGGGAGCGGGTGACGGAGGCGGAGAGGCGGATCTCGGTGGTGGAGGATACACAACGCGACCACCGCACAGACCTACAGATCCTCAAATCCAGGGTGAAGGCCCTGGAGATAAGGGCCGAGGACGCCGAGAACCGGAACCGCCGTAACAATCTCCGGGTCCTCGGCCTCCCGGAGGGGGTGGAGGGCAAGGATCCGGTGGCCTACATGGAACAGCTTCTCCCCACCCTGCTACCGGGGGCCCGCTTCTCCCCTCACTTCTCCATTGAACGGGCGCATCGGATGCCGGCCCTCAGAGGCCCGCCCGGGGCGCCGCCACGCACTCTCATCTTTAAGCTGCTCCACTACAGGGATAGGGACACGGTGCTTCGCTCGGCCAGAGCTCAGGGTGAGCTGAAGCTGGACAACGCCAGAATCCTCATCTTCCCTGACTATTCTGTGGAAACACAGCGGCAACGAAAATCTTTCGATCCTGTGCGGGCAATCCTTAGAACCAAGGGAATCAAATACAGCATGCTTTTCCCTGCCAAGCTGCGGGTTCAAGATGGAGAACGCACCCAATTTTTCACCTCGCCCAGAGAAGCGACAGCATGGGCTGAATCACTCCGTACCTGAGTGCACCTGACAACCTCCACTAACTGTGAGTATGTTCCGGGGGGCGAGATACGCCGACCGTTTGACTATCCACTCTCAGAGGAGGGAATACTGTGTACTGATGGCATATCACCTCCCGCCATCCAGGCTGTCCCTTTGTGATGCCCTGGTTCGCCCCAGCAGGCTCCCCTGAGACCCCCCCTCATGACTGGGGGACCCGGACTGCCCACCTTAATGTCACCTCCGAATCCACCCCCTTGTTGAGCTGGGGTTGGGGGGATCTAGGCCACGACTGGAGGGACTGATGGCTGCCATGGACAGGATCCTCTCCCACTATGCCCCAGCCCCCCTGCACCTAACGCAGGAATACTGACACCCTCCTTGAACTATGATGAAGGGGAGCAATCTGGAAACCATCTGCACTACAGGACCCAAGCCTTTTTGCACTCCTCCCCCCGCTTGTCCCCCCCCTCTGAGACATATCCTCCCCCCCCCCCCCTGGAACCTGGATGTACCCCCCTAGCTGATTGCTACAATGCCGGTCTTCTAGCCCGGTTGAAAACCACCACTACAATGCCCGGGAGATCCTCAGACCGTAACCTTCATTGGATTCCAAAGTTTACTTGACTGTTTACTGGAAAGGGGCCTGTTGCCTCTTGCTCATAGCCTCCATGCTCAGCGCATGTGCTGACACTTGTTTTGGGACACAAGCCCTCCTCCGGGGACGGGGGGGGGCGGGGTGGGGGGGAGTTGGGGAAAGTTGGGCCGAGTTACAGGCTCTCAGTTGTTGTTCACCTATGGCATGACAGAAATGATGTTGCTGATTATCTATGCATTGTGGTGGGGATCCGTCGCTCTCCCCAGCTCAGTTTTGGCTGGATGGAGAGTACCGGACCCTAAGATATGTAAAAACTCTCCTGACAATATGTGGTATCACAGTGATGGCTGCGCTTGATGTCCTCTCCTGGAACACACGGGGTATGAATTCCCCGATAAAAAGATCTTTAGTCTTTCAATACATTAAGAAACATAACCCGCACATATGTGTGTTGCAGGAGACGCATCTGGTGGGTAGCAAAACATTGAGCCTTAAGAAACCCTGGGTGGGACACCACTACCACTCTACCTATTCCAACTTTGCTAGGGGTGTTAGTGTGCTGGTTGCAAAGACCCTGCCTTTTAAGCTCCTAGATCTAGTTCTAGACCCTGACGGCAGATACGTACTGATATATGCCTTGATATATAGTGTCCCTTGGGTGATAGCGGGTGTATACCTCCCCCCCCCCCGCCTCCATCAAACTCCTGAACCTGCTTACGGCCAAACTAGCTCAATTCCCTCCGGATAATGTGATACTAATGGGGGACTTCAATCTTGTTCCGGACTCTGACAGGGATAGGTGTGCAGCTGCAGGCGCAACCCGTCAAGGACTGGCAGCCTGGGCGGACACCTACGGATTTACGGACGTGTGGAGGTGGAGACACCCCCAGTCCAGAATGTTTACTTGTCATTCTGCCACACACAAGTCATTCTCCAGAATTGACCTTGCGTATGTGGCGGCCCCTGTCCTCCCCAGGGTCCGGAACGTCACCATCCTCCCTAGAGGAATTTCGGACCACGCCCCAATACTGCTCTCCCTGGAGCTAACCTCGGCCCCATCGGACAGACTCTGGAGACTCTCTAGATTCTGGGTCACTGATGCAGATGTGGAAACTAGGTTCCATGACACGCTGACACTGTTCTGGGAAGCAAATCCCGGATCAGCTGGAACGAACCCCACATGGGAAGCCTTCAAGGCCTCATCGAGGGGTCACTACCAGTCCATTATTGCGGCGGTGCGTAGGGAACGGAGGGCGGATTTAGAGAGGGTGGAGAGAGAGGCATCTGAGAAAGAGGCCCTCTATGTCAGAACCCGAAACCCATCACACTATGCCCAACTTCAATCCCTGACACAGCAAGCCTTACTCATACGCACGGCCCTTACGCAGAAAAAGCTCCTTCACCAATCCCAACGGATTTTTGAACAGGGGGAAAAAACAGGACGTCTCCTGGCATGGCTGTCCAGGGAACAGTCGGGTGTGGCCACCATCGCCCAAATACAGGCCCCTGATGGAACCTTACTATCTACCCCCCAGGACATTAACCAATGCTTCGCCAATTATTACCAGCATCTTTACACCTCCAGGGTATCCTATGACCAGTCCGACCTAGTGAAATACCTCGATGAAATAGATTTACCGGTCCTCAATACTGCCACCGCCAACAAACTAGATGCCCCAATAAAGTTAGAGGAGATACAGTCAGCCCTCAAGGGAATGCAGACAAACAAAACACCGGGCCCGGACGGACTCCCGGTAGAATTTTACAAGACATACTTGGAGGATATATCCCCCAAACTCTTGCAAACACTGACACAAGCCGCAGAAATAGGATCCCTACCGGACTCTATGAGTGAGGCCGTGATAGTGGTCATCCCCAAGCCAGGCAAGGACCCCCTACTATGCTCCTCGTACCGCCCCATTTCCCTCCTCAATGTCGACGCCAAGGTGCTAGCGAAGGTCCTGGCAAACAGGCTAAACACAGTCATCACGGCCCTGGTCCACCCAGACCAGACCGGGTTTATGCCAGGACGGGGCACGGATATCAATATCCGTCGGCTGCATACCCATATTGCATGTGCACCCCCCGACTCCTCGGGGGTGGTGGCCTCACTCGACGCAGAGAAGGCCTTCGACTCGGTCGAGTGGGGCTACCTCTGGTCGGTCATCTCCAGATACGGCTTCGGTCCAAAGTTCCTTGGATGGCTCCAGATGCTGTATGCGCACCCCAAGGCCCGCATACGCACAAATGGCACACTGTCGGCTCCCTTTCTCCTTGAGCGAGGGACCCGCCAGGGATGCCCTTTATCCCCAACCCTCTTTGCCCTTGCCCTTGAACCCCTTGCAGCACACATTAGGAAGGACCCCCAAATTAAAGGTATACGGGTAGATTCACTTGAAGAAAAACTCTCCTTATATGCGGATGACTCCCTGCTTTACCTCGCGGACAGTTCCAGCTCCCTAGACTCGGCCCTAGTACAGTACGATAAATTTGCACAATACTCAGGGGTACGCATTAATTGGGACAAATCAGTCCTATTCTCACTACGCCCTTCGATACCACAGCCCCCCTCCCACACGCCCTTGAAATGGGTAGAGCACTTTACATATTTAGGGGTTAAAATAGGTTCCACAACGAAGGGCTACATGGCTAGGAATTTAACCCCTCTCCTGACCCAACTAACGCAAAGCTGCTCGAATTGGCGCAACCTCCCCCTCACTCCAGTAGGGAGAGGCAACTTAATAAAAATGATCTATCTACCCAAATTTCTCTACTTCTTCCGTCAGACGCCCACACCTATCCCCCGCTCCTTTTTTAGGAAACTAGACAGCATAGTGACCGCCTTTATCTGGGCAGGACGGCCTCCCCGGGTGGCCAGACGCTCTCTGTACCTACCCCTGTCTGCGGGGGGACTAGCTCTCCCGAATTTCCTGATCTACTACTGGGCAGCAGTCCTTGTAACAGTACGGTGGTGGTTCTCTCAACCTAAGTTGAACCCCGCAGTAACACTTGAAGCAGCCCTCTTGGGCTCATATGCGGCCCTTTCTAACCTAGTGTATAGGGGACCCAGGGCACACCCCCGGGTCACAGACCCTATGAAGACCACTATTCGGGTGTGG
Source organism: Lithobates sylvaticus (assembly GCA_028564925.1). Classification (NCBI taxonomy): domain Eukaryota; kingdom Metazoa; phylum Chordata; class Amphibia; order Anura; family Ranidae; genus Lithobates; species Lithobates sylvaticus. The sequence goes on along the minus strand of CM053028.1, from coordinate 490,518,931 downwards.
CAGACCTCTAGAGCTGTGGGACTGAAGCCTCACACGCACTCCCCGCACACCCCCCTATGGGGCAACCCCCTCCTTCCACACCTTAACTCGATTCCAGACCCGGCAGTCTGGGCAAGGTACGGGATAGTGAACCTTAAACATGTAATGACGGACGGGAGGGTGGCGACATTTCAGACCCTCAAGCAGAAGTACCACCTGCCTCAATCCTTTCTCTTTAGATACTGGCAACTGAAGCATGCCATCACCTCTCAGTTCCCAGAACGGATTACCCTTGAACCAGACTCCATAGAAAGACTGCTTAGCTCCGCGGTAATGGGGAAACCCCTTTCCTCTCTATACTTCTACCTCACGGCGGCTCACGACACTGACACAACGACACTCTTCCACAAGTGGAAGGCTGACATTCCCGACCTTACGGAGGAAGCCTGGGAGGACCTGGTCTCCACCTACATCCCGTCCATGATTGCATCCAGGGATCGCTTTATCCAACTAAAGTTCCTGCATAGGGCATATTATACCCCGCAGAGACTTGCTAGGATCTATCCCTCCCTGGACCCAAAGTGCACCCGTTGCTGCCAGGCCAGTGGCTCCTTCCTCCACATGGTATGGACCTGCCCTAGGATCCAACCTTACTGGAGGGCGGTGGCCGACACCGTGGGGAGGATAGCCGGTCTAGATCTTATGCTGGACCCCCTAGTCTTCCTGCTTAGCCACCTCGAGGACGTAGAGGGAGATAGATACACCAAACTATGCATAACTTTCCTACTGTTCTATGCCAGACGAGAGATCCTTTTGCGTTGGAGGGGTTCAGAGGTGCCAACTGGGGCCACCTGGGAGTCCACCGTGAATAGAGTGTTGCCCCTCTACAAAATTACATATGAAAGCAGAAATTGCCCTGCCAAGTTCACTAAAGTTTGGTCTGCATGGATGGATGGAGGCGGGGCGGACCCCCTCAGCCCTTAACGATCACCCAGTGCTATCAAGAAATAAGGCTGCTGGAATTGAGATAAGCACCTCTCCCCTCTCCCCCCTCCTCGGCCCCTTTCCCTGCTCCCCCCCGTTCCCCCCCCCCTCCTCCCCCCCCCCTCTCCCCCCCCCCCTCTCCCCTCCTCTCCTCCTTCCCGCCTCCCCCCCCCCCCCCTGGGTGATAGAGACCTAACATGCTTATGTATGATCTACCTTCTAATGAACAATGTGACACCTACTGATGCGATACATGATATATTCCTTGTATGTACCACCTGCAATATCTGAAACATGGATATTCTGTTTTTTTTCTTTTTTTTTATTTTTTATTTTCTTCTCCTAGCTAATGTAGAAGATATGTCAATGCCTTGTACTCACTTCTTATTTTCGAAATAAAAAATGTTTTACTGTTAAAAACATTAATTGTATTAAACCCTTGTGATTTTTAACCTTAATGCATCCTACCAGCCCCTCTGTTTTACTTACCTGAGCCTGTTCATTCCGACACCGGAGACACGCTCACCATCTCTGCTCGTTGTCTCAGCTCTTGATTGGATAGATTGATAGCAGCGCAGCCATTGGCTCCCGCAGCTGTCAATCAAATCCAATGATACGGGCATCAGGGGGCAGGGCTGAGTCCGGCATTCTGTGTCTATGGACGCAGAATGTGGACTCGGGAGCACGCCCGCACAGGGATCCCCAAGGAGAGCGCTTCTCCTAGGTGGTTTCCCGATGCGGGGAGGAGCTACGAGATCAGGGCCACTCTGTGCAAAACGAACTGCACAGTGGAGGTAAGTATCATATGTTTGTTATTTGAAAAAAATAAGAAAAACATGAGGGTTTAGTAACCCTTTTAATTTTAATATAAACATTAAATTCATTTTTTTAAATGAAAGAAGTGCAAGTACCTACATTTGACCTGGTGAGCCTCTTGTAGTCCCTGTGCAGAAGAGCTGGACTGTGAGAGAAAGAAGCCAATCCATTCATGTGCTGACGAGAAGCATGCTGATAGGAGGAGAAACCAGAGTGGCAGAGGATGGAGCTCATCATTGTGCTGCTTGTATTTATCTCTGTCCATTCAGAGGCAGATCCAGGATGACTTGGGCTCAGAAGGAGTGGGTTGAATGATGCAGACCATCAGACTGAAGACATCTTGTGAAAAGAAGTAGGGCCAGTGAAAATTGCAACAAAAGCTGCTTTTTTATTTTATTATTGGCTGTAGTTCGGCTTTAAATCTCTGATGGCTAAATTTAACTTCATTTTTAGAGTGTTAAATGCACTGTAAATGTGCGTTGGGCAGTGAGCTCGGTGTCTCCTCCATGAGAATCAGTTACAAATTGCACATACCAAAGAATCACTATCTGCAAATGTCACAAAAGAGATTGAGATTGACAACTGTGTTAGATCTAAATTGCCTGTGTAAGGGCTCATTCACACTTCATAATATAGAGGCAGCCTGCATCCAGGGGCATACATCTGTACGCTTGCACATGTTTACACTAGGACTTACATTTACCCATGTACAGTTGTATCCTGTAAGTCATTTGTATGCAACATCTGTGGCTCACGGATGCTGAAATATAGGTGTATCTTACATTGTACACCTGTGTGATTGAGTGCTTAAAGTGTATCTAAACCACAAAACAAATAATGTCCTATATTGCAGAATAATAGTCCTTGGCGTGGCTGCTGCATTTGTTTTCGTTTTTTTCAAGCTTCTTTTGCTTTCTTTTTACCTGATAATCCTGGAATCTACACATTTCCTGTTCCTGGGTGGCTACATCACTCATCCACTGTAGCTATGGAGGGAGCCATAGTTGTAACACTAGGTTGCTCTCCTGATGGGGACTACAAACATGTTAGTATCTCTTCATCTCTTTTACATGGATGCTGGGCAATTGGTACTTTACTGAAGATACCTGGAAGGTCAGGTATTTTCTGCATTTGTTGAAAATGTTCTTAGTTTAGAAAAAAGGAGACGTCTATTAATGTCTTCCCAGAACCGCGTGTTCTGTGATTGGGGTAAAGGACCAATCACAGCGGCCCTTTACCACGTGATCAGCTGTGTCCAATCACAGCTGATCCCAATGTAAACACACTTTCCGGTTATCGGCATTCCTTTCCTCATGTGCTGTCACACTGTGAGGAGAGGAAAACCGGTAACCGGCAAGTGTGACACTGATTCACTGATTATCAGTGCAGCAACAACAGTGCCAATCAGTGCTGCCAATCAATGCCCTTCAGTGCCGCCCATCAGTCCTGCCTATCAGTGCTACCTATTTGTGCCAATCAGTTCCGGCTATTAGTGCCCATCAGTGCCTCCTTAGTAGGTGCCCATCAGTGCAGCCTTATCAGTGCATATCAGTAAAGGAGAAAAATTACTTATTTGCAAAATTTTATTTCGCAAAAAATAAATAAAGCAGCAGTGATTAAATACCACCAAAAGAAAGCTCTATTTGAGTGAAAAAATAATAAACATTTCATATGGGCACAGTGTTGCATGACTGCGCAAATGTCATTCAAAGTGTGACAGCGCTGAAAGCTGAAAATTGACCTGGGCAGAAAGGGGGAGAAAGTGCCCAGCAGGCAAGTGGTTAATCTGGCCAGAACATCTAAGAACCGTAGGCTGAAAAAGGGTTAAACCCCCCGCAAAGTGCCCCTGCAGCAGCGATTTGCCGGCGGTATTACCGCGGTATCCTATTGATTTCAATGGGTAGGAGCGGTGAATACACCGCTCGAAATTAGCTGCTAGCAGGACTTTTTTTACCGTCCTGCTAGCGCACCGCTCCAGTGTGAAAGCCCTCCGGCTTTCACACTGGAGTTAAAGGGCCCGCTTCTTTCAGGAGCTATAAAGGCGCTATTTTTAGCGCTGTAGCTCCTGAAAAACGCTTCAGTGTGAAAGGGGCCTTATAATTGTGGCAGACCTTTCACTGGGTTTCCAGTGGTAAGTGGTGAATGATCTGCGAGCCAGTCAGTCATCACTTTCAAAATATACCCCAGACAGATGTCATTAATTCTTAGGAAGGTAAGATAAGGAATTCCATGGAAAGATACAATTGTTACTGAAACAAACAGATAACATGACTTCTGCAGGCAGTGGCTCTTTAAAGCTTATGTAAGATTTTAGTGATTAAGTTTACCTATAGAGGGAACCTATTTGTGGCTCACCTCATTCTAGCTTCTCTAGCACTATAGGGTCAGAGTCTGTGATAATTAGTTTGAACTGTCTGACCCTAACGTATGGAAAGTGAGGTCTTCCTCCACCTGCCAATACAGCATTGTATAGGAAATCAGTTACCACTCTCATTCTACTGTGAACAGTATGAAGCGACTATACATTGGAGTGAATTCTGATTGAGGCTGCCTTTGCGGCCAAACTCATCCATCTGTGGCCATTCCTGCTCAACAAAAGTCAATCTAATGATCAACTTTTGGTGAACGGGATGTTGGAAAATTTTCCTTTGATCAGCAGCTGTAGCCAATGGACTGCAGTGCTGAGCAGTGTATTCTGGCAGTGGTGGAGTTCCCGCTGTCAGAATACAAAAATAAAGCGGGATGGATTCCTCCATCCACCTCACGTGTGGATAGGGGAATTTGTTTGTTTTTGTTTTGTTTTTAACAAGTTTGCTGGCAGATCTATTTGTGGACAGCCTTAAAGTGGAGTTGCCCCCCCCCCCCCCCCCCCCCCCCAAAAAAAAAAGCATTCAATTTTTTTTAACTCGCCTCTAAATGGCTCCTTCAGTGCCTGGGCTGGTGACATCACTTCCTCTCGGCGCAGAGAGGGCTCAGCTCTGCCCCCTCCCTCCTGTCAATCATCTGGGACACGTGATAGGTCCCAGATGATTGCGCGGCCACTCATAGTGCGCTGCGCCGCATGCGCAGTGGGTGCCCGGCTGTGAAGCCACAGCTGGGCGCCCACAGTCACAATGCCGCTGCCGCCGAACGGAGGGGGAGACGAGTGGGGCTTCGATTCCCCGCATCGCTGGACCCTGGGACAGGTAAGTGTCCAATTATTAAAAGTCAGCAGCTGCAGTATTTGGTATAAGCGGCAAACCACTTTATCTCTTTGATAAACCTAATGATTTTGCAGAACATGTGCTTGTCAAATTAGAAGTAATTCTTTCTGCTGTATTTATTGAGTGGCAGAATCTATTAATACATGTATTTTGTAATCTCCGTGTTGTGTTGCTGTGCAAGGATAGAGATGGCAAGATCAAAACCTAGAGGTGTTAGTGGTGAGATGGGAACAGCAAGATAAAAACATAACATTGTCATCAATTTTAATCAAGGAAACAAAAAAAGCTCAAATAAAAATGAATTCCGGTAACAAAGACAAAAGCACTTGCTTCTCAGACTCCAGAGAACTTGGGCATAACCTAAAAGACCCTGCAAGTACAGAAGAATACCAGCTAGAAATGCACTCAGAAAACTCACTATCCCCCTCACCATTACTATCAACCCCCTGGCTGTCACCAAAACATATTCCTTCCACCCTCAAAAAACACCCTTTGATTGCCCCGACGCTCCAATGCTTTACAGGAACTTGTCATAAGACGCATATCTCGTCCATTCCAGGACCCTTAACTCCGGTTTGACTCAACCCCGCATTTCCCCCGGGCATGTCCGCACAATTCTTAGCCCGTCAGTGGCTACACCCTGAGGTTTTAGCTCACCAATTCTTCCGCAACGGCTCTCTCCTAGACTGCACAGCGCTAACCCCCACTCTCACTAACGACCCTCTCCCATTCTGGACATACTTTCAAATCCGCCACTTCCTAAAAGAGATTAACCAACACTCTTCCATTACGCGTCCTCTTACTGCATTTGAACAATTATGCTCCCAACCCAATCCCCAACAACACTTAATCTCTGGTATATACACCATACTATTTTCAGATATCTCCCCCAAAGAAGGGAAAGCATTCAAGTCATGGGAAAGGGAAACAGAATTAGAGCTCTCCGAGGAACAATGGGAACGCATATTCACGATCGCCCACAAAGGTTCTCTGAATGTATCCATTCAGGAAAACAACTACAAAACGCTAGTCCGCTGGTACAGAACCCCAGCTATTTTAAATAAGCTTAACCCCTCATACCTCAACAAGTGCTGGAGATGCGACGGAGAGCCAGGCTCACTGCTTCACATTTTGTGGTCATGCCCGAAAAAAGTCCAAAAACTCACAGAAACAATTTCCACATATACACTGGAACACTCCCCAGCCCAATGCCTCTTCCACCACTCAGACCTATCAGCCCAATATTACAGAAAGACATTGATTTTACCCCTAATCAACGCAGCAAAAATGTGCATCCCAAGACACTGGGGCTCCCCTCAGATACCGTCTATCCCAGAATGGATCAAACAAATTAACAAAATAGCCGAAATGGAGGAACTTCTCTCCATCTCCCGAGACTCCCCAGACAAATTTTCAAAAACATGGGCATGTTGGATCCACTTCCATACAACCGACAGATACCGAACCCTGACGACTGATAGTTAGACCGTGACTTACACATACATAACGAGCACATACGGAACGCACAACTAACTCCTCACAGACGTCCCTCCCCTTTCTATTCCCACCCATATCCCAACTGACATGGATCTCCCAACCCTAAACAAGGGATGAAGTTGGGAGACCGCATGTCTGCATACCCCCAGCCAAACTTCATGAATATCATTACCACTCCCTCATACTCTTGCTCACCTTAAAAGGATACCACGCTACATTCAGTTGCCATGTGGCGGAGACTGAGGAGATAACTTTCACCCCGGGTCACTCTGACCACACTCCCTACAGCCCCCCCTTCACACCCCCCCCCCCCACGATCCCCGCCCTAACCCTCATTCCTGTTGCTCTCCCCACTCAACCAGTATGACCCTGCCACAATACGTGTTGTTGTCAGGGTCCTCATAACAGAGCTCCCAGTCAACAACCTTGCACCTCAGAAGTTCAAGAATACCATACAAACCCCTACAATCTTTCTTTACAACTCGGAACCCCCTCCCCTTGTGTGTCACAGCGCAAGTGGGAATGAGGAAAACACAGGTTGACACCTAACAACATAACTCTAAATATGCTAAGTCGATGTGTTATCCCTCCTTCTAACAATTACATCTATGGTACACTGTCTATATATGAAAACGGTTTATGTATATATGATGTTTTGATTTACACAACTCACTGACACACTTGTATTCACTTATTGCAAATGAGATTGTTCCACGATTCCTTAATGTTTGTATGATGATATTGTGATTTTGTTATGCTATATTCTCAATAAAAAATTTTTTGAAAAAAATAAAAAATAAAGAAATGCACTCAACTCCTAAATTTCCTAATGTGGGCTGACAGCACACAACATTTTAGGAGACTGAATGGTGTCAGCCCTGCCCAGTTGTCTTTTGATAAACTATGGTAAATTGGTAGCCTTAGCCTGCAAAACACCTGAGCAGAGTGCATTCCTGGTGATTTTGAAGTATTTTTTAAGGTGTACAGTGAGGGAAAAAAGTATTTGATCCCCATCTGATTTTGTGCGTTTGCCCACTGACAAAGAAATGATCAGTCTATAATTTTAATGGTAGGTTTATTTTAACAGTAAGAGACAGAATAACAACAAAAAAATCCATAAAAAACACATTTCAAAAAAGTTATAAATTGCTTTGCATTTTGATGAGTGAAATAAGTATTTGATCCTCTATCAATCAGCAAGATTCCTGGCTCCCAGGGGTCTTCCATACAGGTAACGAGCTGCGATTAGAAGCACTCTCTTAAAGGGAGTACTCCTAATCTCGGCTTGTTACCTGTATAAAAGACCCCTGTGCACAGAATCAATCAATCAGATTCCAATCTCTCCACCATGGCCAAGACCAAAGATCTGTCTGTAGCGGTGACACCTTTGCAAGGTGTCCGCTATGTGTAAATTTAGTTGTTTTTCTCTCAGGACAGTAAATGGGTTCTGAGAGGTAATTGGGTAGGTTAACTTTGACATCAGTTCAAGGTGGGCTGTGTTGGGGTTCTGCCTGATCATGTGTGCAGTAAGGCACACATGACAGCTTTAAAACCATGCCTGGTTGGAAGTTTGGGTACCAGCATTCCTCGGAGCCAATCAGTGGGTGCGTTTTGCCCCGCTGAGGAGTCTGGGGAGGGGTACTTAAGATGCTGGAGTCACGTGTTCGAGGTTCGTTTGGCCATAGTGGCCTGTTCCAGGATCTGGACCGGGGTAGCCCCGAGAGGGCTCCCGGTCACAGGAGCGCATACTGCCCCATAGCACGGCTGGTGTGACAGGCCCCAATGACCCAACCCCCCATCCCAGAGCATGGAGGTCGCGGGCCACATCAGAGGGCTCCGCGGGCCACATGTGGCCCCCAGGCCACTGGTTGGGCACCCTGTTCTAAACAGTATAAAGCTGAAGACAGCAGATATACAAGTAAAACTTATGTAGGTAGATTTGTTTCATCTCTGTGTATCACCTGATGCTGTTCACTTCACTGGGTATGTGTGAGGGTTTACACCCACTTTAAAATAAGCCTACCATAAAAATTATAGACTGATCATTTCTTTGTCAGTGGGCAAACGTACAAAATCAGCAGGGGATCAAATACTTTTTTCCCTCACTGTATTACAAGCGTTTTTGTACATTTTATGCCTCAGGAATTAGTTTCCTGGGCTGGGCAAGGGAGGGAGAGCAGTTCTATGAATAGAGCTCTTCAGGCAGCTTATCACCCACTAACAGGCACTCCCATTGAGGTCTATGGTGCCAAAAATGCCTCAATACCTTCACAAAAAAGCTCATGTTGTTTTCTGGGTGTAGAGCATAGTACAGTTGAGTTTACAAGTGTGAACAGGCACAATTGAAAAGAATTGGATTCTGCATGTTGAGCATAGTCAGGCGTATGGAAACAGGCAGGAAAACACTTGTGTGTGAATGGGCTTTTAGGGTTTACTGACACTTGAAAAGAATGTTGTGCATTTTGCAAATCATTCTTACTAAGGTTCGGTTCACATATGTCCGACTGCAGATTCTATGCGATTTTTAAAAGGTCTCCGGTGCAAGTTCCGCTCACTGGTTAAGGTGCGATTCAGGTACAAATGCTTTCTTGAAATCGCCCCTGAACTAGACTGAGAAATGTACAAGACTCTTTAAAAATGAACTGCAGCCAGTCCGGACATATGGAAACCGGCTCCATAGAAAGCCGGTTTGGTTCACATGTCATGCAAATCGGATGCAGTTCAAAATGCAGCCAATTCACATATAAGTGAACCAATCCAAAGGGAGAATAAAATTATCTGAATGGTTGCTATAGGCATTAGGCTGGATGTGTTGACTCATTGACTTGTTTCCTTAGACCAGTGGTCTCCAAACTGCGGCCCGGGGGCCAGATGCGGCCCTTTGCTTGCTTTTGATTCTGTCCCTTGGGGCAATATTTCATCTTCTGACACCAAAAATGGGGCATAGTCCCCCCCAGACACCAAAGGGGCACAATTTCTCCTAATGACACCAACAATGGGGCACAGTTCCTCCCTATGACACCCACGATGGGGCACAATTCCTCTCCCTGACACCAAAGATGGGGCATTGTTTACTCCCACTGATGCCAGGACACTTTTCTACTTCCAGTGGCCACAGTCCGGCCTCCCTAAAGTCTGAAGGACAGTCGACTGGCCCTTTGTTTAGAAAGTTTGGAGACCGCTGCCTTAGACCATGAGGTCCCTTTGTATGCATTAACCCTCTTTTAGGAGTCCGTATAAACTCATCGGCCACTAAGGGTGCTATCAAGTACCTAGCAAAGACTGGAAAATCATGTGGCATCTCTTTCCCAATACTTCTGAAAGTGGAGACAGAGTGCGAGGGCATGAAGTGGCATGTGTGCCGGAGTAGCTGGTTGGTGATGTCTTCTCCTTAGGTGTGTAGAGATGGAATTTGAAGTCCTCAGGATAGGATGCTGAAGCAGATTTCAACCAGAGCAGGAGATGGAAGCAAAAAACAGCCAATGTCAGCCAGGCAGTCAGGGACTGAATCGGCAGACAGAGCAAGTCCAAGAAACAGGCCAAGGTCGGTAACTGCTGGGCAAAGCAGTGCAGAATCAACGGGCATAGACAAGTCCAGTAAACAGGCTGGGGTCAGGGTAACCGGTTGCGCAAGGTAGAGGCGAAGTCCAGGGAGAACCCAGGTCATACACAGGTAGGTAAGAACAACGCGTCAGATCTCGGGACACACGGAACAAGCTAAAGGCCATTCAGCAACTTTTCCTAGTGGCACATCCATTTAAGCAGGCTGCTGGGCACCAAGTCTTCATGCCAATTACTCCATACACGCACGTGCGCTGGGTCATCATAGCATGTCTGGTGTTGACCTTTTGTCCAGAAGTATGAGCAGCAATGCAATGTGCCCGGTATAAGCAGCAGTGCAATACGTGCAAGCATAAGCAGCATAAGTCCGCACTGGTTTCCTGAGAATCCATTTTACCTTACAGGTGCAGCTTACACTGGCAGTTTTAGCCAAGCCTCTGCATGGTCCCCCCCCCCTTTTGTCCGATTTTGTTTGTGTAGTGTAAGTGCTCTGAGCCATTCCCGGGAACGGTTAAGTTAACCATGCTAGGGACCACTTGGAGGAAGAGTGTTGGGTGCCTGACAATTAAAAAGAATGTGATTCTGCATGTACTACAGGCCGTAGTGTGAATGAGGACTAACTTGTAATACCTACCTCAAAATAAAACCTTTTTCTGCATTCTGTTTTTTGTTTAGTTATGACATCATAACCATTAATCTAGACGCAGAGGTGGCCCAAGCCAGCCCCTGTCTGGTTTACTTGAGACATTTCCGGAATTAAACTTGTCCTTACATGTGGACATAACCCATGACTCAATATTCCTTTAAAATTGATTTGAAGCAGGTAGGAATGTCTGGTCTAGTCACACAAATCCTTCATGTGTCATAGTAAGCGCTGGTGAGGAATTATGCTGCAGTATTGAAATTCCTGTCCGCTGACCTGAGAGAAAAATGTACAGGCCCAGCGCATTGTCTTCTCTCCACACGTAGAATAATGGGAAAGGAGCAGCTGTGTGCGACCTGTCCAATTTCTGGGGTATGACATGCAGTCCCTTTTTTCTCCAAAGGACCCCCTTATTGTATACTGTATACACTGGGGTATTATCACATTATTTTAAGAAAGGAAGAAAAAATAAAAGCTTTTTTCAAGTGTGGATGTACTATTTATTTTATTTTATATTTATTTTATTTGTATACCTATTTTTTTTTTTTTTTTAAATAGGTTTATTGTATTTAAAGGACCATTATCACAAAAAATATTGTAATCTGAAATTAAGGTTGCTCCTAGCCAGTATTTTAATGACTGGTAATATTGGTATTTTTTACCAATGTTATTATTATTACAGTAGGATTAGAAGACAAGTAATGTTTCCCAGGGAGGGTGGTAACCTTCTCTGATAACTGCAAATTTAATATAGGTGACAATAGTATTCATTATTTAACTTCCTTTAATTTCAAATTTTTTTACTCATATTTATCTCTACATTCACATAGTTAGCCTGGTTGAAAAAAGACACAAGTCCATCTAGTTCAACAAATAAAAGGGGGAAAAATATATATACAAAAAAAACAAAACAAAAAATTTACTGTTGGAGTTATAAAAATCCTGTATAATAATAGTAATAATTTACACAGTTCTAGTTTTCCAGCAAAAGTAACCATTGGGACAAACTATAATGTTTTGGAAGTGTTAGGGGCTTGTTCACACTTGCAGGCTATGAAAAGGACTCATGGCCACACTGACTTGGACTTGCAGTACAATGCTTTTAGAGAATGGTGCTGATGTCATAACATTCTGGAGTTGAGCTTTATTTCACCGCTTTACTTTTGGAGCTTTATTTCACCTCTTTACTTTCTTTTGTTCTGTAATGCCGTGTACACACGACTGGACTTTTCGGCATCAAAGGTCCGACGGACTTACAATGGACTTTCAAACGACCGGACCTGCGCACACAGTGCGAGAAAGTCCAGTCGTTTGAACATGATGATGTACGAAGGGACTAGAATAAGGAAGTTCATAGCCAGTAGCCAATAGCTGCCCTTGCGAACAGATTTTTCAATCGGACTCGAGTCCATCGGAAAGATTTGAAACGTGTTTTATTTCTAAAGTCAGTCAGATTTTTTGACCGAAGAGGTCCTATGAAGCCCACACACGATCATAAAGTCCGACGGATTTGTTCCGTCGGACCAGTTTGGTCGAAAAGTCTGGTCGTGTGTACACGGCATTAGTCTCTATCAGTCTTTAGACCTGGCTAGGCATATGTGCTTGCTGAAAATTAGTGCTAAGTAGGAACATCTCCCTTCTATAATCATACGATCAGTTGCAATGTATTAATAAGAAACATTAATGTACAAGAAGGAAGGAGAACATATAAAGTCCACATTTTATTTGATTTTATTCAGATTCTTATGTAATATTATCCAATGCGTTTTAGGGGTTCCAAGGGTCCCTGCCTCATCGGGCTTGATACTATTGAGCAAAGTTTGTACTGGATTTTGTGTTAAGCCTAACCAGCATCTGGAGCAATCCTACTAATAAGCACTCAGGATCCCTCTAATTGTATTCAACAGTACCAAGTCTTGTTAAGGGGGGGACCCTTTGATTCCCCCAAACACATTCATTTTTCATGACATAAGAGTCTAAATAAAATTGAATCTGGACTTTATGCATTTTGTATTTGGTGCTTTTTTTTGCACTCTCAGTTCCTAAAGGAGTAAATACCAGATCTTCGGCCACCACTCCTAGGAGAGCTGCTTTATGAGTGTAGTGCACCCCCTAAGGAGCAGCAACAAACTGGGATCCCCCACCCTGCATAACCAGGCACACTGAATCTTTACAGGCACACTTGAGTCAGAGAACGGTCTGTGGCTTTGTTTTTTTGTTTTATTGAGGGTAATTACTTGGATAGGGATTGGAGGTTATGGGATGCCCATTTGACTTCAGCAACAACTTCAGGGACAACTCTTCCTATATGCAGTCTCTATATACAGCTCCACTTCTTCCTCCAGACCTAACTTGCTTGCAGAACCCAGCTGGAACACTGTGAATACCTGACAGTCACTCAGTCAGACCAAAGCAATGACCAATTACAGGCAGGAACCCAAGACCCCTTGGTTGTGTAGCAGAGTTTTAGTGACCAGCTTGCATCTCTCCTGTGGCTACTGATCACAGCACCACCTCTTCAGGCACTGCCAACCCACCTGGCTGCAGCTGTCCCTTTCACTAGCCCTCCAGGCTAACCTCTCCCTGAAATCCTTTAGACTGGCACTCACCTGCTCACCTGACTGACTCTCAGGAGATCTCCCTGACCTGCTCCTGCTGTCCTCTCCTTGCTCCTGTGCCTCCATGAAAGGCTTCCTCTGTGTGTTTTGACAAGATCCTTCCAGCACCCGAGCTCCAGGCCCAGGGTCACCCCCTCAAACTAGGGGCACTCTCAAGGGCCACTGACAGCCTCCTCAGCACTCCATCTCCATCTTCCACTCAACTGCCCCTGCTGACAGGACTCATGCCTACTTATGAGGTGGCCTGCCCCCTGCCAGCCCTTTTACTGGGGATTGGCTGAGGTCATCATAAATATTCCAAGTAGCTCCTCCTAACCTCCACCCACTATGTCTAGAACATTCTCTAATGTCCCAGAGAACAGGGGGAGGTCCCAGAGAACAGGGGGAGGTACCAGAGAAGCTGCTAGGATGAGTCACTCAGCCCTGAACTAAAGTAACCCTGTCCCAGATTACACAGCTCAGGCTTAGCCCTGAGTCAACCATATTTTGCCTACACTAACAGCAAAACTATACGAACTTTAACACACTTCTAGAGGGTGCTACATGAGAATCATAACCACTGCAACCTGACTGAGAACATCTACTACTTTAAGAGATCCAGCCATTGTTTTGCCAAGTACCTAACTGGGCATAGCTTCAATTTGATGTCAAGCTCTGTGTAGACTTCTGGATAAAACAGCGAGTGAACTGCAAAGGTATTGATGAAAGAACCCCAGGAAATTCAGCACAGTTGCCATGGTTGCAAGATAAATTATGTGTTTCATTCGTTTTGGAAAATCATGGTTGATTACAGAATAAATAATAACAGCAAATTACGAAATAGCTTGTGTTGCAATAATATATTTTACAAAAAAGTAACAGAATAAAACATGTTTAAAACCTCAGTACATTACTTATATATTTTATTATTTTTATTTTTTTTGTCCTATTTGTTGTGATGGAATACAAATAATATGGGCATACCTTGATTTCAGACACTTAGGTGGCTGGCATATGAACAATTACCTAGAAGACAAAAAATATTTTTACTCCCAGCAAGAACGGTCTTAGGAGATCCATATTTTGTATTCCAAGGAAGTTGGAGGCTGGGCTTTCAATCACTAGCTGTTCAGTAAGTGCGCAGATTGTAATACGGCACGTCAGAAGATAAAGTGTGAAGTCCAGATCCCTAACACAATGTTCTGCATGTCTTTCACTTGTGGAGTGCCTCTGTTCTTCTTCAGCCACAAAATATGTTTCTGTTGTACATTTCTGTGCAAGCTTACGAAATGCAGAACAACTAGTACGTAAAACAAAGCAACAGTTCATTAAATTAAGCAGTAAATATAATTAACATCTAATCTAACATTAATCTGGAATGTCAGCTGGATCATGAGTCTGCCTTTAAACTAGATAGGATGTATATTGTGTTGTTGGGCATTTGTAAGAACATACTTGTAAGAATTCGGAAAGTTGCATTATTTTAAATATTTTGATTACAATTTTTTTTTTTATTCCATGCCAATTACTTAATGGTATCTCTTGATAACTACAGGCATGCTTTCTATAACTGTATACTTTGCCCACTAGGGGCACTGTTACGCACTCTGCTGTAGTTCCACTTACCTCCACAGTTGTCCCCCTTTTTGATCTGATGTATACACCTCCTTAAAAATGTATAATTTAAACAGCTCAGGAAGGTTTACCCCCCTTGAAATGCTGTACCCAAATATAATATATGTCCTTTTTTCCCACAAATAGAGCTTTCTTTTGGTGCTATTTGATCACCTCTGCATTTTTAATTTTTTGCGCTATAAACACAAAAAGACCAACAATTTTGAAGAAAATTTTTTTTTTACTTTCTGCTATAAAACATATCCCATAAAAAATGTATAAAATCAAATTTCTTCATCAATTTAGGCCAATATGTATCCTGCTACATATTGTTGGTAAAAAAATCCCAATAAGCAGTTTTACTACAGACTGCGATATTGTGGTGGCCAAATTGGACCCTAACTGACACTTTTTTGGGAACCAGTGACACTAATACAGTGATCAGTGCTAAAAATATGCACTGTCACTGTATTAATGACACTGGCTGGGAAGGGGTTAACGGGGGTGATCAAGGGGTTAACTGTGTGCTTAGCCTGTGTTTTTGTACAGTGTGGGAGGTGCTTTTACTAGGGGAAGATGTGGATCCTTGTCCCTGCTTTGCAGTAACACAGGATCAATGCCTTCCCTACTGACAGAACAGCGATCTGCCTTGTTTATATAGGCAGACTGTGGTTCTGCCTCTGTACTGAATGATCGGCGGGTGTCAAAGGACTTCGAGTCCGCGCTACCCGCTGATCAACTTCTGCTGTGTATAATCACAGCCGGAGCGAGCCGCCAGTGGCACGCATTCGCGCCTGCTACCCGAAAGAGCCAGATCACGTGTGTGTGTGTATATATATATATATATATATATATATATATATATATATATATATATACAGTCTGGTCCATAAACATTAGGACATCGACACAATTCTAATCTTTTTGCCTCATAAACCATCACAATTGATTTGAAATGAAACGAAGATGTGCTTTAACTGCAGACTTTCAGCTTTAAGGGACCAAAAGTAATGGGAAAATTGGCTGCTCAGCTGTTCCATGGCCAGGTGTGTGTTATTCCCTCATTATCCCATTTACAAGGAGCAGATAAAAGATCCAAAGTTCATTTCAAGTGTGCTATTTGGAATCTGTTGCTGTCAACTCTCAATATGAGATCCAAAGATCTGTCACTATCAGTGAAGCAAGCCATCATTTGGCTAAAAAACAAAACAAACCCATCAGAGAGATAACAAAAATATTAGGTGTGGCCAAATCAACTGTTTGGAACATCCTTAAAAAGAAAGAACGCACCGTGAGCTCAGCAACACCAAAAGACCCGGAAGACCTGTGGTGGATGACCAAAGAATTCTTTCCCTGGTGAAGAAAACACCCTTCACAACAGTTGGCCAGATCAAGAACACTCTCCAGGAGGTAGGTGTATGTATGTCAAAGTCAACAATCAAGAGAAGACTTCACCAGAGTAAATACAGAGGGTTCACCACAAGATGTAAACCATTGGTGAGCCTCAAAAACAGGAAGGCCAGATTAGAGTTTGCCAAACAACATCTAAAAAAGCCTTCACAGTTCTGGAACAACATCCTATGGACAGGTGAGACCAAGATCAACTTGTACCAGAGCGATGGGAAGAGAAGAGTATGGAGAAGGAAAGGAACAGCTCATGATCCAAAGCATGCCACCTCATCAGTGAAGCATGGTGGTGGTAGTGTCATGGCGTGGGCATGTATGGCTGCCAATGGAACTGGTTCTCTTGTATTTGATGATGATGTGACTGCGGTCAAAAGCAGCAGGATGAATTCTGAAGTGTTTCGGGCAATATTATCTGCTCATATTCAGCAAAATGCAGATGGACAATGACCCAAAGCATACTGCAAAAGCAACCAAAGAGTTTTTTAAGGGAAAGAAGTGGAATGTTATGCAATGGCCAAGTCAATCACCTGACCTGAATCCGATTGAGCATGCATTTCACTTGCTGAAGACAAAACTGAAGGGGAAATGCCCCAAGAACAAGCAGGAACTGAAGACAGTTGCAGTAGAGGCCTGGCAGAGCATCACCAGGGATAAAACCCAGCGTCTGGTGATGTCTATGCGTTCCAGACTTCAGGCTGTAATTGACTGCAAAGGATTTGCAACCAAGTATTAAAAAGTGAAAGTTTGATGGGCCCCTTCATTAGGCATGGGGGCGTGTTGGATAGGGTGGAGGGGGATCTGGACCTGTCAAGTTTTTATTGCTGTATGTGTGCCGATTAGGGAGATTCACCCTCTCTATTTGTCCTGGTGAGCATTATGCCCAACAGTGATACCAATGTAGCAAGGTCTCTGGCCTTGTCCAGTCTAATGAGAACTTTCCAGGCCAAATATAGCTGACATCCTTCTGTATGTGGTGGGTTGTGAGGCATAGTGGGTGCAAGGTGGTCAAAGTTATTGGGCGCCAGACACTTCTTGGATGTAAAAGAGGTTTTATTTCTCTTAACATTCCTTTTTGTATTTTTTGGGGAAAGAGGGTTAGGGCCAGGACACCCTTAAGTAGTTGTAAATTCAGTTGGCAGACTCAGAGACTTCAATAGGAGGACAGCCGTGCAGGGAAAGGCCCCAGCAAGGTGCCACATCTGTACATGCAGGAATGCTGTCTCCTATGGCAACAGTCTTTAACAGTTCCTAACTCTCCTTGTAGTTCTTCAACACTGAGCTCCCAGTCCTTCACCAGACCCTCTGATTCACTGACTCTGAATCCCTTGAGCTCCTCTAATTTTTGCAGTGGTGTCTCCCTTAAGCGTCACCCAAGCTTCTCTGCTGGGTCCCTAGCTTGGCACTCTAGATACTTCTCAAGCTTCACCCATGCTGACCGACTCAGGCCCTAGCTTGACATACAAGGCTGCTCAGCATTCATCACCTCCGCTGGTCTGGTCCCTGACTTGATCACCGCCTGATGTTTCCCGATTCTCCACCTTTCCCGTTTGGTGAGAATGTTGCTTGGGTACTTGCTTCAGTTACTCATTGTGGTCCCTGGTAATAAGGTGGCTGGTCCCTTTGTGGCGACAGCTTCCCTTCTACCTCCGACCACTGACAGGTTGTCTGGCCGGCAGAACCGTCACTCATGGGTAGACTGCAAGCCGCAATCCCAGCCCTGCGCTGCTCTCTTACTTCTGGATAGGCCCTCACATGGCCTAGCAGCCAGATCCCCGGGATAGGCCCAATCTCCGGCCTAGCAGCAGGTGGCACAGAACATAGATCACCTGACTCCACCCAAATATATAGGTTCTCCCAGCAGGCCAAGGGATTAAACCCTTGCCCATTGGCTGAGATGACCCACATATCCATAACTTGACCTTGGGTTGCACTTCTCATGTCTAGTACCACCAAGTACCCGGCCACCTAGTGGTAGAAGAGAAAAGTGGGCCCTGGGCATTGCCCATGCATTTAGACAGCCCTGCCCAGTAGAATAGGTGAGTATTTGTGCCCTCGGTACCGCTTTAATACCAGGTGATAGAGGCAGACTTCCTGATGCAATTGAGAGTCCTGCCCTCAGATTGCAATCTGGGAGCTGTTGGTGACAGTGCAGTCACTGTGCTGGGAGCAGTTACAGAAAGGAAAACCACTGCAAGTAAGCATTTAAACAACTTGATTTTTTTGTGCTTTTATCCACCACATTTTTTTTTAAGCCCACCTCTGGGAATTAGACAAAATCTACCCTTGCAGCCCCCTGCGCTGTAAGAATAAGAACCGCTTTCTAGGTTTTAGGTAAACCCTGGAATTGGGCTTTAAGTTGGTTGCAGGGTCTCTTTAATACATTCCACAGTTCAACAATTAGTTTATTTAATGAGTGTGTATACTGTATAACCTTTTTTTTTTTTTTTTTTTTACCGTGTGTCCAGATTACATTGGATAGAACTGGCTATGCTGGTAGCAACAGGTTGCATCACTTTGTGTTTGTTGTTACTACACTACAGGTTGGCCGGTGGTTTCCTGGTGACATCAGGATAAGAATATTCCTATACATAGAGGAACAATAACACGTTATGCTGTAGGAATGTCCTTCCTCCCGGGGGGTGATCGAAGTACAGTGACGGGGAGGCAGGTGTGGGGAAGCCCAAGCAGGACAGTCGCACCACTTCATAACATTGTCCTAAACACAAAACAAAGGAACATTTTTTCAGTTCTGGAAAGTTATCGGAAGACATCTGTAAGACTTAGAAGTATAATGCGCTGAAGGAATTGTTATGCTATATTCCACATCACTATCTCATGAATTCTCACTGCTGTATTTATTTATTTCATTTGTAGACCTCACAGTAAGTATGCTGGAAGAAATTTACTATATACAGCATTTTATTCTTCAGAAAAACTTTACCATTAAGAAGCCAGCCAGTGACTTTCGCTAGGCCAAGATAATACCATCAGTGCTGCAGGTAGGGGGAAGCTTTTCCACAGTCTTCGGCATGAGTTCCCTCCAACACTCTATAGCAGTGATGGCGAACCTTGGCACCCCAGATGTTTTGGAACTACATTTCCCATGATGCTCATGCACTCTGCAGTGTAGTTGAGCATCGTGGGAAATGTAGTCCCAAAACATCTGGGGTGCCAAGGTTCTCCATCACTGCTCTAAAGACATGCTGGTAGGTTAATTGGCTCCTGTCTATATTGGCCCTAGTATGTGAGTTAGGGATATTTAGATTGTAAGCTCCTTGGGGGCAGGAAATTATGTGAATGTACCGTATATGTATAGTGCTGTATAAATTGACCTGTAAAGTACCTGTAATAATAATAAAATTTAGGCCAAATGCATTCTTCTACATGTCTTTGGTAAAAGAAAATCTCAATAACTGTATTTTGATTGGTTTGTGTGAAAGTTGTAATGTCTACAAACTCTGGTATTAAGGCCCCTTTCACACGGGCGGTCCGTTCAGGTCCGCCTGTCAGTTTTTTAGGCGGACCTGAACGGACACTCCATAGACCTCTATGGAGAGTCGGATGTAAGCAGTGACATGTCCGCTGACATCCGACCCGCTCCCATCCGAAAAAGTGTGATGGAGGAAAAAGCTATTTCTCCATCCATCTGCGGATTGGATGACGACGGACTCCGCGGTCTGTCGTCACCCGATCTCCCATAGGGGAGAGCGGCGCTCTGACAGGTCCGTCCCTGCGCAGTGTGCAGAGACGGACCTGTCATCTTCCTGCTCAGCGGAGATCGCTCCGGCGATCCCCGCTGAGCAAGCGGATATCCACTGGGCGGATCAGCACTGATCCACCCTGTGTGAAAGAGGCCTTAGAGTATACTGGAAATTTCATTTATTTATTTTTTCATAGTAGTAATGGCAGTGATCAGTGACCTATAGTGGGACTGTGATAGTGAGGCGGACAATATGACACTAACTGACACAGGGAGGAACTGATAATTGACATCACCAGTGACACTAATACAGCAATCAGTGATAATATTTCAACTGCGACATTCAGATGGTAGGGTCAGAATTTGGGGTAAACATGAAAGCATGGATCCATCCTGCCTTGTATCAACGGTTCAGGCTGGTAGTGGTGGTGTAATGATGTGGGGGATATTTTCTTGGCAAACTTTGGGCCCCTTAGTATCAACTGAGAATCGTTTAAATGCCACGGCCTACCTGAGTATTGTTGCTGACCATGTCCATCCCTTTATGACTACAGTGTACCCATCTTCTGATGGCCACTTCCAGCAGATAATGTCACAAAGCTCAAATCATCTCACCACTGGTTTCTTGACCATGACGACGAGGTCACTGTACTCCAATGGCCTCCACAGTCACCAGATCTCAATCCAATAGAGCACCTTTGGAATGTGGTGGAATGGAAGATTCGCATCACAGATGTGCAGCCGACAAATCTTCAGCAACCAGTGTTTCCAACCTACCAGATTGAAATTTACTGACACAACACCTAAAATTTACTGGCACAGCCAAGTTTTTTACTGGCATTTCCGAAAGTTACAAAATGACAGTTTTAAGTGCAAATTTGAGTATTTAGGCTACAAACATACAATATGCAATTAGCAATATGATTTAAGGTAGATAATAAGGCAAAAAACATATTTCTTATTTTATTTTTGATATAGTAAGTAAGTAGCCCAGGGACAGGACTCAGGAGGGCAAGAATTTAGAATGGGTGGCACACACACATGAAATGACTCTCACAGTGACACTGACAGCAGTGTGCAGCACCACAGATGATGATGACATCTCACTGACACAACACTTCCCCTCCTGAGTCACAGTGACAGTCTCTCTCCAAGCCAAGTGGTCCCTCCAGTCCACTCCAGTCTAAACAGCACCAACAGTCCCGGTCCCAGCCTGCCTTGCTCCCATACCGCAGACATGAGGCTCTGACCGCTCTGCTTGGCACTTTTGCACCATGACATCACACAACATGCTCAGGCACCACCTCTGCCAGAGCCGCCTGATCACACTGTAGCAGGCACTCGGATGGTCTCAGCCGCCTCCGGACCAAGCCGAGCGTCGGCCATATTTTTTACTGGCAACCTGTTACTTTTACTGGCATTTACTGGCAGGAGAAATTGCCTGCTTTTTACTGGCTGCCAGTAAAAATACTGACGGTTGGCAACACTGGTAGCAACTGCTCATGTCAATATGGACCAAAAGCTCTGAGGAATGTTTCCAACACTTTGTTGAATCTATGCCATGAAGAATTAAAGCAGTTCTGAAGGCAAAATGTGATCCAACCCGGTACTAGCAAGGTGTACCTAATAAAGTGGCCAGTGAGTGTAGTGTTTGTGCTTTACTGCACCTTCCCATGATGCAAATCTATAAGGGCTCATTTACAATTGCGTTGCTTATCAAAGGGCTTTGATAGGTGGCTGGGTGGCAATATTTTACTTCCTCGCCACCTGTTTTCAGCCTGTAAATCCCGCACCATCTTTCCCCAACTGCAAGCAGTGCAGCCCTATTCACTTGAATGGGTCTTGCTCGACGGACAGTTGGTATAAATCTTGCCGCAGCCATGAAGCAAAGCGTCATAATCAGGTAAGATGGGCCTTCAGAGTGTGCTAAAACTTCAGCTTTTTACTACCCCCCCCCCCCCAGCTGCAGGTCTACTAAGTCTAAGTCAGCTAACTGTAAAAAAAATGCACTTCCTGTGCATCTGATATGATATCTCAACAGTTGTTAGGGCCCATTCTTACGTGCGGTAGTGTTTTCCCACACTGGATCAATGCAAGTCAGCGCAAAGGCGTCCCCCTCAATGGGTTTGTGAAAGAAGAATATAAAAGTAACTTAGTGGAAATGTATAGACAGTAGAAGAAAAAAGCTGAGAAGGAATAAAAAGAGGGGTTCGGGAGGTGAGGATCCACAAGTAATCCTTAAGGTATACAACCCATTATTTTAGGATCAGTTTTGTCAGTTCCAGGGTAGGGAGGTTATTGAGGTGAGCAAAGGCATCCAAATCCTGACAATTGTCATGAGAGACCATTAGAATGCTAGAGTCGCTCATTGGCTAGGAACGCATTAATACATTGTGAAAACTCTCCATAAGAAATGGTCTGTTTTTCCATAAATAAGCTATAATCTGCTTAGCCGCTAAAAAAATTAAAGGCTAACTAAACCCAAGAGCAAAAATGTAATGCAGCTTATAGTTCTTAGATGTGATGGCTGAATTAAGCGTACATTAACCATTTTTTTCTCGTTCAACCAGTAGGTTCACCATGTTAAAATAAAATAAAAAAAAAAATACAGTCACCACACCAAGAACTAGTAAGCTGCAATATATTATATTTTTGGTTTTGGGTGTAGATACACATAACCCCCGGAAGAATTTACCCCCTTCCTGTCCAGAGCACTTTTTGCGATACGGCACTGCGTCGCTTTAACTGACAATTGCGCGGTCGTGCGATGTTGCACTCAAATGAAATTGACATCCTTTTTTCCCACAAATAGAGCTTTCTTTTGGTGGTATTTGATTACCTCTGCGGTTTTTATTTTTTGTGCTATAAAAAAAAAAGAGCGACAATTTTGAAAAAAAAAACAATATTTTTTACTTTTTGCTATAATATATATCCCCAAAAAATATACAAAAAAAATAATTTCTTTCTTAGTGTAGGCCGATATGTATTCGTCTACATATTTTTGGTAAAAAAAAAAATCGCAATAAGCGTATATTGATTGGTTTGCGCAAAAGTTATAGCGTCTACAAAATAGGGAATAGATTTTTTTTTTCTATTTTTTTTTATTAGTAATGGCGGCGACCTGCGATTTTTATCGTGACTGTGACATTGCGGCGGACACATCGGACACTTTTGACACTATTTTGGGACCAGTGACATTATTACAGCAATCAGTGCTATAAAAATGCACTGATTACTGTGTAAATGACACTGGCAGGGAAGGGGTTAAACACTAGGGGGCGATCAAGGGGTTAAGTGTGTCCTAGGCAGTGATTCTAACTGTGGGGGGGGTGGGCTCACTACAACATGGCCGAGATAACTGCTCCTGATGACAGGAAGCAGTAGATCCCTGTCATGTTGCTAGGCAGAACAGGGAAATGCCTTGTTTACAGAGGCACCTCCCCGTTCTGCAGCTCTGTGTCACGATCGCGGGCCCCCGGCAGACATCGAGTCCGCGGGCACGCTCACGGAGTACGTGCGCGCCCACAATGCCGCATCTTAAAGGGGACAATTTGCACAGCTGCGCCATTGTGCCGAAGTTCATCGTTGTGTGCTGGTCGGCAAGCGGTTAAAGTCCACCATGTTCCTCTGGTACATGCTGCAATCTATAACAGATAAAAGTAACAGATAAAAGTAAAGTGTATGAAATAGTGCAGAGAGTAATATGTAAATTCTACACCAAAATTTGATCACAAAGAAAAGGGTCACCATATACACATTACATGATCCTTAGCATGTAGGCAGGTGCAGTTAGCTACTTTGCCACTAGGTGGCTCTGTACCAGAATAGTGCATGGTTACAGTAAGTAAGCTCATAAGGTGCCAGGCTCCTTTTAGGTAGAACTCTCCTACAATGATGTCAGCGGTGAGGCAGCACCCATAAATGTCAGGTAGGGAGGGGCACGGTCAGTCTTGGGGAATGGGAACTGAACACCCTAAACCTATAAGGATGTAGCCAGTACAAGTGGGCCCTGGACAGGGCAGGAGGCTGGGTGGAGTGGACCTATACTCAGGAAGAGCTAGCTGTAGTCTTTCTGTCACTTATTTAGGTGTGGTTTAGGGTGGCTAGCAAAAGGCCTTTTAGGCTAGGCTGGAGATCCCTGTATGAGAGGCTGTTTCCCTGGAGGGTTTTCGGGGGAGATGTACCTAACAAGGAGGTGACTTCAGAGAGCAGAGAGAGTCCTGTAATTATTAATGACCCTGGGCAGAGGAGAGACTGTAAGGGAGATAGCTACTGAGGTGCTGCACATGCTTTCACTTGTGACTACTACAGGTCCACTAAATGTGATTGACTGTGTAATGTTAAGTGACTCCTTGTGATGTCACTGTATGCTGTTTCCTGAATACCACCAAAAAAGAGCGGCAAAACTACTTCCTGTTTCCTTGGGGATATAAAGGTCAATGAATGAGAACGTTGTGTGGAGGCCTGTGGCATGGAGTGCGGCACAAGATGGCGGTGGGTTCAGCCTCTCCAGAGGATGACAGTGTTATAGCAGGACAGGAGCGAGGGTAGGGACTTTTACTCCAGGCGCCAAATCTAGTCAACCACAAAGCTTCTCTTACAACTTCTAAATCAGGAACTAGGGTATGAGGGATTAAGATCTTAGGAAACCTTGGAAGGAACCATCTAGTAAGGACCTTGTATGCAGGTTCCAACAAGGACACATTAATTGAACATTTATATAAATTAAATTGTTTAAATCGCATAATGGTTATGCTGTGCATGCAATTAGATCCACGTAATATTCATCAGGGTTTCCTGATAGGATTTGTCCTTGGAGTTATACATTACAGAGCAAAACATGCCTTCTGAATCTAATTGATTACACGTTGTTCTCTTACAAGCTGACCCCTGTGGTTGCACACGTTTGACATCATAAAATGTCACGCACAGTGAGACTTTAACCTACAGTGACGAGCTATCCATCCAGTCACAAGCGTGCTGATAAGCTATATACACAAATACTGAACAGTACTTGTGGCACTGAGAAAACATTTAGAACTGGGACATTTGAAGAGGATTTTGTATTCTACCCAACAAGCTCAGAGTGCATTGTTCAAATTGCTAAACTAACAGAGACGGGAGTGTTTTTATAGTAACACATGGAATACATTGGTTTCTAGGCAGGATATGGATTTTTATATCTGCTCCCTAGACACTTTGTCCCATTGTTCCGAACAGGAAGTTCAGCGACACGGTTTCCTGAGATCAGTCTTTGCATGTAACAAAGAGTTCAAATATACTGCTGGGACTGGCTAGGATAGACAAATTTATTTTTAAAATTCAAATAAGAACGGGCTTATTGAACTAAACCCTAAAATAAATTCTTGACATCTCTCCTAACACTTAGGGGCTTATTTATATATATTTATATAAGTAGTCAATCTGACATTTACTGAATATTCAGTGCAGGTGAACCTTTCAGCCTTTTTATAATAACAGTGATTGATTCTCCAAAAGTTGCATTCATTGCTTTGTCCCTTACTCTATAGTAGATCTACACCCTAACTGGTCTAGTTTGCTAAAGCACTGTGTATCATAAAAAAAGTGATTTTTTTTTTTTTATCTTTTAGAAAATACGGCTTTTGCATTTGTTTCATTCACTTTTGTATCTCAATTGAGTTGATCTCCTACAGCCTGTTTGCGACCACTTCCTGACTGCATGTCTTGCCTGCCTATATACATGGCTGTTAGCACCAGCAAATATAGGGTTTACAGCCTTCCTCTTTTCAGTTGAGCAAGGGGGGAGGAAGAGTGAAGGGCAGTCAGAGGGAGCCGCAGCAAGTAGCTCCAGCTCCTTTACTGTCTATGCCAGTGGTCTCCAAATCCTTTGCTTGTTTTATCTGGCCCTTGAGGCACTATTTTATCCACTGATACCAATATTGGGGCATAGTTCCCCCCACTGACAACAATGAAGGGACACAAATCCTCCTAGTGACTCCAACGAAGGGCCACAATTCCTCCCAACCAATGTTGGAACACAATTCTTTCCAATGACACCAATGATGGGGCAAAATTTCTCCCAACAACACAAACAATGGGGCCCAATAACACCAATGATGGAGCACAAATTCTCCCGCTGACACCAAAGATGGGGCATTGTTTTTTACCACTGATTTCGGGAATGAAGTAGAAAAAATAGCTGGATAGCCGCACTCCAAAATATTCAACTTTATTGCAAAAATATGATTAAAATCATAGCATCTAGGATAATGTACAGACTAACTGCACAGCCACTGATTTCGGGACCTTTTCTACTTCCAATGGCCACAGTCCAACCCTCCTAAAGTCTGAAGGACAGTAAACTGGCCCTTTGTTTAGAAAGTTTGGTGACCCCTGGTCTATGCCTTGTCTGGCGCAGACATGGCATAGAGATCAGATCACTCCTAACTAACAAAGAGGTTTGTGCTCCCATTGTTAATGCTGAACTGCAAGAATTCAGCCAATCTGTAGTATGTGCTGACATACTATGAGTTAAGTCTGACAATGTGCATCCCACCTCATGAACTTATCTCTTTAATTTACATTTGACAGTTTAAAGAGCTCAGGTAGTAACGCTATCACTACACTCCTGGAGCTCTGACAGGAGAGATGCTGCCTTCTAACATATAACATCTATGCCCACCCCTTTCCTCTGCTGCCCATTCACAGGAGCCTTTGTAATTTGTGAATGAGTTCACATACACAAAGATCTCTGCGATGGGCCACCTGACTTTGAAGACTCGTTACTATTGTCTTGGTAAAGCCTTTTCTTACCTGCTGTTTTTTGGCCTGCTGCATAAATGTAGACCCTGTGCCCCTGGGGAACTATCCTTTTCTCTCTCTCACCCCTTTCCCTGCCTTTATCTTTACCCTCTTTTCTTTCTTCTTTATCTCTTTCTCTTATCCCTTTTGTTTTTGCTCTCCACTACTCTCTCTCCTTTCTGATACAGAAATTGAATTCCTCTACTCTTCATGTTTTTTAGTATCGTTGCTGGTTCCTACTTAACAAGCCATTTTTGCAGCCTGACCACCTGTCGGACTTATTTGCTCCTTGGGGTACCCATTCCATTGGCCTCCTCCATAGTAGAATTAGCTTAGTTTTTCCAGCTTCCACATTGCTTGTTTTTGTTACATGTAGCTTTGTATGAACATTTATGTGCCACAATGGGGCAAACCTCTGTCCCTCTATGTACTGTTCCATGTATATGCAATGCTCTTTTTTGTTTTATTTAAATTGTTACCAAATCCAGGACCCTGTGTGCACTATATCTGGTCTCCCACAGTACAGAGAAATTAATGTTTTTTTTTTTTTTTAAATATATACTGCTAAATACCTTTTCTCATCAGCAGTATACAGCAGTCTTGTGACTTCTATCAGTGTCCAGGCGAGCACTGGTTAAAGCTTGTGGGAGTATTTTTCGTTCTCCTCTGACTGTCCTATGAGGCTGCATGACCCCTGAATCTGTGTCTGGACAGTGCTGATTGGCCCTGTGCTGATCACATGCACCCTTCCAGAAAAAAAAAACTCTCTAGCAATACACACCAGAAGGGGAAGATCAGAGAAGACAGGATCAAACAGCCTTTTTACGTAATGCACAGGGTTAACCCCTTAGGTTCCACCGTGAAAATAACTAGAATGCTTTACTGCATTAAAACCAACAAATTTGACCAGAAAGGTCTCAGTGATGGGGCAGGAGGAGAGGAGGGATGTGCAGCTGCTCAAGCTGAGACCAGATGGTCCAGCATCAGAGAGCAAGAGCTAAGCTTCTGAGGAGGCCGTAAAAATGTAAAGCTTGGAGGAGACTGTAAAAATGTAAATTGTAAATTAAAGAGATAAGTCTATGAGGTAGCTTTTACCTTGATGGACTTAACCTTTAGTAGTCCAGAACATTTTCAAAAATGGCTGACTTCCCAGAGTTCAGCTTTCATTGGGAACAAGTTATACTCTCTTTTCTCAAGTTAGAAGAGTAGCACAGGCTTTATGCCAACACCACTCTTTGTTCCCTTGTATCTAATGACTGTTTCTAAGATCGAAGCAATCAAATACTAATTAATCTGGCTTCTCTTCTATTTTAAGTTTTTCCTTGTAAATCTCTTAAAATAACAGAAATGTTCTTGTGTTTTTTGGAATCTAACACCAATTGCTGGAGGCGAAATAAGTATGACATTCCTGAATGTGAGAGACTTCTATCAGTGTTCTGACTTTTTATAGGAGTTTTCTTTATGGAGCTATACTTGTCTAGCCGCAGGAATGTACTTAGGTGCAAATAAGGGTGTCTGTAATGGAGAAAACAGGTACTTATTGCTACTTTGATTCTAAGTAATAGAATAATTGATTAGAATAGCTCTGGTGTTCACAAGTGATGAATGAATTTGACCATTTTAATTTCCCGGAAATTTCAGCAAATATTTAGGAGGGGAAATTAAGGGGGTTGTGAAGTGTTCAAATCGGCTTTAAATGGCTCCTGAGGCTTACAAAAACTCATTCCAACTATCCAACTTGGACTTGGAAGTAAATACAGACAGCGAAAAAAAGTAGTATAAAAAATGATTAAATCTACATAAAAAATACACAAATACAAAGAAAATGAAATTAAATAAACTGTACTACTCCAAACACATCCTCTTCAGCAAACACCCTCTAAATAAAGAAGAAAAAAAACTCAATGCAGCTCAATGAGGGAAATTGAGAATTTCGTTTTTTGTCGAGCCTTGCCAACTACATAATTGGCCATTTGTGCAATTTTGGTGCATAGGGGAGCATAGTAACATGAATAGGCTGCTAATGCAATGTACATTAAGTTGTTTAAAATGTGCTGACAGATTGTAGTGGAAGGGGTTAACACTGTGAGAGTGAGTGCTGATGTCATGCCTCTGGGTGGAATGTTGCATGCCAAAAATCGCTTTCAGCCAGACAGTGTTTAGGAAGCACCTTCCCACCTCTGCTCTTGCTGCAAGAGCTGTAGTGTAGGTGTAGTCCGTTAAATTGGTCACTAGATGTCGCCATAGTTACAGATGGGAACCCTATAGTAGGAAGTGTAGGTGCATGGGAAGCAGCTAGAGGTCCCCAGAGTAGGAGGGGAATCGTGCTCTGCTTCAGTATGTCACAGTACATGTTGGCATTCATGGTTCCCTCAATGAACTGTAGCTCCCAGTGCCAGCAGTACGCATGCAGCCCCAGATCATGACACTCCCACCACCATGCTTGACTGTAGGCAAGACACACTTGTCTTTGTACTCTTCACCTGGTTGCCACTTGCCACCACACACGCTTGTCACCATCTGAACCAAATAGGTTTATTTTGGTCTCAGACATCATGGTTCCAGTAATCCATGTGCTTAGTCTGCTTGTCTTCAGAAAACTGCTGGTTTTCTTGTGTATCATCTTTAGAAGAGGCTTCCTTTTGGGACGACAGCCATGCAGACCAATTTGATGCAGTGTGCAGCGTATGGTTTGAGCACTAACAGGCTGACCCCCCCCACCCCTTCAACCTCTGCAGCAATGCTGGCAGCACTCAAACATCTATTTGCCAAAGATAACCTCTGGATATGATGCTGGGCATGTGCACTCAACCTCTTTGATCGACCATGGCGAGGCCTGTTCTGAGTGGAACCTGTCCTGTTAAACCACTGTATGGTCTTGGCCACCGTGCTGAAGCTCAGTTTCAGGGTCTTGGCAATCTTCTTATAGCCTAGGCCATCTTTATGTGGAGCAACATTTCTTTTTTCAGATCCTCAGAGAGTCCTTACCATGTGGTGCCATATTGAACTTCCAGTGACCAGTATGAGAGAGCGATAACACCAAATTCAACACACCTGCTCTTCATTCTCACCTGAGACCTTGTAACACTAATGAGTCACATGTCACCGGGGAGGGGAAATAGCTAATTGGGCTTAATTTGGATGTATACTCACTTTTGTTGCCAGCGGTTTAGACATTAATGGCTGTGTGTTGAGTTATTTTGAGGGGACACCAATTTCACACTGTTATACAAGCTGTACACTCACTACTTTACATTGTAGCAAAGTGTAATTTGTTCAGTGTTGTCACATGAAAATATATAATAAAATATTTAGAAAATGTGAGGGCTCACTTTTGTGAGATACTGTATATTCTGAGCCCACTCCCTATGTACTATATGGTCAGCTCATACTGGGGACTTCTTCCATAGTCGCATGTAAGTTAAGACCAGAAAGCGTTAAATGTATTTATATCATAATTAGAGAGAAGTTGCTGCCTCATTTTTGTATATTGTTCACAAACCTTCCTTACTCAGCAGAACAGTATTACTCCATGCTGTTTTGCTCATTATAAAGTGTCCGCTAGGTATTATTTTGCTGAATCAAAGTATTTGGAGAACTTCTAAGTGCAAATGGTTTTGCGGTATGAAGCAGGTTCTTAAGCATTAAGGCTGTAATGCCAGTTTATTCCAATAACTTAATTCCACTGTAAGTCACCTTAACAGCAGCATGAAGAATTGCTGAGACAGTAAAAATATTTGTTGCTTGTTACTTTATTTTAGAGCACTAATTTGATTGTTAGGCCCTTTCACACTGATCTGCTGCAGTGTACCCATGGGTTTCGTGCGGGTTCCCCGTGCTTTGCCATAGACTTCCATTAGATCAGGCAGTTTTGGTGCGTATTCTGAAAGCGCACCAGAAATCCTGCATGTGCACCAGTTTGCATGCATGCGGGTAACTCTCCCCCATGAGGTGTTGCTGAGAACACCAACAAAAAAAAAGTTAAGTATTATTAGCCCGTTGAAGACCAAATAAAAAGGGCACCTTTGCTACTCCTCCATCCAGAGTGTAGACACCCTAAGACAGGAAGTGTGTAACTGGCCTGATTACCAGGTGAAAACTAAAGGGAAGACGCCTAAAAGAAAATGAACGCAGCCCCAGGATTGCTCTGTCCACAGAACCTTTTTGCAAGTTTACGTGATAATTGGAACAGAGGGAGAGGATACAATTGATGTTTATACTAAAGGTGAAGATTGATGACCATCCCTTGATGGCTCTTACATCTGATCACCCACAGGTCTTACATGGAACAGGTATGGGTCCATCCTATATTCACTGTGTGGTGGAGCACTGGAAAACAAAATTTGATTTGCAGCACTGGGATTGTGGTGCTTAAATCACCAACAAGATTTTTGCATGTATATAACCATTCGAGGTTAAGGATAACACTATATGAAACTTGTATATATTAGGAAATCACACTGAGTGGCCTGTTAATTGGCAGAGCATTGGAAGATATTTTATTAGAAGTGCTCTGCTTTATTTCACGGGACTTTACTTGTTTTGTAGCACTAATGCCCCGTACACACGGTTGGAAATTCCGACCACAAAATCCATCTGATTTTTTCCGATGGATTTTGTCCGACACTGGTGTTGCATACACACGGTCAGACAAAGTTGTCGGAAAATCCGATCATTCTGAACGTGGTGACGTTCGTTGCGTACGGAACTACGTAGAGGCTAGTAGCCAATAGCTTTGGTCTTATAATGTGATCTGAGCATGCGTGGCACTTTGTCTGTCGGAATTCTCTACACACGATCGGAAAAAGTCAGATCGGATTTTGTTGTCGGAAAATTTTGTTGTCTCAAATTTTTTCCGTCGGAAATTCCGACGGGAAAAGTCCGATGGGGCCCACACAAGGTCGGATTTTCCGACAACATGGTCCGATCGGACATTTTCCGTCGGAATTTCTGACCGCGTGTGTTTTTTTCCAAAGAGGACCCTTTATCCACATTATTGGAAATAGAGTAATCAAGCTGTATTATTTCATAATTATACACTGCTCACAGAGTATTTGCAATTGCACATAGTTGTTTGTAAAA
This sequence comes from Lithobates sylvaticus, assembly GCA_028564925.1. Lineage (NCBI taxonomy): Eukaryota > Metazoa > Chordata > Amphibia > Anura > Ranidae > Lithobates > Lithobates sylvaticus. The sequence continues at coordinate 490,487,065 of CM053028.1, read as the reverse complement.
TTACAGCAGCGCATCACGTTGATTTATATTACAGTCAACCTGGAAGCTCATTGGTTTCTATGCAGAAGTAAGCCTGATTTTGCACTTTCCAGCTTTAGTAAATAAACCCCATTGTGTACTTAAAAGTGGGATATGCCTGTATAACCTTTGCTGCAATAGCCACCTGTAACCACTTCAATACCCGCGTATAGTCATATGACGCCCACAAGGTGGATCTACCATCCTGGGTGGGCGTCATATGACGTCCTCGGATTCCCGGCCGCCTGGGGGGGGCGCGCGCGCGCGCCCGCGGCATCGCTCGGGACCCGGTGCGAGTGCCCGGCGGCCGCGATGTCCGCCGGGCACCCGCGATTGCCCGTTAAAACAACGGGACCGGGCGGGACCGTGGAGCTGTGTGTAACACACAGCTCCACGTCCTGTCAGCGGGGAGGAGACCGATCATGTGATCCCAGTACAGAGGAACACATGATCGGTCTCCTCCCCTTGAGTCCCCTCCCCCCCCACAGTTAGAATCACTCCTATCAGGGAACACATTAACCCCTCCAGCGCCCTCTAGTGTTAACCCCTTCCCTGCCAGTCACATTTACACAGTAATCATTGCAATTTTATAGCAACGATCGCTGTGTAAATGTGAATGGTTCCAAAAATGTGTCAAAAGTGTCCGAAGTGTCCGCCGCAATGTCGCAGTCACGAAAAAAAATCGCAAATCGCCGCCATTACTAGTAAAAAAAAAAAAAATTCAATAAATCTATCCCCTATTTTGTAGACGCTATAACTTTTGCGCAAACCGATCAATATACGCTTATTGCGATTTTTTTTACCAAAAATATGTAGAAGAATACGTATCGGCCTAAACTGAGGAAAAAAATTGTTTTTTTTTTTTTTTTAAAAAATGGGATATTTATTATAGCAAAAAGTAAAAAATATTGTGTTTTTTTTCAAAATTGTCGCTCTTCTTTTGTTTATAGCGCAAAAAATAAAAACCGCAGGGGCGATCAAATACCACCAAAAGAAAGCTCTATTTGTGGGAAAAAAAGGACGTCAATTTTGTTTGGGTGTAACGTCGCACGACCGCGCAATTGTTAGTTAAAGCGACGCAGTGCCGAAACGCAAAAAGTGCTCTGGTAAGGAAGGGTGTTTAAAAGCCCTGTATTGAAGCGGTTAAATGCAGAGATGCCCCCCCTCCCAAATACTTATTTTCCACCACTAGATGTCCTCAGTCTGGCAGCCAACATCATTATCAAACCCCTTCACAAAGGGGCTAGCTGTACCCTGTGCCCTGTACCCTGTGTCCCTCCCTATACAGCAAGAAAAGTCACCTGTGTACAAAATCAGTCAAACTTAAAAAAAGAAAGAAAACATATAGAAATATTTTTTTCTATATGGGTTGTGTTGCACTATGGTTCTGAATAATGTTTTCCTTTTAAAAGGAGGAAGCAACTGCAACTATATATCTAATAGATCCAATTTACACAGGAAATTCAATTACAAACAAGACCATTAAAAATGCATGTTAGCGAGAAAACAACAGGCAAGCGCAATGAGGAAAACAGGAAAGTGTATTTAGGGGGCACACGTAGTCTCTATGCTCCGTCCTCCAGGACTTGCTCATTTCCTTCATAATAACAAAAAAAATGAGAAAATGACCATTACCAATGTATTATTTTTTGGAGAATGATGTGTTATTTATAGATAAAAAATACAATTTTCACAAAATATCTTACTCCATCCAGTATATTAAACAATTTTATCTAATCTGGTATCTATCTATTTGTATCTAATTTAATAAAATGCTGCAAATGTGTTAGGCCTCATGCACACAGGCATGAGGCACACCTGGCAGTGAGCGCCCCCCCTGGGTTTTACTTACCTGAGCCCTGGAAATTGACCCGGCGGGGATGCGAGGTCTCTCTGGCCGGGGGTTCTCGGCTCTTGATTGAATAGATTTATAGCAGCGCAGCCATTGGCTCTCGCTGCTGTCAATCAAATTCAATGACTCAAGCGCTGGGGGGCGGGGCCGTGTCCTGCATTCAGCCTCTATGGACACCGAATGCTGGACTCGGGAGCACGCACGCAAGGTAACCCCCTCGGGGAAGTGCTTCTTCCAGGGGGTTATCAGATGTGGGGAGGAGCCGCAAGAGCCGCTGGGGGACCCCAGAAGACGAGGTTCGGGGCCATTCTGTGCAAAACGAGCTGCACAGTGGAGGTAAGTATGATACCGTATATACTCGAGTATAGGCCGTCCCGAGTATAAGCCGAGGCCCCTGATTTACCACAAAAAAATGGGAAAAGTTAATGACCTGTGTATAAGCCGAGGGGGGGAAATGGAGCAGCTACTGTAAGTGGAAAAGTGTGTCACCAAATGCCCATCTACATGTCCCCTGTGTCCTATACAACCCCCCCGTGTCCCCAGTGCAGCCTACCTGTGACAGATCGATCCGGTGTCCCTCGGTGTGCGGTGTGCGGTGTCCAGTGTGCGGTGTCCGGTGTCCGGTGTCCCTCGTACGCGCTGAGGCTCCAGGCGCCATTGCAGGTTTGAAAGCCGCGCCTCCTCCTCCTCCTCGTCCGTGATAGGAGGAACACTCGGTTTTCCAAGCAGTCATGTGCAGTGTTCCGCCTATCACGGATATTCTCTCATCCTCGTCCATGAGATGAGAATGAGAGAACATCCGTGATAGGCGGAACACTGCGCTGCTGGGAAAATTAGTGTCCGCCTATCACGGACGGGCGGGAGGAGGCGGCGCGGCTTTTGAACAGTGCCGTCTGTCTACATGACAAGCTGTTCATGTAGGCAGACTGCACTGACTCGAGTATAAGCAGAGAAGGGGACTTTCAGCCCTAAAAAAAGGGCTGAAAATCTCGGCTTATACTCGAGTATATACGGTATGTTTGTTATTTTTTTATTTTATTTTTATTTACCTTAACAATCACTTTAATTGAACAAGCTGAAGTTAGAAGCTGATTGGCTACCGTGCACCAATTCTGAGTGCTCCAGTTTCAGTAAATCTCCCCCATTTTCATTTATGGACCTGTGGCTTAGCATGACAGCCATTAAGCATTTATAAAAGGGTCCAGAAATGGCATGAAAGCGTTTTCTCTAGAAAGGATTTTTGCAAGCCCAGCCTTCTGTCTCAGGAATACGAAATTTATAGAACTCCATATATGCTGTCTGCACCACAACTGATTGATATCTCTTACATTTTTCTTTTCATACCTCATTCCATCCGCTGCTTTCCGGTTACTCGCTGACAGATGACCTGACCCTCATTAGTTCTCAGTTCTAGCAAATGCCCTCTAAATATCACACCTGGATATTCCCTTCAGTCAGTGTCATGTTTTACAGTAACTCAATCATCTGATCTGGAAATGTAAAGTCCTAAAGCCGAACTCCAAGCAGATGAAAAAGCATACCTCCCAACTATTTGAGATGGGAATGAGGGACACCTATCAGAAAAAGTATGCAGGCATAAGACACACCCCTTGCCACCCACCCTTAAAGGAGAATTGTACAAAAAAACAAGATTGGTTAAACCCACAAGTGCTTTGTATACCACTATTATTCCTTTATATTGGCTTTTGGAATTTTCAAATGCAGCAATAGATGAAATTGGATGAAAGGTTTAGCGCTGGAAAACAGTAGCGTCTCTAGCTTTCATATTTAGGGGAGGACAAGGAAAAAAGTAGGAGGTGCCAACTATAAAACGCAAATGAATATATATATATATATATATATATACACATATATATACACACACACACATACGCACACATTTTTATAAAAAATAAAAATAAAATCAAGAATAGAATGCACTCACAGGTCACACTGGCCACTGACCTGTGGGTCCTGCTGGGAGCTGGCTGCGAACCTGTGGGTCCTGCTGGGAGCTGGCTGTGGACCTGTGGGTCCTGCTGGGAGCTGGCTGCGGACCTGTGGGTCCTGCTGGCCATGGCCCCTGGGTCCTGCTGGGAGCCGAGCATGGCCCCTGGGTCCTGCTGGGAGGCGACCATGGCATGTGGGTCCTGCTGGGAGCCGACCATGGCATGTGGGTCCTGCTGGGAGCCGACCATGGCATGTGGGTCCTGCTGGGAGCCGACCATGGCATGTGGGTCCTGCTGGGAGCCGACCATGGCATGAGGGTCCTGCTGAGAACTGACCATGGCATGTGGGTCTTGCTGGCCTGTAGGCCATGGGCAGCTCCCACCCGGATCCACAGGTCATGCGCAGCTCCCAGCAGGAATCACAGGCCATGGGCAAGGTAAATGAGGTGTATGGGGGGCAGATCGATGGGATGATTGATCCTGTGGGGGTGTCAGGTTCTCTCACCTCAGCTTGCTCAGCAGCAGCAGGACAGGACAGGTCCTCTCTTCCTCCTTCTCCACGGCTTCCTCCAGTCCTGGGGGGTGGGTGATGATGTTGCTCCTGGCCTGGGGTCATGTCTACTCCACAGTACTGTTACTGTACTGTCTGCAGCCACCACCAGCCAGCAGTGGGTTGCCCAGGCCAGCCACGTCACGTACCCAAGGACTTATGGAAGGTAATAAAACACAGTATCCCAAGACTGGTAGATAGTAGAAGATAAAAAAAGTACCCCCTGGGACATGCAGAAGGTAAAGGAGCTGGCAAAGGTAATTAAAAAAAAAACAGTACCCTAGGACTTGTGAAATATAAAAAAAAAAAAAGAAAAAAAAAACAGTGCCCCGGGACCAGAATAACCATACAAATTATAATCTGAGCACAATCTACTTTAGACCTACTAACAACTATAGATCTATATAGGGCATGTTTGATACAGATTGATTGGTTTGTTGGCCCTCATAATTACATTGTTTTGATCAATCTAAAACTGTATAAAAACTGTCGGATTTCAAAAATGTATGGAGCATCCTATCAAAGTAATAAACCAATAGTGAGGATTGGGATGGAGAAGGAGGCTGCAGGAGAAAAGCGCACTAATATTCAGAGGTTCCTGGAGGCTGGATTACTGGACAGAAGAACAAAAATGTCAAGTACAGGGGATCCCTGGGTTACAAACCCATTAGGGACTTTCCTTCCCATTTGTAATTCGGAAATGTTCGTAAATCGGCCGCGCATGCGCAGAGCGACAATTCCGGAGATTTCCGATGTTCCGTCGAATGCCGTTCTGCACATGTGCAGCAAATTACGGAGATTTATGTTGTTTTCCGTCATTTTCCGTGGCTCCGTCTGGCCACGCACACGCAGAATGGCTGATAGTCCGCGCAGAATGGCAGAGGGTCCCCGCAGCGCCCGGTTTGTAAGTAGGAGTGGTTCGTAAGTCGGGCGTTCGTAAGTCGGGGACCCCCTGTATCAGGGTTTTTTTTTTTGTAATTTACCCACTCTTGCCACTACCACACTATTTGCCCAGTAAAACAACTCCTTTATTTCTTTATTCACCTACCGTTTCCTGTGGCAGAGGCATGCACAATATCCGACAGTGGCGCAGCGGGAATTCTAACTGTCACATTTGCTTGCGCTTTCAACCAAACTGTCAAACAGGGTTGCCAACCTCCCAAAGCATTTTTTACTAACAAAACTAGGAAAATTTACTGGCGGTGCACATTTTTTACTAGCAACCTGAGAAATTACAGAACTCCTATTGAAAACTAACACTGAATATTTTAAAGAGGAAGTAAAGCCTCTGTAAAAAAAAAAAAAAAAAAAAAAAAAAAAAAAGACACCCTGCAAGGCAAAGGCATAATGAAAAACTTACCTGAAAACGAAGCCCCCGAAGCGGTCCTTATCTTCAATCTTCTTCGCCGCCATGCAGGGCCGGAGTGACTTCCGGGTCTCGCCGCTCCAGCGCTATCATTCGCTGGAGCGTCAATGACGTCACTCCCACGCATGCGCACGAGATCGGCATATTGCCGTGAGAGCGGCATACTCAGTGCGCTCTCAGTGCGCCTGCGCGCCCCTGTCTACGGCGCATGCGCCGTAGAAAGAGATGCCTTTTCATCGCTAAATATCTCCTAAACCGTGTAGGTTTAGGAGATATTTATTGGACCTACAGGTAAGCCTTAATCTAGGCTTACCTGTAGGCCAAAGTCATGTGGAAGGGTTTACTTCCACTTTAACAGTATAAACATGATATGGGAACTCTGACAATACCTGTAACAAAGTAATTTGCTTGATTTACACTTAAAAAGTCAACACAGCATGAAATTATCATCCCCTGATATTTACTGGCAGTTGTAAAAAAAAATCACAGATTTTTACAAACTGTCAGTGAATTTACTGGCGGTTGGCAGCCCTGCTGTCAGACCATCAAATGACTGGAGTCATAACTGATCACATGTGAATGATACTCAGGACGCCTTTAGTGTTGATGCACCTGTAATCTATTTAGCTGATTTAAACAAAAAGCTTAGTTGGGCTTTAACTGCTAAAATAGATAAAACACAAGCAGTCTTCCTTCCTACATAAAAATCAGCTTCATTTCCTGACAGCAATTGCATTTGACAAAGTTCCAATTTCCCAGCTCCTGAAACTCACAGCTCAGCGGTCATTTGGGACCTCATCCTAATTCTCGCCGGACATGAATGCGCTAACAACTGCCATCGTACCCTTCCCTTTCTTGTGCTTAATGCTGCTCATGTTCCCATCAAGTCCCGCCAGGACTACTGTAACACCCTACCTAGCTAATGAACTAATGTGGCCTTCTTTCTGTTCATGAGACATTAAAAGCTAAAAGCGAGAAACAAAGTTCCAAATCCATTTGACGCAGTCCTTTCAGCGGCCACACATAAACCTGTATCCTGGCACCATTCCTAAGCTGATGTGTGCTGACAGTGCCAACATGAAAAGATCACATGACGTATTCTGATCAGGCTCGGTTTCCCAGAACTGTTCCTGGCTCATGGCCCAGTCCCTGGCCAGCTCTGTATTCTGTCCCAGCAAACAGCCCTCACAGATCAGAGGAAATCGTGCTTCAGTAGCAGGTTTTATTTAAGCAACAATACGCCATGTACTTATATTGGCTTTATGCATTTACCTGGGGTTATTAGTGTTTAAAGCAGAATTTCAAGGAAACATAGGCAGGGATATATACACTATATTACCAAAAGTATTAGTACGCCTGCCTTTACACGCACATGAACTTTAATGGCACCCCATTCTTAGTCCGTAGGGTTCAATATTGAGTTGGCCCACCCTTTGCACCTATAACAGCTTCAACTCTTCTGTGGAGGCTGTCCACAAGGTTTAGGAGTGTGTCTATGGAAATGTTTAACCATTCTTCCAGAAGTGCATTTGTGAGGTCAGGCACATGTGGACGAGAAGGCCTGGCTCAAGGCTCCGCTCTAATTCATCCCAAAGGTGTTCTATCAGGTTGAGGGCAGGCCAGTCAAGTTCTTCCACCCCAAACTCACTCCTCCATGTCTTTATGGACCTTGTTGGCCAACCGAGCGTCTGATTTTTGTTAAAAGAGCATGTGCCAGGATTTTGTCTTGCATACTAACGGTACACAATTGTTGTGCCACAAACATGAACGTAGTGACGTACTACGAGGAATTTCAGCTCTTGAGCGCCACCCTTTGGGCCCCTTCTGCTAATTTCGGTTTGGTGAGCATTGATTCCGAGCATGCGTGTTTGTACTTTTGACTTTTGTGTGACGGATTTGTGTACTGACCATATGAAAATCTGACGTTAAACCGTTGTCTGCCGAAAATTTACTAGCCTGTTAAGCCTGTTGGCCGAAAGTTGGACAACAATTGTCAAAAGGAGCGTACTATTGGTAAGATTTTAGGACAACAGTCTGTCAACAGACAATCCCCTGCCAACAGTTGTACCGTGTGTATGAGGCTTTAGTATCATACTAAGGATCAGAAGGAAAAAGTCGATTGGTGGATCTGGAGAAAAAAAATCTACAGAGGATAAGACCTCTTTGAGGGGAAAAGCGCATTGGGATCTATTATATACATAGGTCAAAAAAGAGAGGTGAGTGTATAGTGTGACTGGTGGCGGCGCTAAAAAGATTCACAAGTAATTCTGAATAAAGACTTTCTGGTTTTGCTCTTTTATAATTTATAGTGAAATTTATAATTATTGCAATGAAGTTTTGAGTTGATATCTTTGCATCACAGAGGTTCTCACCATTACACATCAGTGCGATTTTTGCTCATGTTACACTTTAGCTCATTCTAATCTACACAGATAAGGCTGCAGATCTGTGCCTGTGAAACTTCACTTATGCTGCGTACACATGACCGGACTTTTCGATGGTCTAGGCCCCGCGCTCCTCCCGACGGACTTTCGGCTGAGTTCTGATGTACTTTTCGAACAAACGGACTAGAATAAGGAAGGATGGATTCGAACGTGATGATGTACGATCAGACTAGAATAAGGAAGTTCATAGCCAGTAGCCAATAGCTGCCCTAGCGTCAGTTTTCGTCCGTTGGACTAGCATACAGACAAACTGATTTCTCGCTAGGAACTGGGTCCGGAGTTCCGGCTGAAAAATTTCTAAAGTCCGTCAGATTTTTCGACAGCAAAGGTCCGATGGAGCCCACACACGATCGAATTGTCAGGCGGATTCATTCCATCTGACCTTTGCTGTCGAAAAGTCTGGTCAAGTGTACGCGGCATTACTTGTACAGTTTCCTCAGAATCCGTCCTGCTATGGTAAATGACGTCACCGGCGCATGCGCAGTCCGTATTTTCGTTAACGGCGCGCTATGTGTGCCGTTTCTATATACGCAGGATGCCGGATCAATTCTTTCCACAGTGAAGGGCACACAAAGAAAGCCTTGCGATGGTGTGCCCTCCTCAGCTTCCTGGTTCTTGGCGATCGAGAACGGCGATCAAGATGGAGGCTAAGCTTACATGCGCATGTGTGAGATTTAGACAGGGGAGCAAAGGAAGGGCGGAAATGACGTCCGCACAAGATTCAAAGATCAGTAGTAAAGACGAAGCTGCCGATTCCCGGAAGAAGGTATATTTTATAAAAGTAAAAAAATGTATTTACCAACCTAGTTTTAATGACATTTTAGTATGCAAGGCATTTATACCCATTGCTAAATTATAATATTTAAAAAAGAAAAACAATCCGGGGTTTACTTCCTTTTTAAATTTCTGTATTTTTTTTTTGTTAAATTCGTTTTGTTTGGGACATTTGTAGGGTGATTTTTGCACATAATTAGTGATTCCCAAAAAGGGGGTTTCACCATCATTTATAATTGTAAATTCAGATCTTTGATTGTATTCCAGTGTTGTGGATTATTTTGCTTAATAGAGAATTTTTTTACTTTATTTATAAATGAGATGCAACATATAATTTGAAGGTATTGGGATGCGCTGCACTTTTTTGTAAATATTTTATTTTTGGTGTGGGAACACATAGTGTTCAGCAGCTATCATTTTGAATATTTGTTGGGTCCTACAGTTCACTAGTAGCATGGTGATTGTTCTATTTAACTATAACATGAAATAGCATTGCAAGATTCCCTAAGAAGGCAATGCATCTATATTAGAAATACATCCAGTGAGGTAAGTGGTATCCTAAAAAACATTCTTTATTACCAAGGATTCTGTGGAGCCCCAGGAATTCCTCCTAGAGGTTGCTAAGAGTTCCTTGAGCAATGGCAGGTTGACTAGGGCAGATAAACAGCAAGCAACCATATTGACATTCAAGATAATTTTGTTAAAGCGGAGGGCCACCCTAAAAAAAAAAAAAAATAACATTAACATTCTCAAAAAAATATATTAAAAATTTTTTTTTTTTTAATATATAGAAATCCCTGTTGCTAGGCAGTCTTCCTAATCTGCCTCTTCCTCTTCTGCGGGGCTTACTCCTCTTCGGCGAGCGGCCCAGTTATCTTATGTGTGTCGCAAGCCGCATGCGGCGATTGTGTGAACCCGGCCTAAAGCTCAGCCTTACAAAAAGCGGTGGGTTTTAAAAGTGGTTTCAGAGACATCCTACCTCTTGGTCAGCATGGCTGTGAAACGTTCCTCACCATTTTTGTATCTCTCAATTTCCTCTGCCTATGCAGGTTAGGTGCAGTCAATGGGCTGTACGCCTGCCATTGACAGGAATGGCTGTGCGTTGCTATACTCGCAAACACCTGTACAGCGCATGGGCGTATGCCAAAAATAGAAAGTTCTTGTACACGTGTATGCTTCCTGTTCTTCTACACTAGCTGATTTGTGCTATACTAAGTACTCTTGCACACAGCAATGTTTAATACTACATGGTATTTACTACTAGAGCAAACCTACCATATGTTTTAATGGTGGATTGATCTCCAAAGGTGCCTGCATGACTACAGGGTGGATGTAACCAGCAAAGTGGGACCAGTGGAGGCTCTCCTTTTGCTTCTAAGGTAAGTGACCACTGTCACCAATTATCATTTTTTTTTTTAGCGGTCTGTAATGCCATGCCCGGTTCGATTTTTTTCGTTCAGCCTGTAGGCTGAAAAATAAAAAAAAGATCAAACAGATTCTTCCAGTCACGCTAAACAGCACAGGTGGATGAATCTCCCATTGTGGCTATTGTATTCTGACAGCCGGCACCAGCTGTCAGAATATTCGAACATCTCATTGAATGCAGCTGCTGTTTGGCCAACAATTTTCTGTTAAGCTAGGATTTTTTCAAACATAGAACATCAGGCAGGGTAGTAAGATATTTGGAGCGAATTTGGTTAAATTGTGTATGGTCAACTTAGGTGTGCCATTTATCTATAAATCTGTGTATCTATTACACCCAGTATCTATCTATCTACCTATCTATCTATCTATCTATCTATCTATCTATCTATCTATCTATCTATCTATCTATCTATCTATCTATCTATCTATCTATCTATCTATCTATCTATCTATCTCACCCAGTATCTATCTATCTATCTATCTATCTATCTATCTATCTATCTATCTATCTATCTATCTATCTATCTATCTATCTATCTATCTATCTATCTATCTATCTATCTATCTATCTATCTATCTCAGCTTACTGTCATTCTTATGTATGTCTATAGCCTAAAGCCATCCAGCAGACAGTGAGGTATGGTGGAGGGGAAGAGGTGTCAGAAAATATTTGTCTAGAAATGTGACATTTTACCTTTGGGACAATAAACACGACTGCTCACAAAATCTCTGTTGTTATAGGAGGGATTATCTATCTATCAATATTTATCTATTTATTTATTTTTTTTATATATATATCTATCGTCTATACAGTAAAACCTTGGATTGCGAGCATAATTCATTCCAGGAACCTGCTTGTAATCTAAAGCACTTGTATATCAAAGCGAATTTCCCCATAAGAAATAATGTAAACTCAAATGATTTGTTCCACAACCATTTATTCATAGGTCCTTCAGTTTATAGTCCATATAAAAAGATTATAGCAATGTGATAGGTTGTGGAACCATAAAATGTCCATCCACAAATGGAAGCCTCCACAAGGGGATTAGAAGCAAAATCCAGCAGGAGCTCCAGAGTATAAAAGAGAAGAGAGGCGCCCCTTTTATACTCAGTTGTGATATGACACTACTTGTATATCAAGTCAAAATTTTCTAAAAAATTTAGCTTGTCTTGCAAAACGCTCTCAAACCAAGTTACTCTCAAACCAAGGTTTTCCTGTATTTTTCTTCATCTGTCTTTCTGTCAGTCCCCATATCTGCCTGCCTATCTATCAATAATCTATTTATCATTTATCCGTGTCCCTTCTTCTGTTGGGGATATCTATAAAACATGCACGGGCTAAAGCATAAACATTTTTTCCCTGAAAATATGCATTCTATAGTCATTGATATTTCTGCTTCTAATACCAGATTTGTATAATGCTGGCCACATACACTCACCGGCCACTTTATTAGGTACACCTGTTCAAATGCTTGGTAACACAAATTGCTAATCAGCCAATCACATGGCAGCAACTCAATGCATTTAGGCATCTAGATGTGATGAAAATGACTTGCTGAAGTTCAAACTGAGCATCAGAATGGGGAAGAAAGAAGATTTAAGTGACTTTGAACATGGCATGATTGTTGGTGCCAGACGGGTTGGTATTAGTTTTTTTTTTAAAACTGCTGATCTGCTGGGATTTTCACACATAACCATCTCTAGGGTTTACAGAGAATGGTCCGGAAAAGAGAAAATATCCAGTGAGCGGCAGTAGTGTAGAGGAAAATGCCTTGTTGATGTCAGAAGTCAGAGGAGAATGGGCAGACTGGTTTTAGATGCTAGAAAGGCAACAGTAACTTGGTTGTTACAAATAAGGTATGCAGAATACCATCTCTGAATGCACAACACTTTGAAGACCACACCGGGTACCACTTCTGTCAGCTGAGAACAGGAAACTGAGGCTACAACTTGCACAGGCTCACCAAAACTGAACAATAGAAGATTGGACAAACATTGCCTGGTCTGTGAGTCTTGATTTCAACAGCGACATTCACATAATAGGGTCAGAATTTGGAGTAAACAACATGAAAGGATGGGTCCATCCTGCTTTGCATCAATTACTTTTTTCTTGGCAATTACTTTTCTTTTTCTTTGGGCCCCTTAGTACCAATTGAGAATCGTTTAAACACCACGGCCTACCTGAGTATTGTTGCTGACCATGTCCATCCCTTTATAAATACAATGTACCCATCTTCTGATGGCTCCTTCCAGCAGGATAATGCACCATGTCACAAAGCTCAAATCTCACCACTGGTTTCTTGACCAAGGCGATGAGCTCACTGTACTCTACTCGCCTCCACAGTCACCAGATCTCAATCCAATAAAGCACCTTTGGGATGTGGTGGAATGAGAGATTTGCATCATGGATGTGCAGCCGACAAATCTGCATCAACTGTGTGATGTTATCATGTCAATAATCTCTGAGGAATGTTTCTAACACCTTGTAGAATCTATGCCACCAAGAATTAAGGCAGGTCTGATGGCAAAAGGGGGTCCAACCCGGTACTATCAAGGTGTAACTAATAAAGAGGCCAGTGAATGTACATAAACAATTATTGGCTGACAATTTGATTGTTTCACACATTTTTTTATTTATTTTTTATTTCCTTTAAGACCAAACTGTCCAGAAAAGGTGGTGGTTAGGTCTCTTTCCTATGGGCCTAGCTATTGACTCCCCTGATCAGTGGTGGGTCGTTTTGTGAGCAGTGTCTATCCCGCAGTTAGTAGGCAATCGGAAGGCACCTCCGGCACCCTTTTTTTGAAGAGAAAGTTCACTCTGAAATTCCTCTTTATTGCAACAAGGCAATATGCACCTCTATGGGAAGTGGTGGCCGGTCGTTTCACCTGCCGACTGTGACATGCCCTACTTCTTTTTACTGCGCCCATTGCCTTATTTAGGCAGGAGGCTGAGACGAGTAAAAAATATGCCTCAACTGTCTGATATTTCCACTCGACAGTGCCCATGTAAAAGGGACCTTAGAGGGGTGAGACAAAAACCTTTTACAAAGCCTTTAACACCAACACCCCGTGCCTAGACTGACAATGCTGCTACTCTAGGGTGCCTCTGTTGCTCCTCCATCCAGAGTGGGGCCACCCTAAGACAGGAAATGTGTTACTGGCCAGGTCACCAGGTGAAAATAAAGCAGAAATGCTTAAAAAAATAAAAATAAAACGAATGCAGCCACCACATCTAATGATTTGTAAGTTGCAATATATTCAATTTGATTTTGGGGTTTAATACCGCTTTAAAATCTGATTGTGCACTCTTCTTAAGTCCCATACACACGCTCGGATTATCCGAGGACCAGGTCCGTCGGATCATGTCCGTCATACTTTGTCCGATGTTGGTTTTGCGTACACACGGTCGGACAAAGTTGTCGGAAAATCCGATCATTCTGAACGTGGTGACGTTTGTTGCCTACGACGGGACTACGTAGAGGCTAGTAGCCAATAGCTTTGGTCTTGTAATGTGATCTGAGCATGCGTAGCACTTTGTCCGTCGGACAACCGTACACACGATCGGATTTGGTGTGATCGGACCGTGTTGTTGGAAAATCTATCCAGCAGGAGATAGGACTTTGTCCGTCGGACAATCCGACGTACACTGTCCGATGGTGCTTACACACGGTCTGATTTTTCAACAACATTGTCCGATCGGACAGAATCCATGCAAAAATCCGACCGTGTGTATGGGGCTTTAGGGTTCACCAGAAATGTAGTGTGAGGGATAGTCTAGTATAAATTAAATAGATGATATTAGGTGGTGCTACACTATATATTTGATCATCAATTTAATGGAAGTTATTCTGAAATTGCTCAATCTCTGTAGCGGGTGTGGCCAGATTAATACGAATTCCTTTTTATGAAATCACATTGCCCGGAACTCTGAGGGTTTGTTGTAGTAAAGACTCTGCTTGGAATCCAAACTCCATATTGCTTATTCAGGTCCTGGCCAGTTTCACGTTTACAGTATGTGTTTTTGTTATGAACACCATTTTCCTGCCAATAGCAAAGTGTTTTTGTAAGAAAAATGACTAACAGGACACAACTCTAAAAGATGATCAAACTGTCATAAATCATGACTACTAACTGTCATTTCTGTGTGCTGTAACATGCACGCTATATTACAGGAAATGTATCAGGAGGGTCAATAGACTTCTTTGTTTGAAAAGGGTCCTGGAGCCCCCATATAAATAATTGTGAGACTCTCAATTTAAATATGATTGCGGTGCCTAAAGAGAACCTGTGGCCATGCCGAGAAAAGTAAAAGATTCCATTTAATGGAGGCCTCACTAGCACCTAAGTTACAGGTTCACCAAATGGTGGCCCTACTGCTGTAGAGGACTGGGAACCTATGGGCCTTGGGGGCAAGCACATCGAACTAACCCTTTTGTGGTAGAGGCAGATTGCTGTGATCTAAATAAAGTATACCAGGCAAAGTGTGCCATGATAACTTACTGATTGTTGGGAAATGGGAATGGGGAAGGGTGGGTGCTTCTGTAGGACAGGGCTTAATGTGACACATCGTTTTACATCTTCCAACTTCCTTCTTTTGTCATTTGCTCACACAACATCTCAGAGCCATAAAGGAAGTCAATGCTGCAATATTTCCCTCTGCAGACACAGTCTGAACAGGGAGCAGATACAGTAGCTACATAAATAATGCCCAACATATGCCACTGATTGTGAGTCCCACTCTGACACTGCATTCACACCTGAGCGCAGCGTTTTCAGGCAGAAAATCGTGCGAATTGCAGCGTTTTTTGCTGCTTTTTTTGCAGCGTTTTTTACCGCTATTTCGCAGCGTTTTTTACCGCGTTTGCCACGATTTTGTGCAGAGCAAAGGGTCACCAATGTAAAAAGAAGAAAAACGCCCAAATCTGCCTGATTCGAGCGACAAAAAATGGTCCAGGACTTGTTTGAGCTTCAGGCATACGGCTTCAGGCGTTTTGGAGTGGAGATGTGAACCATCTCCATTGAGAATAATGTATTTTTTCCCCTCTAGCGTTTTTTAGCTTCAGGCTTCAGGCGACAAAACGCTCAGGTGTGAATGCAGCCTTAACGATGTTTTAAATGGTGTAGGATCTGCTCTCAGGGACACCAGCCCCAACATTCTTTGTTGGTGCTGGACCTGCAGCCAAACAGAGCATGGGGAAGGGAGGAATGGAGTGTAGGTGCTTCTGGGTCAATGAAGTAAACCTGTTGCTTTGCCCTGCATGAGAAAAGCACAGGTTAGTTTTAAGGCCCATGACACACTAGACATCCTTACCATGGCAGTAACTTACCAGTGACAGGCTCTCTAGTAGATTCCATGGCTTTTCTTACTCACTGGCTGGTCAGTCAGTCAGCTTCTCCTCTTTCACTGGCAAAAGACGTTCTGCAGTATTTTGGCCAAAAGCAGGTGAAAGTCCTATTTAACGATCCTGTAACTGACAAGTTGCTGCTATCGGGATTGCTAATCTGACATGGTCCTTAAAGACTAAGGCAAGCCATAGATTAATCAATTTCTTTCCTTTCACCATGGATGGAAGGAAAGAAAATTGTTTGATTTCTCCATCAACACGGTTATGCCCCATACACACGGTCGGAAATTCCGACCACAAAATCCGTCTGATTTTTTCCGACGGATTTTGTCCGACACTGGTGTTGCATACACACGGTCGGACACAGTTGTCGGAAATACCGATCATTCTGAACGTGGTGACATTTGTTGCGTACGACGGAACTACGTAGAGGCTAGTAGCCAATAGGTTTGGTCTCCTAATTTGATCTGAGCATGCATGGCACTTTGTCCGTCGGAATTCTCTACACACGATCGGAAAAAGTCCGATTGGATTTTGTTGTCGGAAAATTTGAGAGCAGGATCTCCAATTTGTTGCCGCCGGAAATTCCGCCGGAAAAAGTCTGATGGAGCCCACACACTGTCGGATTTTCCGACAACATGGTCCGATCGGACATTTTCCGTCGGAATTTCCGTACGTGTGTGCGGGGCATAAGTGTTGATAGGGGAATGCCTCCAGCAGCCTTCCCGGCCAACAGAATTCCCTGACTACTGCTAGTGGCTATAGCCGCTGGCAGTAATCGTATGTAGAAAAATATGACAGGCTGGATGTGCCCAAGTTGATTGTTGAATCAGCCTGCCCATACATGGATCGAAATTCAGCTGGTCCCTGCTGAACTGGATGAATTTGGATCCATGTACAGTATGACCAGCTAAAGTCCAATCAATTAGATATGTTTCCTACTCATCCAGCATGTCTGTGAAGGTTCTCATTTATCCACATCATTGTAAAACTAGTACTAGTAAGGTGTTTTGCTGTTCATCCAAGTAGCTTCTTCAACTCGAGTTGGTGCCAGAAACATACACCAGCATGTACATCAGGATTAGACTTTAATATATTTATCATAGAATTTATCAAGACAAATGTTGATTGCCCAAGAACAAGATTGGAGGTATGAAAGTTTATGCAGCTACCCTGTTTTCATTATATGATTTAACATACAGGGTGTAATGAAGTCTAGGACAGGTGTTAATTGAATAGTAATGCAACAATGTCCATAGCTCATGAAGCATCCCTATGAATAATTGTGGATCCCTCAATTTAAAGTTGTTTGCAACTCTTAAAGTAAAGTGGGCAACTCAGTCACCTTAATCCAATCAACCAGTGTCAGAAGAGGCCATCTTCATCAAACTGGAACAACCATACCTTAACAAAGGTGGGAGCCCTAATGCCGCATACACACGGCCGGAATTTCCGATGGAAACAGTCTGATGGGAGCTTTTCATCGGATTTTCCGACCGTGTGTATGCCCATTGGTCTTTTTCTGTTGGCATTTCCGACGGACTTTAGATTGAGAGCCTGTTCTTAATTTTTCCGACGGAAAAACTTTCTATCGGAAATTCCGATCGTGTGTATGCAATTCCGACAAGCAAAATTCCGACGCATGCTTGGAAACAATTTGACGCATGCTTGGAAGCATTAACCTTCCCTTTTATAGTGCCGTCGAACGCGCTGTATGTCACGGTGTTATTGACCATTGGAATTTGGTGTGATTTGGTGTAAGTAAGAGACAGTTTGAGCGGAATTCCGACAGCAAAACCATCAGAGCTTTTTCCGACGAGAATTCCGATCGTGTGTACACGTCATTAGTCAGTTCCATCTCTAACCCACATATAATGCTGGTTAACATCTCTGCCGTGGCTATGTAAATTAAACAATTAACTATTAAAACTATTAAACTATTACAATATGTCCCTAGCTTCATGGCACCATTATGATTGAAACATTGGATGAATAGAACAATGTGGTTTCACAAACCTTTACACCTCCCATCTTGTTTTTGGATAACCAGCATCTGCCTTAACACATTCCTTGGTGATTGTAGGATTTTTCTGCTACTCAATAGTACTGAGGCCACTTGGAGGAGTGTGAGAACCGTCTTCAACATTATAGAACATGTTGAGTTAAATGTGACTAACTACTACTTGTTTATGAATGTTCTCATTTATCCAGGTCATGGTATGTCTAGTAGTAGTAGTTAGTCACATTTAACTAGACTTGTTCTGTAAAGTTGAAGATGTTTTCTCAGCTTGTTCGAGGATACGTCTTCAACATTGCAGAACAAGACCAGTTGGAACTACTACTAGATGCTACTAAGTTTATTCATCTTGCAACATTCTCCTCAATGTAAAGTAAGTTGCAAATCCAACAAGGATAGTAATACCACTTGTAACAGTTGCACTATGGGGGAAGAACTGAGTACATACTGTAGGTTCAGAGATGTTATAGTTTTTGGATGTTATGAGAGTGATCAGTGGGGGTTATTTACGAATGGCAAATCCACTTTGCACTGAAAGTGCACTTGGAAGTGCAGTCGCTCTAAATCTAAGGGGTAGATCTGAAATTAGTGGAAGCTCTGCTGCTTTTATCATCCAATCATGTGCAAGCTAAAATGCTGTTTTTTATTTTCCTTGCATGTCCCCCCCGGAACTACAGCGACTTTACTTCCAAGTGCACTTGCAGTGCAAAGTGGAGTTTCCTTTAGTAAATAACCCCCAGTGTTATTAGCCAATAGCCATGCACATTTCCAAAGACAAAATGTCCTTAAGACAAATCTTTAAGAGTTAGGAATTTTTTGAAAATCATAGGTTGACTACAGTTGCTGTACTTTAAGGTATCTTTGTATCTTTGTAACTAAATAAGCTCTGTGATGTATTTTCTGTAGAAAATACATGGTAATTGAAAGGCAGAACGTAATTCGTAGTTGTTCAGGGAGCCCGGGGATTCATCTTGTAGATACTGGACCGTACTGTCCTCATATGACTGTTTACTTCTGTATTGGACAAGGCAAGTCTAGTCACTCTTTTCTGGGTAAAATGCTACTCATGCTACTCACTCCCACAGTCATTAGAGAGATTCCAGTATGTAGTGCCCTAAACGTGTGATGCTCTGTGAAACGATTTTGAGATTTCTTCTCATAAATTCACTTTACTAGAATTACCCGTACATTGCGTGACGTTACATCTCAGACATTTAACTGACTCTTGCTGCTGTTGCTGGTCCCAACCAGTTTTTTTTTTGTGTGTTTTGGGTAGAGATTCATCTCACATTAGTTATAGGAAATCGCTGTGTTGATTATTTCCCTTAGATGACAAACAGGAAACAATCTCTAAACAAATCTATGTATCAGTGTCTGTGATTCATATGCATCATACCATGTAAAGTGTATTTAGTGAAACCTGGGAATTTTTAAAAATAAGCAATGTATGCATTCCACTTTCAGTTTCAATTTTCATTGATACTGTATAAACGCAGAGAATGGCCCTTTCAAAACCAAAGCTTAAACCTGCTCCTACCCCCATTCTAAGCCCTATACTAACTGCCATGTAAAGGAAGATGCTTATACATACCTATTCTCAGGTAGGGATGAGCTCGATGTTCGAGTCAAACGTAAGTTCGAGTCAAACATCGGGTGTTCGCCCGTTCACCAAACAGCGAACCTTATGGGGCGCTCATGGGAAATTTGAGTGCCGCTGAAGCCCAATAATGCACTGCAAGATCGATCTAAACCGATGGCAAGAAAAGTGAGTACACCCGTAAGTGAAAATGTCCATATTTGGGCCAATTAGCCATTTTGGTTAATTGGCCCGTCTTCAAGGGATGGTTTTTCAGTCCCCAGAAACCCAAGGAGTTGTACGTGGCTGGGAGGAGGTAGTTACGGATAATATGATCCTTACGCTGCATGGCCTCCCTGATTCTGCAAAGCCTGCGAAAGGACCCTAGGATTTGTGGTATCAAGAAAAGGGATCATTACTGGCTGGCAACCCTTCTTGATCTACGTTACAAGGGTAAGGTTGCAGAACTCATCCTACCTTCGCACAGGGAGCAGAGGATGAAACATCTTCAGGAGGCCTTGAAGAAAAGTTTGTGTAATGCATTTCCAGACCCTGGGAAGTTACCATTTCCTGGTGCTGGACAACATGTTTCTGAGGCTTCATTCGGTCAGAGGAAGACCGGTGGAGAAGGTGGCCGGCTGACCGATGCCTTTAAACAATTTTTCAGTCCTCAGCGCCAAGGTTCCAGCAACTATCGCCAGCATCTGCATTATATGGTGCAGGAATATCTAGGGGCAAGAGCAGACTTGGAGACCTTTCCAACAGAGCATCCACTGGGTTACTGGTTCTTGAGGATGGACCACTGGCGAGAACTTGCTCAACATGCAATCGAGCTACTGGCCTGTCCTGCATCCACCGTGCTTTTTGAAAGCACATTCAGTGCTGCTGGAGGGTTTGTAAAGCATCAAAGAGTGCGCCTGTCCACAGACTCCGTTGATAGGCTCACATTTATAAAAATGAATCAGTCCTGGATCAGCAGCTATCAAGCACATGCTGATGTAACTGATTGAATTTGCTATGGATCTGGGATCCCTTAAAGACTGCCTATGCTGCCTATCCTATTACTCCTCAATCATGATGATACTAGCTTCCAACAATAGTTTTAGTTTAAGGCACCACCACCACCCAAGGCCCAATGTTTCTGCCCCTGTTTAACAGGGGTATGTAATTACAATTTTTTAAATAATATTTAGCAGCAGGGCCCGTTCCTGCGCCCAACAAGAGCAACTGTGAGGGGTTACAGTGTTCTGGCACCACCAACACCTAAGGCCCAATGTTTCTGCCCCTGTTTAACAGGGGCATGTAATTACAATTGTTTTAATAATATTTAACAGCAGGGCCCTTCAGGTCTGGTATGGATTTTAAGGGGAACCGTGCGCCAAAATGTAAAAAAAAATGTCATCTCCATCCTGCCACTTGTTACCAGAATGTGATGATTTTGATTTCAGTCTTAACCTGCGGAGACATTTTCCAGCTTGTAGGACAACAATCTAAGTGCTAGCCAACTGAGAGTGCAATTGTCACCTACTATCTCATATTGTTGGCAGGGAAGAATTTTGTAGTCTTTTCCAAGGGCGACAATGCTTCTCATCTGTAGATAGAGTATAGCAAGTGAGCATTTTCACCTTACGACAGGAAGCATGTTACTGGTGGAATCACCAAGTGAAAATAAAGCGAATAAAACAAATGCAGCTGCCACATCTATGATAGGGCTCAATATATTAAATTTTACGTTCTTGGGTTTAGAAGCGCATAAGGCTAGATTCAAACTTTTTTGTGTGTGTTGCAGTGCATTGTAGTAACACATATGCATAGATGTGAATGGGCCCATGTACAATAGTTTCCCTTTTTGTCTTAGACTAGACTTCAACAAATTGTTGTGAACCAACCACGTAAGAAGAAATGGGATTTCTACCTAAAATACATTTTTATGCAGCAAACTCAAGTGTTTTGCTGTATGAACACAGCCAAGTGTTAATAGGCTCTTAAACATAAGACAGAGTAGTTGTACTGAGCCATAGAGATCCTCCTCTAGTGGTTAATCAAATCTAGATGCTGGATTAAATTTAGAAATATGGAGGTGCAAGCTTCTAAAAATGTGAGTGATACTCAAAAATACTGTAAGGTAAGCCATAGAATAATAACCAAAAAACCCAGAGTATTAAAGCAGATGGAAAGGCAATATAATTACCCACCTTTCAAATATTGCCTCCCTTCTGCTCTTATGTTTTCAGCTCATAATCTAATATAATTCTAATAAATTTAATAACATGCAAATATTTTTTGTACAACTTCTTCTAAAAGGTAATTTGACTGCAAAGCTCCGGCGAATGTGCCTGTCCGTATGGTTGGTGAATGGTGAGTGTGAGTTTCAGGGTCAAGAATAGAGCTATGAAAGCAGATGGGATGAAGTCACCGCTCTACAGATTCATCAGAGTTTTTGGCCCTCCACAGTTAGATACCCACCAGAGGTTGACCATTTCCAAAAAGTTAAAAAAACAAAATGATATGCCACTGTATAAATTTACATATGAGTCTAGAGGATGCCCTGCCAAATTCTCCAAGGTCTGGGACATTTGGGCCAAATTCAAGGAGACTGTGGCTTCTGTCACCATATCCTCCTAGAACTTTTTGAACTATTTCCCTGGTAATGATTAGGGATCACTTCAGTGCACTGTGGGGCTAATTTTACAATTATGTTACTTATTGTCCCTTCAGTGGTTCAAACAGTTGTACCTTTGGTCATTGGTTGCCATGCCAATTGTGTTTTGTAAAAAGTTGTTTTACTGTGTTTTTTTTTTTTTCTTAAGCCTGGGTATGCCCAATAGGCTTTGTTTTGTATAACTATGCCTTTAAATAAAAAAAAAAAAAAAAAAGAATTTACAAAAAAAGTTAAAAAAGGTATTTACATTGAGGTTTATTAGAAACTACATGCAGGAAATATAAGAAAAGTGGGGCGGAACCATTAAAAGGTGGTAATTGTGATGCCTTTCCTTCTACTTTAATATAAAATTAAAAATCAAATAAAATTTGCTGAGAAATAATATACTCTAAAACATACTATTAAAGTTGCCAGTGGCCATCGCTTCCCAGAATGCACTCCTCTCCACTCACTTGGCACGTTCAGCCGGATGGTAACAGAACAGCTCACCTACTATTCATTCGACCATAAACTCCTTTTCACCTTCGAGCTGTCAACGTTTTTTTTTATCCTGCCCTTCTGTCTCCTTGTTCCATATTTCTTTGTAAAACTGCACTGTTTTTTCCCTAATTACTCTGCTGCCAGAAGTCAAACAACCTGAGTCATTCTCCACTATTTCTTTCCCCTTTCAGTACACGTGTTGCTGCCAATTACATCCTCCTTTTCCCATGTTGTGTTTTTATAGAAAACGTGCGCTACCTACTCACATCCTCACTTCTTTCATACATTGTCATTGGGGTCACCTGCTCTGACAACAGTAAAAGATTTTATTCTAATCAGTATGTTTCTTGTTTGTATATGAGCACTGTAGTATAACTGATTGGCTCCTTATGTTGCTTCTTTTTCTCCCAACCTGAGCTCTGTTGTGCAGGAGAAAATAAAATAAAAGGCTGATATAGTTAGGTGTTTACACTGCTTGCACGAAAAAAAATAAAAAATTATATATATATATATATATATATATATATATATATATATATATATATATATATATATATATATATGTATATACATATACAGTATCTCACAAAAGTGAGTACACCCCTCACATTTGTGTAAATATGTTTTATTTTGTATTTTTCACTATTCCCAGCCAGGGAACATGAATATTTGATTGTGTATCTTGCTATAATGCAAGTTAATCACATATTCTTATTTAAGGATTTATTGCAGGGCTCAAGTCCTGCGGGAACGCATGGGAACGGAGTTCCTGTACTTTTTCCACAACAGGAACTCAGTTCCCTTTAGCAGCCGTGTCCTGCAAGACTTTGAAGTATGCGAGCTGTGTGGCAGGTGCTACACCAGCAGCCGCCGACACATTTTGCAATAGTAAGTGACCCACACCAGGAGTGGACTGACCATTCAGGCATTGCCAGCAGGGGGCCCCATGACAGCTTCCGCTTCGATCTACCTGTCATTCACAGCTAGCTGACGGGTAGATCAGGTCCCTGCTGCTAAGAGATTGTATAGTCAGACATCTCGTGATGCGCACCTCCCCGCCGGCCCCTCCTGATTTTCTGTCTCCTCATCCCCCCCCCCCCCCCCCCAGTCTCCTGCATATTTGCTCTGTATGTCCTGCTGAATCCCCCCTCCTCTATATTCAGTGCCATATGATGAGAGAACCCAGAGGAGGAGCACAGCTATTCTGGACAGGACATGTAGGGAGAGAGGTGAGCTGAGGGAGGAACATCAGTTTGGGGTGGTAAGCTGAGCACAATACCTGGCAAAGTATAATGCCAGGAGGGAAGTTTATGTGGAAATATTTGAAGGGTTGAAATAGCAGCGAGTGTGTGTTGGAGCCCTGCAGAGTTTGCAACCCCCCAAGCTAACATACATCTCCTAAGCAGGAACACATCACTATCTCCCCAAGCATTCTGTCCAGATAATGTGCAGTTCATTTATGACCTTTCCATTTAACCCTGTGTTATCCAAACTCTATTCATTGAAAAGTGTAAACTCACCACATAAACACTCTATATACAAAATAAAATTCCCCAATAAAGATCAGAACATGATGTTCACATTTGCATGGAAGCACAATTAAATGAATGCTGATTATTCAGAGAATTACCGTATTTATGTTTATTGAGGATTGTTTTTTTTTTATGTACTAACAGTTAAGCTTCATACACACAATACGAAAATTGGATGAAAAATACCACTTTTGAAGCGTTCATGCATATGAGCGTATCATTTTTTTTTTTTGGTAGGAGAGTGGATCTTGGGTGGGAGTTCCCACACTTTTTTCCCCAGGACTTGACCCCTGATTTATTGGTAATTATTTAGGAAGCGCAACACTGTTTTGTTATACATAGGTGTTTCATCCATATTTCCAATATCTCCCAGGTCATAGTTATGGATCCTTCTTTGGTTTATGATGAATGGATGGAATGACATCACTTTTTCATCAAGGTCTTTTGGCAACTTCTGTGAAATCTTTGCTCTTTGCAGCAAACATAGGGCAAACCTATTCGTGAAGCGGGAACACCATCCTGCTGACGCAACAAAATTTTCAATGCCTGGTCCTTTTAGTTTGTTATCTTTAGCCATTTGAAGGGAACGTACGCGAATTCCCATGCGTGTTACGCAGTAACCAATTTGACGACAATCCATAACCCATTTATGCAATTCAGTCTCTAGAGCCCCATATGCAGTAATTAAATCACATTGACCTTTTTTTGGAATCTTTTCCATGTCAGCTTTCATTTTCCGCCACTCCCTCACTTGTTTTTCTTCAACACAAAATACCCTACTTACTATACTGTTCTTGCTTTCTTCTGCTCTTGACACAACCTTAAGTTTGAAACCAGCTTCGTATGACCTGCGTTTTTGTTCCATTTCTAACAAGATAAAAAACTACTATACACGCTGTGTTACTGCATGCGCTGCACTACTACATACGCTGCCTTACTGCTGGTACACAACGCAGCTTGTATAGTTTGAGGCCTAATGCAGGCTGATGATATTCCAGAATGTGATGACATGACTGTTTGCATAGAGAAGCCTATGTTAGGGCTCATAATATACACACTGCATTGTGTACGCACTGTGTTACTGCATGCGCTGTGTTACTGCATATGTATGGGAAGTGCTAACGCAACAAATGCAGTAACACAGTGCGTACACAACGCAGTGTGTATATTATGAGCCCTAACACAGGCTGCTCTATGCAAGCATAGTCATAGTGTCTGGAGGACCTTAGTTATGAGGAAAGGTTGCGAGCACTGAACTTATTCTCTCTGGAGAAGAGACGCTTGAGAGGGGATATGATTTCAATATACAAATACCGTACTGGTGACCCCACAATAGGGATAAAACTTTTTCGCAGAAGGGAGTTTAACAAGACTCGTGGACACTCATTAAAATGAGAAGAAAAGAGGTTTAACCTTAAACTATGTAGAGGGTTCTTTACTGTAAGAGCGGCAAGGATGTGGAATTCCCTTCCACAAGGGGTGGTCTCAGCGGGGGGCATTGATAGTTTCAAGAAACTATTAGATAAGCACCTGAACGACCGCAACATACAGGGATATACAATGTAATACTGACATATAATCACACACACAGGATGGACTTGTGTCTTTTTTCAACCTCACCTACTATGTAACTATGTAACTATGCAATATCCCCCATCCCCCCCAACACCACCTCACTGCAAGGGTTCAATGATCATTAGGTTTAGGAGGTCCGCAATAAGAAGACATACTTACCTTATTCTGTGCTCCAGCAGTGTCCTTCCAGAGTTGTGACTGATTTCACTGCAGTCACCTTTGTAAGACATTCCTGGCCATGGTTGCACATTTGTCCCCACCACTACGTACAATACAAGGTTATTAGCCCTACATTGTACATGATAATGCCAAGAGGATGTCCACAGACCAGAGCTTTGGGGAGGAGCTGGTCAGAGGGTAAATAATCCTACCTGTTCCATTACCCCCTACATCAGTGGTTTTCAACCTTATTGAGAGCAGGGCCTGGTAAATCCTTCCAGAACCTGCCATACCCGAACAGTAAAAAATAAAGAAATATATATTAACACAAGAGTATTGAGATACAAAATATGTACTAAACATGATAGAAGGGTCTGGATGTGGCTGCATGTGACTGTGGGGGAATTGGGGTTCTGTAGGGGGTTTGGATAATCTGCAGCAGATGTAGGGGATTCTGGAGGGAGCTTGATCAACTGTGGGGTATGTGGGTCTCTGGAGGGGGTCTGTGAGTCTCACCAAGGGCACTGTAATAGACTCAAGTGCATTGCAGGGACTTGGGGGGGGTCCTTTTGCTCTTTAGATTGCAGGGACTTGGGGAGGGGGGTACTGTGGGATACTGTTGGAGGTTGTAGGCAATATAAGGGTCTGGAAGCTCTGCAGAATGCTAGAGAGCACTAAAGGAGACTGGGGACACCGAGGGATAAGGTTGGGATGCACTGTGGGTATCTGAGGCTCTCAGGTGTGTTGCTTTACAAAAAATGGCCATGTCCAATTTTTGGCACGTCGGGTGTATTGGCAACCCATTCATTTCAATAGGCTGACCCTAAACCTTACCACATAAAGGCAGGTCGGGTGTGACAAATTACTTACTTGGCAGGAAAACAGAGTATTTTTACTTAGCAGGATAATGTTTGTTATCCCCAAATAAGTAAA
Organism: Lithobates sylvaticus; assembly: GCA_028564925.1. Classification (NCBI taxonomy): domain Eukaryota; kingdom Metazoa; phylum Chordata; class Amphibia; order Anura; family Ranidae; genus Lithobates; species Lithobates sylvaticus. Next base: position 490,460,408 of record CM053028.1, on the reverse strand, counting down.
TTAAAGGAAGCGACCATAAAACATTTTACTTAAGGGTGGTTTTCTTGCTTAGTGCAACATTTATTTGGCATACATTAGTTGTTGGCGGCTGACTATTACGCTTTGATTTTCAGATGACAGAACATCCGATTTTTGTGGCATGCTAGTCTCATGTCGAAAGTGAAGAGGTTACTAACAATACGAGAATTTACGTTTGACAGAATACAACGTCAGAAGTGACGTAACGTGTTGAATAGTTTTGTATGTATTCTTTCATTTCTCAGCATGCGTAGTCTTGCTCTAATGATTTTTTTCGTACGAAAACCATACTAATGAAACGAAAATAAGATGTTGAGTTCACATCCGACAAAATTTTTATAGTCCGGCACATCCAGCTTTTGTCTGACGAAAAAGTGAAATCAGCTGTCGAAAGCACCGTACTAACGGTAAGATTTTCGGACCAGCGGCGGTCGTATCACAATTGACGTCCAAAAATCAAAGCGTGTGTACGGCCCTTAAGAGGCACAGATCCTACTCACTCTGGTGTATTAACTACTTAACGACTGCGCCATAGCTGAATGACGGCTACAGCGCAGCTCGATAACTCTGGGAGGGCGTACATTGATGTCCTCCCAGAATCTGGGGCGTGCAGCCGGGAATATCCGTAACTGTCAAATGACGGAGTGATCACTTTTAAACAAACCAGCGTCACATCTGGTTCCTCTCTCCCCTCTCTGTACAGATCGGTACAGAGAGGGGAGAGACCAGATGCTGCTGCAACGCTGTGGGCTGGATGTGTAGTGCCCACAGCGCTGATTTGTGCCCACTCCAGCCATCCATCCATGCTCAGCCAGCCATATATGTTCAGCCAGTCATCCATCTATCCATGCTCAGCCAGCCATCCATCCATCAATGCTCAGCCAGCCATCCATCCATCAATGCTCAGCCAGCCATCCATACATACTCAGCCAACCATCCATGCTCAGCCAGCCATCCATACTCAGCCAGCCATCCATACTCAGCAATACTCATCCATGCTCAGCCATCCATCCATACTCAGCAATACTCATCCATCCATCCATGCTCAGCCATCCCATCCACCCCCATCTATACTTGGCCATTCCCAGCCGTACTTAGCCATACTCAGCCATACCCAGCCATCCCCTCCGTACCAAGCCTTACTCAGCCGTACCCAGCTGTACTCAGCCATACTCATTCATGCTCAGTCATCCCATCCATACTCAGCCATCCCCATCCATGGCTCATCCATCCCCATTCATGCTCATCCATCCCTACTCATGCTCATCCATGCCACATCAGTTTTCATCCATGCCACATCCATGCCACTAGAGTTCCTCACAAAAGTGTAATAGGTAGTCAAATTAGATTTGACATTTATGCCCCTAGAACACCTGATGGCGCTCCCTGCATGTTGGGCCTCTCTATGTGGCCAGGTTGTGTAAAGGTCTCACACGTGTGGTATCGCTGTATTCGGGAGGAGTAGGAGAATTTAATTTGGGGTGTAATTTTTAGTATGTACATGCTATGTGTTATGCCACGTACAAACGACCGGATTTTTCATGTAATGGGGTGTATGGGGTGTAATGGGGTGTAATTTGTGCTATGCATATGCTGTGTGTGAGAAATAACCTGCTAATATAACAATTTTGTGGAGAAAAAAAAAATCTTGATTTTGCAAAGAATTGTGGGAATAAATTACAACTTTAAAAAACTCACAATGCCTCTTACTAAATACCTTGGAATGTCTACTTTCCAAAAAGGGGTCATTTGGGGGGGTAATTGTACTTTCCTGGCTTGTTAGAGTCTCAAGAAATGAGATAGGCCGTCAGTACATCAGGTGTGATCAATTTTCAGAGATTGGCACCATAGCTTGTGGACTCTAAAACTTTCAAAAAGACCAAATAATATACACCAATTTGGGTTAGTTTTACCAAAGATATGTAGCAGTATAAATTTTGGCCAAAATTTATGAAGAAAAATTACTAATTTGTAAACGGAAACTAAGAAAAATGCATTTTTTTTACAGAATTTTCGGTCTTTTTTCATATATAGCGCAAAAAATAAAAAAACATAGAGGTGAATAAATACCACCAAAAGAAAGCTCTATTTGTGTCGAAAAAAAAAGGACAAACATTTCATATAGGTACAGTGTTGTATGACTGAGTAATTGGCATTCAAAATGTGAGAGCACCGAAAGCTGAAAATTGGTCTGGTTAGGAAGGGGGTTTAAGTGCCCAGTGGTCAAGTGGTTAAAAAAAAAGTTCTGTTTGGTGAGATTTAAAAGGGGATGGAGTCATTATTTATTCATGATTCAATAAGAAGAAACAGCTTGCAAGCTCATTAAAGCCATTTGAATCCCTTTTTGACATTCTCCTCGCCGTGTTGATATATTGTGATCTAAAGATCATTTCCTGTGACCCACTTTCTGCTCAGCCAAGGAAAAAAAAATCTCACATTCTTAACTGCCCAATATTGAAAAATGCAGCGGAAAAGTCTTTGACTAATGAAATAGTCCAGCTGTCCTATTTAGCCCAACATTTCATTTTAATGGCTGGATTTAAATCTTTTTATGTCCTAAATGGTGAATCCAGCTTTCTGTCAGTTGCAATTGTGTTTAAAAAAATAAACTGGTGCAAAATTAATTTGTAAGCTGTGATGCTTTCCTAGCTAGTTTCATGTTGACATTGTATAATACTTTTATATGTTTTTTTTTAGTTTATTTACACATACTGTGTATATATATATATATATATATACGGTATATATAAAATCTCAGGAGAAGTAAAATTCTTAAAGTGCATCTTTGATGCATTAGATCACCACAACAGAAAAATTTGCACCTAGCTTTTATTCTCACATAGCGCACCACAATGAACAGGAAGGAGCGAATTATTGTGCACTGTGGTATGCTGCAGTGCATGGGCAAACACATGTAACATGGAACCACAGTCCTAAAAGTGTGATTTGCCTGTTAATGCATTAAGGTTAATAAAGCTTTAATCTAATATTTTATGTCTGGTTTTTGTTACTATTTGGTCTCATTCACATGGGCACTTACACCCGTAGTCCGTGAGTGGGCCGTGTCTTTTGGAAGCTGGAGCTGTGTGCAGACAGTCCCATTCATGTCTATGGGAATGCAGTGGCTGCACAGACAAAGCTGATTGTCCCAATTTGAGAGCTGTGTGGGTGAAGCGGCTCTGAACACACCAATCTGTGTTTGAGGTCGCTCACCCACACCTGGAAAATATATATATAACCTCCCTGAGTCCAATATGGCCATTTAAAATCTGCTGAGAGTTCTCTGTGTAGCACTACCCCGTGGTAGCCACTTGGTTGATTAGGTTCTCTGTCATTCTGTTTGATTCGGAGTACAACCTCAGCCCCACTGACATACCAGGTTAAGCAAATGGATACTGCACTGCTACTCGGAGTACAAATATAGATATCTGGCACACAACTAAGGTTCAGTGTCAGTGAGAACATATTATACTGGTGTAGCGGCCATAACCCAAGGGCGGCCTTGACTTTCTGGGCTTACTAGTTACCTCCTCGTGGCTTGTCGGTTGTTGTCTAGGGGTTCCCAGGGTTAGTACCCAGTGACTTCAGATGCTGACACATAAAAGTCCTTTTCAAGGTTTTTATTTTGCAGTGGTAACACCTAACATGACACAGTCTCTGATGGGAATAGAGGGCACGGGTGACAAAACTCAGGCACCTTGAACTGCTGACATCCACTGAATGTCTCTAATTAACCCAGAGAGTAGCCACTCGCAGCTGGGTGCTTCACTGCCGGATAAACCTCTAGCCAGAGATTTAGCAGCCAACATGTGATCCGGAAACTTTGCAAAGTCTCTGCCACAGACTAAATTGTAACTGAAATAGATAGGAACCTTTCCCACAGTACCTGGATCTCTCAGCCTTCTTGCTGATACTGTGTGAAGTGTGGATTCTTTAGTGTCCATACAACTCAGCTCCCGGGCTCTTACTGAGCAGCCAGCTTGTTGGCCCTCCTCCGAAGGGTTCTCCCCTGGTCACTTGTATGAGTTGCCGTGTCCCTCCAATACCGAGAGCACACCGGGACGCCTTTGAATCCTCCATCAGTTACTGGGCCTCGGACTAGCCAGATCCGAGACTCGGGAACAGACGGATGCCTGCCCCAGACCATGCGGGTCTATGAGGCTGGTCGGATTGACCATGCTTGCGGGACGGCAACCGCTCCTAGACCCGGGACCCCTTGCGGGGCTACACCGGACCAGAACCAGGAATTAAAGCCACAGCCGAACCCTGAACACGTGACTTCAGCATCTTAAATACCCCTTCCCAGACTATGCAGCAGTGCCAGACGCGCCCACTGATTGGCTCCGGGAAAGATTGGTACCTAAGATGTCCAACCAGGCCTGGTTCCCAGCCTGTCATGGGTGCCTCACTGCACCTATGACCAGACAGAACCATAGTACAGCCCAGCCAGACTGATGCCAAAGTAAATCCTGTACAATTAACCCCCTGAACTCCATTACAGTTCTGAGAAAAACGAAATATGCACTGATAGCGCACACTTGGTAAAGTGTGACCACTACACTGGTTAGAGGTAAACGAACCCAATATCAGCAATAAGTAATGGTATTAGAAAACAGTAACTGCAATGATAATCAATACTGTGATAACTCCTCTGTAAACTGTAGGCTATATCCACCTTACAGTGTACTCTATATGAATAGCAGCAATGAAATGTAAAACTCCCTAAAGAGGTACCTCTTACTATGCACAATAGGCAAAGCCGGCTAGCGTCGGGGCTCAGTCTTTACGGTGATGCACATGAGTACAGTGCCAGTAGAGTCTGCCTGGAGTAAATAATGCTTCTAGTTATATGGCCAGTCCCTATGTGCTCAGTTTCTGCAAGGAAGCAACAGGTTAATAGCAGCAGTGTCCTCTCACCAGTCCTAGTGATACAGTAACAGGGATCCCGCTGTTCAGATGTCAGAATTCTTCTGGACCTGCCTGGAGTGACACCATTCCTCAGCACAGGTTTTTGTGCACACAGGAGCAGTGATGCACACACCTTGGCCTCCTCCAGAAAAGAGATCGTTCATCGCTATCCAGCCTGTAAAAATACATCTCTCTCTCCCTCTTTATACCCAGCTTGCAATTGGAATTGTAGTCCAAAAGTCCATTAACTGCCAGTAAAGTTTCTTTCCCACATTTCATCTTCCATGATTCAATGCTGCCAACTATCAAGTCTCTTGAGCTCCTTCTGTTTGTCAGCTCCCCCTGGGGCATGGAGGAAAGGTGATAACTCATTCAGCTGAAGTCTAGTGGAGACACAGAAGGCACTGCAGCACAGTGTCCTAAATCGCTCTCTGTCTTTAGCCAAGCACCTGGCTACATGTGTCCAATCAGACTAGGGTGCCCACGTGTCCCGGATTGCCCGGGATTGTCCCTGATTATAGATGTGTGTCCCGTTTCCCGGGCACCTTCATTCCGGGACAATACAGTGTCCCGGAATGAAGAAAAAAAACACAGTGACCACCACATCAGTCCGCTCCACGGACTCCGCCCGTCCGCCACCGCCACCCTTAGTTTGAAGACTCACAGTCACAGTCACACTTGAAGACACCTCACTGGTTGCTAGGCTAGGGGCCGCCCCGCGTCTAGTAACCAGTGACGTCAGCTGAGATCTCAGGGGCGGGCTGACAAGTGAGCACTGGCAGTCAGTGTGGGCAGTGCACCCGCCCGCACCCTACGGCAGCAGAGACCAGCGTGCGCGCCCATGAGAGAGCAGCCACCAGCCAGTGGCCAGCCAGCAGAGTGACGTCAGTGACTGAGTGACCAGACAGAGCCTACTTCTCTCCTGAGCAGCCAGCCAGCCTGAGCCTCGTCCAAGTCCTCCTCCAGGCTCTTCCCGCCCACAAGGTCCGTACCTTTGCCGCCTGCAGTCAGTGCCAGACATTGACAAACTTCCAGGACCAGGACAAGTAGGTTAGTGTACTGTTCTGCTGCTGTCCCCCCCTCCTTTCTGCTGCTGTCCCCCTCTGTTCTGCTGCTGTCCCCCCCTCCTTTCTGCTGCTGTCCCCCTCTGTTCTGCTGCTGTCCCCCTCTGTTCTGCTGCTGTCCCCATCCGTTCTGCTGCTGTCCCCCTGACCCCCTCTGTTCTGCTGCTGTCCCCCTCTGTTCTGCTGCTGTCCCCATCCGTTCTGCTGCTGTCCCCCTGACCCCCTCTGTTCTGCTGCTGTCCCCCTCTGTTCTGCTGTTGTCCCCATCCGTTCTGCTGCTGTCCCCCTGACCCCCTTTGTTCTGCTGTTGTCCCCATCCGTTCTGCTGCTGTCCCCCTCTGTTCTGCTGTTGTCCCCATTCGTTCTGCTGCTGTCCCCCTCTGTTCTGCTGCTGTCCCCCTCCGTTCTGCTGCTGTCACCCTCCAGTTTTCCTCCGTGTCCCCCTCAGTTCTGCTGTCACCCTCTGTTCTTTCACCTCCGCACTTGGCTCCAGTGACTGGCATGCAGCGTGTGTGGGGTGTTTTTGTTCCCACACGCTGCAATTACAGTTTGTATGGCATCTCTCCCTTCCTCCCCTTCTGCCCACCTCACACTAACACACAGACTGAAGTCCCCTCCCCCTTTTCCTCGGCTCGGATGCCACAGACAGGAGAAGGAGGGGGAGGAGAATGGACACAGCACTCAACAGGACTGGACGTGCTGATCTGAGGTTTGTACAGAATATTAATGCTTGGCACTTGCAGGAGAAGGAGACAGAGACAGGGGGCGAGTTGTCAGAAAAGAATACTTGCAGTGATTTTGGGGGATAAGAGCATGTTGTATGTGCTAGGGGGGCACTTTAGGAGGGGAGAGAAATTGTGCTGGGGGCTCAGAATTTTTTATTCAACCCCCCCTTCCAGCACAATTTCTCTCCCCTCCCAAAGTGTGCCCATTAGCAAATACAACATGCTCTTATCCCCCAAAATCACTGCAAGTATTCTTCTTTGACAACTTGTCCCCTTCCCTAAAGACAAACTGGCTGCTATTGAGGGGACAATTGTACTGTCTGGAATCCTGGGAACTTTGCTAAAGATTCAGGGCAATTCTGGAGGAGGATGTAAGGGGTCACTTTGGAGGAGGATGTAAGGCACACTCCAGAGGATGTAAGGGGGCACCCCGAAGGATGTAAGGGGGCTCTGACTAAGAGTGCCCCCTTACATCCCCCTTCCAACCTACAGGGATCCTCTTAGTGCCTCCAGAGTGCCCCCTTACATCCTTCGGAGTGCCCCACCACCAAGGTGTTATAGCAGTGCCTGACAGAGGTGGTATTGCACTCCTCTTCCTCCTCTCTCCACTAACTACCCAATGCCATACACTCAGCACTCCTCTCCTGTACATATTACCCCCCTGCCATACACTCCGCACTCCTCTCCTGTAAATATTACCCACCCCTGCCATACACTCCGCACTCCTCTCCTGTACATACTACTCACCACCATACACTCCGCACTCCTCTCCTGTACATACTACTCATCACCATACACTCCGCACTCCTCTCCTGTACATACTACTCATCACCATACACTCTGCACTCCTCTCCTGTACATACTACTCACCACCATACACTCTGCATTCCCTATTTAACATTACTACATTCTGCACTATATTAACAACGCCCCCTTTAAGCCAATATTTAGCGCAATTTAAAACATGTCCTCTGTTCACCACGATGCGCTTTGCGCACCATATTGTTGTTTGTTCTTGATGCCTAGAGCCCACTTTTGATCTTGTACACAGGCCCACTGTTTTCAAATGCCCCTGCCCCAAAAATCTGGAAAATAATATGTCAAAAATCATCTTTTTGGGGGGGGTGTCCCTGAATGGCAGTTTGGAAATGTGGTCACCCTAAATCAGACACAGACTCCCCCAAAATGGCCCCCTGGTGCCCAGTACAGAGGATGTCAGTCCTCTGCAAAGTTCTCCTAGTGCCAGAGGTAAGCAGCCATCATGTGATCCCTGTGTTGTGACAGCTAACCTGGAAATGAGTGGGTGATCTACAGATTTCCACCTCACTGTGCTGTCACCTGACCGAGTGATATCACTGCTAACTGCAGCTCTGCACGCATGGCTCCCTTGTCTACAGGCTGTACTGCTTAACTAGAATGGAGGTCATGGCACTAGTTATGGTAGCCAAACTGATGACAAAAATGAACTACAAATCTTCTGACAGGTCACTGTATATCTATATACAGTATATATATGTCGTTGAGCTGTGTTTTTTGGCAGCTTCAGGCCTTACTCACACGAGCCCTAAGATCCATACATCGTAAATGGGGCATTTGTCTATGTGGCTGCAGTTAAAGGTGTGTGCTAGAAGACTATGTAAGTCTATGGATGCAATGGCAGCTGAGTGAGTGGCCCCAAGCCCAGTGTAGATTTTGGGCCACTCACCTACACCCACATACCTGTCAACATAGGATGAGCACTGCGCCCCTATAGACTTACACGGGCTGCCTGCATGCAGCACCTGGCGGCTTCAGCGGCATAAACAAATGGGCCATTTATGGTATACAGGCCTCATGTGAATCATGTAAACAAGGCCTTAGCGTCAGCATTATAAAACTGCACATTTCATGTTGAAGTATTTTATACAGAGGAAATTGTTATAGTACTTGCGATATGAACCCCCTCTATGTCTTAGAATGCGTAGTTCTAAGTTCGCTCCTGGTTTTACAGTATTCCCACTAATCACGTGGCTTGTAAACATGCTTCAGAACAATACAGGAAGTCCCGTCCAAGTACAGTTAAGAACACAAAGGGAAAAAACAGCTTTCCTGATGTTCTTATGGAGAATTTTTGTTCTCTAAGTTGTTTTGATTAGTCAGACAATGAGTCTAGAGAGACAGACTGTACTTCAGAATAGAACAATCCCAGCCCCCCCGACTGTGTACTTCATACTGACAGACGGCCAGGGTTCACACCGGCAACTGCCACAATGTACAACCACGATGAACCTGGAAATTTAAAGACCAGAAAAGGCCCCATACCCAGAAAACACAACTCGTTTTTTTAATTTATGGATATAATGGAGCAGGGTTAGATGCTCTGTCTGCCCTTTATTGCTGTCTGTATCCACATTCAATAGATTTCCCTTCTCCTCATTTATGGTCACTGAACTGGGAAGTGAACCGAATTTCCAATGGGGTCACAAGCAGCAGTAAGGCTCCATTCACACTAGCGCGTTTTTTGATGCATTTTGCATTTTGCAGAAATGCATGGAATTTTTTTAACATGGGTTCCTATGGGACATGTTCACATCAATGCATTTTTGTGCCTCTGCGTTTTTGGAAAGGGTCAGGGACTTTTTTTCATGCAAAATGCAGCATTTTGCATGTAATAGAAGTCAATGGACCCGCATCCAAAACGCAAGTGCCGCGTTTTTACAGCGTTTTTGCCGCGATTTGCGTTTTTTTTTTAATTTTTTTTTTGCACTGTATATAGCTGGTTGCTTTTAAACCACAGTGTACAAAAAAAAATGCAGAACGCGGCTAAATCGCGGTCCAAAAACGCAGCAAGCACCGCAAAAAGCACTGCAGAAACACTCAAAAGCAACATGCATAGATGTGAATCGAGCCTTAAAGCCCTTTGTGATTAACGGTAAGGCCTGGTTCACATCTATGCGGTTTCCAGTGGCTGCATTTGCTTAGGCACTGCAGCCCAATCATGGGCTGCTGTACCTCATAAAAACGCAGGGATAAGGTCCCTGCACCTTTTCCAAAAACACAGCTACAGGGAAACCGACACATCTCTGGAGCAGCAGCACATTTTTCTGTGCTGGTGCGGGAAGACGTGCGATTTCACGCTTTTCTACACCCGCTAAGATGTGAACTTAGCCTTAGGCCTGGTTCACACCTATGCATTTTTTTGATGGCAGCATGTCACCACCACCCCCGTGTCCGAATGGACGGGTTATTTTTGGTTGTGTATGGCCGACACACCAGATTTTAGGCGTTGTACTTTACACGTTGTGAGTATTATAGATTTTACACTATGCAGAGCTTCTTGATCTTTTTTATGGTGCCACTTTCCATTTCTACCTGACGGGTGACACCAGAAGTGTGAAGTATCGTTGAGATGTGGAAAAGGCCCCCGGATGGGTGTTAAACCACAGGTCAATCCCGACCCCCTATAAAAAGGGGTCCACCGGAGCTGGTAAGGGTTCTCTACAGCTGGTGGTGGCTTCACAAGCGTTTTGGTGATGGATGATGGACAGTATTGAAATTTGGTGGTGTTTTTAAACACATCATATTATTGTGGACATTTCACGATCTTGCTGCACTATTTTGCAATTTACCAATTTTTTTACATTCATTTGCAATTTCTGTATTTATTAATATTTGATTAGTCCAATTGTTTTTGGCTCATTTATTAATCATTATTAGTATTAATTAGCGCGATTCATAATCTTTTCCACTATTGTTTGTGTTTCTGTTGCACTAAGAATTGTTGCTTTACTTGTTAATTTTTTCTTGTATGTATTATTAGAGGTTCATTTAGCGTGGTTTTACACCATTTTGTTTAGTTCATATAACATGGTTTCCTATCGATGCAGTTCACATCTGAGCATTTTATGGAAAGGGTGAGGAACTTTTTTCTGGTTTTTGGTTCCATAGACTTCAATGGATCAAACGCGTGTATTGAAAAATGCAAAATGCACCTGGAATATGCAAACTGCAACCTGCATAGGTGTAAACCTGTCCTAAGGCTGGATTCACATCTATGCATTTTTAGTGCTTTTTGCATTTTGCAGATTTTTACTACAGAACGTGTTCCATAGGAAACCATGTTAAATGGACTGTAGTGCAAATCTGCAAAATGCAAAAAGCACTAAAAATGCATAGGTGTGAATCAGACCTCAGGCCTCATTGGTACCATGTGCAGAGATGGGCGTTTTTATGCACCTGTCTCTTCAAGGGCACACAGAAATCAATTATTTTCTATGTGCCCTCTTCAAGCCACAACACTGGTTTAAGGCTTGATTCACACCTATGCACTTTTTAGTGCACTTTCAGTTTTGCAGAAACACTCTACAATCCATTTAGCATGGTTTGCTATGGATGTAGATCACATCTGTGCATTTTATGGAAAGGGCCAGGGTTTTTTTTTTCTGGTTTTTGGTTCCATAGACTTCAATGGTCTAAAGATGTGTATCTAAAAGCACAAAATGCGCCTGCAATATGCAAACTGCAAACTGCATAGGTGTGAATCAGGCATCAGTGTGCAGATTTTTTTCATTGTGATGTGAGCAGGACACATAGAAAACAATTGTTTTCTTTGTGTCCTTGCAGAGACCTATGTTAGAAAATTACATATCTCTGCACATTGTGTGAACAAGCCCAAAATATTATATGAAAGTCAAATTTGTGCATTTTTTCCAACAGCTTTTATGGCCATATGATGTGAATGAGGCCTATAGGGATAGATTCTCTGTTGGATGTTTATTGCTGTCTGAAGAAATGTGTTTTGCTTCCTTTGCAGTCCCCCAGTCTCCCCAATAGGGACAAAGGCAGAAATAAAAACCTGACCAAGGTTTTAACTTTTTCATATTCAAAAGGAACATTATAAACATTTTGACTGCAGATGGTCTTTAAATTGAAATTTTGCAATGATTTATATCAGTGATAATGTCCCCATGGGGTGCCACATCCAAACTAACTAGACAAAAGAGAGTATCACCTACGGCCCCTTTCAGACGCGCGGATCCGTATTTAGGCATCCGCTTGCTCAGCGGGGATCGCTCCGTTGATCCCCGCTGAGCTGGCGGATGACAAGTTTGTCTCTGCACACTGGGGGGAACGGATGATTACGGACTGCCTGTCCTTTTTTATCCGATCCGCCAGACAGATGGAAAATAGGACATCCATCCGTCTGTATTTTGCGGAGCAGATCGGGGCGGATCGGATGTCAGCGGACATTTCACCGCTGCCATCCGCCGCTATATAGAAAAAAAGCCATAGAGCTGTATGGAGCGATTGTTCAGATCCCCCTGAAAAAAATGACAAGCGAATCTGAACGGTCCGCACATGTGAAAGGGGCCTTAGTGGACTTTAAAGGCACTGACATAATTAATAGAAAAAGTATAATTTATTAAACATAATAAACAAAATAAAAAATAAAAACAGAATACATTGGAATGGTTACAGTTGCTGTGTACAAAGTACAAAACCACCACAAAGATTGACTGTGAGATTCTCATAATTCACCCGACATGTTTCAGAGTATCAATGTCTCTTTCTTCAGGGGTGTTATAAGGAGGTCAATCATATATCTACAATATAGTGGTTACAAGAGGTCAGAAAAGATATATAATAAACACTGTATCATATATATGTCAAAATCAAATATGTATTATGTAGACTCACGTATAGTGTAGCGTAATCCTGTATAATAATTGTAGTGGTATCACAAGTGAAACATTCCAATAGAGCTATTTAAAAACAAAGAACATAGGGAGAACTGTGTTTCCGAAATTTGCCTGTTTAGGGTGGCTGGTCTTCACAGCATGCATTGGTGTTGCACCAAATAGAATGGAGTTTGAATAAAGCCGGGCGTTGGACAGCTAACAACACTGAAGCCAAAAGGAGGGCATCGCCCTGTAAGTAAGGGTAATAAACATGTAATATAAAGCATGGTAGGTGGGGTTATTAAACTAACTTGGATTAAGGTTGTTACTGTGTAAGTATTATATAAAATGAGATAAAATATATGAAAAAAAATATATGCATATCCTACCTGGACCAAGTAGGAGCAGATTACTGATGCAAGAATGGTATGGAACTATGCAGCTGCATGACAGGGGGTCAGTTCTATGGGTGTGCATTAGGGATGAGCCGAACACCCCCGGGTTCGGTTCGAACCAGAACCTTCGAACGGACCGAAAGTTCGCGCGAATTTTCGAACCCTATACGTTATAATGGACGCGAACGTTCGAAATCAAAAGTGCTAATTACAACGGCCAATATGCATGTTAATGTCATAAAACAGGTTTGGGGACCCGGGTCCTGCCCCAGGGGACATATATCAATGCAAAAAGAACTTTTAAAAACTAACGTTTTTTCGGGAGCAGTCATTTTAATGATGCATAAAGTGAAAAAAAAAAAGTGACATTTTCCTTTAAATATGGTACCTGGGGGGTGTCCAAAGTATGCCTGTGAAGTGGCATGTGTTTCCCGTGTTTAGAACTGTCCTTGCACAAAATGACATTTGTAAAGGAAAAAAAGAAGCCATTTAAAACCACTTGCGGCTTTAGGTTTGATCTTAAGTAGAATCTGAACAGGTACATTATGAAGTGTAGCTCCATCCCAAAAAAATCTATTTTTAAGCTTTTTGGAGAACATAGGGAGGGGTTATCACCCCTGTAACATTTGCTGTCTTTGCACATCTGTTCAGAACATGTCACCTCACTTTCCGTCCCAATGACAAATGTTTTTGGAAAAGTGGGGTTTTAATTGAAACAAGGATTGGTGATAAAGTATCAGTAGAGAGGAGATACCTTTTTCCCAAATTAAATCTAACAGGATAGAATTTCCCTTCCTAGGGGTAGATTTCCTCTCACTTCCTGTTTTCTCTTTCCATTTGCAAGTAGGAGTCGTTTGTAAGTTGGATGTTTGAAAGTAGGGGCCTGGCGTATATACTCTGCAGAAATTTGCCCTATTAGATGTTGGTGTAGCCACAAGACTGGTGGGCACAGGAATGGGCCCTGCTGTGAGTTAATAGATCAAGATTTGTAATTGCATGCACCTGTTGAACAGGGCAGAAAAATTGGGGGTGGTGGTGGTGGTGGTGGTGGACGGTTTTGCCACAAGACTGTAAGCTCTCACAGTTACTCTTGGTGGGCGCAGGAATGGGCCCTGCTGTGAGTTATTAGATCAAGATTTGTAATTGCAAGCACCTGATGAACAGGGCAGAAAAAATTGGGCCTTTGGCGGTGGTGGTGGACGGTGTTGCCACAAGACTGTAGGCCCTCATAGTTACTCTTGGTGGGCGCAGGAATGGGCCCTGCTGTGAGTTATTAGATCAAGATTTGTAATTGCAAGCACCTGATGAACAGGGCAGAAAAATTGGGCCTTTGGCGGTGGTGGTGGACGGTGTTGCCACAAGACTGCAGGCCCTCATAGTTACTCTTGGTGGGCGCAGGAATGGGCCCTGCTGTGAACTATTAGATCAAGATTTGTAATTACCCGCCCCTGTTAAACAGGGGCTGAAAAATTGTGCCTTAGGCACTGGTGCTGGTGCCACAACACTGCAACCCCTCACAGAGACTGTACTTGGAGCACAGCAGTCACACGTGTTGCGAAGCATTTTTTTAAAAAATTGTAAGTACACGCCCCTGTTAAACAGGGGCTGAAAAATTGTGCCTTAGGCACTGGTGCTGGTGCCACAACACTGCAACACGGCCCTCACAGAGACTGTACTTGGAGCACAGCAGTCACACGTGTTGCGAAGCATTTTTTTTAAAAATTGTAAGTACACGCCCCTGTTAAACAGGGGCTGAAAAATTGTGCCTTAGGCACTGGTGCTGGTGCCACAACACTGCAACACGGCCCTCACAGAGACTGTACTTGGAGCACAGCAGTCACACGTGTTGCGAAGCATTTTTTTTAAAAATTGTAAGTACACGCCCCTGTTAAACAGGGGCTGAAAAATTGTGCCTTAGGCACTGGTGCTGGTGCCACAACACTGCAACACGGCCCTCACAGAGACTGTACTTGGAGCACAGCAGTCACACGTGTTGCGAAGCATTTTTTTTAAAAATTGTAAGTACACGCCCCTGTTAAACAGGGGCTGAAAAATTGTGCCTTAGGCACTGGTGCTGTGGCATGGATCATTGAGGAGGAGGAAGAGGATAGTCAGTGAACATAAGAGGACAGTCACTCAGCATCAGCATAGGCAGTCTTGAAGGGATGTGACATTAAAAATTATTCGGTTATATCCGCCTCAGGTGCCTGGTAGCTGGTGGTGATCCAAGACTGATTCATTTTGATGAATGTCAGTCGATCAACCGAGGCGGTGGACAGGCGCACCCTATGATCAGTCACAAATCCTCCAGCAGCACTGAATGTGCGTTCGGAAAGAACGCTGGAGGCAGGACAGGCCAGTAGCTCAATTGCATACTGTGCAAGCTCTGGCCAGTGATCCATCCTCAGGACCCAGTAAGCCAGAGGATTTTCGGTGGGAAAGGTGTCCAAGTCTGACCTTGCCCCAAGGTATTCCTGCACCATGTATATCAGACGCTGGCGATGGTTGCTGGAACCGATCATACCTTGGGGCTGCGGACTAAAAAATTGTCTGAACGCATCGGTCAGACGTCCACCTTCCCCACCGCTCCTTCTGCCACTGACCGAAGCCTCAGCAACTCGTCGCCCAGGACCAGGAGTTTGTAGCCTCCCAGTTTCTGGGAACGCGTTGCACAGACCTTTCTGCAAGGCCTCCCTGAGATGTCTCATCCTCTGCTCCCTCTGCGACGGCAAGATAAGGTCCGCAACCTTACCCTTGTACCGCGGATCAAGGAGAGTGGCCAGCCAGTAATGGTCCCTCTTCTTGATCCGAAGAACACGAGGATCCTTCCGCAGGCTTTGCAGGATCAGGGAGGCCATGCAGCGTAGGTTAGCTGAGGCATTCGGTCCGGAGTCTTCTGGGTCACTGAGGATGACATGATCGCCAGCCACCTCCTCCCAGCCACGTACAAGTCCACTGGCTTGTTGGGACTGTACATCATCCCTAAAAGACTGCTGCTGCTGATGCTGAGTGCCAGGCTCCACCTCCATGCTCACACAATCCTCCTCCTCCTCCTCCTCCTCCTCCTCATCCTCTTCCTGTGTGATGGGTGGGACAGAAGGAACACTGTCCGGATAAAGGGGGCCTTGAGAGGCAAGGAAGTCCTCCTCTTCCTGCCTCTGTTCTGCCTCAAGTGCCCTGTCCATTATCCCACGCAGCGTATGCTCCAACAGGTGGACAAGAGGGACAGTGTCACTGATGCATGCACTGTCACTGCTCACCATCCTCGTGGCCTCCTCAAATGGTGAGAGGACAGTGCATGCATCCCTGATCATGCTCCACTGACGTGGGGAAAAAAAACCAAGCTCCCCTGACCCTGTCCTGGTGCCGTAGTCGCAAAGGTACTCATTGATGGCCCTCTGCTGCGTGTGCAGTCGCTGCAGCATGGCCAACGTTGAGTTCCACCTGGTGGGCATGTCAGATATTAGGCGGTTCTTGGGCAGGTTCAGCTCCTTTTGCAGCTCAGTCAGCCGAGCACTGGCATTATAAGATCGGCGGAAATGCACACAGACTTTCCTGGCCTGCCTCAGGACATCCTGTAAGCCTGGGAACCTGCCCAAGAACCGCTGCACCACCAGGTTGAGGACGTGAGCCATGCAGGGCACATGGGTGAGCTGCCCCTGTCGCAGGGGGAGAGGAGGTTGGTGCCATTGTCAGAAACGACCATTCCTGGCTTAAGCTGACGTGGCGTCAACCACCTCTCGGCCTGCCCCTGCAGAGCTGCCAGAACCTCTGGCCCAGTGTGGCTCCTGTCCCCCAAACACACCAGCGCAAGCACGGCATGGCATCTTTTTGCCTGCGTACTTGCGTAGCCCCTTGTACGCCTACGGAGCACCGCTGGTTCCAAGGACAGAGCACTGGAGGAAGAAGAAGAGGAGGGGGTGGAGGAGAGAGGTGTGTCACAACCAGTAGCAGTAGTCGCGTTTTGGAGGCGTGGTGGCGGAACAACCTCCAACACTACTGCACCTTGTCCTGCATCCCTCCCAGCTGCCAATAGAGTGACCCAATGGGCCGTGAAAGAAAGGTACCGTCCCTGTCCATGCCTGCTGGACCATGAGTCAGCGGTAATATGCACCTTACCGCTGACCGCCCTGTCCAGCGAGGCATGGACATTGCCCTCCACATGCCGGTAGAGAGACGGAATCGCCTTCCGCGAGAAAAAGTGGCGTTTGGGAACCTGCCACTGAGGAACCGCACATTGAACAAACTCACGGAAGGGGGCCGAGTCTACCAACTGAAAAGGCAGCAGTTGAAGTGCTAGCAATTTAGCAAGGCTAGCATTCAACCGCTGGGCATGTGGATGGCTGGGAGTGTACTTCTTTCTACGGTCCAGCAGCTGGGGCAGGGAAATTTGCCTGCTGCATTCGGACGTCGGTGTACTGCAAGTACTTGGTTGTGACACACCGAATTCTACACCTTCAGTCCTCTCAGAGCAGCTTTCAGAGAGGACTGAAGGTGTAGTGGGGATGGAGATCCCAGCTGAGGAGGAGCAAGGAGAGGTCCGCTTAGTTCTTTGGTGTGGGTCTTTTATGTGTGCCTGCCAACGAGCTGCATGGCAGGTCGCCATATGTCTGGTCATGCTTGTCGTGCCCAAGCGGCTGATGTTTTGGCCACGCGAGATACGCTTGAGACAAATATTGCAAATAGCAGTGGTGCGATCTGCTGCACTCGTCTCAAAAAAGGCCCACACCAAAGAACTTTTCTGATAACGTGCAGAGGCAGCGCCCTGCACAGGCGGAGCTCTGCGGTGTTGTACAGTTGCTGTGCTGGCCTCTACCTGGCCTCCAGGGGGCATCCTGCCTCGTTGGACATGTGACGCCGCATCCTCCTCCTCCTCTCCTCCTCCTCATCCTCTCTCCCTTGAGGCACCCACGTGGAGTCAGTGACCTCATCATCCCCTCCCTCTTCACCACTAGAGCAAACCTGGCAGTAAGCTGCAGCTGGTGGAACTGTACTGCCAGATTCCTCAAGCTGGGTATCGTCATCCGAGCCTTCGAATCGTTGGGCATCCTCCTGGAGCATGTACCCAACACTGTGCTCAAAGAGTTCGGGGGACTCCTCAGGAGGACATGGTGGGTCTAGGGAAGGGGTGGCTGATGATGCTCTGTCAGTACCCTGAGCCTGGGTGAGAGAGGATGAGGAGGATGAGGAGGGCTTGGTCATCCATTCTACCAAGCCTTCAGCATGATGCGGCTCCACATGTCCAGCTGCCGAAAACAAAGACGCGCGTGTCCCATGGCCACGTGCTGATGACGATGCACGACCACGTCCACGTCCACGGCCACGTCCACTAGAAACAGAGCCTGCCTGCCCTGTGTTCTTGGCTCTGCACGCTCTGCCTCCCCTTGGCGGTCTTCCAGCCATTGTAGTCGGTAGTCCTGTGGGTGCTGCTGAGAAGAAAATATAGGAGCTCTGTGTGATGCCACTAACACACTAGAAGTCCTATGGGTGCTTCTGCAAAGAAAATAGAGGAGCTCTGTGTGATGCCACTAACACACTAGAAGTCCTGTGGGTGCTGCTGAGAAGAATATATAGGAGCTCTGTGTGATGCCACTAACACACTAGAAGTCCTGTGGGTGCTTATGCAAAGAAAATAGAGGAGCTCTGTGTGATGGGACTAACACACTTCAAGTCCTATAGGTGCTTCTGGGAACAAAGTATAGCTCTTTGTGTGTGATGGGACTAACACACTTCAAGTCCTATAGGTGCTTCTGGGAACAAAGTATAGCTCTTTGTGTGTGATGGGACTAACACACTTCAAGTCCTATAGGTGCTTCTGGGAACAAAGTATAGCTCTTTGTGTGTGATGGGACTAACACACTTCAAGTCCTATAGGTGCTTCTGGGAAGAAAATATAGCTCTGTGTGTGTAATGGGACTAACACACTTCAAGTCCTATAGGTGCTCCTGGGAAGAAAATATAGCTCTGTGTGTGTGATGGGACTAACACACTTCAAGTCCTATAGGTGCTTCTGGGAAGAAAATATAGCTCTGTGTGTGTAATGGGACTAACACACTTCAAGTCCTATAGGTGCTTCTGGGAACAAAATATAGCTCTGTGTGTGTGATGGGACTAACACACTTCAAGTCCTATAGGTGCTTCTGGGAACAAAATATAGCTCTGTGTGTGTAATGGGACTAACACACTTCAAGTCCTATAGGTGCTTCTGGGAACAAAATATAGCTCTGTGTGTGTGATGGGACTAACACACTTCAAGTCCTATAGGTGCTTCTGGGAAGAAAATATAGCTCTGTGTGTGTGATGGGACTAACACACTTCAAGTCCTATAGGTGCTTCTGGGAACAAAATATAGCTCTGTGTGTGTGATGGGACTAACACACTTCAAGTCCTATAGGTGCTTCTGGGAACAAAGTATAGCTCTTTGTGTGTGATGGGACTAACACACTTCAAGTCCTATAGGTGCTTCTGGGAAGAAAATATAGCTCTGTGTGTGTAATGGGACTAACACACTTCAAGTCCTATAGGTGCTCCTGGGAAGAAAATATAGCTCTGTGTGTGTGATGGGACTAACACACTTCAAGTCCTATAGGTGCTTCTGGGAAGAAAATATAGCTCTGTGTGTGTAATGGGACTAACACACTTCAAGTCCTATAGGTGCTTCTGGGAAGAAAATATAGCTCTGTGTGTGTAATGGGACTAACACACTTCAAGTCCTATAGGTGCTTCTGGGAACAAAATATAGCTCTGTGTGTGTGATGGGACTAACACACTTCAAGTCCTATAGGTGCTTCTGGGAACAAAATATAGCTCTGTGTGTGTAATGGGACTAACACACTTCAAGTCCTATAGGTGCTTCTGGGAACAAAATATAGCTCTGTGTGTGTGATGGGACTAACACACTTCAAGTCCTATAGGTGCTTCTGGGAAGAAAATATAGCTCTGTGTGTGTGATGGGACTAACACACTTCAAGTCCTATAGGTGCTTCTGGGAACAAAATATAGCTCTGTGTGTGTGATGGGACTAACACACTTCAAGTCCTATAGGTGCTTCTGGGAAGAAAATATAGCTCTGTGTGTGTGATGGGACTAACACACTTCAAGTCCTATAGGTGCTTCTGGGAACAAAATATAGCTCTGTGTGTGTGATGGGACTAACACACTTCAAGTCCTATAGGTGCTTCTGGGAACAAAGTATAGCTCTTTGTGTGTGATGGGACTAACACACTTCAAGTCCTATAGGTGCTTCTGGGAAGAAAATATAGCTCTGTGTGTGTAATGGGACTAACACACTTCAAGTCCTATAGGTGCTCCTGGGAAGAAAATATAGCTCTGTGTGTGTGATGGGACTAACACACTTCAAGTCCTATAGGTGCTTCTGGGAAGAAAATATAGCTCTGTGTGTGTAATGGGACTAACACACTTCAAGTCCTATAGGTGCTTCTGGGAAGAAAATATAGCTCTGTGTGTGTAATGGGACTAACACACTTCAAGTCCTATAGGTGCTTCTGGGAACAAAATATAGCTCTGTGTGTGTGATGGGACTAACACACTTCAAGTCCTATAGGTGCTTCTGGGAACAAAATATAGCTCTGTGTGTGTAATGGGACTAACACACTTCAAGTCCTATAGGTGCTTCTGGGAACAAAATATAGCTCTGTGTGTGTGATGGGACTAACACACTTCAAGTCCTATAGGTGCTTCTGGGAAGAAAATATAGCTCTGTGTGTGTGATGGGACTAACACACTTCAAGTCCTATAGGTGCTTCTGGGAACAAAATATAGCTCTGTGTGTGTGATGGGACTAACACACTTCAAGTCCTATAGGTGCTTCTGGGAACAAAGTATAGCTCTTTGTGTGTGATGGGACTAACACACTTCAAGTCCTATAGGTGCTTCTGGGAAGAAAATATAGCTCTGTGTGTGTAATGGGACTAACACACTTCAAGTCCTATAGGTGCTTCTGGGAACAAAATATAGCTCTGTGTGTGTGATGGGACTAACACACTTCAAGTCCTATAGGTGCTTCTGGGAACAAAATATAGCTCTGTGTGTGTAATGGGACTAACACACTTCAAGTCCTATAGGTGCTTCTGGGAACAAAATATAGCTCTGTGTGTGTGATGGGACTAACACACTTCAAGTCCTATGGGTGCTTCTGGGAAGAAAATATAGCTCTGTGTGTGTGATGGGACTAACACACTTCAAGTCCTATAGGTGCTTCTGGGAACAAAATATAGCTCTGTGTGTGTGATGGGACTAACACACTTCAAGTCCTATAGGTGCTTCTGGGAACAAAATATAGCTCTGTGTGTGTAATGGGACTAACACACTTCAAGTCCTATAGGTGCTTCTGGGAACAAAATATAGCTCTGTGTGTGTGATGGGACTAACACACTTCAAGTCCTATGGGTGCTTCTGGGAAGAAAATATAGCTCTGTGTGTGTGATGGGACTAACACACTTCAAGTCCTATAGGTGCTTCTGGGAACAAAATATAGCTCTGTGTGTGTGATGGGACTAACACACTTCAAGTCCTATAGGTGCTTCTGGGAACAAAGTATAGCTCTTTGTGTGTGATGGGACTAACACACTTCAAGTCCTATAGGTGCTTCTGGGAAGAAAATATAGCTCTGTGTGTGTAATGGGACTAACACACTTCAAGTCCTATAGGTGCTTCTGGGAACAAAATATAGCTCTGTGTGTGTAATGGGACTAACACACTTCAAGTCCTATAGGTGCTTCTGGGAACAAAATATAGCTCTGTGTGTGTGATGGGACTAACACACTTCAAGTCCTATAGGTGCTTCTGGGAAGAAAATATAGCTCTGTGTGTGTAATGGGACTAACACACTTCAAGTCCTATAGGTGCTTCTGGGAAGAAAATATAGCTCTGTGTGTGTAATGGGACTAACACACTTCAAGTCCTATAGGTGCCTCTGGGAACAAAATATAGGAGCTCTGCCTGCCTGCCACGAACACACTACAAGTCCTATAGGTGCTTCTGGTAACAAAATATAGGAGCTCTGCCTGCCTGCCACTAACACACTACAAGTCCTATAGGTGCTTCTGGTAACAAAATATAGGAGCTCTGCCTGCCTGCCACTAACACACTACAAG
Source organism: Lithobates sylvaticus (assembly GCA_028564925.1). Taxonomy (NCBI): domain Eukaryota; kingdom Metazoa; phylum Chordata; class Amphibia; order Anura; family Ranidae; genus Lithobates; species Lithobates sylvaticus. The sequence goes on along the minus strand of CM053028.1, from coordinate 490,438,525 downwards.
TCCTATAGGTGCTTCTGGTAACAAAATATAGGAGCTCTGCCTGCCTGCCACGAACACACTACAAGTCCTATAGGTGCTTCTGGTAACAAAATATAGGAGCTCTGCCTGCCTGCCACGAACACACTACAAGTTCTATAGGTGCTTCTGGTAACAAAATATAGGAGCTCTGCCTGCCTGCCACGAACACACTACAAGTCCTATAGGTGCTTCTGGTAACAAAATATAGGAGCTCTGCCTGCCTGCCACGAGCACACTACAAGCCCCTCTTTGTCAATCAATCTTTGTAACTGAATCTATCTAACTCAATCTCTGCAAATGAATCTCTCTATCTATCTAAATGCAGCAGAGTGTCACAGAAACAGCCTGCTCAATCTGCGCCGGAACAGCATGTGACCGGCGCAGACGGCGTGGCGGCGTTTTATAGGGGGGGGCGTGTACTACAGCCCCTGAGCTGTAATTGGCTACAGGCGTCCTGCCTGTAGCCAATTATGGCTCTTCGAGTTTCCGGGGCTGTGATTGGCCAAGCATGCGGGGTCACAGTGCATGCTTGGCCAATCATCAGCCAGCAATGCACTGCGTCGGCCGCGCCGGCCGCAATGCATTGCGGGGCCGCGCGCATCACACGAACGTGATGCGAGCGGCCAAAATAGTTCTGGGCTCGCCGAGCGAGCGAACGCCCGGTGCTCGATGCGAACGTGGGTTCGCATCGAGCACCGGGCCCATCCTTAGTGTGCATGTAAATGTCTAGATTCAATTTTATTTAGATATAATCATTTTTTTTATTTTCTTTGTTTCATTATATTTATTTCATAATATTTAAATATCACATATAAGATAAAATATATTCCATATTGGATGTATATAGTAAAATGAATATGTTTCTGCACACACAAATATAGTGAATCTGAATATAGAAAACAAATCACTATGTCTGTATAGGCAACCCCCTAAAAAAAAAAAAAATGTTTTGTAGTCTATCCAATCCACGTCTTCATTTTTATTGAGTGTCAGGAAGATATCCCAACATTTATATCTACACAGGTAGCACAGTCACCATGGAATGTGTCCTGGCAGATGTTGATTGTCCAAGAACAGGATTAGAGGTGTGAAAGTTCTATTTACATAATCCCCTCCTTGGTGTCAGAATGTCTGTAGGAGGTGTTAATTCTTCGATTCACAGGTGTGACTTGTCAAATCGCCATGGTAGAATTGTTAAAATTACATAGGTGGATGGGATTTTGTAGCCAATTGCATTTTAGTTTTTAAAACTCTCTTGCACGTGATTGGGTATTAAACTCTTCCCGCTGGTGTAACACACGGGGAGTGTAGGCATATAAGCACCAGCCAGCTCCACTATTCTGTGCTGAGAACCTGCTCCCAGCACATTACCCAAGCTGTCATTGACAATTCCCAGCCACTGTTTATGATCAGGAATTGGTTTGGTGGGCAGGGCACCCAATCATGTGACTGCAGCAATAGCCAATCACAGTGGGCATCTGGTCAGGAACTCTGCATCTGCCTCTCGTCTTCCAGAACCCCTTAAAGGACCATCTGGAGCCAGCAACAAGGGCTTAAAAAGTGAACACAGGTTCACCTTATTTTAGGGTGACCAGACATCCCCGGTTTCCGGGGACAGTCCCCGGATTGAGGACCAAGTCTGTCCCCGGATTGGAATTTGAACAGGGGCTGGGGCAATTTCAAAGACAGCCTGTGCAGAAGAAAAAAAATAAAAATCTGAATTGCACCCCCCCCCCCCCTCTGCCGCTCCTACTAGCTTATGGGGGTTTATTTTTTTCCATTATCTGCCCCGTTCTGATGATCATGTTCTGGTCGGAGCAGAGGGACTATTTCTTCAGTTTCGGGCACATGCTCATTCAGCTCCGCTTGCATGTTCTTCTGCCTTGGCTCAAGTCCCGGCCAGCCGCCGGCCTGTTTATCTCCTTGCCTTCCCTGGTGGAGTGATCTTCCTCTGCTTCCCACCCAGTAGTACCTGGGGCCCGGAGAGTAAGAATTTACAGGCTGTGAGGCGGGCGGCGGCGGCGGAGATGGGCAAAGAGTCGCCGATTGCTGCCATTACTAGTAAAAAAAAACTATGTCCCCGGATTTCATTTTAAAAATCTGGTCACCTTACCTTATTTACCAACCGTAACGTTGCTAAGTGAATAGCTTACACAGTCCTGTCTAGTAGAAGACCTGATTTTAGTCCGTTGCAGTAAGTAACACTTTCAGCACTTGCCTGTACCTGAACAAAGAAAGGGGAAGCAGCCGATTGATGAGTTCATCTCTCTGTTACTCTGCACTCTCTTCCTATCAGCATGTCCTCTGCTAACACATGAGCACTGCAGCTCACCTGATTAGGTCCTTGTGCTTCTTTTACCTCTCCCAGACTTCCCCAGCTGTATGGAAGACTTTAGGTGGAAGTCTGGGAGTGGCTCAACTGCGTGCATTTACCACCCCTTTGCTCAGACGCCCATGTGAAAGAGGCCATAATCTTGTGCTCCAAGACTCCCTTGTAATGTGCAGTTGAATCCAGTAAATACAATTCCTGCCATACTAGTAAAAAAAAAATTCCCCCATTTTAAAAAATTTACCAACCGTAACGTTGCTAAGTGAATAGCTTACACAGTCCTGTCTAGTAGAAGACCTGATTTTAGTCCGTTGCAGTAAGTAACACTTTCAGTGTTACTCTGCACTCTCTTCCTATCAGCATGTCCTCTGCTAACACATGAGACAGTTGTGGGAAATTCTGCTTGATCTGAATAGAGGAAAGCTTGTGTATACCAATAAAGAGATAAGAATATTTATTGACTTACAAGTTTTATTAGGTCTACAGGCCCCCCGGAGGGTGTCTACCTTCTATTTATTTTAGCTTTTACTCATATGAAATACGAATTCACAAGAATTATTTTTGTGTTTTCTGGAAAACTGTTGCTGTTTTGATAGCAAATTTGGCCAAATGTACAATTTGCCTAGATTGTATCTATAAATCGACTTTTACATCCTGTTTTGGGCTGCGAGTGTTGAGAATAGTCTCTGAATAAACACGTTTGGTCTGTACAAAATCTGATATGTGATGGATAATCCTATTATATGCTGAGTAATTCTAGAGGTATCTTGTAAACACAATCCAAGAATATTTCAAGAGAAAAACCTTGCAGTAATAATAATTTATCTATTTTTTCATTTCCATTACCATAGTTGACAATTAATATGAATGAATATTCAATGAAGATTCTATAAAAAAAGGATTTCCACAGGTTTACAATATTTTTGTTATCATTTAACTAATTCATTTAATTAGCCAATCTTTTTATTCATTAATTATGTACAATCAGGATTCTTGACATAAATATTTTTTAGTGACCACCCCTGTTTGTTTTCTTTTCCTTCTGTAACATTGGCATGCTTTTCTACCTCCCTGTTATCATATATTGCTGCTTTAAAAAGTGATAATGTGCAAATACAATTTAAATATAATAATGTAAAATCGGAAACTGACAGTCTACATAAATAGAGCAAAAAACATGAAAAAATAAAAAAAATATGTATTCACAGTCCAAAATAAATCCCCAAAAAAACACAGCTCTGAAAGAGGTGACGTACTAAATTGGACTACGTAGAGGCCAGTAGCCAATAGCTTTTGTCTCCAAATTTCTTCTGAGCATGCATGGCACTTTGTGCGTCGGAATTCTCAACACACGATCAGAAAAAGTCCGATCAGGTTTTATTGTCGGATTAGATTTAGATCCTGCTCTCAAATTTTTTCCGTCAGAATTTCCGACGGAAAAAGCCCGCTAGAGCCCACACACGATCAGATTTTACAACAACATAATCCGATCGTACTTTCTCCATTGGAATATCCAACCGTGTGTACGGGCATAAGAAAAGAGCTCCTACCAGAATGGAATAACTCCACTACAGAGTCCAATCAACCTGTTGTAAACAATCCCCTCAAGGAATGGTCCGGCCCACAGTGCTGGCTCAAGTACAGCAGTGTAGCTCACTCTCCAGAGAATGGTAAGATCAGTAAGGACCACATATTACACACATATCCACATAGAATCAAAATGGAGGAATCCAAATAGTGTAAATCTGGCTAAAAAGAAACGCGTTGGGTGGAGCTAACGCACCCAATGTCACCACACCTCTTTGGACCTGAAATTTTGATGATGTCTTTGCTATGCAGCCCTGTGATTGTATTTTCTTAAAGCGCTTATCTGTTTTTACCACGTGAGTCGATTTTGTACTATGTAGTCTGATTAAAGTTTTAGCCAGATGTACACTATGTGGAGGGTGACTCTCATTCTCAGCTCAGAATGGTAAGGGGTATGTTGCACAGCTGTCTAAGCATTGATATTTATGCTATAGAGAAGGACAAATGCACACATACACACACCTCTAGTTCTGGTTTATCCCAGGGGAAACAGTAACATCTGGATAAGGTCTTCTAGCCTGTCCAGTCATTATTTCCCTCAAGAAATGTCAACCTAGTATTCCCATGCTATCTGTTTTCTGCTGTATCTGGTAATGACCCTGTGTCTATGGGGCAGCCTGAAACTGTCCTCTTCCCCCATGAAGAGAAACCGGCACTCAACTACACCTGCCTCTCCTTCCTGTCCTTGATAACCTAAACAGGAATGTTCATGTGGACCAAGGGTTCCAGTTTATGGCCAAAGTTGGGTCAGATTATACATGCACATGGTTGGATTGTACTATCAGGTTTGATTATCTTTGAACAGCTATGGCCTCTTTATGGCTTTGGCCCCTGCTAGGGAGGACAGAAATTGAGGGTTTTAACTTTTACCCCAAAGCTGGGCATAGACGGATCACAATTTGGCTGGTTCAGCAGGGACTGCCTGAATTTTGATCTGTGTGCGACCCCGCATTTGACATAAGTTGGTTAGATTGGCTGTTGAAGGAACATGCTGGATAGCTTTTGCCGATTGGCAGCAGCTGCTGATCAGTGTATTCAGAATACGATATAACACAAGTAAGGTGGACAGAGGAACCTGTTAGCTTTTTTCTTTCAACTTGCTGGCTGAACGGAAAAAAAACTAACTATCTACGCCCAGCTTAAAGGCTGGTTCATATGAGCACCCATGATATACCATGGCCACTGTCAAGGGTGAGGTGTTGATGCATCATAAATAATAGATCACACTGTTTACTTTTTTGAAACCTTATTGAAATTACATTTCATTCAGCTTTATACATCACACTGTGAGTTGCACTGCAATGGAAATAAGTACAGCATGTCCTATTTTTTTTAGCACTTTGGTGAGGTTGGTGTGAACTGAACTAATAGGACATAGGGCAAATCGTCTTGTCTATGTGTTGGGCAAAGCTTCCCAGTTCAGTCAAACATGTATTGTGTGAACAGGCCCTACATTTCGCCAAAACTACCAGAGAAATAAGGCTGGATTCACACCCATGTATTTTTAGTGCTTTTTGCATTTTGCAGATTTGCACTACAGAAGGTGTTCCATAGGAAACCATGTTAAATGGACTGTAGTACAAATCTGCAAAATGCAAAAAGCACTAAAACTGCGCGATTCATAATTCTTTCCACTATTGTTTGTGTTTCTGTTGCACTAAGAATTGTTGCTTTACTTCTTAATTTTTTCTTGTATGTATTATTAGAGGTTCATTTAGCGTGGTTTTACATAATTTTGTTTAGTTCATATAACATGGTTTCCTATCGATGTAGTTCACATCTGTGCATTTTATGGAAAGGGTGAGGAACTTTTTTCTGGTTTTTGGTTCCATAGACTTCAATGGATCAAACGCGTGTATTGAAAAATGCAAAATGCACCTGGAATATGCAACCTGCAACCTGCATAGGTGTAAACCTGTCCTAAGGCTGGATTCACACCTATGCATTTTTAGTGCTTTTTGCATTTTGCAGATTTTTACTACAGAACATGTTCCATAGGAAACCATGTTAAATGGACTGTAGTACAAATCTGCAAAATGCAAAAAGCACTAAAACTGCATAGGTGTGAATCCAGCCTGAAAGTAGTTTTTGTGGTTTTTAAGGCTGGACTCACACCTATGCATTTTTAGTGCTTTGTGCATTTTGCAGATTTGCTCTACAGAACGTGTTCCATAGGAAACCATGGTAAATGGGCTGTAGTCCAAATCTGCAAAATGCAAAAAGCACTAAAAATGCATAGGTGTGAATCCAGCCTAAGGGTGCAATGGGCTTTATATGGCTCCTGGGGGGTTACAGAAATTCCTTTCAATCACCCTGAACCTGTTCTTGTGCCAAAAAATGGCCCCTCATTAGCCTCATTGTTTTTTTGTTTGTTTTTTGGAGATAAAATAATTGCCAGTGCAAAAAAAATAAATCTAAAAATTGTAAAGCAACAGTACACAAAGATCAAATATCCATAAAAAAAAGAAAAAGAAGCAAAAAACATGAAATAAATAAAACTACCCTTTATAATACCTTTAAATTGTTTTTTTCAAGCTAATTTTGCCTAAGCTGCTCAGTGAGCGAAACTTTTCAGTCACTTTGCCAAAACTGATTTTACATCCTGGCGCCTTCAATAAATGTAATAAATGAATGGAAATGCATGCCTAAATTAAGAAGTCACATTAAAAATGAATATTGTATTAATAATTCACAATCTCAATATTTGCTCACTGAACGTTCTCTATAGGTTCTTTGAAAAGCTCAAGAGAGAACATTTATAGAAATAGGGCTAAAAGAAGAGTTTTAATAACAAGACTCTATAGACTGTCTATATATATATGTCGAAACTAAAACGTTCTCTCAAGTAAAAGTTCATATAAAGTGCAAATCAACATTTGCGCTAACCAAATTTAGACTCATTCTACAAATATACCACAGCGGCAAAACCACACGAACGGCAATAATGATGTATATTTTTAATTCAGCTTAAAGATCGCTTATATGTTACATAAGTTGACACATTATTAGTCGTTGGAGGAATGAGCACATTAATCCCAGGCTCCGCCATGTCTGCCTACTGTATGTTATCCTGGGGGTTTTATGTTTCATGTCTGACATGCAATCGCCCTATCCCAGCTTTAATCCTCCTCATCAAGCTGAACAAATTAAATGCATTTATTCCTCCAGCAGATTTAAGCGGTAATAAAATACTTGTGGAGTTTCACACCGATTCTGCGGCTTACGAAAAATGTGTTTTCTTTTTTTGGATGCATCTCTAGCTGAATGTTACTTGATGATCAATTTAAGTCATAGAAATCCTCTTAGATATTTGGAAATGTTCTGTGGAATTTTTCAGTACATTGTGCTTGATTGTTCAGCTTTTATGCCATTTTCGCTTAGACCTTTACGTCTGACCTAAAGCCTTGTCACTATCATACGGAATATCATGTCTCGGAACAGCTGAAGATTATAGTGATTATCTTTCTCTGTTTTGCTTCCTCTTTTCTCATCCTCTCTCCTTGTCCAGGTTAGATGCCTAAAGACATAGAGAACATTCAGTTAATATGCCGCTTGTAGTTGGGTGAAGGAACATTCATGCGTTGTAGGCACCTCCATCACCTTGGCTGGCCCTAACTGTCTGAACCTGCTTAGGAGAAAGTTGATTGCCAGGGGTAGAATTTTCTGTCCAATCACAATTGTTTCATCCAAGACACCAGTCCATTCTCCTTCACCATGTATGTGAACTTGCATATTTGTAAAATGATCTTTCATTTGAAAGATTGCTCATCAGATAAAGATTGTGCTTGCACTTCCAGACACTGTGTCTCCACGGTTTCTCCTGTGTAGAACATTCATTAAAAAAAAAAAAGTGCTGTATGTTTTTGAGCAATCAAAAGTGTAATTATGTTTAAAGCCCAATCGCCTATCGTCTTTTTTTTTTTTTTTTTTACATAAAGGTCCCTGGCATTAATAATAGCTAATTCTACCTTTCCTACCATGCTTTATGGTACCCCAATATTTAGCGTGTAACATAAAAACATGGTTACATTTTGCATCTCCCCCTCAAACCACTCCTTTTGCCCCCGCTCATCCATTACCAGGATCGTGGGGTTCTTTTCCCCATAGCATCCTGATTTAAAAAAGAAAGCCCCACCCAAAAGGGGAAATTCTGCCTGTTCGCACCCCCCCCCCCCCCCATTTGGGACTTTTCTGGGGAGGGGGGGAGCGGATATCTGGTTTTGACAGGTACCCGCTCCCACTTCCTGGTAAGGCCCCTTTCACACGGGACAGATCCGTAATGATCCGCCCCGTAAACATCCGCTTGCTCAGCGGGGATCGTTCCGAAATCCCTGCTGAGCCGGCGGATGACAGGGCGGTCTCTGCACACTGTGCAGGGACCACCCTGTCAGATCTCCGCTCTCCTCTATGGAGGTTCGGATGAACACGGACCGTCTGTCCGTGTTGATCCGATCCGCTCTGCAGACGGATAGAAAAATAGGGTTTTCCTCCATCTGCAGAATCGGACCATAGCGGAGACGGACAATATCGGGTGTCAGCGGATGCTCATCCGCTGACACCCGCTATCCCATAGGGATGCATGTATGTCCGTATTTCATCCGAAAGCAGATGGATGAAATACGGTCCGCATGTGTGAAAGGGGCCTAAGACAGCTGCGGAGATCTACGAGTATGTCTGGCCCCGCCTCCTTGCTGCCTTTTGGGACACCCACAGTTCCCAGAATATGGCGGGACTATGCACAAACTGCAGTTCGACTGGTGCATGTGCATTAGGAAAACGGCAGTAGGAAACCGGCAGTGAAGCCTGAAGGCTTCACTGCTGGTTTCCCTTTAATAAAGATGCTTATGCCTGCACCCCAAAGCCGATTAAAGGATCAGCTCGGGTGCCGACATTGCTGGGTCCCTGGACAAGTGTGTGTCCTTATAATAAAAGTCAGCCGCTACAGTATTTGTAGCGGTTGACTTTTCATTTTTCTGGGGGGAGACTGGAGCTCCTCTTTAATTTATTGACAGATCCTTTTACGTGGATCTGTGAATTGAAGTGTATCCCCCTTGTCCTAAACAGGGGCTACTATGTCAATTTGTTTTTTGCCTGGGCTGTAGTTAGCTCAGACTGATTGTATAGTTTTGCACCACTTAAAGTGGTTGCAAACAATCATCTTGTAAACAAGCCATTCAATTTGAAATATAAATAAAAGGCAAAAATGTGTTTATAGATTAAAAACTAATTATAAATACCTTTTTTTTTCCCTTTTTATAAGTGATCACATTCCCTCTGTTCTTAGCTGTACAAGAGCTGGGGGCGGAGTAGCAGCAGCACACTGAGCTCCCCAGTGAATGGCTCTGCCGGGGGAGCGTGTGTCAGGACACATATAACATTGGAGGAGAGCAGGCTGAGTATCCAGCACAGCTAGAGTACTGACCACGTTGTGCTCTCCTGCTTAGTGTGGTCAGTTTTACTAAGAAAGCAGCGGAACTGATAGGAATACCAGGGATTTCACACAAAGGAAGCAATACAAAGAGAACAGGATACTTTCTCATCTTTCTCATAGTACATGGTACAGCAGGCACATATCAGGAATATAAAATGTTGGGGTAACAAATGCTTTAAGTTGGTTTGTGATTTCTCACTGTCGGCAGTAGATGTCACTGGCATCACTGGTCATAGTATGAGATTTCACAAACGAAACTAAGTTATAAATATTTATATTTTCTTCAGCCAATACAGTAGGATGTTTAGGCCACTGGTGCTTGCTGGGGGATATAAATATTTGTGACCGGCCATGTGCTCGCTCTCTTGCCTCAGGCCTGCTGCAGGATGGAGCTCTGCTTTCATGCCCAATAGCCTGTTTTGGGGCCTGGCATGTGCTGAAGTGGTCCTGAATCTGTTCTGCCTGGTCAGGAGGAAGCTGTACTAAGGAGGAGACCCAGGAGAGAGCCAGAGAGAAGGCTGGTCTCTCAGAAGAGCCTGGTGACTCACTTGGAGAATGCACTAAAATTTGGAAACATGCTTCAGGGTTGCCAGGTCGGCTTAACCACTTCTGGACCGCCGCACGCCGATATACGTCCTTTCTTTGAAGAGGAATATCGTTGTTATGACAGCAGCTAGCTGCCATAACCTCAGTATCCTCTTGTTCGGCCGCCGCCTGGTTTCCGATAATAGTGGTCTGGGCAGTGGATTTGCCACAAGATCACTTTTATCGGTGGCGGGAGAGGCCCCCCCCCCTCCGCCGGTTACCGGAGCAGTCGACAGCGGCGGAGGTGATCGGATCTTCACCCTTGCTGGGCATGGAGATGAGTGAGGGGAAGATGGCCCCCACCCGTCTCCATACCATTGCAGGGCGGAAGCGACGTCAAAACATGGCTCTTAAAGGGACATTTTATTTATTTATTTTTTTGAATGACAAATTTTTTTTTTTTTTTTTTTTATTGCATTTTAGTGTAAATATGAGATCTGAGTTAAGAGGTCCTATCATGCTTTTTGTTCTATTACAATGGATATTTACATTCCTTGTAATAGGAAAAAAAGTGACACATTTTTTTTTAAACAGTGTAAAAATAAAAAATAAAAGGTAAAATAAATAAGAATTATTTTTTTTTTAAATGCGTCCTGTCCCGCCGAGCTCCCGTGCAGAATCGAACGCATACGTGAGTAGTGCCAGCATAAAAAAACCGTGTTCAAACAACACATGTGAGGTATCGCCATGATCGGTAGAGTGAGAGAAATAATTCAAGCCCTAGACCTTCTCTGTAACTTAAAACATGCAACCTATAGAATTTTTTAAACGTCGCCTATGGAGATTTTTAGGGGTAAAAGTTTGTCACATAACCACGAGCTGGCGCAATTTTGAAGCGTGACATGTTGGTTATCAATTTACTTGGCGTAACATTATCTTTCACAATATAAAAAAAATTGGGCTAACTTTACTGTTGTCTTATTTTTATAATTCAAAAAAGTGTATTTTTGTCCAAAAAAAGTGCGCTTGTAAGACTGCTGCGCAAATATGGTGGGACAGAAAGTATTGCAACGACCGCCATTTTATTGTCTAGGGTGTTAGAAAAAAAATGTATAATGTTTGGGGGTTCTAAGTAATTTTCTAGAAAAAAAAACTGTTTTTAACTTGTAAACAACACATCTCAAAAAGAGGCTCGGTCCTTAAGTGGTTAACCACTTCAGCCCCGGAAGATTTGGCTCTGCATCGCTTTAACTGACAATTGCGACGTTGTACCCAAACAAAAACGATTTTCAGCAGGACTCCGACATTACGGCGGACAGATCAGACACTTTTGACACATTTTTGGGACCATTGGCATTTATACAGCGATCAGTGCTATAAAAATGCACTGATTACTGTGTAAATGTCACTGGCAGGGAAGGAATTAACACTAGGGGGCGATCAAGGGGTTAAATGTGTTACCTAGGGAGTGATTCTAACTGTGGGGTTATGGGACTGCCTGGGTGAGGAGAGTGATCGTTGTTCATACTTAGTAAGAATGGCAGATCGCTCTCCTCACCCCTGACAGCACGGAGATCTGCCTAGTTACATTGACAGATCTCTGTTCTGTCTCTGTGTGGAGCGATCGCGGGTGCCCGCCGGTCATCGCGACTGCCGGGCACGCGCATCAGCTCTAGCGTGGAGCAGCGTGCACCCCAGCTGGGCTGGTTTGGAAGGGGTTAAAGGTACTGACACTTTAATGCTGTATATTGATCTGGATCTGGAGAGTCTGTAAGTGATCAGTTACAGTTACCCCTAACCCTCACCTCCTTAACCGTTCTGCAATAAAAATGTAATAAAAGACAAAAGTGACTGGCACGGCATATGCTTTTTCGGTCCCCCCCATTTTAGCCATGGACTCAGCCATGGGGTGAAATGCCAACCTGCCCCTGCCTCTGGAGGTGCCATCCTGCCTTTGGGGTTTTAAAACGGTGCTACAGAAGACCACAAGTCCAGTCTGGCACTCTGGCAGAGGGACTCTTAGATCTCAATGAATGTCTTATAGTCTGTTGATTATTTCCTCCAGCTCCATAACAGAAGGTCCATATCTCCTTTAAGGACCTGGAGCTGGAGGAATACTCAGCAGCAGCCTGTGCATTGCACCAGTGATGCATTAATCACAGTTACGTTGCTTTGCAGGCTCCATTGCGTTTATTAATTGTTTACAACAGGAGCATTATACCACGAAAAAAAGCAGCCATCAACACAAGGGACATGTTGCATTGATTGTAAGTATTGTCCATTGTGCTGATGAAAAAAAAAAATAAAAACTGACTAAACTTAGGTTTTAAATACCCCAAATACATGAATTCATGGTCATGTGACACACAAAGTCCTCATTCTTTTCTCCTTTTCCATGCAGAGGAGGAGGAGTCCTTCTTTGGGCTTCGATGTCACTGCATGGGTGTCATGAAAACTTTCCATTGGCTGGCCGGCAGCAAAGTCCTCTCAGGATGCAGCAAAGAAAAGACATCATAAAGAGGCGAGTGGTTGGGGGTATAATCTCCAGTGTTGGATCCCGGTGGTGATTTCTGGAAGCAGTTCCGGTGAGGGTGAGTTCCTATAAACCTGTAAACTAAATTTAAATGATCTTTACAAATCATTGTGCACTGTAATTCTAGGAATTAAAATAAGCGTAACTGATGATGGCATATAAACCTGTCAATGAATCGTTCATGTCTTAATGTCACTATCCTATAAACTAATGACCATAACACAGTTTTGTCCATAATAGTGCATTTTCATTCATAATGACGCATTTTCATCATATCGTGTTCTGTCCTCAATGCCCAGTGGATATATTGTGTAATTCTTGACACAAGACTTAGGATTACTTACTCATCAAGCAAAATCTTCTTAGTACTGACCTTGTATAGTTGCTCTTCTGGGGCCTCTGATTGAGCCATTGAAAAAAATTAATTTTCACGTCTTATAGTCAGTCATAAATCTTAAATGTTAGGAAGGAAAATACTGTGAAATATTTGGCTTTAACCTCTTGCCAACCACCTAACACATGTGCAGCTGCAGAGAAGGTGGGCTTTAACACCCACAGGCTGCACATCTGCATCCATGGGCGGCAGCACATTTTGTGCTCTCAGCACAGTGACCAAGCTGTCAAAGTGGGACCGGCACATTTGTGAGGTCAGGCACTGGTGTGGAGGAGAAGGCCTAGCTCGCAGTCTCCGCTCTAATTCATTCCAAAGGTATTCTATCGGGTTGAGGTCAGGACTCGTTGCAGGCCAGTCAAGTTCCTCCACCCCCAAATGCGCTCATCCATGTCTTTAGGAACCTAGCTTTGTGCACTGGTCCAAATCATTTGGTCAAGGGGGAATTATGGTTTGGGGTTGTTTTTTAGGGGTTGGGCTTGGCTCAGTGAAGGGAACTCTTAAGGCGTCTTCAAAGACATTTTGTACAATTTCTTCCCCCAACTTTCTGGGAACAGTTTGGGCATGGCCCCTTCCTGTTCCAACATGACTGCGCACCAGTATCTCTGAAACTCACTGAGGCACTATGGGCATGGGATCCTCCCCTGAGCGCCATTACAGAGGCACTCAATCGGAGGCCCCCCTCCTGTCCTATCTAGCACCACCAGTAGCCCTTTCTTCCACTAGTAACCCATACCTTCCTCAGGCTTTATGGCAATGGATCCCAGTAGAAGCCTCACCAAGCACATTTTTTTTTTTTTTTTACAGAAGATGTTCCCATCTTGAGGTTAGGAGAAGGAAAGATCCAGATACCTATTTACTGGAACATAGTTGATTTACTTCTTTACATCTTTTCAGTTATCCTAATAGTGACAGTACAGTCTTCAGTCACAGCATAAAAAAACAGCAGACATGGGAGCAGAGATGAGAAGCAGCCCATACCTCTTGAGGGGTTTTGCCAAAGTTCTACATCCCATACCACAAGGATGTGAGTAGTCCCATTAGTCCTGCTCCTTCCTTGCTTCCTCCCTTAGGGGAAGCTCCCAGAAGCTACATCCACAAAGATTACATCTTTGCCATTGCCTTGATCCAAGATGGCAGCAGCAGGGCTGGCACCAACCCACCATGTATGTCACACCCTTCTCATTACTCTGGTGACTACCTAGGCACCTGCACTGCCTACTCTTCACTACAGGATTCTTAACCCTAACTATGGCAACACCAATGGCCAATTTGGGGGACTACACCAGGCACCTTTGTGGCCATACCCTACAGATGATTAGAGCTGGAAAGCTCTACATGTGTAGTGCAACTTCTTAGGTATGTAGCACCCTCTAGCGTTGCTAGAGTGCTAATGTTAGGATTTTTGTTTTCTTAGTGTAGGCAAATTTCAGGCTTGGCTGGTAGCCAAGCCTGTGTGTTTTTCTGGGTGGGTGAGTGACTCAGGTAGGCTTAATGACTCATCAGCAGCTTCTCTGGTGACTCCCCCTGCTACCTGGAACCTGGGAGAAGATTCCAGAAGCAGTTAGGAGGAGTCTAGGAGGAGCTAGCTGGAGTGTTCTGAGGGCCCTGACCTATCTCAAACAGAAGGGTTGGCAGTGGGCAGGCCATCTCAAATACTCAGGGTCAGCATAGCAGGGGCAGTTCAGTTGGAAGATGGAGATGGAGTGTTAGGTTTTTGGGGCTTTTGAGAGTAGCTGCCCAGTCTGGGGGGAGGGTGAACTCAGGCCTGGGCTTGGGTGCAGAAGGGACCCCTCTTAATGACACACAGGGGGATCCTGCCGGGCACATCTTCAGGGAGGAAGACAGCCACATGGGCTGGTAAGTGTTACAGTCAGAGGGCTGAGAGGCATGCCTGAAGGGACTGGGTGCAAGCAGGCTGGGATAGATGCAGAGGCAGGGTGGGAGGACTGTGGAGAAGTAGCCAGTAGGGCTAGTGAAAGGGGCAGCTGCAGCCAGGAGGGCTGGCAGTGCCTGAAGAGGTGGTACTGGGAGCAGTAGCCACAGGAGAAGGACAGCTAGCACCAAAGAACTCTCTTTTTGCTACACTAAAGGGGCCCATGGTCCCTGCCTGCAAAGGGCATTTTCTATGGTCTGAGTACGCTCTTATCAGACCATCCTCAAAGTGCTAGCTGGTGCTGGGAGTTGTAGTTCTACAAACAAGTTTGTGCTGGAGGTAGAAGAAAGGAGTGTGTATATACCGGATGTATATAGGTTGAATCCCTGAAGAGTTCTGCTGATCAAGTGGACAAGTGAATGTGAGAGATGACATCACTAAGGGAGCAAGGGAGGAGGTGGAATCCTTATGGGTAGAGCTCCAAAGGGATAAAACTATGGGCAAAGTAATACTGGGAGTATGCTATAGGCCCCCTAACCTGAGGGAGAAGGGGGAGACGGACCTCCTATCACAAATTGGATTAGCTGCCAGGATGGGACATGTCATCCTAATAGGGGATTTTAATTATCCAGACATAGACTGGGCGAAAGGACTCGCGCATTTGCTAAAGGCTCGCCAGTTCCTAAATGTCTTGCAGGACAATTTCATGGGTCAGATGGTAGACGCACCAACTAGAAACAAAGCGTTACTAGACCTACTGATTACCAACAATACAGACCTGATCACGGATGTGGAAATACGTTGCAATTTAGGAAACAGTGATCACAGGTCAATTAGCTTCAGTATAAATTACACAAATAGGAAACATAAGGAGAATACAAAGACACTGAATTTCAAAAGAGCCAACGTCTCTAAACTACGAACCTTGCTAGAAGATATTAATTGGGATAAAATCTTAGGAACAAAGAACACAGAGGAGAGATGGGTTTGCTTTATGAGCATATTAAATAAGGGCATTAGCCAGTGCATCCCATTGGGAAATAAATTTAAAAGAGTGAATTAAAGTCCTGGGTGGCTTAACTCCAATGTAAAAATGCATATAAAAGCAAAGCAAAAAATACAAGGCTGAGAGTTCATCATCAGCATTCAAACTTTACAAAGAATGCAACAAGAAATGTAAGGGTGCAATTAGGGCGGCTAAGATAGAACACGAAAGAGTGGAGGAGTGCAAAAATAATCCCAAGAAATTCTTCAAGTACATAAACGGTAAAAGAGGGAGGACAGACACCAAAACTGCAGTGTTTGTCCTCATAACACGTCACATGGCTAACAGAGGACAAAATTCGAAATAGACTTAAAAAACGTAACATTAATAAGTCACCGGAACCAGATGGCTTGCACCCGAGGGTCCTTAGGGAACTCAGTCAAGTAATTGCCAGACCATTGTTCCTAACTTTTACTGAAAGTCTACTGACTGGAATGGTACCAGCTGATTGGAGAAAAGCCAATATAGAACCAATATTTAAAAAAGGGCCACACTACATCCCTGGGAATTAAAGACCAGGTAGCCTAACATCAATAGTATGCAAGCTCTTGGAGTGGATGATAAGGGACTACCGTATTTATCGGCGTATAACACGCACTTTTTCCCCCTAAAAATCGGGGGAAAGTCGTGTGTGCGTGTTATACGGCGATACCCCAAAAAAAAAATTTCAAAAATGGCAAGCGCCGCCGAAAAATAGCGAGCGCCGCCGAAAAAGACCGAGGCGCGGCCGAAAAAACCCGAAGCCGCGCCGGAATAGACCGAGCAGACTGTTCGGCTCTGCTTGGAGTCCCGCCTCCCTGCGCTCGCTCCGGAAACAGCAGGGAGGCGGGACCGCGATCGGAGCTGAACAGTCGGCTCGGCCTTTTCCGGGGCCGCTTCGGTCTTTTTCGGCCGCGCCTCTGACTTTTTTGGCGGCGCGCGACAGAGTCTCGGCGGCGGGAAATTTAAACCCGCACCGGACTTCTAATGTCGCTGGGCATGGCTGCAATGACGCTGGCAAGGTACAATGTCGCTGGGCATGGCTGCAATGACCCTGGGCAAGGCTGCAATGACCCTGGGCAAGGCTGCAATGATGCTGGGCAAGGCTGCAATGACCCTGGGCAAGGCTGCAATGATGCTGGGCATGGCTGCAATGACCCTGGGCATGGCTGCAATGACGCTGGGCATGGCTGCAATGACGCTGGGCAAGCTGCAATGACGCTGGGCAAGCTGCAATGACGCTGGGCAAGGTGGCAATGACGCTGGTCAAGGCTGCAATGACGCTGGGCAAGCTGCAAATGACGCTTAAATGTACGTTTTTTTTTTTTTTCCCTAAACTTCCCTCCTAAAACTTTTTTTCCTTAAAATGTCCTCCTAAACTTGGGGTGCGTGTTATAGGCCGGTGCGTGTTATACGCCGATAAATACAGTATATACAAGATTTTTAGTAATGAAAACTGTATCATTAGCAGTAATCAGCATGGATTCATGAAGAATCGTTCTTGCCAAACCAATCTATTAACCTTCTATCAGGAGGTGAGCTGCCATCTAGATAAAGGGAGGCCAAAGACGGGATGTATCTGGGTTTTGCAAAAGCATTTGATACAGTTCCCCGTAAACGTTTACTGTACAAAGTAAGGTCCGTTGGCATGGACCATAGGGTGAGTACATGGATTGAAAACTAGCTACATGGGTGAGTTCAGAGAGTAGTGATAAATGGGGAGTACTCCGAATGGTCAGGAGTGGGTAGTGGGGTCCCCCAGGGTTCTGTCCTGGGACCAATCCTATTTAATTTGTTTATGACCTGGAGGATGGGATAAACAGTTAAATCTCTGTATTTGCGGATGATACTAAGCTAAGCAAGGCAATAACTTCTCTGCATGATGTGGAAACCTTGCATGTAGATCTGAACAAATTAATGGGGTGGGCAACTACATGGCAAATTAGGTTTAATGTAGAAAAATTTAAAATAATACATTTGGGTGACAAAAATATGAATGCAATCTACTCACTGGGGGGGGGGGGACCTCTGGGGGAATCAAGAATGGAAAAGGACTTGGGGGTCCTAGTAGATGATAGGCTCAGCAATGGCATGCAATGCCAAGCTACTGCAAACAGAATATTGGCATGCATTAAAAAGGGGATTAACGCAAGAGATAAAACGATAATTCTCCCAATCTACAAGACTCTGGTCCGGCCGCACCTGGAGTATGCTAAAAAATGGAGCGAGTACAGAGAAGGGCAACAAAACGAATAAAGGGAATGGAGGACATTAGTTATTAAAGCGGAAGTAAACCCATTGATTTAACAGTCTAAAAAAAAAAAGGCATGCCGTGAATGCTAACTGCACATTGGCTGTGCTCTCAACCAAACAGTCAAACCATCCAATGGCTGGTGTCATAACGGATCACATGTGCAGCACTGTGGCAGTTGAAGATTAAACAGAGGCAAAGATGGCAGCTTCCTTGGCTGAAAACGATAGGAGGGTTTACTTCCACTTTAAGAAAGGTTACGAGCACTGAACTTATTCTCTCTGGAGAAGAGACACTTGAGAGGGGATATGATTTCAATATACAAATACCGTACTGGTGACCCCACAATAGGGATAAAACTTTTTAGCAGAAGGGAGTTTAATAAGACACGTGGCCATTCATTAAAATTAGAAGAAAAGAGGTTTAACCTTAAACTGCGTAGAGTGTTCTTTACTGTAAGAGCGGCAAGGATGTGGAATTCCCTTCCAAAGATGGTGGTCTCAGCGGGGAGCATCGATAGTTTAATAAAACTATTAGATAAGCACCTGAACGACCACAACATACAGGGATATACAATGTAATACTGACATATAATCACACACATAGGTTGGACTTGATGGACTTGTGTCTTTTTTTCAACCTCAACTACTATGTAACTATGTAACTATCAAAAGAGGAGAGCAACGGGGGTGGGACTTTAAATGAAGTGCGAAATTGCGATAGAGTTGATTGGTGAACAATTGGGAAGATTTAATAAGTTCATGAAAGGTATAACATGTACATAATTGTAACAGTTCAATTGGTAAAAGATACTGGCAATACATGATATCAACATATGTATACAATAATCATATGAACATTAAAAAGGTTCCACAGTACACCAATTTGAAATTCATGTAAAAGCATAAAATATAGAGTAATGCCTGCATGACGAGTAGCCTCAATATCCTGTAGGGTAATTTGTATATAGCAGCTGTAGAAACTTGGGTATAATTGTAGAAAACACGACTTTCGTAGCTCTACGCGTTTCGTGGCTTAATCGCCACTCATCAGGAGCAAGCGTGTACGGTAACTAAAATGAAAAAGATAAATAAAGTCTAATAAATGCAGACATGAAACAGAGGTGGGGTAATAAGAAAGACCCCACACAGGGTACATGCTTACGCATTGGGGTTCGCTTGATGGTGGCTGGCTGTCGGGCTCCACTAGCCAATCTGAGGCATCGCCCCCCGGGGAGCTGAGGTAGACAGGTCAATGGGGGCAACCCACAGGGCGCCATCCAGGGCGGGTCGACACCCACGAGGCAAATCTGTGTGGGGAGTGAGGGTGGAGAGTGAGGGAGATCGCCAGAGAAGTAGGCAGAACTTAGAGTGAACAGTGTGAGGATGATGATGATGATTAGGAGTGAACCCAAGACCAGAGTGGCCCTGGGTACAAGTGTGAGTGGGGAGAAAGACAGAAAACAGAAAGCAAACCAAGTACCTGTGAAGAGAAAAAAAGAAAAAAGAAAAAAAGTAATCCATTGGGGAATAAGTGACGGAAAAAAGCAGTGAGTGAGATGAAAACTAAAAAATGAAGGGTACCTGGTGCATAGAGTGAGACAGTGACAGAGCTATAGGAAGTAGCACTCCTCAAAACGACGTGACATCCGGTGGAATGGGAGCCTCGAGAGTGAACACCGCCAGAGCAGCGCCACTTGTAGGCGCCACCACGGAGACCGCCCACCAACGTCACGCCGCACATAGGAGGGAAGAGCGGAAGGTGCCGCCGTAGGGCATTGATACGCCCGGTCAGCCGACACCAACGCCCCGCCCACACAACGTGACAGTGTGGAAATCACATGAGGGAATGTGTAAGCATCCAGAGGGAGCGCACGTCCGACATGGAGTGCGTGACGCTGACGCGCTGTGGCGGCACGTCCACCCCCCAATGAGGGGAGGGGGAGGGGCCACCAGGCGTGTCACAGCTCCCAGACAGGAAAAGCCCAACCACCGGCAGCGTTGCCCGAACAGCCCAGAAACCAACAACAACGAGCCTGAGTAATTAGCAGGTGGCAAGATAATAATTGTAAATGTAAGCTAAGAAGGTAATAGAGGGTAAAAGCATAGAGCACATAGACTCAGGAAAGGCAGATAAAGGTCAGTACAATGCAGGACATGTTGGAAGGTTGCAATCTTAAAGCAATTTAGCGCACATCCATCCCTAATCAATGGCAAAAAGAGGAGAGGTTTAGGGACTTTAAATGAAGTATGTAAATATGTAAACCTTCCCCATCCAAGTTCAAATCCCCCTAAAAAACAAAACAAAAACAAAGCTGCAAAGACTGCTTCTTGACTCAAGAGTGTATGGAAAATTCATGTGCCTGGCTGTGCAGGTTGGGAGATAACCAACATTCACCAGCAGCTCCTACGGGGGGTAGCTATACAGCTATAATGAGAAAACCTGTAGATCCATGGGTGTATGCAGCCTATTGCATTAGGGCAGTGATGGTGAACCTTGGCACCCCAGATGTTTTGGAACAACTTTTTTCATGATGCTTATGCACTCTGCAGTGTAGGTGAGCATCACTGGGGTGTCAAGGTTCGCTATCACTGCATTAGGGTGTGCACCTCAAAGCTCAGAAACACATGCGTGTGTATGTGTGTAGATATATTTATATATGGGGCACACACTCTTAAATAAATAAATGTAAACAAACATTTTAAAATGTCTTAAAACATAAACGATGTCAGGGTGTCAGTAGGGCAGTGGACATGTCAGTAGGGCATAGACTGGTGTCAGTCAGTAGAGCAGTGGATGGTGTCAGTAGTTTTTTATTTTTATTATTTTATTATTTATCATCTTTTTACAATTTTATTTTCATTTTCTTTTACGATATTACTTTTTATTATTATTTTTACAATTATTTTAGGAGCCACATTGGGGGGCTTTGGTGAAATATCAGGCTCGGGCAGAATGGGCCCAGGCATTATGTACTGATTTTCTCTTTTTAACAATGTTACCTTTCACTTACTGTTGTGAAAACACTGCGGCTCCACTTCCAAGAACACAGAGTTGCCACTATTATTTTTTGTCTTCTTTAAGGGGCTTCTGTTTATCTGTACCTCACTGCCTACGTTTGAAAGTAGTTGTTGATTTAAACCTACCTGGATAGAATTTAACAGTGCTAAAGCACTGTGTATCATACACAACTGCCATATACTTATGAGTTAACCATGGTCACTAGCTTGACTAGCATCCACGTTATCAGCAGCTGCTTGTCTCAGTGGCCTTTGTGGCAGTAACACACAACTTGATAAGTGAAGCAGTAGAAATGCATGGATAGTCTCAAAAATAAGGTTCCACCGAGATTTGAACTCAGATCACTGGATTCAAAGTCCAGAGTGCTAACCATTACACCATGGAACCCCTGGTTTGGCTGTGGTCTCTGAATTCATATTTTCACAACTCTCCTTTCTGGTGCATCTGTATGTCAGCATGCATGTTGGTTAAGCTGTGTTCCCTTTCATCTCATTCCTATGGGTCCTACTGGTCTACTAAAATTCCCCTAAACCATCTAGCAGCACTTTTTCATTTAGACTTGACCAACAAAGGGGCAGGAACTTAGACGCTGCCATACCGAGGCCTCTGGGGCCAAATGTGGGACGGTGCCAATGACCGTGCAGGAGTAGAGAGGGAGCTGGTTGGGAAATTTGAAGAGGAGGGGAAGTGGGAGAAATATATACCCCAGCGTAAAATTGCACACATGCTTTAAAGCATCTCTGCCCCCCTCTGAAGTGTAAAATTTGACCCTGGACAGAAACCCTTTAGACTTGGCGTTGAGAGGGGTTGCCATAAAATAAATTTCCAGACCAAAAAGGCCCCTTTTGAAAGACCATTTAAAGGACTAGAGTGCAGCTGGTGAAGTGTGTCCGTAAGTGGATAGGGGGAACACCAAAAGGGGCTGCAGGGCAGGAGGAATGGCAAAGTGGTTGTGGGAACACTGAAAAAGGGTGAGAGTAGGGTTTGGTGGGAAGTGGAAACTAGGTGGCTTAGGAAAACAGGATTCAGGAGGGGGGGCAGAATAGGTGGGAGGAAGTGGAGTCAAAGTGTGTAGGGGGAGGAGAGTGGTGGGAGTGAAAAATGGTTCAGAAGAGGAGGTAGGAGGGGGAACCACTGAAAAGGGTCTCCAGTGGAGCAGAGATGCGTAGAAGTTCTCTGGGCTGGTGCCGAGGGAGTGTGTTGAGAAATTTGATGATGAAAGGAAGTGGGAGAATATGTTAGAGTAAAATTGGTGAGGTGGGAGAACACTGAATGTGGAGTGGAGTGATGAAACACCAAGAAGAGGTGGTGGGAAATAGCATTTTGAAGTAAAGAGTATGGTACAGCTGCAAACAACTACCAAAACATGCCTGTCCACCTAAACCAACAGGCTGGACAAGGAGAGCATTAATCAGAGAAGCAGCCAAGACCCATGGTAACTCTGAAGGAGCTGCAGACTTAAGAGTAAAAAGCCTATAACAGTTTCCTGTTCTGGTGTTACAAGGAATAATGCCTCCAGGTGGAAGTAGTCAGGAATGTTAAGTAGCTGGAGTCAGTGTACTTTGTTAAAAAAAGCTACCTAGGCGTGGAGGAGGAACGTAAGGAACAAGGTGTTCACTGTAAATAAGTAAAATAATACATCTTAAGACAAACAGTCCTTGTACTAATAGTAGATTCTGACATGTCCCGCTTGTAAGATAAGTGGATATTGTCAATTATTTTGACCAATACTAGTGAGAGTGGTATCTATGGTCATCTACAGTCTTGTGTAGACCAGGGTCAAAGTGTTCTTCTGTTCAGCGACATTGTTGAGACCTGGATCTCCTATGCCTCTGAGGACACGGTCCCAATGGATGGCTTGTGGTTGTGGGTCCTCTAGAAGCTCCAGCCACTCAGGAAGTTGGATTTCTTCACATGCTGAAAATCAAAACAAATTTGGCAGGGGAGTGGGATGTTGGAGTAGGGACCAGAGTCCATCTTTTTAGAAGTGTAAGAAAAAGGAGTAGCCCAATTTAAATGTTAAAAGATGTAAAAGATCTAACAATGGTTTCAGAAGATGTCGCCTGTATAGGATTTGGCTGGCAGAAACTGAATGGTTGCTCCACCAACGTCTATTGGGCCCCTCCGCTAGTCTCTTTTTATGACATCTTCTTCAATTAAGAAAAAGTGAACCCTGCAAAGAATATCCCACAACTTCCTTGGGGATGGGGAATGCATAGCTGAGACTCTGTGGATCCTGCCGAGCTCCAGTGGATCTGTAGGTGGCTTCCCTAATATACCATTTAGGAAGACAGATAGTGTGGTCCGCGGGTCTGAACCTGCTGTGCATGGGCGTCCGCAGGTAGGGGCAAGGGGGGGCAAGTGCCCCTCCCCCCTGGAATCAGGGATCAGATCAGGAGTGATGACCCCCATCACCCCCTCTCTCTCTCTCACCCCTCTGTCTTTTCCACCCCCTCTCTCTGTCACCCCCTCTGTCTCTCTCTGCCACACTCCAATCTCTCTGTCACCCCCTCTCTCTCTCTCTCTCTCTCTCTCACCCCTCTGTCTTTTTCACACACCCCTCTCTCTCTCTCACCCCCCTCTCTGTCTCTCTCTATCACACTCCTCTCTCTCTCTCTGTCACCCCCTTTCTCTCTCTCACCCCCCTCTGTCTCTCTCTGTCACCCCCCACATGTATGCAGTTTCTGACAGTCTCTTGTGCCATGTATGCAGTTTTTGACAGTCTCTTAGGCCATGTATGCAGTCTCTGGTCATCTCTTGTGCCATGTCCGCAGTCTCTTGAGCCATGTATGCAGTCTCTGACAGTCTCTTGGGCCATGTCCGCAGTCTATGACAGTCTCTTGGGCCATGTATGCAGTTTCTAACAGTCTCTTAGGCCATGCATGCAGTCTCTTATAGTCTCTTGAGCCATGTATGCAGTTTCTGACAGTCTCTTGGGCCATGTATGCAGTCTCTGGTCATCTCTTGTGCCATGTCCGCAGTCTCTTACAGTCTCTTGAGCCATGTCCACAGTCTCTGACACTCTTGGACCATGTCTGCAGTCTCTGACCATCACCTGTACTACGTCTGCAGACTCCGACAGTGATAATGTGGAAAATTACATTGTGGAAAAGGTCAGATCATGGGTGACCTTAAAAAGATTGCCCCCCAAACCCCTTATATGACTGCATGGGAGAATGACCTCCAAATCCATTGGGATCTTGAACAATGGCAGACATCCTTTTCCAGAGCCTATAAAGGAATTAAGAACATTTCCCTCATAGAATCAAACCTCAAAGTAATGACAAGATGGTATCTCACGCCTTCTAAATTGGCCCTCATGTTTCCATCCGCTAACCCTCAGTGCTTCAGGGGATGTGCTCTACAGGGCTCCATGGCCCACATATGGTGGGAATGTCCCAAAATCAGATCATTCTGGAAAAGGCTGTTTACCCTAATTCACACAGTAACTGGGCTTCATCTTCCCAGAACCCCTGCAGTAGACCTATTGAACGCCAATATCTCAGGGGCTTCTAAATGGAG
Source organism: Lithobates sylvaticus (assembly GCA_028564925.1). Taxonomy (NCBI): domain Eukaryota; kingdom Metazoa; phylum Chordata; class Amphibia; order Anura; family Ranidae; genus Lithobates; species Lithobates sylvaticus. Next base: position 490,414,017 of record CM053028.1, on the reverse strand, counting down.
CCGCAAATTAATCCATTTCATTCTCCTGGGCGCTAAGTTGACAATTGCCAAGGCCTGGAAAAAACCTGGGGTATCCCTCAAAGCCGCCAAGCACAAAATCTCATGGATTATGTCCCAAGAGAAATTGACCAGCGTTCTCCTGGACTCCAAAGCACAATTTGAGACCACCTGGGAACCCTGGGCAAACCACGTGGGTATTTCCCTCATTCCTGGTATATAAACGTAACCAGGGTGCGTTCCCCAATTTCCCTACAACCTACTACCTGTCAGATGGCTCCCCCTCCTTTTCTCTCTACTCCCCTCCATTTCCTCACCCTCTTCTCCTTTTATTCTTTCTGGTTCTATTTTTTTTTGCATTTCCTGTATTAAAGTATGCCTTACATGGGCTTGTTGTGGCCATTTAGTGAGTGCAGTTTACAGCGCGGTATAGGGGCCCCTAGATTTGGGGATTATACTCCCCCTGGGGACACCTGTACCGAGCGCATTTTTCACAGCAGCTTACACAGTTCTGTGAGACTCCATTAGGAATTGAACATGCCTCGGAGGACTCGGGGGGCTGCCCCGACACAGTTTGATCCCCTTAGGGGTGTCGGGGGTCTTCCCGGAGCAAAAGTTTTTTTATTGGAAAGGAGGGACGTGGGTGCCATAGGGTAACTCCTGGGGGGCCTTGGTCTCGACGTTCGCAGCACTCCTAGGAAGGCCTTTCTAGTACGTTACGAAACACAGCAACACCTGGCCTACTAGAGATTCTTGGTTTCATGTATTTTCTTGATGATATGCAACTTGCCTCTATGCACTGACTGTATGTATTTTTGTGTTTTCTTATTGTACTTGTTTTTTGTTTCTCAATAAAAAAAAACTTTGAAAGAAAAAAAAGATTGCCCCCCCCCCCTGAAAAAAGTTCTGCGGACGCCCATGCTGCTGTGGCCTCTGGAATCCTCTTGATCCTGCTGTGGCCCTCTATGTCCATGTGTAATTGCATGGTAGCCAGGCACTAATGTTGGCAGGGGGGCAGATCTTAGGACGGTACTCAGATGTCACAAGGTGTGTGTCATTCTGTGCACATTGAAGACCACTCACTGTGTGATGTTGGATTAAAAGAAAAGGACCATGCTGATCACATGACTTCTTGGAAGACATGTCATAGCTCTGGACTTGCTTCCTGATATTTATAACTGTGGACCATACCTTTGCAGGGTGTGTCGGCATGGCTGCTTGTTAACATCATCAGCCGCATCAGATAACCCCCTAGGAGGAGCGCTTTCTCGGGGAGTTACCTTGCGGGCGCGCTCCCGAGTCCAGCATTTGCATCCATAGACATGAATGCCCGACTTGGCCCCTCCCCCCGGAGCCCGCGTCATTGAAATTAATTGACAGCAGCGGGAGCCAATGGCTGCTCTGCTATCAATCTATCCAATCAAGAGCCGGGACCCTGTGAAGAGAGGGAGAGCGCGTCTCCGCCGACAGAAATATGGGGCTCAGGTAAGTAAAACGGGATGCATTAAGGTGAAAAAACACGAGGGTTTACAACCCCTTTAAAGCAGAACTTCACCCAAAAGGGGAAGTTCCGCTTTATGGCCTCCTTTCCCGCACCTGCTAGTAGACATTTGGTAATTTTTTTTTTGGGGGGGGGGGGGGCGCTTAGGCGTTCCAAGCTGAAGTTCTCCTCTCCCTTCCCACATTCCCACAGTCTTCTGGGGCACGTTACTGGTTCCAGAAGACTGCGGGACAATTCACAATGCGCAGCCTGGGTGGCCCATGCGCAGTGGGCAGCCGGCTGTGAAGCCGCAAGCTTGTCACAGTCGGGTGCCCACAGTTAAGATGCTGTTGCTGGGGACTCAAAATGGTCCACCCCCTCGGGTTAGCACAGCGCTGGGTTCTGGGACAGGTGAGTGTTTTGTAGCTGCTTATTTTTTTTTTTATTAGAAAAATGTCTGGAGCTCCTCTTTAAGTGAATACCATTGTTTATCTTAGTGGCCAATATTTTCATCTGATGATTGTGCCAGAAGCAGAATCAGGACAACAGAAACAGGACAGGACTATCCTCCTATCTCCTATTGTATAGGGCATGGAGAGGCGTGGTTTGGTAGTCTTCAGAAAACACTATTATTGTGAGCAATTCATAATTTTTTATTTATTTATTTATTTATTTATTTTTGCAATTTTCTTTTCTTTGGTTTTGTGTGCCTTCAATAAAAATACACTGTGCTGTCCTTTACTATGGTCAATGTCATGGGCCTTTGATGTCCTATGTATCAGTACAGCAGCAGGCAGAGATTTCGATCAGCGGTGGTACCACCATGACATAAGGAGGCCAGTATCTGCAGGCCTCCGTTGACAGACATACACACAGAGAGGAATGATGCAATCACTGGCTTCCTTTTTTAGGCTCGGTCCAGATATGGGAATGAGGCAGAGAGGACACTCTGTATGACTCACACTGTCTTTTGACACCCTCCCCAAACCTGCAGCACAAAAGCAGCCAGTGTTTAATTAGACAATGACCTAATCCGCTTCCTACTGGACCCGGCCAATCATTCAGCAACGCAGCTTCTCATACAGTGTGTCTTTCACATTTGAAGGTCTTGATAAACTCCCGTACACCTCCAGGCCATGGGGACATGCCAATTTTAGCTACAAACTGTCTATGATACTTTGTACTCTCTTCAACTCACTCTTTGTATAGTTGGACTCCATACAATACAGTTCAAGCCAGATACAAACAAAGCAGTATTTCCGTACTTGTCATCCGTCCTTGCTTTTCAGGGACAGTCCTTGGTTTTGATATATCCCTGGGGAATTTGTGTCCTTGGAAATGTTATTGCTTTTTAACAGTCACCAACTCTATAATAAAATCCCCTTTTATCCGCATTTCATCCTCTACTAATCTTTATATAATAATAATAATGATAATATTAATAATAATAAGGTAACATGTCTTACATCTTGTCATTTAAAAAAACTTAGAACTCACTTTAACTGGTAGCATAGTGGCTCAGTGGTTAGCACTTATTACAGTTGGGCAGAACACCCCCCAGTTTGGTTCGCGCCAGGACCCTTAAACACCGCAAACGTGCAGACACGAACGACGAACCGTATTAAAGTCTATGGGACCCGAGCTTAAAAAATTAGAAGTGCCCATCTTGAAGGCTTATATGCAAGTAGTCATAAAAACATATCTCTCAACTGTCCCTGATTTTGAGGGACTGTCCCTGATTTGGAGCAATGTCCCTCTGTCCCTCTTTCCTCCTCATTTGTCCCTCATTTTGGTCTGATCTGTATAGTTGTATATTTTTTTTTATATTGGCGTTACAGTATTATTTTGGTTTATTTATTCTTTAAGGCTGATTATACTGCCTTTTTGTGTCAGCAGCCTCACCTTTCTACCACAGCGCAAATATTCTCACTTATGTAGATAAGAACATCTGATTTCCTAACCTATGTACTTGTTCCAGATCAGTGAGACAGACTGTGTTAAAGCCAGTGGCTCAGAATGACTGCCAGGCAACTAGTATTTTCAAAAGAACGTCGGAAATAGAAATCCCATATTCCTTTTTATGACAAGTTTACTTTAAATTAGATAAAGTGCACGCAGTAACGTAGGGGTCAAATTAGGGATCGCGTTTAATAATTCATCATTCTGAGCACATTTACAGATGTGACCTCTTATGTACAACATGCGTCACGGTGGTCTGATTGCCCCACCAGGACACCGATAAATCGTCCAAGTCTTGCCAGCAATAACAGCTGGGATGTTGAGAAGGAAGACAACCATAAATCATTACAAAAACTTACGATAAAGGAGTGAAAAATAGATACACAAAGCAGATTTATAAGTCTGAAATAAAAGCTCAACATCTTTTAAATAAAATATTTGCTAAATCACAGCATTTCCAAAATGTTTTGCTAAACACCACTTATGTCAGAGGCGCACCGAGGGGAATTCAATAAAGCATATACAACACTTTTCTGGTGGCCTCATTAAAAAGTAAAAAAATACAGTTTTGATAACTTTACTGAAATGTGTCACAGTTTCAGGTAGTTCGTAATAGCGCCAGTTTTGCTAACTGGTGCTATGGCTGCAATAAATAAAAAAAAATAATTACCCCTAGTTTTTGTACAGAGACAGGCAGAGTGCCCGTCTCTGAATGCTGTGTAGCAGTTTTCTGCCGCTACCCCTCCACACCTGTCACTGGTTGTCAAGGACGCTGCTGGATCCAGGAAAGCAGTGATGCTGACAGTGGTCGAAGCCTGATGGGGAAGCCAATGCCCTGTACACACGGTCGGACATTCCGACCACAAAATCCGTCTGATTTTTTCCGACGGATTTTGACCGAAACTTGTGTTGCATACACACGGTCACACAAAGTTGTTGGAAAATCTGATCGTTCAGAACGCGGTGACGTACAAAACGTACAATGGGACTACGTAGAGGCCAGTAGCCAATAGCTTTCGTCCCCAAATTTATTCTGAGCATGCGTGGCACTTTGTGCGTCGGAATTCTATACACACGATTGGATCAGATTTTGTTGTCGGAAGATTTTAGGTCCTGCTCTCAAATTCCAATGGAAAAAGCCCGCTAGAGCCCCCACACGTTCGGATTTTCCGACAACATAATCTGATCGGACTTTTCCCGTTGGAATTTCCGACCGTGTGTACAAGACACTATTTCTCCATCACGTCCACTCTCACTTGTGATGGACAGCTGACAGCGGGCAGGTTCTATATCCAATAGCAGCTTAATGGCGTAAGAAATCGACCCATTGCCTGCTGTCAGTCACAAGGATAGTAGACCTGATGGGGAAACGATGTCTCCAAATTCCCACCAGGTTGCACACACTCAGCTACAAAACTCCTCGACTGTTGTGCTGTCTGTGTTACAGGTAGGGTTGCCACTTTTTCTTCACACTAAACCCGAACACTTTAGTAGCGCACAGCAAATATTTTTAGCATACACTGTAGGATTGTAGCAGACCTGGGACACCTTTGGGCGATCCAAAGAGAATGCTAATGTGACGTGCATAGCTCCCCCTCACCCTCCTTGTTCTGAGCCACATTCCTGTCTGAATATTGTGTCCGGGTTTCAGTCCGCCTGAAACACGGACACATGATTCAAAACCTGAACTGTCCGGGTGAATCCCGGACAGGTGGCAACCCTAGTTACAGGTGCAGTGGCGGGGAAGGAGATTAGCTGCACTGAGGATGGAATTTTTGTATGGACACTCTGGCCCCTAGTGCACCTCCACATGTGGTGTTTGCCTCAAATTCATGTACCTGTTTCCAACAGGTACAGGGATCTGTCACCCAAACCAAAATATTCATGCAGAGGCACAAGGGAATCCTAAAGGAGTGTTGTAGACACTCTTTACAAATTATCCAGATTCTGTTGGATTTTTTATCTTGACATTTTTGTAAACAGTCCACACGCTAAAGCTAGCTATAGATGATTCTTTTTTTTTTGTTTTGTTTTTTTATCACCCGACGGGTTGATCAAAAAGAAACAAATGGATTCCAGGAGTCATACAATCGAGGTGGATAGAGGAATTCTCCCCGCTGTGCCATTGTATTCTGACAGCAGGACTCCTCCACTGTCAGAATGCATTGGTAAGCGGCTGCATCTGCTTAATCAGCCCATTGGCTATAAGCTGCAGCCACTGATCAACAGATGTTTTCCAGCATTCCCTTTGGACAGAAGTCGATCATTGGGTTCAATTCTGTCAAGCAGGAACTGACATACATGGATCGAAATTCGGCTGGTCCCTGCTGAACCAGACACATTTCTATCCATCTATAGCCATCTTAATTCTGTCCAGAGCCAGCCCTAAACTGGGACATAATAGTGGATGATGTTGCATGGAGATGGGGTCTATGTGCAAATACCCATACCCAGAATGTTTGTTAGTGTAACAAGCCAACTCCCATATTGTTACCTATTAGACAGAGGATATACTCAGAGGAACTGTAAGGATCTGTTTAAACTTATGGAGGTGTGCTGCATTAGAGTTCATTAAAATGGGCTACCCAATGTGCCAAAGAAGTGCTTGCATCTTTTTTTTTTTTTTTCAGAGACCCTACACCAGTGCAAAAGCATGAGCATTAGCAAGGTGCAAAAGCCAGCAATGGTTGCCAGACAGCCCCACTTTGCCGTGTCCATCTACATGATTCACAGTACAGCAAAAAAAAGGGGATTGTATGATGTGTAGCTAGCTTAAAAGTGTCCTTTTGTGTGGATAGGCGTTATCTTCCCTCCATTGTACTAGCCCTTTTTTGATTAGAACAGAGGCTGGGGAGGACTGAGTCTCTCTCTCTCAGGTGCTCTATTTAAAGGGCACAAATGGCCAGGTAATACATGCCTTTGTGATTCAGGCATCCAGAGAGACTGAGGAACAGTCAATGACAGGTAAGTATTGCTATTCTAGTAATGGGGATAGGAGGGGGGGCCATGAAGAATGTATTATTAGGGGATGGGGGGGGGGGGGGTTTACCCAGATTTATTTTATTTAATTTTTTTTCTCTTTGGGAAAAAAAAAAGGGGCCTGTATATGTATTTTTTCCCTCTGTCGCTTCCCTTATTTCTTGCTGTTGCCATGCGGTTGCCATGGTTCTTCCACCTAACACCACATAACCAAGACCACCGCAATACCAGGTAAGTTCCAACTTTGGGTAAGAATATACAGGAAAAAGAGTGCTTTATGCCCGGACGAGCGTGTTTTCTTGTCTATTGCAGCCCCGGCCTCTCACACTCTTACTCTAGGAGTTCTAAAGGCCCTCTTGATCGTCAGGATTTTTCCAGGGCAGAAAGTGACTCCTCCAGTCCTGGCAGACCCCAGTACAAAGGGCGTAAATGTACGCTTAAGAGAAAGCACACCGCTTCTCCTCCGAGGGCTCAGCCCCCAAAAGGCAAATGTTGGTCATGTGGAGATGAACCTATGTCAAGAAAGCTACTTTGCAGCAACTGCTTCATGCAACTTGCCAGAGACCAGCAGTACGAGAGTCAGCAGGTGTCAACCTTGCTCAAGAGAGTAGTCCGTGACTCCCTGGCAGAATTTTCCGGTCGTCTCAGACAACCAGAAGCGGATGAACAGAGTGTGGGCCTTGCACCAGGTCTAAACCAAGCCATTCAACCCTCTCTAACTAGAGGGGTATCAGGCACTTCAGGGGTGACTCCAGCCCAGCGGATTAGGCGGACTGATTCCCCAGACCCAGTATTACCTCCAACCTTCCAGGCAGAGGGAGAAGATACCGCCTCCTTCTCAGCATAGGGTCCTGAAGGTTCAGGCTTTGATTTTGTGATGATACCACCATTCATTAAGGCAGTAAAAGCTGCACTGGAATGGGGGGGGTTCTGGAACCTGCTCCAAAGAAGGAGAAAACTTATTATCGCACACCATATCTGATTTTAAATTGTGTGGCAATCGCTGCACAACACGCATTAGATGCCCTTATCCTTTCAGGGCACCCCAAATGCGATGGGATTCTGTGCTGCCAGTGTGCCCAACAATTTCTGCCAGTGTGCCCCATCAAATTGCCGCCAGTGCACCCCATCAAGCCATGCTCAGCTCAGTCACAGCCAAAAGGGCGTTGTGGCTAAAACCCTGGGCAGCCTCAAAGCATAATTGCTGTAAACTGCCTTTTGATGGGAAGGCGCTGTCCACAAACTGGAGACTGCCATCTCCAGGGTTACAGGAGGAAAATACTGTTTTCTGCCCCAAGATCAAAGGTCCAGACGCCAGAGGGGGCGACCATCCAGAGTAGCCAAACAGGTACCGGGATTTCGGAGGCTTTCGCCCATCCAAGGACTCCAGAAGTGGCTGGAGGAGTACACAGCCTTTCTTCGTAAGATCGCAAAGAGCTAAGGCCCCTGTGGCTCCCTCAGATACCCAGAAGCCCTTTTAAAGCCAGGTCCGCCGAGGAGGCAGTTGGAGCCAGGCTGCTCAAAGTGGCCCAGTTCTGGCAAGACCACTGCCAAAATCGACGGATTCAGTCCACAGTGGCGCAAGGCCATTATTGGCTGCTCAAAGGGGAGCCTCCAGAACAACTTCAAGAGGTTGAATTAATTAGATTGTGTCTCTCCACACCATAATCCAGATTATTCAACCAAGAGATGGAAGATTTCAGTGGACTTGCAGGATGCCTACCAGCATGTCCCGATCCTTCAGTCATACCAGATTTGCGTTGGGGGGCAGGCATTACCAGAGCCAGCTTGAGCCTACACAGAATATGGTCTACCTTGGGGCCCAATTCATTACTTTGCCACTTCAGAAACTCCCCAGCCAATCAGGATCACCAGCCTGGTGTGCCAGAGTCTCTGGTGGTAAACAAAACAAATGCTAAACGCCATCATACATTAGGGCCGCAGCCATGGATCATTGTTACCACAGATGCCAGCGCAGGAATAGGTTCACAAGCTTTGCAGCTGGACGTCAGTTTGACCCTAGTAACCCAAATGATCTCAAATCCTGTCTTTCCTGCAATCCGGATTGGATTTGGGGCTCAGCCTAAGTTCGCTTAAGGTGCAGGTTTTAGCCATCTCAGCTTTTATCCAAAGTGTTACTTAGACTATGCCCTCCCAAGAGAAATAGGTTCCTTCAATGAGACCTGCCAGTAGTCCTCAATTTTCTAGCAAACCCTCCTTGTGCTCCAACTGAAGACTGTTCATTATGGGATATCACCTTAAAAATGGCTTTCCTAATAGCCATAACTTCAGGGGGAAGGGTTCTGGAACTCCAAGAATTGGGGGCAGCCAGACCTTATTCCATGTTCTTCCCAGACAGGGTTGTGCTGAGACCACTGGATCACTTTGTCCCAAAAGTGGCATTGATATTTCATCTCTCCAGTGAATGGGTGATTCCAGCCTACCCAGAGGAATCAGATTCTTATCTGCACGAGTTGGACATTCCAAAAGTCCTCAAAGCCTATGTCCATGCTACTTCTACATTGAGACGTTCTGACAGACTTTATATCATACCTGGCGGAAATTTTTTAAGGGAAAGAGGCCTCGGCCAGAACGATCTCGGCCTGGATAGTAAAAACGATTCACCGGGTATATAGAGCAGCTGGCCAGGATCCTCCGGAGGTAGTTAGAGCTCACTCAACCAGGGCGATGTCTTCTTCTTGAGCGACACGGGCAGGAGTGTCTCTGGAGACCATCTGCAAAGCGGCTAGCTGGTCATCACATCATACGTTCTTAAAACACTACAGGGTGGATCCAGCAGCGCTTACTACAGTAGAGTTTGGGAGGAAAACTATCCAAGCTTCTATGTCTATTGTCAAAGACTAAGTTTGCAGCATTAAACCCTCCCTCTCAAAAGCTCATTATTTATCATATGTATGCTGCCATGTTGGCATCAGGAAAATGGAAAATTCTATCAAATACTTACCGTAATTTTCCTTTCCTGACACCAATCCATGGCAGCATATGAACCCTCCCTCTGATCTTTGTGCTTTATATGGAGAATGGGGAGGTAGATCTCAGTCAGACTTTTATAGAGCTAAACAGGTCCTGTGGGTGGATATATGGACAGAGCTATATCATATGTATGCTGCCATGTATTGGCATCAGGAAAGGAAAATTACGGTATTTGATACAATTTTCAATTTTTTTAGAGCAACCAGAGCAGAGTCCCCTCACAAAGAACTAGATGAACTAAGCTCTTCAGGCCACCAGCCAATGTCCCCTTGATCAAGCGCACAGCAGACTCTAGCACAAAAGGGGTGGCAGCAGCCCAAAGTCTTTAAGATCTCTCACAGAAGTCTGTACTCACAAATGTCCAGGGAAAGTTAGTTGCCTCCATCCAACATCCATGTTGCATTTTCCTCCATTGATACCAGACTAGATCTTCAGAAGACTGCCCCTAAGTCAGCTTTCTGTATCTTCAGCACCCAGGTCCTCAGGTCGCCCCAACTGAGGCCTTTAACGAACAGCAAGCACATGGCAAACACTGCCCTGGAGGGCAGCAAGCCCTCCAGGCTGGACTTGACCTCTGCAGGCAAAGACCCAGAAACTGTGTCTCAGAGTATTTACAGGCTCCAAGCAGCCCTCAGGGCCCATCCTCCCAGGGATTGGCCAGGGCTGTATAAATATTCATGCTGCTATTTGTATTGCTTCACACCTATGTTCCAGAGAATTCTCCAGATCTCTGGAAAGCAAAGGAAATAGTCAAAACTAGCAGCAGCTGACAGACTGAGCAGACCTAACTAATCACATGCAGCTGCACTGATTACAGTTAGCACAATTGAATTTACCCAACACAACAATTACAGCCACACTGGGTACAGTGAGGCAAGCTAAATTTACCTAACAAACAAAAATACAGCTCCACTGAACACAGTGAGTCAGCACTAAATCTAACTAATCCTAGCACCTATCTAGGAGGGTTCTACAATTACATCCTGCAGCCTAAAAATTCTTTTTGCTGGCTACGCCTGTGCAGACGATCCTAATAGACTATTTGTTTCTCCTGTTCACCTACCCTTCCAGTTGACAACATAAATAATTTGTGTATAGGGACCTTAAGCCTGGTACACACTATTCATTATTTTGCGTTCAACCCAGCGATCGGAGCTGATTCGCTATGCAAGGTTAGTATAGCAATCTCCCCTGCTGAGCTATTGTGTTCTGACAGGGGGGCACCCCCCCCCCCACCAGAACACTCCAATCAGCGCTGTCTGCCATTGGCTGAGAGCACTGATCGGAAGTCGGCAGACTGCTAGTTTTTGAACCGGCGAATGTCTCTCTCGCCTGTGTAAGGGAGGTCTAAATCCAATAGTGAGCAACAGGAGTGGGGGGGGGGGGGGGAGCAGGTAGGGTATAAGTATCCCTGGGGTGCTCAAAGAGAAATGTAAACTACAGGCAGGTACCTCTTAGGTGCTTCTTTTTCATATCTACCTAATTTATGGTAGCTTTTAAGTGAAAGCAGGTCTAATCTAAGTGTTGTTTAGCTAATTTGATAATATGACTAGAAAGAAGCACAGAATACACTGAAACTTGTTTTTGGGCATGCCGGAAATTTATTGCAAGGAGGTTGCAATAAATCTGGCAAGCTTGTACAGTTATTTCAAATCTCCTGGCTCTGTTCAGTGCAGCTATAGAGGGAGGAATTCAATTACTTTGTCTTGATATGCACCATAAAAACTTGAGTTCATAAAACGCCAGGAAACTGCCATACACAGAGATGGGAGGATAATAATGCATCTTTAATTCAATTATGTTGTTAGACATTACAATTCATCTAGTCAGCGTTGTTCATTGTCCATGTAAAATCCCTTCATGTTTTTTAAAAATCAGTAATAAGAATTATAAAAATGTAGCATCCCCTTGACCCCCAGAGGCATGTGAGGGACCCCCAGTGCAGGATGGGCTAGCATTTACTTCAGGGCTGAGTCCAAAGCTATTACTGAGGGATTGAGGGGCATTGGGAGCCAGTTAAGTTGGCCATACATGGATTAAATCCCAGCCAGTGTAGCAGGAACTGACAGAAATTCGATCCATCTATGGGCAGGCATGTTGTACCGAAGTCAATCCATTGACCATCTTCACTACTATCAGCCAGTCGGACTTTTTGCGTGCGATCACTGCCAGAAGACTCCCCACCGGCAGAACACGATAGTGCTGCAGTCAGTGTTGAGGAATCAAGCAATCAATAATGGTGTAATATATGGCTTGCCTTACGTTGGTGTCTTTTTAAAGATTTTTTTCCTACAAACACAGAGGGGGAGAGGGTTAGGGACTGCAGTCACCCAGAGAAACACTAAACGATTACTGATCCACTTCCAGCTTGTACAGTGTAATAGAACATCAACCCAACACCAACAACACTGTAAGTAGTGCACTCCATCTGGCTAACAGATTTCTCGGTCTATCCTTTCAGGCCTCTGTGCATACTTGCACACCTCTGTGCATATCCCCAGGCTTCTGTGCATCCTCCCAGACCTCTCTGCATACTTCCATGCCTCTATGTATCATCCCAAGCCTCTCTACATCCTCCCATGCCTTTGTGCATCCTCCCAGGCCTCTCTAAATCCTCCCATGCCTCTGTGCATCCTCCCATGTCTCTATGTATTCTTCCAGGCCTCTACCAGTTTCAGCCACATGTCCTGTTCATGCTGCTAATCCCCAAACCTGAAGGGACTATTATGCAAGCATTCCTATGATCTTATAGTTTAACAGCTGCTGAGTGGTTATGTAAATCCTTGTGACCCTGTCCCTTCTGCTCTGGGATTCTATAGCTAGTGTTAGCTTAGCGCTCAATAACCAGCGTAGGCTAGAGCCAAGTTAGGTAACTACGTCAGGATCATTAGCTTAAGCTGGGTACACACAGTCCGAATATTGGCCAGTTCAGCAGGAACGATCCGACATTCAGACCATATGTACAGCTGTCCTTCCAACAGAAGCCAGTCTAAGGACCAGCTTCTTCCCAGCGAGGGGACATGTTGGAAATCTCAGATTAGAAACCATTAGGGAGGGACTGAAGCACAGAGTAGATAGGCTTACTCTGAGTTCCATTGTCACAATTCCAGTGCCACACCACAATTCCTGCTGATGAGAAGCTTTGTTCCAGACTGGTTGGACAACAGTTGGAGGATCTCCCCATAACCACAGATCTTATCTTTGGGTCTCCGACAGAAAGACAGATGCTGAATTATCCTCCTGGGCCCCTGCAATCTTCTTCTGAAGGTATCTCTAATAATAACTTTATATACCTGACAAGGGGCGGACTGACAACTGATGGGGCCCCCTGCGTCCACACCTGCACAGGGGGACATTGGGGGGGCACACAGGGGGACACTGTGGAGGGGGGGAGAGCGCACAGGGGGACACTGGGGGAGTGAGAGGGCACACAGGGGGACACTTGGGGAGGGAGAGGGCACACAGGGGGACACTGGGGGAAATAGATAGAGCACACTGGGGGAGGGAGAGGGCACACAGGGGGACACTGTCAGGGGGCACACAGGGGGACACTGTGGGGGGGGTGGGAGAGCACACAGGGGGACATTGTGGGGGGGAGAGCACACAGGGAGACACTGTGGGGGGGCACACAGGGGGACATTGTGGGGGGGAGAGCACACAGGGAGACACTGTGGGGGGGGCACACAGGGGTACACTGTGGGGGAGGGAGAGCACACAGGGGGACACTGTGGAGGGGAGAGCACACAGGGGGACACTGTGGGGGGAGAGCATACAGGGGGGGCAGTGTGGGGGGAGAGCACGCGGGGGGGGCAGAGTGGGGGGAGAGCATACAGGGGGGACAGTGTGGGGGGAGAGCATACAGGGGGGACAGTGTGGGGGGAGAGCATACAGGGAGGACAGTGTGGGGGGAGAGCATACAGGGGGGACAGTGTGGAGGGAGAGCATACAGGTGGGACAGTGTGGGGGGAGAGCATACAGGGGGGGCAGTGTGGGGGGAGAGCATACAGGGGGGGCAGTGTGGGGGGAGAGCATACAGGGGGGCAGTGTGGGGGGAGAGCATACAGGGGGGGCAGTGTGGGGGGGCACACAGGGGGACACTGTGGGGTGGAGCACACAGGGGGACACTGGGGGGGAGAGCACACAGGGGGACACTGGGGGGGAGAGCACACAGGGGGACACTAAGGGGGGGAGAGCACACAGGGGACACTGTGGGGGGAGAGCACACATGGGGACCGTGTGGGGGGGAGAGCATACAGGGGGGGCAGTGTGGGGGGGAAGAGCATACAGGGGGGACAGTGTGGGGGGAGAGCATACAGGTGGGACAGTGTGGGGGAGAGCATACAGGTGGGACAGTGTGGGGGGGAGAGCATACAGGTGGGACAGTGTGGGGGGGGGAGAGCATACAGGTGGGACAGTGTGGGGGGAGAGCATACAGGTGGGACAGTGTGGGGGGAGAGCATACAGGTGGGACAGTGTGGGGGGAGAGCATACAGGTGGGACAGTGTGGGGGGAGAGCATACAGGTGGGACAGTGTGGGGGGGAGCATACAGGGGGGACAGTGTGGGGGAGAGCATACAGGTGGGACAGTGTGGGGGGGAGAGCATACAGGTGGGACAGTGTGGGGGGAGAGCATACAGGTGGGACAGTGTGGGGGGGAGCATACAGGGGGGACAGTGTGGGGGAGAGCATACAGGGGAGACAGTGTGGGGGGAGAGCATACAGGGGGGGCAGTGTGGGGGGAGAGCAAACAGGGGGGACAGTGTGGGGGGAGAGCATACAGGGGGGGGGGGCAGTGTGCGGGGAGAGCACACAGGGGGGACAGTGTGGGGGGAGAGCATACAGTGTGGCCCGGGCCCCATACATCTGTACTGCCCCCCCCCCCCCTCCGATGGCGACCCTCCAGTAAAAAAAAAATTTCACTCACCCCATGCCTGTAATAATACCGCTAACCGCACGCTGCTCCCCGCCAGCCCCTCCTCTCTTCTTGTCCATCCTAGACTCCTAGGTGACACAGTGCAAGGCTAGGACGGACGAGAAGAGAGGAGGGGCCGACGGGGAGCAAGGTGCCGTTAGCGGTATTATTACAGGCATGGGGTGAGTGAAGCACCTGCGATAATACCACTAACGGCACACTGCTCCACGCCAGCCCCTCCTTCCCTCCCGTCCATCACGGGAGGGAAGGAGGGGCCAGAAGGGAGCAGTGCTCAGTTAGCGGTATTATTACAGCCGCTTCAAGGAGCCTCTCGTTGTGCCAGGCACGGGCCCCTAATGGCTACGGGCCCTCGGGCGGTGACCGAATCACTGATCGGTCAGTCCGCCCCTGTACCTGGGTATATGTGTAAAATTCCATCAGGACTCCTATTAGGCCCTGCTGATAATATCCGTTTGTATATTGTGTACTGTTACCAATCTCTTGTATTATTTCTATACTGGTGTGCATTTATATATTTATAGTATATGTATATGCTAGTTACAGTAATTCTTTTGGTCCCAATTACATTGTTTAGATTACTGATTAATTTCCTTGGAAGAGAATCCCCTCTGTTCATAGAGGTCCTATGCTGAGTGGAGGCACTGCCAACTTTTTTTTTATCAAACCCGCTTTTCCACTTTTGCCCCGTACACACGAGTGGATTTTCCTTCGGAAAAAACTTTTTTTTTCCCGACAGAATTCCGCTCTAGCTTGGCTTGCATACACACGGTCACACAAAAATTCTATGAACTTTCGACCGTCAAGAACGTGATGATGTACAACACTATGACGAGCTGAGAAAATGAATTTCAATGCTTCAGAGCATGCGTCAAATTGTTTCCGAGCATGCGTAGGAATTTTGCGCATCGGAATTTCTACAGACGATCAGAATTTCGGATCGGAACTTTTTCCGACCGAAAAATTGAGAACCTGCTCTCAATCTTTTGCTGGCGCAATAGTCCGATGGAGCATACACATGGTTGCATTTTCCGACCAAAACATCACAACGGTCTTTTGCTGGCGGCATTTCCGATCATGTGTACGCGTCATTAGAGACTATCCTGGTTCTCTTATTTACCTACAGGTTTAGCGCAATATCCTGTTTGGAAAGGGTCATTTCTCATAACCCTCCCCTAAAAGAGCCAGAAAAGTATGGAAGCTATAATAATTTTAGGTCAACATTTTTAACTATATATATTTTTTCTTTAAAAATAAATATTTTATACAGCACATGACAATGGATTCTCAGACTACTGTGGGCTAAGGAGTCAGCACAACAGTAGCCCCTTGCCTTTTGACCAGCCTGTATGATGAAAATTTCAAACTGAGCAATCTGAGTTACTGGGTGTGTAAATTTCACCTTGAGCTGTTCTCTGTAAATAATGGGCATTTTAGAACAAAGGGAATAAGGAGATAGAGGAAAACACATGAAAAGGAGCCCAAAGCTAAAATACAGTATATTAGTTCAACTTTATTCTTTATTCTTATATACTGTAAAACATACATTCTATATATTGTAAACATAACCTCCTTACGTCATTATTAAAGCCCAATTATGCCCCATACACGCGGTCGGAAAATGTCCGATCGGACCATGTTGTCGGAAAATCTGCCCGTGTGTGGGCTCCATCGGACTTTTTCCGTCGGAATTTCCGCCGGAAAAATTTTGAGAGCAGGATCTCAAATTTTACGACAACAAAATCCTATCGGACTTTTTCCGATCGTGTGTCGAGAATTCCGACGGACAAAGTGCCACGCATGCTCAGATCAAATTACGAGACCAAAGCTATTGGCTACTAATGTGAATGTAGTCCTGTCATAACGGAGGAACGTCATCACGTTCAGAATGATCGGATTTTCCGATAACTTTGTCCGACCGTGTGTATGCAACACCAGTTTCGGACAAAGTCCGTCGGAAAAAATCTGATGGATTTTGTGGTCGGATTTTCCGACCGTGTGTACGAGGGCTTAGAATCAGTCTGCATAACAACTCAAGAATTTGACTTTTTTTTTTAAATATTATTATACGTTAGTGCTTAGAACTATATGAAGCTGCCTTGTGGTGGCAGCATGCTGGAGATCTGGATCTTCAGCAGTCCAACATGTACCCTGCACAATACTACAATCAACAATGTTGATAAGGGAATTTATTATAAAGCCTGACTGGATAACAATAATAAAAACCATAACTTCAGCTAATTTTTTAATTTGACATATTTTTATGGATGTCTAACGATACAATGATTTCCTTTCAATTGAACACTTGGACATCTGCAAAGAACCTTTTTTGTTAAAAAAGGCATATGTAGTAATTAACCCATCATTGAGCCACCCTATAACCCTGAGGGATACCAGAAGTAAAATGTTATCTTTAGTCTTGAAAATACTAAATAATGGCAGAACATTTCAAAACCACTATATATTTCCTTTGAAAAAAAATGCATATCAATCATTGAGCCCAGGGGTTCTTGACCTTTTTACGATTGTAGACCCCCAATTGATTTCCCGTCATGTCCACATACCCCCTCCACCAGACTCTTAAAATCATCATCAGTCCTATTATGTACCATTATTGTTGGGCCTTACTTACAGATGTATTTAGCCCAGCTGGTAATGGTTGGTGGTACATTTTAAGCAGGTCACAATTAGTGCATCATTTCAGCTGCAGGACCATTATTCCCTTACTCCAGCCCTGAGGGTACTGTTTCAGACACCTTCTTGACCTTTGTTATTTATCATTCAGGTCAAAATTCTTAAAACCTGCACACTAAAAATTCCAGATTAAAGTATATCCTAAATAAAGTTGAGGGTTTTACAAAATACAGTTTCTATTTTGAGCATGCATAATGATACATTTCTTCTATTCTTCTTGTTGGGTCCATTACTTTTTCCCCAAAAGTCACTGATAAAAAAAAAATGGATTAATTTAAAATGGATGCAAATTCTAGTGGTTTGGCTCTTGCCATACTTTTCAAGTATGCACAGCACACTTAAGCCCCATACACACGGTCGGATTTTTTCATGGATTCTGTCCGATCGGACAATGTTGTTGAAAAATCAGACCGTGTGTATGCACCATCGGACAGTGTACGTCGGATTGTCCGACGGACAAAGTCCTATCTCCTGCTGGACAGATTTGCCGACAACACGGTCCGATCACACCAAATCCGATCGTGTGTACGGTTGTCCGACCGGACAAAGTGCTACGCATGCTCAGATCACATTACAAGACCAAAGCTATTGGCTACTAGCCTCTACGTAGTCCCGTCGTAGGCAACAAACGTCACCACGTTCAGAATGATCGGATTTTCCGACAACTTTGTCCGACCGTGTGTACGCAAAACCAACATCAGACAAAGTATGACGGACAGGATCCGACCGACCTGGTCCGCGGATTGTCCGACCGTGTGTATGGGGCTTTACAGTACCTCACACAGTGCCCCTCCAGTGGGGACAGGTCCTATCCACATCATATTGTTGGAGTAATATTCATGTTACTGCATGTGGTAATGCAAGTTTTATGCATTGGTGCATTGCAGTGCCATTCGATTTGAACTATGTCCCTATGCACCTCCACACTGTGTTTCAGTGCATCGTAACACAGTGATACATTCATATGCCTTATGGTGCCCTACATCGCTAAATCGCTACAGGCAATTGGTGCATTCTGGTGCATTGGCAGCCCATTTAAATGAATTAGCTACATTAATGTAATACAGGTAATGTATGTTGACATAATGCAAATCCAATGCCACTGCCATCTCCCACACCACTTCTGGGTCACTTGATGTTGTTCATTTGGCCACTGACAATGTAACTCCTGTAGTTACATTGTCCCCTGGCACCCAGCTTTAGTCCATATGTTCTAAAAATTACTTGGGCGTTAAATTGAAACTTGTGAGGAATGTGAGGCAAAGTTTTATTTTGGTAACGAGAGGCTTTGAATGTCTCTTTTGCCACAAAAATACTCTTATGCCGCGTACACACAATCGGAATTCTCATCGGAAAAAACTCTGACGGTTTTTCCGACGGAATTCTGCTCAAGCTGTGTTGCCTACACACGATCACACCAAATTCCGACGGTCAATAACACAGCGGCATAAAACATGTTCGACAGCACTATAAAAGGGAAGTTTAATGCTTCCGAGCATGCGTCGAATTGTTTCCGAGCATGCGTCGGAATTTTGCGTGTCGGAATTGCATACACACGATCGGAAAATCCGGTAGAAAGGTTTTCTGTCGGAAAAATTGAGAACAGGTTTTCAATTCAAGGTCCGTCGGAAATTCCAACAGAAAAAGGCCGTTGGGCATACACACGGTCGGAAAATCCGATGAAAAGCTCCCATCGGACTGTTTCCATTGGAAATTCCGACCGTGTGTACACCGCATTAGTATTTTTATAGTGGGAATTAGTTAGGAACCAATTGCCTTCAGAAGTCACCTAATTAGTAAATAGAGTCCAACTGTGTGTAATTTCATCTCAGTATAAATACAGCTGTTTTGTGAAGCCCTCAGAGGTTTATTAGAGAACCTTAGTGAACAAACAACACCATGAAGGCCAAGGAACACACCAGACAGGTCAGGGATAAAGTTGTGGAAAAGTTTAAAGCAGGGTTAGGTTTTAAAAAAAATATCCCAAGCTTTGAACATCTCACGGAGCACCATTCAATCCATCATCCAAAAATGGAAAGAGTATGGCACAACTGTAAACCTACCAAGACATGGCCGTCCACCTAAACTGACAGGCTAGGCAAGGAGAGCATTAATCAAAGAAGCAGCTAAGAGGCCCATGGTAACTCTGGAGGAGCTGCAGAGATCCACAGCTCAGGTGGGAGAATCTGTCCACAGGACAACTATTAGTCATGAACTCCACAAATCTGGCCTTTATGGGAGAGTGGCAGGAAGAAAGCCATAAGAAGTCCTGTTTTCAGTTTGCGAGAGGCCATGTGGGGGACACAGCAAACATGTGGAAGAAGGTGCTCTTGTCAGATGAGACCAAAATTGAACTGGCAGAGAACTAACACTGCACATCACCCTGAACACACCATCCCCACCATGTAACATGGCGGTGGCAGCAGGGACAGGAAAGCTAGTCAGAGTTGATGGGAAGATGGATGGAGCCAAATACAGGGAAATCTTAGAAGAAAACCTGTTAGAGTCTGCAAGAGACTTGAGACTGGGGCGGAGGTTCACCTTCCAGCAGGACAACGACCCTAAACATACAGCCAGAGCTACAATGGAATAGTTTTGATTAAAGCATATTCATGTGTTAGAATGGCCCAGTCAAAGTCCAGACCTAAATCCAATTGAGAAAATGTGGCAAGACTTGAAAACTACTGTTAACAGACGCTCTCCATCCAATCTGACAGAGCTTGAGCTATTTTCCAAAGAAGAATGGGCAAAAATGTCACTCTCTAGATGTGCAAAGCTGGTAGAGACATATCCAAAAGGACTTGCAGCTGTAATTGCAGTGAAAGGTGGTTCTACAAAGTATTGACTCAGGGGGGCTGAATACAAATGCATGTCACACTTTTCACACATTTGTAAAAAAAAAA
This sequence comes from Lithobates sylvaticus, assembly GCA_028564925.1. NCBI lineage: Eukaryota > Metazoa > Chordata > Amphibia > Anura > Ranidae > Lithobates > Lithobates sylvaticus. The sequence goes on along the minus strand of CM053028.1, from coordinate 490,394,081 downwards.
TGAAAACCATTTCTTTTCCTTCCACTTCACAATTATGTGCCACTTTGTGTTTTTTCTATTACATAAAAATACGTTTTTGTTTGTAACATGACAAAATGTTGAAAATTTCAAGGGGTATGAATACTTTTTCAAGGCACTGCCTAGCCTCAGCAAAGTTTTACGGCCCATCTCATCATTCTAGTAAGGTATTGTCATTCCTGACAAGTTTGCCCATACCCATTTCACGATTAGACTTCTTTTAGAGTAATTTGTGTATGGTTTTGATAATTCAATATAGTCACTCTATTCCCCATAGTCATAGAGTCACGTGTTTCATACCTTGTACTGATGATAGCAAATAGCCTGTATCACTACTAGTTGTAGTGAGATGTGACATTGCAGAGACAAAATACAAGCTTTATAATTTGTTTCCTATTAACGACACTGCTATCAAGTCCCACTTTTTTGTCAATGGGCAATGGTATGGTAGAAGAAGTCTAGATTTTCTTCCTGGACTTTTAGGGCAATATGCCAGGTACAGACCATACATACAGGCTCCTCTAGGTGATTGCTTTCAATATTTCCTGTGTGTTTAGCACTGTATATGTAACCCCTGGTCATCATAGGGCTGAGCACACATGGATAGGGTATATCATAAATCAAACTTACATTTTACATTTCTTGCTACCTACAGTATGATGTCATCACTCCCTAAAACAGAAGGGGCTTTATACCAATGGTATAATATACCATAAGTATCTGTGGTCTTGGAAGTGTGCACTAAGCAGGGCCATACATATATTTTTTTTCTCCTGAGGGGGTTCAGTCTTGGGAAACCAGAGAAGATTAATGAGGCAGCACACTCAGCACACTGTAGCGAATAATGGGTGTGGCAAAATTGTGTCTAACATTGAGAAGTGCTTAAAACCTAAGCTTACTCACTGTATACTTAGCAACACATGACAAAGTTTTTGTACCCACAAAATATGCTTTAGTTAATATGCCACAAACAAGAGTCTAACAGACGCATACAAACCTCTGGAGAGAGTACCCCCAAGGTGTTCTTGGCAGAGCTGTATTGCCAACAGCAAGGTTCCATAAGCAGCAAGTTTTATTACTTGCTTAATACTGTTTCAATACTGCTTTGCAGGCAGCGATCAGACTCACGGACACTGTCCTATCTCTCCCTGCTACCAGATTCCAAGCCGCTGGTCTGGGAAAGGGGTCAGCAAAGTTTGCCACAGACTCCATATTCCTCTCCAATGGTGTCTCTGATCTTCAGCAGAAGGCAGAGTACGATGTGAAGGTGCAATATAGAGCCTCTCTGATGGATCTGCTAGTTCTCTACCACTCCCCCCCCCCCCCCCCCCCCCCCAATCGAGCCTGCTCATGCCTTTAATTTGTCTCCCTGGATTCCTACAGGTTTCCGTGGCTCTTGTTTTCCATGGGTCAGGGCCAGGGCTTCAGTTTCTGGTTGCACTTCTTCCCTTCTTTCTCCTCTTGGGTGCGGTGAGCAGGGCTTGCCTGGCCACTGATGCTACCAATAACAGCTGAGAAGGTGCTTGAGCTGTTGTGGCTCACTCTTTAAAGGGGCCACCAGACAGACTACACTAGCCTACCTGCCTGCAGACAGACTCTCTGGATGGAGGGGTTGGACTGCCATAACTCTCCCTTATCTATGCCCCTGGGACTAAGAATGACTAATTGGGGCAGAATGCTGATATCAGACCCTAATCATAAAGGTTTTCTGAGAAAAGAGAAAAGAACAGAGCAGAGTTAGAACTTCAGAGAGAAGATCACTTCATTATTGTATAAATACAATGACAATCCACAACTCCATATATGCTCTTTAAATCAGTCCAAATTTATTATATCTCCATAAAGATAAAAGTAAAGCAGAGGTAGACATGTTTCAATTGCAATGGCCTTGTTCACAAGTTGTGAACAAGGCTGTTGTGGCTGAAACACGTCTACCTCTGCTGTACTTTTATCTTTATGGAGATATAATAAATTTGGACTGATTTAGCCCGGGTTCACACTATTGCGAATTCGCAGCGGGGCAAAATACTGCGAATTCCCAGGACATTTGAAAACCCATTGTTTTCAATGGGGCACGTTCACACATGTCCGGTGCATGGAAGAAGAAAGCCGGGCTTCTCCGCTCGGTAAAAGAGCTAGGAAAATAGCGGAGGAGTCCGGCGAGAAGACCCCCCAAGACGGAAGAAGACCCCCGGAGCAGTGCAATAAAATATTTTTTTTAAATTGTGTGTTTTTTTTCTTTACACTTTACACCTTAGGTGAATGGGTAGGGGTACATCGTACCCCATACTCATTAACATAGGGTGGGGGGCCGGGATCTGGGGGCCCCCTTATTAAAGGGGACTCCCGGATTCCGATAAGCCCCCCGCCCGCAGACCCCGACAACCAACGGCCAGGGTTGTCGGGAAGAAGCCCTTGTCCTCATCAACATGGGGACAAGGTGCTTTGGGGTGGGGGGCCGCTGGGCACCCCCCTTCCCCAAAGCACCCACCCCCCCCATGTTGAGGGCATGCGGCCTGGTACGGTTCAGGAGGGGGGGGGGGGCGCGCTCGCTCGTCCCCACCCCCTTTCCTGACCTGCCAGGCTGCGTGCTCGGATAAGGGTCTGGTATGGATTTTGGGGGAACCCCCACGCTGTTTTTTCGGCGTAGGGGGTACCCTTAAAATCCATACCAGACCTAAGGGCCTGTTATGCCTCTGGAGGGGGAACCCATGCCGTTTTTTTTTATAAAAATTTGGCATGGATTTCCCCCTCAGAAGTAGTACAATGAGTTGCGAATTTATGTTAGCAGCTGATTCGCACCTAAAACGCGGACACACCGCAGAACAGCCGACGTTTCAGTGCGCAGTCATGCAGGGCCTTCAATTCGCACCGCACTAGTCTGAACCCAGGCTTAAAGAGCAAGTATGGCGTTGCGGATTGTCCTTTATCCATTCATCACATTGGCAGCTGAGCAATTGCACATCCTGTACCCAACAGCTCAGGAGAAGATTCATTAATTTGGGGTAGAAGTATCTTTGTTGTTCTTTATGGACCACTTCATTATTGTCCTTTACAAATTAAAACAAAACAGGCTTTTTCAACTATATCTGTAATGATATATCAAAGAAAGGAAAATCTTTGCAGAAATAGTCCCTTGTGTCTATGGGCTCATAGTGAAACCCTGATCTTCCATCTATTAGACCCCTTTCACACCAAGGGCGTTTTGCAGGCGCTATAGCGTTAGAAATAGCGCCTGCAATCCGCCATAAAAGAACCTCTGCACCATTGTCTGTAGTGTGAAAGCCCTCGGGCTTTAACACTGCAGCGGTGCACTGGCAGGACATCAGGAAAAGTCCTGCCAGCAGCTTCTTTGGAGCGGAGAAGGAGCCGTGAACTCACTGCTCCTCCGGCGCTGCTCCCCATTGAAATCAATGGGGCAGCGCTGTAATACCACCGGAAAAACGCAGCTATTGCAGCGTTTTGCCGGGGGTTAAAAGGGGTAAAAGCGCCCCGCTAGCGGCCGAAATGCGCCGCAAATCCGACGGTAAAACGCCGCTAAAAATAGTGGTGTTTTACCGCCGACGCTATATGCAGTGTGTTGTGAAAGGGGTCTTATTGTCACCAATTTTCTTTATTGTATACTGCCTATGTTCTATTTTGTACTACTTTGTGCTACCCAACAATGTACTACCTTGTTGTTCATTAATTTAATAAAATAAATTGAAAATAAATAGTCCCTTATAAGTATTTGTTCCCACTAACGCCTCTATAATACCTCAACATCATACCAGGATTAGGGGAGGGTATTGCTTACAGTAAATTGTTTATGTACTTCCTTACTCTGTAGTAAATGGACACTCTGTTTTTTCAGTACAACAATATTTGGTTTTACGTCTCTGGCGAACGTTAACGGTAAAACGTGTTTTTGTTAACCCTTAAGATTATTGACAATGTTCTGTACACATCTTAGAGGAACGAGGGACGTCATGCGGATTTCCTTGTACAGAAGACACGTCCTCTGTAGAGCAGCTGTAAACACATCTGGATGAGTCAGGTCTATGTTCCCTCTCCAGAGCTCCCCGGTCATCCCCTCGCTCTTGGCATCGCTGCCTTTTGGGCCAAATACAATTCACTCTGTCAGATGAGGAAGTCATTTAGAGCTTAAGTCAACTCCGATTTGTACACATAACACTTCAGTCTGCAGAATGTTTTTATGGATTGCTACTGATCAAAAGGGTTTTTGTGAACTACCCACTAAAGACTTTGCTATTTTGTTTCGTGATATTATTTTAGAATGTCGGTGAAGCTTCTGGATATAATCATTTCTGTGAACAGTTTATTGAGTTCTTTTCACCAACTTAAAAAACTGCAGGTAAAAACACAAAAATCAAGTACTTAAAGCAGAACTTCACCCCTGTAAGTTCCACTTTCTTGCCTCCTCTCACCCCCCTCTTCAATTTTTGGACAATTTTTTTTTGGGGGGGGGGGGGGGGCAGGTATCTGGTTTTGAAATGTACCTGCTTCCAGTTCCCCTTCTCCCCTCTGCCTGCAGTCTCTTGGGACATGGAGTCTGTTGGACCATTAATAGGGCAAAGTGTGGCTTGCTCATGTGCTGTGAAGCTGCAGGGAGTCACAGCCGCTTTCCCACAGTTACGGCATGTCGGGGACCCAAAGACTGGCAAATAACCAGCCTGGGTGAAGGAGGCACTGGATCCCTGGACAGGTAAATGTCTTTTTGTTAAGTCAGCAGCTACAGTATTTGTAGCTGCTAAATGTTTATTTTATTTTTTGGGGGGGGGGGGGGGGGGGGGCTGAAGAACTACTTTAAAGACAATAAGACAAATGACTTTAAGGTGACACTAAACTCTGGTTTAAAAACAGAACATTTTATTTAAAGAGGAAGTAAACCTTGATATAGCCTGCAAATGAAAAGCATAATGGGCTAGTATGCATTGCATACTAGCCCATTATGTACCACTTACCTGCAAAAGAAACCAGCGACGTTCCCCTGTGTGGGCAGCGTCCATCTTCTTGCCCTCTTCCTTCGGGGCCGCGGACTCCAAGCCTGTGATTTGCCGGAGCCGCATGACGTCACTCCCGCGCATGCGCACGGGAGCCGCGACTTGCGGCATATGCTAGGGAAGAAAAGGCCTTTAGTTTAGTTGCTTCCCTGCGCATGCGCTGTAGCTATTTCCGGCGGACTACAAGTGAAATAACTCTTAAACGGCTCAAGTTTAGGAGATATTTCCACTACCTATAGGTAAGCCTTATTCTAGGCTTACCTGTAGGTAAAAGTCCAAAAAGTGGGTTTACAACCACTTTAAGGTATAACTAAAGGCAAAACTTTTTCTTTATTTTTTTATTTTTTGCTGTCTGTGCTCCTGTTAGGGAGATTTACCCTCTCTATTTGTCCTATTTATCAATAGCTATGAAAGTAAAAGTAAAAGAAAATCCCACATTTTGGATTATCCCCAGAAAAGTAATACAGGGGAATCTTCCCATGGGGTTAACTAGTTCTGGTGGCCTGGGGCTCCCCAAGGGATTCCCTTAATTTGCAGGGATTTCCTCTCACTTCCTGTTTTGGCTATGGGACAGGAAGTGAAGGTAAACCTCCCCAATAGGGCACAGATGGAAAAATAAAAATAAACCAACAGGGTTTATAACCCTCCCTTACTCTAAATAGAAAAAAACCTTTTGCCTATAGTTTTACTTTAAAGCGGAGTTCCACCCAAAAGTGGAACTTCCACTCATTTGTCTCCTCTTCCCCTCCGGTACCACAATTGGCACCTTTCGGGGGGAGGGGGGACAGGATACTTGTTTTTGACAGGTATCCTGTTCCCACTTCCGGGCCTGTGACATCACTGCGGGTCTCCCTCCTCCTCTCCCTATCGCTGGGCCAGTAGGAGAGAGGAGCGGGGCCTCGCACATGTGCAGGAGGGTTCCTAGCGTGAAGCCGTAAGGTTACACTGCCGTGTACCCTCACGCGCAATGGCGGCGGCAGCACCCAACAGCCGACATCGCTGGACTCCAGGACAGGTAAGTGTCCTATTGTTAAAAGCCAGCAGCTGTAGTATGTGTAGCTGCTGGCTTTTAATTTTTTATTTTTTTTGGGCAGAACACTGCTTTAACTACTTTCAGACCGGACCAATTTGCAGCCAAAGGACCAGGCCCCTTTTTGCGATTCGGCACTGCGCCGTTTTAACTGACAATTGCGCGGTCGTGCGACGTGGCTCCCAAACAAAATTGACGTCCTTTTTTTCCCACAAATAGAGCTTTCTTTTGGTGGTATTTGATCGCCCCTGCGGTTTTTATTTTTTGCGCTATAAACAAAAAAGAGCGACAATTTTGAAAAAAAAAACGCATTATTTTTTATTTTTTGCTATAATAAATATCCCCCAAAAATATCTAAAAAAATTTTTTTCTCCTCAGTTTAGGCCGATACGTATTCTTCTACATATTTTTGGTAAAAAAAATCGCAATAAGCGATTATTGATTGGTTTGCGCAGAAGTTATAGTGTTTACAAGATAGGGGATAGTTTTATAGCATTTTTATTAATAATTTTTTTTTATTAGTAATGGCGGCGATCAGCGATTTTTATTGTGATTGCGACATTATGGCGGACACATCGGACATTTTTGACACATTTTTGGGACCATCATCAATGCTGTTTAAATGCATTGATTCCTGTATAAATGACACTGGCAGTGAAGGGGTTAACCACAAGGGGGCAGTGTAGGGGTTAAGTATGCCTAGGGGTGTGTTTCTTACTGTGGGGGGGCGTGGCTGTCAGCTAGTGAATGCTGATCTCTGCTCCAATCACAGGGAGCAGAGATCGGCGTCACTAGTTGCTAGGCAGAACGGGGAGATGCTGCTTATCTCGGCATCTCCCCGTTCAGCCTTCCCGTGAGACGATCGCGGGTGTCCCCGCGGCGATCGAGTCCGCGGGACCCGCGACCGGCCTCACGGGGGTCCTGACCGGCGCGCTCCCGATGGCACGACAGGCATTAAGGAGGGACTTATATATACACCCTCCTGCCTGTACGTGCCATTCTGCCGACGTATATCTGTGTGCGCCGGTCGGGAAGTGGTTAAGTATGTTTTCTTAACTCAAAAAGTACCTTCTGTTGCTCTCAGCCTCCTACAAATTCCTTTTTTTTTGTTGCTGTGATCTGACTTCTTGTTGGAAGGTGGCTATGTTCATTCTCTATGGTCCCAATAATGTGGATCATAGTCACCCTCTCTTGCTTGTTCCCAAGATAGACTATGGACTATGAGATGTGAAGTGTGCATAAGGCAGTATACCTGACTGCAACTAAAGTGCACAGCTCATTCCAAAGAAATGGAGGTGAGGGGGGGAAAGGGGGGGTTTGGTAGGAAGGACATTACAAGGAGGCAGAAAAACACAGTAAATAGAGCCATTGAGTAGTGGATTATTTTTTGGTGAATAAGCATAGTTTAGTGCCAATTTAGGCCTCTGTTCAACCCCTCGGCAATATACTATAAGCCTTTTTTTAGGAGGGGGTAGCTTTTTCTTTGTTTTGTTTTTTCTGGCAGCCCACCAATATTTTTACCTAGGGAAGGTCTGAATCAAATTCACTATTCAAAACTGGCACCATTCACCTTCCAGATATCACGTCGATACCTTTCTCAGTGTGTCCCTTACCACGATCTATACCCACCATCCCTTCTTTTTCCTACCCAATGCTACCCGATCAAGGTTCCTTTCTATTGGCTTAATGATTTCCCCCTGCAATCACCTCCACGCACTCTGTATGCTTCTGGGACCTGCAAGATCTTAAAAAGTGTTACTAAACCCACAACAGTAAAATCAGTGTGTGTATGTAGTAAAGCCTGCTTGTTATACTCACTGTGGAACCTAAGGGGTTAAGCCTCTGCATTGTGTTAAAAGGCTGTTTGATTCTGTATGCACAGATCCTCCTCTTCTTGCATTGCCCCCAATACATGTCCGGATAAGAAAGAGTTAGTGGAGTCAGTCTGCACATGCTCAGTTTGGTGTGTAGTGCTAGAGAGTTTTTTTTTTTTCTTGGGAGAGTGCATGTGATCAGCACAGGGCTAATCATCTAAGCAGGAACACAGATCTCTGTCGTCCCCAGTCTAAGCATCCCCCACACAGTTAAAAAGCACTTTGTGCATTTTTTTTAGCACTGATCACTGTTGCTGGTGCCCAAAAAGTGTCACTTATGCCGCGTACACATGATCGGAAATTCCGCCAGCAAAAGTCAGATGAGAGCTTTTGGTCGGAAAATGCGACCGTGTGTATGCTCCATCGGACTTTTGCTGGCAGAAGTCCTGCCAGCAAAAGATTGAGAGCATGTTCTCAATTTTTCGGTCGGAAAAAGTTTTGATTGGAAATTCCGATCGTTTGTAACAATTCCGACGCAAAAAATTCCTACGCATACTCGGAAACAATTTGACGCATGCTCGAAAACATTGAACTTAATTTTCTCGGTTTGTCGTAGGGTTGTACGTCACTGCGTTCTTGAGGGTCGAAAGCTCAGCGAACCGTGTGTATACAAGCCAAGCTTGAGTGGAATTCCGTCAGAAAAAACATTCAAGATTTTTCTGACAGAAAATTTGCTCGTGTGTACGCGGCATTAGTGTCAGATTTGTCCTACGTCATGTTGCAGTACTGCTAAAAATCGCTGATTGACACCATTACCGGTAAAAATTAAACCATTAAAATAAAAACTCAATAAATATATCCCATAGTTTGTAGATGCTATAACTTTTGCGCAAACCAATCAATATACACTTGTTTTTTTTTTTTTACCAAAAATATGTAGCAGAATACATATTGGCCTAAATTGATGAAGAAATTAGATTTTTTAAATTTTTTTCTTGGGTATGATTTATAGCATAAAGTAAAAAATATTGTTTTTTTTTTCTTCAAAATTGACGGTCATTTTTTGTTTCTAGCGCAAAAAAATAAAAAGAGCAGAGGTGATCAAATACCACCAAAAGAAAGCTCTATTTGTGGGAATAAAAAGGAGATCAATTTTATTTGGGTACAGCGTTGCACGACCGCACAATTGTCAGTTAAAATAACGCAGTGCCGTATAACAAAAAATGGTCTGGTCATGAAGGGGGGTAAATCTTCCAGGGCTTTATTGGTTAAAAAGAAAAGCTATGATTTTGGTTGGCACCAAAGCAACATCTCCTTGTGTAGTATGAACCAATCATTAATGTTAGAACATAGTTGGTGAAACTAAGTCTGTAATTTTAAAATAAATTCAAAACAAACATCTGCCCAAAAATCTGTTGACCAGGTTGGATAATATTTGATGTTCACCTGGAATTGTGGATTTTTCAAAGGATTGCCAGCTGCTGACAATTCTCTTTTAATAGCTAGTTCTGTATAAGTGGCACATTTTAATCTCAATTCACAAAGTTAAAAGACCAGTATAAAAATACATTTAGCCCAATGAGAGTCCAGTGATATTTGTAAATCCCAGTCCTATGGCTCAGACTTAAGCCCCATACACACGGTCGGATTTTCCCATGGATTCTGTCCTATCGGACAATGTTGTCCTAAAATCCGACCGTGTGTAGGCACCATCGGACAGTGTACGTCGGATTGTCCGACGGACAAAGTCCTATCTCCTGCTGGATAGATTTTTTGACAACAAAGTCCGATCACACCAAATCCGATCGTGTGTAGCGTAGTCCGACGGACAAAGTGCTACGCATGCTCAGATCACATTACAAGACCAAAGCTATTGGCTACTAGCCTCTACGTAGTCCCGTCGTAGGCAAGAAACGTCACCACGTTCAGAATGATCGGATTTTCCGACAACTTTGTCCGACCGTGTGTACGCAACACCAACATCGGACAAAGTACGACGGACATGATCCGACGGACCTGGTCCTCGGATAATCCGCGCGTGTGTATGGGGCTTAAAGATACTTATCTTTGTTTAAAGCCTTATGAGTAAAAGTATATCTAAAGTAAAACTTTTTTTATTTTAGTCTATTTTCGTTTTGGATAGAGTAGAGATGGATTAGAACACCTGTCAGTTTTTATTGCTGTCTGTACCCCTGTTAGAGATCCGCCCTTTCTATTTGTCACGTTTTCTATTATCATTGAAAGTAAAAGAAAATCCCCAAATTTGGGTTGATGTCAGAACACTAATAGAGGGGATCTAATAGATCTTCCAACAGGGACACTAGTTTGGGTGACCCTGTTGACACACCGGGATTCCCTCACTTTGGAGGGAATTCCTCTCACTTCCTGTTTTGGCTATAGGACAGGAAGTGAAACGGAATTCTCCAATGGGAAACAGATGGAAAAACTGACGGGGGTTATACCCCAACATGAAAAATAAAGTTTTGCCTTTAGTTACACTTTAATCCAATTGTCTGGTATGATCATGAAATGTTGGTTAGTGGTTACACAAGACATCATATGATAAAAGGCTACATTATAGGTACTCTTACTAGATATACTGTACATATTGCCTGACATATATATATTAAATATTAAATACTTAAATGCCACAGTACAGACACTAGTTTTATTTTTTTACATTTATTTTTGATACTCTCAGAAACCTAAAGACAAGCGTACTTTTAAAAGTAGGCTCGTCCAACTTTTCTTGCCCTCCTGAAACGAAATAGGACCAAAACAGTAAGAACTGTTCAAAATAAAGGTAGGCAAAGGGGCAAACGACTAGTCACCAATATTACCTGTGGACTCCATGCAACTGATCTTTTCCTCATTACTGACTTACCATAACTTGCTCTGCACTTTGTCACTCTGTGGAAATGGCCATCTTGGTAGAGCCATGGCTTTGTGTCCTCATGTCAGAGCTGTCCTCTTGATGAATGGTTCCCTGATAAAGATACAGCAGGAGAGGTGGAGGTAGCAGAGATCCGCAGAATGAATTAAGCAGGAGTAAGGAGATCCTTCCATTGTACGTCTTCAAGTACAGCTCCAACAAGGAGAACAGTGAGCAACACAATAGCAGCAATCTCACTACAAATCTTGTAAGACTAACAGTCAGGGACACAGTTCATTAGATTATCCCTCGCTGCAGATAATCTGGGTACCTTTTCAGTGTAATGCTTAGTCACAGTTAATTACTTGAGCTCCAGAAGATTTTACCCCCTTCGTGACCAGGGAGTGGCGTCGGGGGGAGGGGGCTGAGGGGGGCTGGACCCCCGATTGTGTCCCCAAAAAGCCCCGGGTCTCGGGTATTCACAATTCTTTTAGCCCCAAGCCTGAGTGGGACTGGCGCGGCCAAGTGACATAGCAGGTCCCGCCTTCTGGAGCTTGCAGCACCTATGATGGACATCCCACTCGTCCAATGCCGGGACCGCGGGACGTGTGATGCAGGCTCCAGAAGGCGGGAATTACAATGCGCCGCCGCGTCACTGTGAGAAGATCCCCACTCCCTACGGCTGAGCTGCAGGAGGAGGTCATGTCACCTGAAGTCTGGTCAGGTATTTCTGTGCATGTCAGGTGGTTTAGTGTAAGTCATGTAGGTCAGTGTATGTCAGCCAGGTAGGTCAGTGTATGTCAGATAGGTCAGTGTGTGTCACATAGGTCCGTGTATGTCAGGTAGGTCAGTGCATGTCAGGTAGGTATTACCCTCCTCCACACAACCCACAGCGACTTATAGCTGAACTGTGATAGTGCGGCGGACAATCTGACACTAGCTGACACTTTGTGGGAACTGACTAACTGCCACTGACATCTCCAGTGACACAAATACAGTGATCAGTGCTAATAATATAGACTGACACGGTATGACATTCACTAATGACAGAGGCTGGTAAGGGGTTAACATCTAGAAGCAATCAATGGGTTAATTGTGTGCCTAGCAATGTGTAATGTGTGTAACATGTGCTGATTTTTTTTTTACTATAGATCAATTTGCTTGTTTTCCTTGCTTTGCAGGGAAAAGAAACAAAACGATTGTTCCCTCTGCACGGAGCCCTGTGTTGATTGTCAAAATAGGGCTATGGGCTGTGATTTGACACAGCTAATAAGCAGGTCCCGGCCATGAATCGCTGGCCGAGATCTGCAAACAGACTACCGCTGTGTCAAATCATAGTGGAGTTGGCGGGCAGGGGGTGTGCCCGCCGAAACCCAGAAAACAGGTAGCAACATACAGGTATGCTGCGGTGCCTTTAGGAGCCGCTCGTCACAGTGTATTTACTGTGGTGGGTCGGCAAGTGGTTAACATTCCTAGACATTTCCTACAACATAGCATATCCTAATATTTCTACATTCAGTTTTACTCTAACGATACCAGACACTCAAGACTAGAATAGTTTAGGAGTCATCCTCAGTCTAGTACAGCCGCCAGCATTGAAGAGGACCCTTAACCGCATCCTAAATCTGACCCCTTAACTACAACCTAACCCCTAAATCTGATCCTCAACCACAACCTGACCTAAGAAATTCATAGCCTACTTGTCATTTGCGTAATATGATATACAGTATGCTGTTATTGACTTCTCCTTCTGGATAGGCTTGTCATGCTTATCTAGAGGCCTCCTTACCTTCGCTGACCTGAAACAATATATGCAGCTTTGTAGCTCTGACTTCTCTTGCATTGGTATTAAAGCATGAGGTTTAGTATAACAGCCAGGCAGCTAGAGTTTGAAGGTCAACATTGGCAAACAGTATATTATAAAGGTGATAAATACCAATAGGGTGACAGCATTTATACTGATATAAAGAAAATGGCACAATTCAAAACAAATCAATTCAACAAAAGATTTGCCTCTGTTATACAATGTGCCAAATTCCTTACTCTGTATAGCCACCAAAACCATAAGATGTGGAAACAGACAGCCAACATCTTTTATTTCTCTAAATCTTAAGTCATAATTCCTCAAAATGTCCTGGACGTGTCGGCAGGAAGTCTTATATACAATTATGTGATAGGAATGTGACTATTTGGCAGAAAGCTTTGGAATCTCCGCTGACATAAGTAAGCAGGTCAGAGGTCAAGAAACATTTTAAGATCACTCCATTCCTCAACCGATTGTTCGGAGTTACACATAAGTAAAACATATTTATGTTTGTTGGAATCTGCTGCTTAAAAACAACATCTGATTATTTTTGGAACGTTTCCAACATTCCACACATTCCATATACCCCCCAAATTACAAGATGCTCTATAGAAGGAAATATGTTTTGTTCTGGGAGATGTAAGGAATCAATAGGACGTAAGTGTCATCCATTGTTGTCTGAATGTTCCAAAAGGGAAATATACCACTTAATCAGATACTTTCGTAAAAAACATGCATTAGAATAAGCAGGTGCTGTTGTTTTTTTCATTATTTTTCTAAATAAAATTGTTGTCCTCTAGGTAATAATACAATACAACAATAACAGGCACGATCCATTTTAATTATTATACTTATTGATGTGTATTAATTTGTTTTGTGCTTCATAAGAGCTTGTAGCTACTTTTTCCCAACATTAAACAGATAATGGATGTATGTACAAAACATACTTTAAATGGTGACTTTTTTATAACACATTTGCTGAGATTCACTGGACATTTTCCGGTCATTTTCACCCATTTTTTAATAGGACAAATGTGTGCCTGGTTAATTTGGCAAACTCTTTTCATTTTCTTACTCAACTGCAAATTTGGAATTAAAAGCCAATGCGAGCCCTGCCACCCCCACAGTACCAGCCTGGCACACTAACAGGTATCCCTATGATGAGGGTAAGTGCTTGTGCAGAAGCTAGCCATACTGATGCCAGCCTCCATGCCCTTCAGCTTTTGGGAGGGGTCGAACAAAATATAGTGTACTCCTCCCAAAGCAAAACTTCCTAATGCTGACACCAGGCTAGGGGGTACCTCCCAATGCCCAAAGGATAGTCATAACAAAGGGTGATCATGGGCTGAATTGCCACCTTCTAATCCTCCCCATGGGGGGCAAGTGGGTGATTTCCTTTACATGGTGAACTGGTGATAGAGGTCATTTAAATCCCTAACCAGTTTTCCATGTGTGCAGGTATGGAAAAAAACAAAAATGTAAAAAAAAGAAAATAGTGATTTTGCCTGAACTCATACTTACCTTCAAGAGGAGCATTATCCCAAAATTGAAAGAAAGTGTTACTTCTTTCCCAATTTCTCAACCTCTAGTGGGGGGATTTCAACTATGAGACAGGAACTTTGGGGAGGTATCTCCCTGGAATTCCCCTGACATCACTCGCTAATTTGGCATTAGTCCAGATTTAGGAAATTACAGCAGATTCTTACCATTCTGTTTGCTAGGTAAAAATTAAACAAAAAGATTTAATTGGCTACTATGTTGTGATTTCAGTAACTTTGAGAACAATATCTGTTGTTTCAACCAGAACAGAATTCTGTTCTGGGAAGGACATGTGCCATTGTAAATTTGGCTGTTATGCTAACTCAGCGGCTTCATTATTTGGATCAGGTTTTTCAACTTCACTAGCTTTGTGCTTGTTTAGTTTAACTAAAGTACTGAAAGCAGATATAGCACCCTCCTAGAGATGCTAGGTATGTTTTTGGCTCGTTCAAATCAAAGGAGCAGCAGTCACTTGCTCTGGTCTGCTCATGGTTTCACGGGCTGGGAGTTTGATTGATTCCCCCTGTCTCTACAAGTAACTTACAGAGCTTAGGGCGGGGAATTCAAACAGTGGGTCTGGCTGGCTGTGGGCAGCACAGTGGCTAAGTGGTTATCACTTTCGCCTGGTGGCACTAGGGTCGTTGGTTCATATCCCAACCATGGCACTATCTGTTTGGAGTTTGCATGTTCTCCTTGTGCCTACCTGGGTTACCCCAAGTTTCCTCCCACACTCCAAACACATGCTGGTAGGTTAATTGGCTCCTGTCTAAATTGGCCCTAGTATGTATATGTATGAATGAGAGTTAGGGATCTTAGATTGTAAGCTTCTTGAGGGCAGGGACTGATGTTAATGTGTAATACATATGTAAAGCACTGTGTAAATTGACAGCACTGTTAATACCTGAAATAAATAAACTACATATTTATCGTGCCCTGGCCGATCCCTGGGAAGGTCTGCCCAAAAGGTGGCCTTGGGAGGTGGTAAATAGTATGGAGCCCTGGGGAGACTTTTGTTTTCCCAGTCAGGGAAGATTCTGAGGGTCTCAGGGGCATGCTTGTCACTGAGGCTTCCTATAGACTGAGTTGCTGCTCTGCAGGGTCTCACCTGTGGCATGGCTGGAGACCTGGAAATAATCTGGTGCCGAGTGCAGCATTTCTCTACAAGGGAAATGGGTCTGGAGAGGGAGAGTCTCACTCACTGGACATGTCCAGAAGAAGCTGGAAGGAGACAGGTAAATGACCCCTTTTGACTGTTCAGCATCCTTAAATTGCCCTGGTTACCTATAGCTGTGCAGCCATGCAGGGTAACCAGATGCCTAAGAAATTTGCCTCTTGGTCCTTAGCTGTGAGGCCTTAGACTGTCCCCATATCCAAAAGGAGAAGAGTGTCCTCTAATTAATGTTACAGAGCATTTTGGAGTACCCCATGCCCCAACCCCTCTCCTGTTACTAGCTCTACAGGCAATAAATTACAAAAAGACAACCCCTAGACTGTTTATTGGAGTCGGAGTGAATGAACTGTTGCTTGGGTGACTGTCAGCCTCTGTACTGCTTGTGAAAGAACCAGTTAATATCAGTGGCCCCTGTGGGGGTAGTGCTACACAATTGATGATCAATATGACAGCCAGGCAACCCGCAAGGAGGACCACAATGGCAGCCTCTGTATTTTCCTCAGTGAAACTTTTCTTGCATTCAGTATCTGTATTTCACTAGGTGTGTGTTTGCTAGTGTGATGGTAAATGTGAAGAATGCTCCTTACCTTTGTGGGCATTGGGAAGAATCACCTCCTTACAGATAGCTAAAAAGATAATTGATTCTCAATAACGCTACGCTAGTAACTTTCAGAGAAGCCTGCTGTAAATACAGAATATTGTCTATCCCAGGTCCCCTTACAACGATCCGCCAAAACACAGACTTTCCACCAGGGATGTCCGCCTCCTTTCTCCTAGACATCTGGCCGTATCCTGCTGTCCACGCAGGACAATTTTTTCATAGAGGCCGTCTCCTCACGCTGCAATCACTGTCTTCCCAGATGATAAATCAGTCATTCCCATTCTGGCCTTACACCCAAATTCGACACTTTCTTGACATATCCCAAACCCAGAACCGACAGGTCCCAACAGCTTATACCATTCAAATCACTATGTTTACGACAAGAACCCCAGAGATCCCTAATCTCTGATATATACGCTATGCTTTTTGTCAATCATGACCCTAAATCTAACGCAACAAGCCACAGCTGGGAACATCTATCCTTAGATCTCTCAAAAGCTGAGTGGGAAAATATTTACACATATTCACACGGGGACAGTAAACGTTCACACGCAAGAAAACTGATTCAAAATTTTTTCCAGATGGTATAGGACTCCCCTTAAACTACATAAGATCTCACCTACAATCTCTCCCCAGTGCTGGCATTGTGGTGAAGAGTTGGGATCGCTTTTGCACATCATGTGGTCCTGCCCTCAAATCCAACCATTCTGGACAGAAGTTCACCGTCTCACAAATCAAATCACCACTTTCACTTTACACTACTCACCGACACAATTCCTGCTGCACCACACCCCACTGCCAAAAACACATACCTACGCTCTTTAGCCATGCATCTTCTGAATGCAGCCAGGTTATGCATCCCACTCGATGGCGATCATCAGATTCTCCAAACATTGCAGATTGGTTTAAACAAATCACACAAATCGCAGGAATGGAGGAACTTGTACATCAAACGAAAGATACCCCCTCTAAACTTTTAAACACATGGTCCTGTTGGTTACATTTCATCACGACAGACGACTACAAGAGACACCTAGCATAGCTGTCCATTTTTCACCCTTATCCTTACCCTCATAGGCCACTTACGACTCCCACACCCCCACCTCACCCCCTGCTTCTTCACTAGTACATCCATCCTTTTTTTTTATCCTTACACCTTCCCTCCTATCTGTTCAATCCAAACTTACAAAGGAGCCATGAGTGTTTTCCCTTAGGCCCAAAGGCCCCCATTCACAAGAAGTCTGATATATATGCTACACTATGGGCCTTGGAACAAGAGATGTTTCTTTATATTTTATTCTATATTATTTTGCATTGGTTTGCTTGCTATACTCAGCCTGTTCAATGCCTTGTAACAGGATACCCAGAAGTATGACACTAGTACCATTACCGATACAGCCACCTAAGTGGAATATAAATGTTGTAAAGAATTTTTTTTTTTTTTAAAATAACAAACAAGTTATACTTACCTCCACTGTGCAGCTCGTTTTGAATGAATGAATGAATGATTGAATAAAAGATTTGTATAGCGCTGCAACTGCGAACTGAATCGCTTCGAGGTGCTTGATCCGAACTAGGTTGATTCCTTCTTAGAAGAGGTGGGTCTTAAGTTTTTTCCTGAAGGCCCGTTTTGCACAGACTGGCCCTGAACCTGGTCTTCTGGGGTCCCTCGGCGGCTGTCTCTGTCTCGTCTCCCCCCTGCAAGTGCTTCTCACCTAAATGCGAGCTCCCTCGCATGGTGAGAAGCACTTGCGGGCGCGCTCCCGTGATACAGCCGGTGTTCTGTCAAAAAATGTCCGCCTATCGAATAGTGTCCGGGCCGTACTGCGCAGGCGCAGAACTTGTGCAGTACGGAGGACAAGGAGATTCGGAAAATCTCCGAAGATGAACGGCGCCTGCGCTGTGAGTCCAGGTGCAAGCCCCACCATCCAAGTGGACATAGGGCTGCACAAAGTTAGAGGGCCCCTCGCGGGCTCGCTTAGCTCCCTTCGCTCGCCACGCTTCGGGCACGGCCTCGCTGCGCTCGGCTCTTTTTTATTCTAACTCTATGTCCACTTGGATGGTGGGGCTTGAACCTGGACTCACGGCGCAGGCGCCGTTCCTCTTCGGATATTTTCGGAATCTTCTTGTCACGCGTACTGCGCATGCGCAGTACACAGCGGACAGTATCCGATGGGGGACACTATCCGACAGGACACCGGCGGCTATAGCCGCTCGCTGTATCACTCGGCTCTGCCCCCCGGCACGCCGCATCATTGGATGTGATTGACAGCAGTGCGAGCCAATGGCTGCGCTGCTTTCAATCCATCCACTCTAGCCAATCAGCGGCCAGGGTGAGCGGCGAAGAGGACTTCGGGGGCGAGCGCGGGACTTCCGAGGGGTCAGGTAAGTAAAACGGGGGTCTGGAGGGGCCGGTATAGTCAGATGTTTTTTAACCTTAATGCATAGAATGCATTAAGGTGAATTTTTTTTTACCTTTACAACCCCTTTAAATAAAGGAAGGTAGGTATGGCGCTGTTCTGGGGTGCAATATTACATGCCTCTATGTGACACTCAATATGTCCTGCTGTTGTATTGAATCAAAAGCCAGAAAGTTGAAATTAAAAGTGTCATGTGCTTGGTGTAAATCCAAAACTGTGCAGGTACTGCCAATGCACGTGCCAAAAAAGTAAAAAACAGTAAAATAAATACCTCTACTTAAAGTGACTAGTGCTCTTAAAATCGTGCCTCAGTGATGTTCGTATGCAACAATTTCATACAAAACAATATATATATATATATATATATATATATATATATATATATATATATATATATATATATAAGCATTGTGGTCATAAATAGTCCATATGTCATTCCAAAGAAACGTTTGAAAATAAAAACAAAAACAAAAAGAATTAAATAAATAAAAACAAATAATGAACAAAAATTTAAAAGTGACAGGTGCTCTTCACATTTGTGCTCTGTGCTCCTTATGGATCCCCTATAGGAATTGCACTTACCCAAACAAATAGGGGTATCTCGCTTTCACAGTATCTGCCACTGTGTAGAAATCATGAGATCTTATTTCCATTGTGTCAGCTGTATGTTTCCGTGCTTGCGGTATAAGGACGTTTCTCCATTAAATCTCCCTCCGTGTGTTGGTACTGGCTGTATCGGTAGGGGCAGCAGTTCCCCCCCCTTTTTTTCATTTAATTCGGTAAGCGCGGGTCCACCCATATATATTTTTTTTCACTAGTACCATTGTGGGTGTCATACTATATACTATGAATTCTGTAGGGGGTACTGCTCACTGTTGATACCTCTTCCTAAAACTCAATAAAAATTCATTGGAAAAAAAAAAGAAGATGATTAATGTCAGTGATTACTCATCTGAGAGGCAGAAATCACCCCCATAAAGGCCACTGGAAGATGACTGTCCCTAAAGGTTGCCCTGACTTTGCAAGCCTCCCGATAGCTCTGACACCCTGGGTTCTAACATAATTCAAAGAGAGAATACACTTGCAAAAGGCACCAGAGAAACAATAGAAATGGCAAAATGGGTATCAAGTTGTGTACTTTAGCATTAAAAAGGATTACAGAGAATATACAATGAAATGGCAATAACAATAAATCAGGCAGTAATGACCAACAGGCCCTAGGAGATTCTATGACCCCCAGGTATAAGAGGGAGAAGAAAGACTCTTTGTCAAACAGCTCCCTCTAAATCCTGATGTCACAAGCCAAATGGAATGAAAAGTGCAATAAGTAAAACCTGAATAAGAGTTCCCATTTAAGATGAGCAGGTGTTATAAACAAAGTCCTTTTGGGGGGGAGTCCTTGATGTTAGGTGTCCAATATCTTCAGATAGCTATGAAGAGGCCCAAGATATTTCTGTGCAATGGCTACCAGCAACAGTGGGTGTAACAAGCAAGGTGTCTCTCAGGGAAAGCCTTGGGTGTAGGAAGGAAAGGGTAAAGGTGTCTGCATGCAGTGTCTCTGACTCTAATGTTAATGGTGGGCTTCTGCCCATTCACCACTCTTGGAGATATCAAAGCTCTTGGGTAGAAGACGTCCAGAATAGGCTCTTGTAAGACCTGCAGTCAGATGAGATATGCCTGACTGGTCACCCGACAATCTAGTCATTCAGCGGTGTCTGCATTAGTGTAGATCAGGGGTAGGCAACCTTTTGAACACAGTGTGCCAAAAAATGTTTTCAAAGAAATGGAGCATGTCGATTTTATAACAAAAAAAATAGTAGTGAGAAATTAACATCCTGCACTTTCACGCCTCAGATCAGCCCCAATTCATGCACCTTCACACCTCAGATCACTGTCCCCCCTGCTTATTTGTCCCACCACTGTACCCCTTTGCACATCTGCCCCACCTCTGTACCCCCTTCTCATCTGTCCCACCTCTGTACCCCCCTGCTCATCTTCCCCACCTCTTTACCCCCCCTGCTCATCTGCCCCACCACTGTAAACCCATTGCACATCTTCCCCACCTCTGTACCCCTTGCTCATCTGCCCCACCACTGTACCACCCTGCTCTTCTGTCCCACCACTGTAACCCCCTGCTCATCTGCCCCACCACTGTACCTCCCTGCACATCTGCTCCACCGCCGTACCCCCATGCTCTTCTGTCTCACTGCTGAACCATCTTCTCATCTGTCTTAACACTGAACTTATCTGCTCATCTGCCCCACCACTGTAACCCCCTTTCTCATCTGCCACACCACTGTATCTCCTGCACATCTGTCCCACCTCTGTTCCCCCTGTTCTTCTGCCCCACCACTGTAACCCCCTGCTCATGTGTTCCACCGATGTACCTCCTTTCTGCTCCTCTGCCCACCGCTGTAAACCCCTGCTCATCTGTCCCACCAATGTACCTCCTTTCTCCTCTGCCCCACCACTGTACCCCCCTGTACATCTGCCCCACCTCTGTACCCCCTGCTCTTCTGCCCAACCACTGTAACCCCCTGCTCATCTGCACCACCAATGCACCTCCTTTCACATCTGCCCAACCGCCGAACCCCCTTCTCATCTGCGCCAACACTGAACCCCTCCTGCTTATCTTTCCCACCACTGTAACCCCCTTCTCATCTGGCCCAACACTGAACCCCCCCGCTCATCTGTCCCACCACTGTAACCCCCTGCTCATCTGCCCCTTTGCTCTACCCCCCTGCTTTTCTGTCCCACTGCTGAACCCCCTTCTCATCCCTCCCACCACTGTACCTTCTGCACATCTGCCCCACCACTGTACCCCGCTGCTCTTCTGTCCCACCGATAAACCCCCTTCTCATCTGCCCCAACACTCAACCCCTCCTGCTCATCTTTTCCACCACTGTAACTCCCTTCTCATCTGGCCAAACACTGAACCCCCCTGCTCATCTGTCCCACCACTGTAACCCCCTGCTCATCTGCCCCATCACTGTACCCCCTGCTCTTCTGTCCCTCTGCTGAACCCCCTTCTCATCTCTTCCACCACTGTAACCAACCCTGCACATCTGTCCCACTGCTGTACCTTTTTGTCCCACCTCTGAACCCCTCCTGCTCATCTGCTTCACCGATGTACCCTCTTCTCATCTATGATACGCGTGATATGCAGAGTGGTTAAAGGAAGCAGAGATGAGACACATCTACCTGCCCTGGCACACTCATCCTGCTGATCCAGCCCACGTGCTTGTATGTGATGTATATGATGTATGTGATGTATATGATGTATGTGATGTATGTGATTTCACATGCAAGCATCTGGAATGAATGCACAATGATGAGCTCAAGTTAGGGGCATTTTCTGAAAGCAGTGGGCCTGTGTGCAAGATCATAAGTTGCAGCTGAGAAAAAGTGCGGCACTCTGCACCACAGGAAAAGTTGGGTGTGATTTTCATTGCGCTGAATACTGGCTGTGGCTTAAAGGGACACAGAGTGCCGGGGTTCAGTAGTAAGTGACGCAAAGGTTCAGGAATAATTTCAACAAAGTTCCCAGAAGCTCAACAGTAATTCCACAAACTGTCAACTGATTGGGGTTTTCTCAATCAGTGAAATCCCTTCTTTCTGAGATTGGTAGTGGCAACCAAGCGAGTCATCTTCCTCCAGATGGTGGGCGGGGCTAGCAGGAATGTGATTGGCTTTAGCAGTGGCCAATGACAGTCCTCCTCCTAGAAACAGGGACCGCCCCCCCCCCTACCAGAAATGCACCCAATCTCTTCCCCATCACAAAAGATGACGATCGCAGCTACAGCAAAGTTAGAGAACCAAACAACGTTTCCCATATTTTACAATGTGTGAGGGCACAGTGCCTCCCCCTCAGTGCTGGTGCAGCATAGAGAATTCTGAAATTGGAATGCATTCGCGTCTCACTGACACTTCCTTGCGCTGCTCTGCTGATGGGGAGGGAGTCGAGTGCCGGGGGTTGCCTACCCCTGGTGTAGATGAAAGTGGCCCCTGATAGCCAAACTGCCGATGGAAAGCCGGGTAGCTGAGGGTCTGCTTCCAGGGATAAAGCTCACTCATGAAAAGGGCTCTGTGCTGTCCAGGCCATGGCGCCCGCTCACATCCACCGGAGCGGCCTGGTCCCTGCTCTGCAGCTGTAGGCCGGTATCCCAAGTGCGCGATCCCCTCTCTGGCCCATTCTATTTATTTCCTCACCTAAAATTCTTCAGTCAGCTGGAACTTGTAGTCTGCAGCATCAGCAGGTCTAGTGAAATCCCGGCCCTCCGGACTACATATCCCATTAAACCTCTGAATTCTTTAGTGGTCTCTCTCTCTGCAATCAGGAAATTATGACATAATCCCCATGCTGGGCACTAGAGGGAACAAGGGTTATTTCAATCTTTGTTAAGGCGACCCCACAAAAGCAAATGCGATATAGCCAGCACTTGGCTACACACTTATTACTCAAGGACCCCCTAGCAAGATCTGGAGGAACCCCAAGGTTCTATGGAACCCTGGTTGAACAGGCAGTCAAGAAAACCCCATAGCTGATAACTGTCTGTTTTTGGAAAAGAAAACCTTGGCCCCACCTCTGCGCCTCTGTTGTCTATATATTTGGTCTGATGTGTAGACCTCTACAAGAAAATTTTAATATTTTACTACCTAAAGTGTTGCACTACACTAAACCTTTGCTTTAACCTCTAAACCAGGCTTTCTCTAACTTTTAACCCTAGAGGAACCCCAAAAATAATTTTCAATGTCTCAAGGAACCCTTACTAAGACCAAATCATCATGGCTCAATAGGAACAATGCTCCTTATATTGGTGGTCAATAGGTAGAATGTCCCCCTTAAAGTGGTGTTCAGAATGCCACCCTTAACCACTTCCCGACCGCCCCATGTACATATACGTCGGCAGAATGGCACGTACAGGCAGAATCACGTACCTGTACGTGCCATTCTTCAGGCGCGTGGGGGGTCCGATCGGACCCCCCCCGGCCGGCGGGGACGGTCGGGATCGCTTCAGGAGCGATCCGGGATGAGGGGACGGCCAGTGGTTTCTGGCCACCCCCTCGCGATCGCTCCTGGCGAATCAGATGCTTCCTCTGTCTGTGTCAATCAAAACACAGGCAGAGGAAGTGATGTCACGCTCGGTGCGCCGGTCTATGTGACCGGAACGCCGAGCTGTCGACATGTACAGGTTAGTGCACCAACAGTACACTGACACCAGTACACATAGGCACACAAAACACCCCCCTGTCACCCCCAGATCACCCCCCAGATCACCCCCTCCCCCCCCAGTCACAGTGTCACTAATTGCAGTGATCATTTTTTTACTGATCACTGCATTTAGTGTCAGTGTGACTGTAATAACTGTCAGTGCAGTTAGTTTTAGGTCCAAGGTAGCCCCCTACCCCCCCCCCCCCTAATAAAGGTTTAACCCCTTGATTGCCCCCCAGGTAACCCTTTCACCCCCTTTTGCCAGTGTCACTAAGCGATCGTTTTTCTGATCGCTGTATTAGTGTCACTGCTGTCGCTAGGTAACCATTTTTTTTTTTTAGGTAACCGCCATGTTTATATAGGTTCATAAATAGGTTTATAGGTCAGGTACCCCCATATTACAACCTAAATAAAGGTTTTAACCCCTTGATTGCCCCTAGAGTTAACCCTTTCACCAGTGATCACTGTATAACTGTCACTGGTGACGCTGGTTAGCCAGTTAGTTATTTCGTTATTTAGGTTCCCCGTCAGGTTTTTTATATAGCGTCAGGTACCCCCATATATTACCTAATAAAGGTTTTAACCCCCTGATTGCCCCTAGTTAACCCTTTCACCCCCTTTTGCCAGTGTCACTAAGCGATCGTTTTTCTGATCGCTGCATTAGTGTCGCTAGGTAACCATTTTTTTTTTTTTAGGTAACCGCCATGTTTATATAGGTTCATAAATAGGTTTATAGGTCAGGTACCCCCATATTACAACCTAAATAAAGGTTTTAACCCCCTGATTGCCCCTAGAGTTAACCCTTTCACCAGTGATCACTGTATAACTGTCACTGGTGACGCTGGTTAGCCAGTTAGTTATTTCGTTATTTAGGTTCCCCGTCAGGTTTTTATATAGCGTCAGGTACCCCCATATATTACCTAATAAAGGTTTTAACCCCCTGATTGCCCCTAGTTAACCCTTTCACCCCCTTTTGCCAGTGTCACTAAGCGATCGTTTTTCTGATCGCTGCATTAGTGTCGCTAGGTAACCAGTTTTTTTTTGTATTACTGTTACGGGTGACGCTGGTTAGTTAGCTTGTTTTTTATACTGTCAGGGCACCCGCCATTTATTACCCAATAACGGTTTAACCCCCTGATCGCCCGGCGGGTGATATCAATTAGGTTTTAGGGTCAAATAAGGTCTGCGTCGCCCCAGGTTAGTGCCAGTACTGCAAACACCCACGCGCAAAGCATACACCTCCCTTAGTGGTATAGTATCTGAACAGATCAATATCTGATCTGATCAGATCTATACTAGCGTCCCAGCAGTTTAGGGTTCCAAAAAAAAACGCATTGTTAGCGGGATCAGCCCAGATACCTGCTAGCACCTGCGTTTTCCCCCTCCGCCCAGCCCAGCCCACCCAAGTGCAGTATCGATCGATCACTGTCACTTACAAAACACTAAGCACACATAACTGCAGCGTTCGCAGAGTCAGGCCTGATCCCTGCGATCGCTAACATTTTTTTTGTGGTAGCGTTTTGATTCAGTCGCTTCAGTCAGGAGCTTTTTTACCTGTGAATCTCAAAAAAATAAAAAAAAATAAAATAGTTGTCGTTTTATTGTTCTCTCTCTCACTCTATTCTCTCTCTATTGTTGCTCTTTTTTTACTCCATTCTATTCTGCAATGTTTTATTATGTTTTATCATGTTTTATCATGCTTGCTTTTCAGGTATGTAATTTTGTTTACTGTGTTTTAGTGTTAAGCATTTTTTTGTTTTCAGGTGCGCCATTCAGTTGCAACGCGGATTTATTTATCTTGACAGCAACAGCGTTTGCTCCCACGATACATAAAGCCGCGACTCCAACGCTGTAGGAGGTGATTTCACCACCACAGTTAAAAAAAAGAGCATATATGCCGAAGCATGGGGGCAGCAGGGGGGGGGGAGGAGCGATTGGCTCTTAATGCCACGTACATACGTTCGAAATTCCGACCGTGTGTACACGGCATAACTTTTGCGGGAGGATGCCCCCATGCATCGGCATATATAAATGGTGCATGTATGCCCATCATTAGAAGTGGGTGGATGAAGGGAGGTATTCTAATGGTGGGCATACCCACCAATCAATCTCTTTTTTTCGTTCAGCCAAGAGGCTGCATGAAAAAAAAAAGATTACAATATATGTCCAGTATGTTGCTGGACTTTGAATGGTTATACCAGAATGATGCCTGCAGGTTTAGGTATCATCTTGGTATCATTCTTTTCAGCCAGTGATCGGCTTTCATGTAAAAGCAATTCTAGCGGGTAATTAGCCTCTAGACTGCTTTTACAAGCAGTGGGAGGGAATGTCCCCCCTCCCGGATATAAACCGCGCCATTGGGAAATTGGGAAAGCATTTTATCACACCAATCTTGGTGTGGTCAGATGCTTTGAGGGCAGAGGAAAGATCTAGGGTCTAATAGACCCCAATTTTTTCAAAAAAAGAGTACCTGTCACTGCCTATTGCTATCATAGGGGATATTTACATTCCCTGAGATAACAATAAAAATCATAACAAAGAAAAAAAATGGAAGGAACAGTTTAAAAATAAAATAAAAAAGCTAAATAAATAAAAAAAAAAAACAAAAAAAAAATAAAAAAGCACCCCTGCCCCCCCTTCTCTTGCGCAAAGGCGTACACAAGCGTTGGTCTGGCGTCATATGTAAACAGCAATTGCACCATGCATGTGAGGTATCACCGCGAAGGTCAGATCGAGGGCAGTAATTTTAGCAGTAGACCTCCTCCGTGAATCTAATGTGGTATCATGTAAAGGCTTTTAAAGGCTTTTAAAAATGTATGTAGTTTGTCGCCACTGCGTGTTTGTGCGCAATTTTAAAGCATGTCGTGTTTGGTATCCATGTACTCGGCCTAAGATCATATTTTTTATTTCATCAAAAATTTGAGCAATATAGTGTGTTTTAGTGCATTAAAATAAAAAAAGTGTATTTTTTCCACAAAAAAAATGCGTTTGAAAAATCGCTGCGCAAATACTGTGTGGAAAAAAAAAATGCAACACCCACCATTTTAATCTGTAGGGCCTTTGCTTTAACATTATATATAGTGTTTGGGGGTTCAACGTAATTTTCTTGCAAAAAAAAAATATGTTTTCATGTAAACAAAAAGTGTCAGAAAGGGCTTTGTCTACAAGTGGTTAGAAGAGTGGGTGACGTGTGACATAGGCTTCTAAATGTTGTGCATAAAATGCCAGGACAGTTCAAACCCCCCCCAAATGACCCCATTTTGGAAAGTAGACACCCCAAGCTATTTGATGAGAGCAATGTTGAGCCCATTAAATATTTTTTTTTTTTGTCCCAAGAGATTGAATAATGAAAAAAAAAAAATATATATATTTTTTTTACAAAAAGTTGTCACTAAATGATATATTGCTCAAACATGTCATGGGCATATGTGGAAATACACCCCAAAATACATTCTGTTGCTTCTCCTGAGTACGGGGATACCACATGTGTGGGACTTTTTGGGAGCCTAGCTGCGTACGGAACCCCAAAAACCAATCACCGCCTTCAGGCTTTCTAAGGGTGTAATTTTTTTATTTCACTTCTCACTGCCAATCACAGTTTCGGAGGCCATGGAATGCCCAGATGGCATAAAACCCCCCAAAATGACCCCATTTTGGAAAGTAGACACCCCCAGCTATTTGCTGAGAGGTATTGTGAGTATTTTGCAGATGTCGCTTTTTGTCACAAAGTTTTGAAAATTGAAAAAAGAAAAAAAAAATTTTTTTTCTTTACTTTCTTCATTTTAAAAAACAAATGAGAGCTGTAAAATACTCACCATGCCTCTCAACAAATAGCTTGGGGTGTCTACTTTCCAAAATGGGGTCATTTGGGGGGGTTTTGTGCTATTTTGGCATTTTATGGCCTTCGAAACGGTGATAGGTAGTGAGGAGTGAAATCAAAAATTTGCACCCTTAGAAATCCTGAAGGCGGTGCTTGGGTTTCGGGGCCCCGTACGCGGCTAGGCTCCCAAAAAGTCCCACACATGTGGTATCCCCATACTCAGGAGAAGCAGCAAAATGTATTTTGGGGTGCAATTCCACATATAACTATGGCATGTGTGAGCAATATATCATTTAGTGACAACTTTTTGAAAAAAAAAAAATCTTTTTTATTTTTGTCTTTATTCAATCACTTGGGACTAAAAAAAAAAAAATATTCAATGGGCTCAACATGCCTCTCAGCAAATAGCTTGGGGTGTCTACTTTCCAAAATGGGGTCATTTGGGGGGGTTTTGTACTTCTCTGCCATTTTAGCACCTCAAGAAATGAAATAGGCAGTCATAAATTAAAAGCGGTGTAAATTCCAGAAAATGTACTCTAGTTTGTAGACGCTATAACTTTTGCGCAAACCAATAAATATACGCTTATTGGCATTTTTTTTTTACTAAAGACATGTGGCTGAATACATTTTGGCCCAAATGTTTGACTAAAATTGAGTTTATTAGATTTTTTTTATAACAAAAAGTAGAAAATCTCATTTTTTTTCAAAATGTTCGCTCTTTTTCCGTTTATATCGCAAAAAATAAAAATCACAGAGGCAATCAAATACCATCAAAAGAAAGCTCTATTTGTGGGAAGAAAAGGACGCAAATTTCGTTTGGTTACAAAATTGCATGACCGCGCAATTACCAGTTAAAGTAGTGCAGTGCGAAATTGAAAAAAGACCTCTGGTCCTTTGGCTGCCAAATGGTCCGGGGCTGAAGTGGTTAAAGACAGCTAAAAAGATATTTGGTGTCATGTTGCTGGCTTTGCTAAGTGATGCTGAAACTTAAACTCTGTAGTCGTCAAATAGGTGGTTCATCAGCCACAGCTCAAGGAACCCCTAGCAACCTCTGGAGGAACCCCAGGGTTTCACGGAACCCTGGTTGAGAATGGCTGCTCTAAACTATTATATTTGTTATTTTCCATAGCTGGTATAAAGGAAAAGCAGTGGGGGGCGTGTCCTGGATGGCCGACTGAGCGGACGCACATAGTGTGAGCTCCGGTCACCTACCCTGCTTTTACGGCCGTATCCCTGCAGAATTCACCCCTGGAGCTGCCAGACTGCTCGAGAGTGGACCCGGGAGGGGATGTCCAAGGGCAAAGGAGCCGCGAACACCCGTAAGTCCACCGCAGCGCCCAAATCTAAGTCCCGGCCTAGCTCGGGCCTACCTCCGGCTCCACAGCCTCCAGACCGCATGGCGTCTCCAGCGGAGGACCCAGACCCAGCCCTCTCAGAGCAATCTAACTTTACTGCTCTGATGCAGGCTATTACCACCTGCCAGACCACCCTCACGGGGAAGATTGAATCAGTCCAGCTGGACATTAGCCTCGTCCGGAGGGACATGGACGCGTTCCGCACCAGGCTGGCTGAGGCGGAACGGCGCGTGGGGGACAGTGAAGATACGCTGCGGGACCACTCCGGCTCCCTGAGAACCCTGCAAACCAGAGTGAAACTGCTTGAGAGCAGAGCAGAGGATTCTGAAAACAGGAACAGGAGGAATAACCTCCGCATTGTCGGATTGCCGGAGGGAGCAGAAGGAACAGATCCCCCGTCCTTTACAGAGCGCCTCCTCCAGACCCTGCTGCCAAGGGCGCAATTCTCGCCATTCTTTGCAGTAGAGAGGGCGCACAGAATGCCTGCTGCCAGGGGTATCCCCGGAGCTCCTCCTCGCACCTTTATACTACGCCTCCTTAACTTTAGGGACCGAGACCTGGTCCTTCGTGAGGCCAGGAAGATGGAAGCTCTTAACCATGAAGGATCCCGCCTGATGATTTTTCCAGACTACTCCATTGATACCCAGAAGATGAGACGTTCCTTTGATCAGGTCAAGTTGAACCTCCGCAACAGGCATATTAAATACAGTATGCTATTTCCAGCACGACTGCGTGTTCAAGATGGCGAGACGGTGAGATTTTTTACTTCTCCTGAAGACGCATCCCACTGGATAGATACCTTACCTAGAGGATGATCCTGGGATGTCCACCACCTCTTTTTTCATTAATCTTGCTTTTGATTCTGCTGCTGGATCACAGTGCCTCGTGTTATCTGCTGGCTTGGCTTGAAGGTCAAGTCCCTTGACTGGTGATCCCCCCTTCTTTCATGAACATGCTGCGATGCTGCAGGTAATGACACACTTTTTTTCTGATATGTTGGTTGCCAGTGCCCCCCTCTTCTTTCTACACTGCTGTTGGGGATCCCGAAGCCTTATGTTACTTGCTACATGCTGCACTGAGTACCTACCCGAGTTTACATGAATACAGTTTTAGTTGAAGTTTGTACCCCCGATCTAATCGGGTGAACAGTTGTCATACATTCTGCAGGGACCGTTTATCCTGAACATAGACCTGGCCGGACTTGATGTGCTAGGACTTTGACTCTCACGGTGCTCGACCTATTACACGCCCCCACGGTGGATACCTGGGGTTTACGTTTTGGGAAGAAGACACACCACGGTTTGGGGGGTGATGTCGGGGTGGGGGGGGGGGGGGAGTTATGGTGTACTGCTCTCTGTTCTACCAGCCTATATGGTTCATTCCTATCATTGCAATGCTTGGTATATTTTTACTCTTATCTGTACTATGTATTGGTTTGCTGGCCATCTCGGTGTGGTGGCGCTCTCTCCCTGCAATGGGGGGGGGGGGCTCCACCACATGATGAAGATGCCTGATCTCACCTGGATGTGGCGGCCGCCTAAGGTCCTGGTCGATATCTCTGTGACCCGTCCCCACAATATGTATTCTTTTGTGATGTAATGATGGCTCCACTGACTATATTGTCCTGGAATGTGCGGGGACTGAATTCCAAAGTTAAAAGATCATTAGTCTTCACCTATATTAAGAAATACTCCCCACAGATCTGTATACTTCAGGAGACACACCTGCTGGGAGGAAGAACACTGGCCCTCAAGAAACCGTGGGTGGGTTCTTATTACCACTCCACATACTCAACTTATTCTAGAGGGGTCAGTGTTCTGGTCCATAGGTCACTCCAGTTCTCCCTGCTGGACCTACATTTGGATCCAGGGGGTAGATATGTGGTGCTCCATGCGATCTGCAATGGACAGGAAATGTTTATAGCAGGGGTCTATGTGCCGCCCCCTGCCAGCATGCAATTGCTCCATAAACTGACAACACTGATAGCACTATACCCGGGAGCTAGGGTACTGCTGGCGGGGGATTTTAACATGACTCCTAACCCATCTGTGGACAGGTTTAATGCTGGGGTGGCTTTGGACTCTCCTCTGCTGAAATGGATGGAGGTCTATGGCCTACATGATATATGGAGGTGGAAACACCCTGATGCTAAACAGTTTACTTGCCACTCTGCCACTTATGCCTCTTTTTCCAGAATAGATCTGCTGCTGGCTGACGACTTCACTCTGTCCCGCACCCTGGAGGTGGAGATTTTGCCTAGGGGCATCTCCGATCACGCGCCACTGTTGCTCAAGCTGGAGATAGGCCCTGCCTCTGGCACGGCCATCTGGCGCCTCTCGGGCTATTGGGTGACAGATGAGCGCGTGGCCCCCAGGGTTGAGGTAGAGCTCGGAAACTTTTGGGTTGAAAACAGGGGTACGGTGGAGCCACCAGTTCTCTGGGATGCCTACAAGGCCTATGCCAGAGGGCAATACCAGACCCTGATTTCCAAAGCCAGGAAGGAATCCAGACTTGCTCTGGAGGCGGCTGAATTGAGAGCACTTAGACTAGAGGCCACATACACACGGGGAGGAGATGTCACGGTATACTCTGAATTACAAATGGTTCATAGGGAAATATCCTTGCTTAGAGCGGGTGCCAGTAGGAAAATACTGTTGAGCCAGACTCAAAGAATTTTCGAACAGGGGGAGAGGACAGGTAGAATGTTGTCATGGCT
Organism: Lithobates sylvaticus; assembly: GCA_028564925.1. NCBI lineage: Eukaryota > Metazoa > Chordata > Amphibia > Anura > Ranidae > Lithobates > Lithobates sylvaticus. The sequence goes on along the minus strand of CM053028.1, from coordinate 490,362,706 downwards.
GTCTAAGGAAAGGAACACGATGACCCATATAGCTAGGATTGAAGGTGACCGAGGTGAGATGTTGAATGACCCCTACCTTATTAATGCTAGATTCGCACAGTACTACGAGACCCTTTATACTTCAAGGGATAGCTCTACCCCCGAAGCACTCACTCACTATTTGAACTCAGTGGAACTACCTGAACTCCCCGATTCAGACCAAGCTCGCTTAGACAGCCCTATTACCCTTGAGGAGGTTCAGGCGGCCATAGCTTCCCTTAAAAATGCTAAAACACCAGGTCCGGATGGCATACCGGCGGAATTTTATAAAACTCATGCAGAACTCATTGCGCCACAATTTCATGCCACATTGACAGCTATGCTGGGTAAAAAATCACTCCCACCCACGATGTCAGAGGCAATAATAGTGGTGATCCCTAAACCAAACAAGGACCCTACCCTCTGCTCTTCCTATCGTCCGATTTCGCTTCTCAACGTTGACGCGAAGATCGTGACGAAGGTCCTTGCGACTAGACTGAACTCTGTGATCTTGAAGCTGGTCCATGGAGACCAAACGGGCTTCATGCCAGGTAAAAGCACAGACATTAACCTACGTCGCTTGTACACCCACATCTCCCTGGCAGGGTCGGGACGCACGGAGGGAATTGTTGCCTCATTAGATGCGGAAAAGGCCTTCGACTCTGTCGAATGGCAATTCCTCTGGAAGGTCCTGGAACGTTTCAATTTTGGCCCAAACTTCATCTCCTGGGTTAAGTTAATATATGCAAAACCTGTAGCCAGACTACGCACTAACGGCCTGATCTCTGCTACTTTCCCCCTAACCAGGGGAACGAGGCAGGGTTGCCCACTGTCCCCGGCCCTTTTTGCCCTAGCCATAGAACCCCTTGCCACACTTCTGCGACAGTCGGTTGCGGTTGGGGGGATACCGGTGGGCCCGTTGCGAGAGAAAATATCCCTATATGCGGACGATGCACTTTTATACCTCCCTGACGCGGTCTCGTCCCTAACTGCGGCCCTTGAAATTATAAACGAATTCGGGGCGTACTCGGGGGTAAGAATCAACTGGGATAAATCCGTTTTGTTCCCACTCTCCGGTAAGCCCCGACCCGACCACTCACATGCACTTTTAAAAACCGTTTCTAAATTCCGGTACTTGGGAATAGAGATTCAGGGGGACCCCAAATTGTACCTAGTAGACAATGTCTTCCCCATACTACAGAACCTGATTGATAAATGCCAAGCCTGGAAATCCCTCCCTTTATCCCCGGTGGGCAGAGTAAACCTATTGAAAATGACATTCCTCCCCAAGTTCCTATATGTCTTTAGACACACTCCCGTCCCGATCCCAAACTCCTTTTTTACGAAAGTGGACAAGGTAGTCAGTTCCTTTATATGGGCGGGAACAGTTCCTAGAATTGCGCAACAAACTCTCCAGTTACCCCTCTCCCTTGGGGGACTAGCCTTGCCATGTCTGAAGCAGTATTACTGGGCGGCGGTTTTGGTGTCGGTGAGATGGTGGTTCCGCCAATCCCGATCCAATCCCTCGGTCAGTCTGGAAGCGGCAGTCCTAGGGTCCTATGCGGCCCTCAGCAATCTGGTCTATAGGGGGCCGAAGGCGCACCCCGAGATCACCACGCCGATGCGAACTACGGTTCGGGTATGGTCACAACTGACGGCTAAACTAAGTGCCCCGAATACTGTATCGCCTTATACCCCGCTGTGGGGCAACCCCAGACTACAGCACCTTAACACAATCCCGGATCCTAACCTATGGGCCAACTATGGCATCAAAATTCTTAGACAGGTTATGCCTAGTGGGACGCTCCTCTCCTTTGATACCCTAAGGGAAGAATTTAACCTCCCCTCACGGATGTTTTTCCGCTACCTCCAACTGCGACACGCAATCCGCGCTCAGTTTCCCACGGGGACCTCCTTGTGCTCCCACGGGGTGGAGAGGTTCCTGGTCTCAAAGAATGTTGACAGGATCCTCTCCTCCCTATACCTCAGAATCTCCTCGGAGATGTCAAGTGCTGGCCCTAAATTGTTTTCTAAATGGCAGGCGGACATTCCAGCGCTGGCGGATGATGACTGGGAGGAGGGGATCCAGCAATATATACCCATGATGATCTCGGCTAGGGACAGATTCATCCAGCTCAAGTTCATTCATAGGGCGTACTATACACCGCAGCGGCTGGCGAGTATTTATCCCTCATGCTCAGACAGGTGTCCAAAGTGCACCACTGAAGTAGGAACATTTCTACATGTGGTCTGGGAATGCCCGCTTATTCAACAATTCTGGAAGGATGTGGTTGGGGTAGTGAACGCAGTAGGGAATCTCTCACTGGGTCTGGATCCAGTGGTTCTGCTCCTGGGAGTGTGTGACAGAGTGGCATCTAAAACTCATAAACGAACATTCGTGTTCTACACAGCATTCTATGCTAGGAAAACTATCCTTCTGAATTGGAAAAAAAACAGACCCCCCCAACGTGTCACAATGGAGAGCACTGATTGATTCTGTTCTTCCGCTATATAAGCTCACTTATATGAGCCGGAAGTGCCCCTCAAAATTTGAGAAGATCTGGGGATGCTGGGTTGGGGAGTAAGATATACAATAAGAGTGGAGAGAGCTAGGAATTGTATTTGGTTCCCCCCCCCCCCCTTCTTTCCCCCCCCCCCCCCCCCCCCCCCCCCCCCCTCCTCCAGTAGGTAACCTTTGTTTTCGCTCCTCCTTTTGCTTTCACCGCTCATCCCCCCCTTCTCCCCCCCCCCCCCCCACAGATAGGATACCATTGGGTAGTTACAATTGTCTAAGGTGATGTAACTTGTGGAATATATGCCAGGCCTGATTTCTTAAACTATTCTTTTAAATGACTGTGTAGGATGGTCTAGAATTTAATTTTTTGTTGTATATGAGAGAGTGAATGTACACCAACTGTTTTTTGTTCTTTTAAGCATAATGTATGATGCACTGTTGTATTGTACCTATATTTTTCTCCCTATTTGGAGATCAATAAAAATGTTTCTGTTAAAAAAAAAAAAAAAAAAAAAAAAAAGGAAAAGCAGTGGTGGAACAAGTACCTTTACCTATGGGTTTAACCAATCATTTTCTGCTTACTAAATAACTCTTTATGGTTTGTGTAACTGAGGGCATGGCAGGGGCATGTCCTTTGTCTGCATACTTTGTGATAAAAAGTGTCCCTTCTTTCTCATCTTAGAAAACTAGGAGGTATGAGCAAACCATGCATGATGTTCTTTGATGTGCACAGCTTGTGTGTGTGTGTTAGGGTGTAATTCTACAAGAATAGACACGAAAATGGAGAAAGTTGCTTGCCTCCAGCAGTACAAAACTCTGATAATTTATAGCAAGCTGAAGAACTCTAAGGAATGTGGTTATTTTAAGAGGCTGTGCATCACAATCATCACTGTCTTCATCATGTGCTTCATTTTGGAAATGGCACCTATGTTCTCGTTAGGAGCTGTCTAGATCCTTGAATGCAAGCAGTTACAGAGGTCATATATATTAGGTGATCCATAACTGATTATTAATAACTAGGAAATGTGTGCCCACTGCCTAAACAAGTAATTGGGAGTGGTGTGAATTCCTGCTGAAGAAAAGATGAAGAGAAATAATGATGATATGCAAAGAGCAGTAACTTGTCTTTTAGCAATCAGAAGTCACATGTAATGGATATGAGTAAGCAAAAAAAGAACAGTCCAGGAAAAACTGCAAAGAAGTATTGAACTGAAAACATGATGCATAGAGTACTTGATTAGTACTTCAGTTTTACATCCAGAAGTTGTGGTGCATTCATCCACATTAGTCCCTTCTGTTTGTATTATGGTGATCGTGGCACATGACTGGTCCATTGTTCTCTTCTCCTTAAGATTAATCAAAATAATCACACAGACAACAAAATTATTTTCGATTAAGTTGATACTTTTATTACTTAGGTATCGGCCACAGCTTGCCAACTTTAAATTAACCATCAAACCAGTAAACATATATAGCCAACACCAGATCCCTTCAGCAGTGCTGAGTGGCGTATCTCAACTTTCCTTACTTATTAGGAGACAATTCAGCCCCCAGCCACCCAGGTTAGGCTCAGGGGCTTACTAAGGGCTTCCTGCTCCCCATTCAACCGACTCCATCAGCCACCTGCCACATCAGCCCGCAAAAGGGATAACCGCCTGCTGTGACAATAAAATTGGTTCGCAGCAAACAGAAATTATGTAAACCAATAGTAAACATTGCAGCCAGGATTTAACTAAAACAGTATAGAAAATTAACACAACAGACACAACACAAAGCCCAAGTCGATTTTTTTTTTTATTATTATTGATTTTATTTAGTTCAGCTTATTTAGCTCTTTTTTTTCTTTACAACATAACAACAAAGTACAGCAAAAAGGAAGGGAGGGTGGGGACTTTGTGAGAATTGCACCACCTCACCAACCCCTTAGCCATTGCTTAACCCTTTTTACATCAATATGCTATTTCGAAGTAACCGTCTCCAATCATACTGTGTTTATAACACAGGGCATTGCTTTCTGACACTTCTGCCTCTCATGTACCATTAAAAACAATATACAGGGGGTCCCCGGGTTAAAAACGAGATAGGGACTGTAGGTTTGTTCTTAAGTTGAATCTGTTTGTAAGTCGGAACAGGTACATTTTTTAAGTGTAGTTCCAGACAAAAAATCTATTTTTAAGCTTTTTGGAGAACATGGGAAGGGTTATCACCCCTGTAACATTTGTTTTGCTGTCTGTGCCCCTGTTCAGAAGATTTCACCTCACCTTCTGTCCCAATGAAAATTGGATTTTGAAAATTTTGGGTTGTTAGGTAAACATGGACTGGTGATAAAGCATCAGTGGAGACACCTTTTTCCCATATTAACTCTTACAGGAGTGAATTTCCCTTCCTAGGGGTAGATTTCCTCTCACTTCCTGTTGTTTCCCTCTGTATGTAAGTAGGAGTCGTTTGTAAGTCGGATGTTTGTAAGTCGGGGACCCCCTGTAGTGAGCACACCCCTCACATTTTTGTAAATATTTTATTATATCTTTTCACGTGACAACACCGAAGAAATTACACTTTGTTACAATGTAAATGTAGCAAGGTCTCCGGCCTTGTCCACTCTAATGGGAACTTTCCATGCCAGCTGACATCCTTCAATATGTAGTAGATTGTGAGGCATAGTGGGTGCAAAGATGGTTAAAGTCATTGGGCGCTAGACACTTCTTGGATGTAAAAGAGGTTTTATTTCTTTTGACAGTCCTTTTGTATTTTTGGGGGAAAGAGGGTTAGGGCCAGGACACCCTTAGGTAGTTGCAAATTCAATTTACAGACTCTAAGCCTTCAATAGGAGGACAGCCTTGCAGGGAAAGGCCCAAGCAAGAAGCCACATCTGCACATGCAGGATTGCTGTCTCCCATGGTAACAGTCTTTAACAGTTCCTAACGCAAACATATCAGTCCTTTCAGCTTCACTACAACTGCCTCTTGTAGTTCTTCAACACTGAGCTCCCGGTTTCTCGCTAGACCCACTGATATATTGACTCTGAATCCCTTGAGCTCCTCCAAGGTTTGCGGTGGTATCCCCTAAAGTTTCACCCACACTTCCCTGCTGGGTCCCTAGCTTGGCATGCCAGATACTTCTCTAGCTTCACTCCTGCTAACTGGCTCTGTCCCTGACTTGACTCACAAGGCTGCTCTGCAAGCGTCTCCTCCGCGGGTTGGGTCCCTGACTTGATCATCAACTGATGTTTCCCGATTCTCCACCGTGCCTGTTCAGTGACCACTGCTAAAGAAACCCAACCTCGACCCCAAAGATCCAAATAATCGCAGACCGGTAACAAGCCTGAACACCATTTCCAAGATTATGGAGAAAGCAGTAGTATAACAGCTTCAACTTCAGCTGGACACACACATGCTCTTGGACCCACTACAATCAGGCTTCCGACCAGGCCATGGCACAGAAACGGCACTTCTGAAAGTATGGGATGACGCCCTAGAAGCAGCAGATGATGGAGGATCGTGTCTTCTGGTACTGCTGGATCTTAGCGCGGCGTTCGACACAGTGGACCACAACACTCTTCTCAGCCGCCTCAAGGAAGTGGCAGGAGTTACAGATGGAGATCTGCCATGGTTCGCTTACTTCTTAGGAAACTGGTCACAGACAGGATCACCATTGTCACCGGTACTCTTCAACATTTACATCCGGCCACTCTTCAAAATTATTAGCAAATCGGATCTATGCTACCACTCATATGCGGACGACACTCAACTGTACTTCCGTATCACCGGACAAAAAGGCCAATACCAGGAACTAGGAAAATGTCTCACATTGATAGATGACTGGATGACCACTAGCTCCCTCAAACTTAATGGATCGAAAACAGAACTACTGCTCCTCGACGCAAACCGAAGGAAAAAAACGAAGACCCCATGGACACCACCAACCATCCTTGGTCAGACCATCATCCCAAGCACCAAAGCCAAAAGCCTCGGAGTCATCTTTGATTCAGAGATGACCATGGAGGCACAAATAGGATCAGTAATCAGCAGATCCCATCATCTCCTCCACATGCTTCGCAGACTCATCCGATTCATTCCGGAAAAGGAGAAAGCAGTAGTAGTAGGAACCATCATCAATTCGCGTCTCGACTATGCAAACTCACTCTACATAGGATTACCGGATTACCAGATTGCACGCCTTCAAGTCGTCCAAAACACAGCAGCAGGACTAGTCACCGGAAAGAAACCCTGGGAATCCATCTCCCCATCCCTAAGGACCCTCCATTGGCTGACGGTAAAAGATAGAATCACATTCAAGACCCTCTGCCTCACCCACAAATGTACACAAGGAAATGCTCCTCAATACCTTTGTGAGAAAATAGAAAAATACATACCAAATCGCAGCCTTCGATCGACAAACCAGAACCGCCTTCTCATCCCCAAAGCTCGATACAAGTCGAAGGGAAAATGAAGATTCGCAGTACAGGGACCTCGGCTATGGAATGCTCTACCGAACAACATCGGCTTGGAAGAAAACCATCAGGCCTTCAGGAAAAAACTCAAGACCCACCTCTTCTAATATCGCATGACAACAAGAGCAGACAAGCGCCTTGAGGCGATTCAGTTCGCATTTGCAGCGCTATACAAATCATTCATTTATTCATTCATTCAGTGAGAATGTAGTTCCGGTACTTGCTTCAGTTACTCACTGTGGTCCCTGGTAAAGGTGGTTGGTCCCTTTGTGGCCACAGCTCCCCTTCTACCTCTGATTACTGACAGGATCTCCGGCCGACAGAACCGTCACTTTTGGTTGGATTGCAAGCCGCATTCCCAACCCTGCGCTGCTCTCTTTACTTCTGCACAGGCCCTCACACAACCTAGCAGCCAGATGCCCCCAGGATAGGCACAATCTCCAGCCTAGCAGCCCAGGGTGTATGACACACGTCCACCCAGACAGCCATCCAGGTGGCACAGAACATAGATCACCTGACCTCACCCACATATATAGGTTCTCCCAGCAGGCCAAGGGATTCAAGAAAACCCTTGCCCATTGGCTGAGATACCCCACTTACCCATCATCTGACCTTGGGTTGCCCTTCTCATACCTAGTACCACCAAGCACTCGGCCACCTAGTGGTAGAAGAAAAAAGTGCAACAAGGCCAAACTTAATAACTCAACACACAGCCATTATTGTCTAAGCCGCTGGCAACAAAAGTGAGTACACCCCTACGTGAAAATGTCCAGATTGGGCCGAAAATGTCAATATTTTGTGTGGCCACCATTATTTTCCAGCACTGCCTTAACCCTCTTGGGCATGGAGTTCACTAGAGCTTCACAGGTTGCCACTGGAGTCCTCTTCCACTCCTCCATGATGGCATCATGGAGCTGGTGGATGTTAGAGACCTTGCGCTCCTCCACCTTCCGTTTGAGGAGGCCCCACAGATGCTAAATATGGTTTAGGTTTGGAGACATGTTTGGCCAGTCCACACATTTACACTCAGCTTCTTTAGCAAGGCAGTGGTCATCTTGGAGGTGTGTTTGGGGTCCTTTATTATGTTGGAATACTGTCCTGTGGTCCAGTCTCTGAAGTCAGGGGATCATGCTCTGCTTCAGTATGTCACAGTACATGTTGGCATTCATGGTCCCCTCAATGAACTGTAGCTCCCCAGTGCCGGCAGCACTCATGCAGCACTAGACCATGACACTCCCACCACCATGCTTGACTGTAGGCAAGATACACTTGAACTTTCAGTGACCAGTATGAGAGAGTGAGAGCGACAACACCAAATTTTACACATCTGCTCCCCATTCACACCTTAGACCTGGTAACACTAACAAGTCACATGACACCGGGGTGGGAAAATGGCTAATTGGGCCCAATTTGGACATTTTCACTTAGGGGTGTGCTCACTTTTGTTGCCAGCGGTTTAGATATTTTTTACACTGTTATACAAGCTGTACACTCACTACTTTACATTGTAGCAAAGTGTAATTTCCTCAGTGTTGTCACATGAAAAGTTATAATAAAATATTTACAAAAATGTGAGGGGTGTACTCACTTTTGTGAGATACTGTATATATATATATATATATATATATATATATATATATATATATATATGGTGGGGGAAATAATTATTCGATCCCCTGCATATTTTCTAAGTTTGCCCACTTACAAAGAAATTAAGGATCTAGCATTTTTATCATAGTGTATTTTAAATGATAGAGACAGAATATCAACCAAAAATCCAGGAAAAGCACATGATACAAATTTTATAAATTGAGTTGCAGTTCAGTGAGTAAAATAAGTATTTGATCCCCAAGCAAAACATGATGTAGTACTTGGTGGACAAATCCTTGTTGGCAAGCACACGGCCAATCCCATGTCATGGTGTCTATTTAAGGGAATGGAACTTTTCAAGCCTAGTCTACGTATATGAACTTTCCTCGAATGACCTAATGTTTTGGCCTCTCCAGCAATTGCACCTCATTACAGTCCTGTTGAATATGGCTTGATGGTAAATATTTAGACTGGAAGAGTTTTGAACTGTCAGCAGTTTTCAGGATGCGCAGTTTAAGTAATCTAAGATGTGTCTCCATCAAGTGCGATAGTTGCTTAAAACAGTAACGAAAACAGACCTTTCGCCAAAGCGCCATTGTTCAGCAAAATGGCATTTCCTTATACGACAACAATGCGTCTAGATTGTCAGGAAGCCGAGATAAGCGGTTAAATGGCCTCCTGGTGTCTAAGCCATGGAAGACAAATAAGGAACAAAAAATACTGCAGGCCAATGGGGTTGTGTGCTGGAAACTGATGGCTGTGTAATGTCTATAGTGATAATGTTAATTTATTATTGTCTACAGAAAAAAAAAAAGATTTAAGCAGATCATGTATGAAAAAAATGAGAACAAAACAGAATAAACTCTGTATCTGTGTGTTTAATGTACAGAGCTTGGCCACTATCTCTATTGATTAAAGACAACCAGTGCTAAAAAATACAAAGGCTACCATTGTTGCCCTTACTTTATGAATATCCTTGTTGCTTGTCTCTCATGCTAATCCAATGAGTTTTGCCATGCAGGCCAAAGCATCTAATTTAATGCCAGTTCCATCATCCTCACTTTGCTGCTTGTTCAGCTAGAACAGTGGTCTCCAAACTGCAGCCCGGGGACCAGATGCGGTCCTTTGCTTGCATTTATCTGGCCCTTTAGGCACTATTCCATCCAATGACTTCAGCAATGGGACATAATTCCTCCCAACAACACCAACAATGGGGTACTATTCCTCCCACTGACAACAATGGTGGGGCAAAATTCCTCTCAATGACACCAACAATGGGGTGCTATTCCTCCCACTGATAACAACGATGAGGCACTATTCCTCCCACTGACTCTAATGATGGGGCACTATTCCTTCCAATGATACCAATGATTGGGGCACTATTCCTACCTGAATACCAAAGATGGGGCCTTGTTTACTCCCACTGACACCAATACCTTTTCTACTCCCACTTGCCCAAATCTAGAGGACAATAATCCGCCCCTTTGTTAAGAAAGTTTGGAGACCCTTGATCTGGAGGGGAAACACAAATGTACCAGATATTTCTGAGTATGGGGAGCATGAAAATCACTCTCTCATGGGGTATTGCTGGTGATTGGCCGCTTAGGCACCCATCACTGTTATGTTGAGACATGCAGGGAGTTAGCTCTGTGTAAGCACCATGTCGTGACTTGAAAATTGCATAGGCTTTTGCTAAATTATGACAGCCAAATGAAGTGTTGAAGGAAATCCAAATGTATACTACTGGTAGATCTGGTATTTTTACTGTACTTGTTGCTTTGCCCTGCAAATTCATTATTAGTCACTGATACAAAACAAGTATGCAGATAAGGATTTCTGGTTTCATTTTCCCAGTGACTTACAGGATATTGAAACCACCATAGCAGCTTTGCCAAGCAATAGGCATTTTGAGAAGAAGGTCAACAATGCCATCCCCTATATTTTTCTCTGCATGGACTTCACAAAGGGGCTAGCTTAGATGAGCAGTCAGTTGCATCTTGCAGATGTTGCTCACCACCCCGCAGTTGGGAATGGAGCTGTTATTTGGGCACATTGTGGTAAGCGCAGATAAAGCCAGGATATTGGGGGTCAGGAAGTGTTTTCCGGAGCATTCTATGCTCACCCACTCTGTGTCTGAATGACAGCTTTATTATTTCACAGGGATGAATGGAGTCTGTTTCTCAGACATTTTTCTGTTCATCATTTCTCTTCCATTGCTCGGAGTCTAGCTGCCAATGAACTGTAAAGTGATTTCCATGTCCAATTGTCCCATGTCTACTTATGTAGCTCTCTTTTGGAGGGGTTATGAAAAGTGACCCTCCCCGAACAGAATATTGCTCTAATTATATTGGTAAATAAAAGAACCTATGCTAAGTGGAAAAGTGGGTTTGATAAAAAAAAGTTGACAGTGCCTCCACCAAGGACATGTCTTCTGTGAACAGAGGGGATTCCCTTCCTGGGAAATGAATCAGTAAACTAATGAAAATAATTGGGCAGAGAGGAGCTACTGTAGTCAGCATATAACGTTAACCATGAGTATATAGATGCACACCAGTATGAAAATAACACGATCTTTATGTATTAAAAGATTAAAGAGGTTGTAAACCCTCCTTTTTTTTTAAATTAAAATAACAAACATGTCATACTTACCTCCACTTTGCAGTTCGTTTTGCACAGAGTGGCCTCCTCTTCTGGGGTCCCTCAGCAGCGCTGGTGGCTCCTTCCTGCATTGAGTGTCCATGTTGGAGACGCAATCTCCTTGATGGACAACAGCGGGAGCCAATGGCTGCGCTGCTATCAATCTATCCAATCAGGACACAAGACACCAGCTAGATCTGATGTGCTCATTCCGGACAAAGGATGACAGCGTTCAGGTAAGTAAAACGGGGGGGGGGGGGGGTGGGCTGGCGGGCTGCAGCACTACAGAAGGTTTTTCACCTTAATGCATAGAATGCGTTAAGGTGAAAAACCATGAGGGTTTACAACCCCTTTAATAATAATTTGTCTTGGTGTCGGACACATGAAGACAAGATCTGCAGTGATGAGGAGACCCTACAGTTGTTTGCCAACCAGCATGGAATGCAGCTTTTGATTAGCAGAAACTGTGGGGTTGCACTGGAACTCAGAGTCAGCCTATCTACTCTGAACTTAGTCCCTAGTAGTTTCTAATCTGTCATGTAACGGGACCTCTAACTATCAGAAGTGGCATTTGAATATCTAACCTGACTCCAGCTAGCCTATGCTGGTTATTAAGCCTTGAGCTAAAACTAGCTATAGAATTCCAGACCGGAAGGGTCCCTATGTAGTGTTGTAGTGTGTAAAAGAAAGGAGGAAGGGACAGGGTTAACTAGAATCAGGAATTGCATATAAACTATTTTTATAAATGGTTCACATACTAATATACCTGAAGATGGCCACTACACACATACAGAAGCACAGCCCCTAGCTATTTGGCACTGCACATGTGGGACAGAAATACGGTGTCACGAGGATTTAGATACACACTCAAGAAGATATGGGCAGCTGCCCTTAAACTATTAGAACATAGGAATACTTGCCTTATAGTCTCTGCTTCTGGCCTAGGTGAAATGCAACAGAGCCAACTTCCCTAAACTAGGAACCTTGCTAGAAGATATAAATTGGGATAAAATCTTAGGAACAAAGAACACGGTTGAGAGATGGGTTTGCTTTAATAGCATATTAAATAATGGCATTAGCCAGTGCATCCCATTGGGAAATAAATTTAAAAGAGCGAACAAAAGTCCTGGATGGCTTAACTCCAATGTAAAAATGCATATAAAAGCAAAGGAGAAGGCCTTCAAAAAATACAAGGCTGAGGGAATCATCATCAGCATCAAGACTTTACAAAGAATGCAACAAGAAATGTAAGGGTGCAATAAGATAGAACACGAAAGACACATAGGGGAGGAGAGCAAACAAAATCCCAAGAGATTCTTTAAGTATATCAACAGTAAAAGTTTGAGGACAGACCATATTGGCCCCATAAAGAATGAGGAAGGGAATCTGTTAACATGGTGAGATGGCGAAAGGTATTTCATATTTTTTCTTCTCCTCAGTCTTCACGTGGGAATCGGGGGGCTTCAGTAACCAAAACTGCAGTGTTTATCCTCATCACACATCACAGGAAGCAACCTCATGGCTAACAGAGGACAGAATTAGAAATAGACTTGGAAAACTTAACATTAATAAGTCACCGGGACCAGATGGCTTGCACCCGAGGGTCCTTAGGGAACGCAGTCAAGTAATTGGGAGACCGCTGTTCCTAATTTTTACTGACAGTCTACTGACTGGAATGGACTGGAATGGTACCAGCTGATTGGAAAAAAGCCAATGTAGCACCAATATTTAAAAAAGGGCCAAAATACATCCCTGTGAATTTCAGACCAGTTAGCCTAACATCAATAGTATGCAAGCTCTTGGAGGGAATGATAGGAAACTACAGTATTTATTGGCGTATAACACGCACCTTCAATTTAAGAGGGACGTTTTTTTTAAATAAACCACTTTGAAGCAAAATAATGGGCAGTGCCCATAAATGCAGCCTGATTAGTGCCCATCTGCAGCCTCAATGCAGCCTGATCTGTGCCCATTTTCAACTTCAATGCAGCCTGATTAGTGCCCATCTGCAGCCTCAATGCAGCCTGATATGTGCCCATCTGCAGCCTCAATGCAGCCTGATTAGTGCCCATCTGCTGCCTCGATGCAGCCTGATCTGTGCCCATCTGCAGCGTCAATGCAGCCTGATATGTGCCCATCTGCAGCCTCAAGGCAGCCTGATCTGTGCCTTCTTCCTGGAAACTCCCCTTTATATAACATCGCAGCTACACTTTTAATAAACACAAAAGCAACTGGAGCTCCTCTTTAAACTACCAGTCAGGAAATCACCAGTCAGCAGAAAAGCAGCTGTGACAGGAGGCAGCCAAGCCTTGCTTCCACCAAAAGAGAGAGACAATGCAGAACAAGGCATAATAATTCAGCATTGGGGAAAAGATCATTTGCAGGGAGCCTACATGCAAAGCCTGTAACTAGTACTTTGAGCTCTGCTTCCTTTTTTTTTGTTGCACAGCCCTGATGTTGCAGATTATTTTTCATTTCCTGTTTGCATGCTTGTCTCCTCAGTACCGGTTCTTCGACACCGAAGACCAACCTTTCTACACTAGGAAATACTGGTACCTTAGGCCATAGCTCCCAAATGTCCCTGATTTTGAGGGACTGTCCCTGATTTTGAGGGACTGTCCCTGATTTGGAACAAAGTCCTTCTGTTCCTCTTTCCTCCTCATTTGTCCCTCATTTTGGCCTGATCTATATAGATGTATATAAAATGCACTATTTATCTTTCAAAAAGTGTTTCCTACTGCCAATTTTTTTCATCCTGTTTCTTAATTTCTGCATTTGAAAAATTCAAAAACCAGTATAAAGGAAAAATAGTGGTTAAAAAAAAGCTTGTGTGGGTGTAATTTTCTTTTCTTGGTATAATTCTCCTTAAAGGGGCGTGGCAGGGGGGGGTGTCCTATGCCTACATACTTTTGTTAATCGGTGTCCTGTCGTTCCCATCGCAAAAAGTTGGGAGGTATGCCCAGAAACTTCTAAGTTAGTGTATTTACAGATGACCTTGCTCCAGATACAAAGGTATAGAAAAGGCAGGGCTAAAGTCCTGCGGGAACGCATGGGAACGGAGTTCCTGTACTTTTTCCACAACAGGAACTCAGTTCCCTTTAGCAGCCGTGTCCTGCAAGACTTTGAAGTATGCGAGCCGTGTGGCAGGTGCTACACCAGCAGCCGCCGACACAACTCGCAATAGTAATTGACGCACACCAGGGGTGGACTGACCATTCAGGCATTGCCAGTAGGGGGCCCCATGACAGCTTCCGCTTCGATCTACCTGTCAATCACAGCTAGCTGACGGGTAGATCAGGTCCCTGCTGCTAAGAGATTGTGTTTAGTCAGACCTCTCGTGATGCGCTCCTCCCCGCCAGCCCCTCCTGATTTCCTGTCTCCTCATCCCCCCCCCCCCCCCCCAGTCTCCTGCATACTTGCTCTGTGTGTCCCACTGAATCCGCCCTCCTCTATCTTCAGTGCCATATGATGAGAGAACCCAGAGGAGGAGCACAGCTTTTCTGCTCACAGGAAAGCAGGACATACAGGGAGAGAGGTGAGCTGAGGGAGGAACATCAGTTTGGGGTGGTAAGCTGAGCACAATACCTGGCAAAGTTTAATGCCAGGAGGGAAGTTTATGTGGAAATATGTGATAATGTGCAGTTAATTTATGACCTTTCTGTTTAACCCTGTGTTATCCAAACTCTGTTCAATGAAAAGTGTAAACTCACCACATAAACACTCTATATACAAAATAAAATCCCCCAATAAAGATCAGAACATGATGTTCACATTTGCATGGAAGCACAATTGAATGAATTTAAGATGATAGGGAGAATTGCGCCAATCAAAAAAGTTCTTCCTGATGACGCAGACATGCATGCGAAACGCGTAGAGGCTGCTGGGTAACATCATTTACGCTGAACTGGTGGGCTGATATACAAGGGGACAGACAACACAGCATAAGCGGTTCTCTGTGATCCGAGGTCCCCCTATACATGGCTGGAGATGCTCAGTGCTGGCTTTGAGGGCACAGATAAATGTGAGTGGAATAGTTCTCTTGCCTTTTAAATTCATTTGCTAAATAAATTGTTTTTGATATATTACACTATGGGAGCATCTCTTTATTATTTCCCCTGAGAATGAAGGACGCCCCTTGCACTAAATCTATTTGGATCCTTTGAAGTGAAGAGTAACCGAAGAGAGGGAGTGGTTATCCGGTTAAACTAAATCAAACGCTCATTACTCACCTAAATCTGGTGAGTGGCCATTTTCTATGGTGGTGGATTCACAGGGTGATGAATACAAAATGTGAAAGTAGCAATCACTGGCTATTTCATTGAGGGGCACTTACCCGTCTTGCGGTGACTGGAACATCGGTGGTGGCAACACACGGACTTTTAATATTTAGTTTATATGTTCTTGAGAATATACCCATTCTTGTGACCTTTTTTTATAGGACTTGGACTAAAGGGGGGTTTGTTTTTGTTTTGTGCCTTTTTTTCACATAGAATTGTAACACAGTGGTACAGTGTTCTCCTCCTACAGGAATTGTGGTGGGGGTACACTTAAAGGTTTTCCCCACAGGATTATAGATACAAAAGTATATTTTGTTTCATGCACTTTTATATATGATTTGTTTAGTTTTCCTTTGCAGGATTGGGTTTGTAGAAGCGCAGGGTCTTTCACTCGTTTGTTCACAAGTTACCTGTAGAAAACCATCTACAGGATTGTATCCTATATATTAATTTTATAATTAGGAGTGTCTAGCGTTGCACTGCAATTTAGAGGTCTAATAGTGTTTGTCACGAAAACGTTTCCTTTATTTTATTTTATTTTATTTTATTATATGCCATATATTTATTTCATACACCATAGGATTGGCCGAACCCCCCAAAAGGATCTGTAGTTGAAAACAGTGGTAGCAAATAAGCCCTTTATACTTAGAGGATATAAAAATAACTTTTTTGATTGGCGCAATTCTCCCTATCATCTTAAATCCAACTAGTAATTGAACATATAGTTCTTTTACTTTCTAGAGTGCAGCCTTCAGAAACATATCTAACATAGGAGTTGGCGCCGGTACCCCCCCCCCCCCTTCTTTACAATTGAATGAATGCTGATTATTCAGAGAATTACCGTATTTATGTTTATCGAGGATTGTTTTTTTTATGTACTAACAGTTAAGCTTCATACACACAATACGAAAATTGGATGAAAAATACCACTTTTGAAACGTTTGTGCCTATGAGCGTATCATTTTATTTATTTTTTGGTAGGGGAGTGGATCTTGGGTGGGAGTTCCCACACTTTTTTCCCCAGGACTTGACCCCTGAGAAAAGGGGTTATAGGATTGGGGGCAAGGGAAAGAGGTTTGTATCTTATAAGCCTGGAATATAACCCTACATCACTGGCCTGCAGAGCCTTGTTAAAGGAAAATTATTATGCTGACAATGATTCATATTCTCTGTTGTTCTCCATTTATATTCAAAGCAAACACCAGGGAAGTCCTGGCATGATTACAGCACTGTTCTGAGCTGCATGCAGCCTTTCTCTGTGGAATTGGGTTTATCCTCTAAATTAGGAATTAATAGTAATGGTCCTCAGCAGGATAATGAAGTTACAGCACGGTGACTCATCTGTGCAACATTTTACAGTGGCTCACATCTTCCTGTTTCAAAGTACCTGTAATACGTCTGAGCAGAATATGGCTGCAGTGTGTACTATGTACCATCTGCCTCCATTTAAGGCTAATCTTTTCATGTCCGCAATTACTGCGCGTTATATGAGCTGAGTATAAAGTGTATGTAAAACTAAAATCTTTGGGATTAATTATAGAATGGGAAGTCCCTTAAATATATCTTTAATTTTGTGTCATGTTGAGGAGATTTCCCCTTATTTCCTCTCCCAGAGACACAATAAGACATAAGAGAAAATTTCTGCAAAGCAAAGGGAAAGCCACTGTTAGGCCCCTTTCACACCGGGGCGTTTTTCATGCGGTACAGCGCTAAAAATAGCGCCTGTTCACCGCATGAAAAAATCCGGCCCCTTTAACTCCAGTGTGAAAGCCGGCGGGCTTTCACACTGGAGCGGTGCGCTAGCAGGACGGCAAAAAAAGTCCTGCTAGCAGCATCTTTGGAGCGGTATAGGAGCGGTGTATTCACCGCTCCTATACCGCTCCTTCCCATTGATTAGAATGGGACACCGCGGTAAAACCGCGGCAATACCGCCGCAAAGCGCCGCAAAGCGGCACTCTGCGGGGGTCTTTAACCCTTTTTCGGCCGCTCGCGGGGGGTAAAACCGCACCGCGATCGGCCGAAAACCGCGGTTAAAACGACGGTAAAGCAGCGCTAAATATAGCGCTGCTTTACCGTCACCGCGGCTCCTCGCCCCAGTGTGAAAGGGGCCTTAGGGCTCATTCATGTAGGTGGCCAGGGGACAGTAAAACCAATCGATCAAAGAGCAGGTTTAATGCCCCCTGACCGCCCACTCGAAGTAGGGCATGTAGAGACTTAGTGCAGTACAAATGGTGCATAAAAGAAAATGCATGTCGCATGACAGTACCAACGGCGTACGTGACCCATTTAAGTGTGAGGGGCCACACCGCAACCAGCTATATGATAGGGAGTTCACATGTTCTCCCTATGCTTGCGTGGGTTTCCTCCAGATACTGTGGTTTCCTACCACACTCCAAAGACATTTTGGAAGGTTATAGGTTTTTGTCTAAATTAGCCATAGTATGTGTGTACAAGTTGGCTGTACAGATTCGGAGCTTTAAGGAAAGACCTGGCAATCCACCTAGAGCTTGCCAAGAAAATTCTATGGAAAAGGCTTTCAGGTGTATCAGGGATGGTTCTCAGAGAGTCACCAAGAGTTAGATACAACTGAACAGATATCACACCCACACAATTATGATAGACAGAAAGTAAGACAAATTCAGGTGTACAGTTGGCCATCCCAATTTCTGTGCTTCAGAGTACTTTAATGAAGAATTCCAGGTATGGAAATGTTTGCACAGTTAATTGGGCCAGCTTGGACCAATGTAACTATGCTTATAATATATTTTTGGGATCTATCTAAAAACTGTAAGCCACTGTAGTTCACACCGTTACTACAGTCATCTTAGCCTCTAGTTTCTGAGTCCCATGAGGAATGGCTATCCGGATACATTGTGAACACAGGAGGTCACCTGTTCAGCATGGGCACCATTCAGAGATCTCATTATAGCAATGAATACAAAGTGTACTCCGATTGCACAAGGTGGATATGAGGGGCGGTGAAATCTTATTCTTCACCTCGTCGAATCAGAGAACACTTTGCCTTCAATGAGAAAATACAAAACAGGACATGTGCTTCATCTCACGCATGTGCCATATGGCATTAGAGTCTTCGCAAGATCTCGTGAGATCTCAGGGCAAAATGATAAGTGTAATGTCATACGATGCTTGCGCAAGATGAGGCACATAACATCATGCATACCATATTACACATGCATAGGGTGACATCATTTTCAAAATATACCATAAATATCTAGAAAATAAATAATGAAATAAATAAATTAAAATACAAACAATGAATTTCATTAACGATCAAAATACTCCAAAACAAATTGTGCAAATGATATACTGTTTATTTATCAAAATCCCAAAGTTCGTAAGTGAATAAATAAATTAAAACAGTGTAAAGTTTATATAAAGTTCATTCAATCTTCAGTAATGCACATTGGTTCCTCATATGTGTTACAACTCATATACTGTATAAATAAATAAATAAATAAATAAATAAAACAACATAAAGTTGATATTAAAAAAAAATTATACATTCAATTGTGCCAAAAAAAATAAAAATAAGGTGTCTTGTGCTCCAAAAATTAATCTAGACAAAGTGCTACTGTGCAAGACGTATATGATCTTAAAACCACCACGTGTCCTTTCACCACACACAGAACTACACTCACCAGCCGTATATATAATAAATATAACATTTATTTAATCCAATCAAATTTGGCATCAATATGATGAATCTTCCAAAATGTTCCTTATACAGATGCTTGGGGAAAAACCAATACTTCAATAGTATCCAGTTTTCCAGGACAAAATAAATGAGTAATGCAAAGATCAACCTTTCACTCCATATAGGTATACCAAAAAGGAAGAAGATGGGAGAGCGCCATAGTGTAAAAACTTGCTCAAATAAGTAAAAAAATTATTGCATCTACATATAGGAGTGTCTAATTAAAAAACAAGGTAAAACCACATGTATTTTTATCTGCTCTGCCAGCTCCAGCCGCATCACAGGCTGCAAACCACCAGGCTCTCAGGGGGAATGTCACTCCAGCCAAGCCCTTGGAATGGCAGTGCGAGAGCAGGGACCAAGGATCCAAGAGATGGAAAGGCAGCATGGACATAGGTAACCGTGTTTGTTTATATGTAATGTATTATATATTAATTACATTTTTTTTGCAGGGAAGGTGGTCCTCTTTAAGGGGATTTACCCCTTCTTCCAGTCCTGACCACTAGCCAAAGAACAGGAAGTGAGGGCAAATCCTGGACAACAGGGACACTAAAAACATCAAGCAGCAAGGCCTTCCCCACACTTTTCACTCTTGGCTGGAGTTCCAATTTAACTAGTAGCAAAATGATGTAATTTGTTATATTTGTGATATAGTCACAACTACAAGGAAAAAGTCATGTAACATTTATTAAAACAGACCAGCCAGCAGAAACTATTTGCACGATAGGTATGCAAATCTTAGATCTATTTCCATGTGATTTACAAAATGTTCTTCCATATCTCTACTTATCAAACAGGTGCTGGTCTCTGGGTGTTAAGGCAAACACTAAAGTTTTATGTTGCTCATAGGGCACAATGTTTGTATACATGTAAATGGATGTAAATCATACAGGACATGAGGAAACAAGCTAAAATAGGAATGTTTCCACTTATTAACAATTGCCTATTCAATACACGGTGTGAGATGCAGGTGTGAAGTATCAAGTGTTAGATGCAGGTATTGATCGCAGCCAATCGGAATTCCCTGTACTATAGTCCAGACAGCACAGGATGGATTCTAATTGGTTGATATGTGTTACTGCATTTAGATCTATTTTTTTTCTCTTTGCACTGTATTACGAAATATGTCTACACACAGGTATTAGTAAGCTTGGCTCAGTAGTATGACATCTGTGAAGAGTGGACAGTCCAGAACAGGAGATATGCTGGCTTTTTAGCAGAAGAACAATAATGAATACGTTTCTAATCTGTTCAATCAGCTGTTCGCCGTGAGAATATATGGCTGGCAAGTAGTTTAGAGAATTGAGGCCAATTTCTGCTGAAGTAGAGGATCAGGCTGCATTCACACCTGAGCGTTTTGTAGCTTGAAGCCTGAAGCCTGAAGCTACAAAACGCTAGAGGGGAAAAAATACATTATTCTCTATGGAGATGGTTCACAACTCCACTCCAAAACGCCTGAAGCCCTACGCCTGAAGCTCAAACAAGTTCCGGACCCTTTTTTGTCGCGCGAATCGGGCAGATTTGGACGTTTTTATTCTTTTTACATTGTCGACCTTTTGCTCTGCACAAAATTCGCGGCAAAACGCGGTAAAAAACGCTGCAAATCGCGGTAAAAAACGCCGCAAAAAAACGCTGCAATTCGCGCGATTTTCTGCCTGAAAAGCTACGCTCAGGTGTGAATGCAGCCTTACAATGCAGATCAGCTAACGCTCCTGTATTTAAAAAAAAAAAAAACACTTGACTAAATGCCTAGGCTTTTGGTCATGTGACCCAGAATCTGGCGCAGCAATCTCTGCAGCCCATTTATAACACTTTATTCACCACCGCAAGATGACTAAGGGCTTCTTTACGCCAGAACACCTGCATTCCATGCACATTTCCTGCACCGTGTTCAAAATGCACTGGGTGCGCGATCTGCTGCTGGTGTCAATATATTCCTAAGGACACCCATAGTGCGTTTGCCTGCACCAGATCCTTTCCACCTTGCTTCTGCCTATTCACATATACCTCTTCAGCAATTGAAGACCAGCAGTCCTGCAGTTCAGGCTTGCAGCTGACCTGTCCTCTTGCTGCCCCTCATTATGATGTTGTTGGAGTTTTCTAGAGAATAAAAAGCCTGGTATTGGCTATACAATGTGCCTACTGCCTGCTGTCAAGCAGCTTCCCTGTCAAGACCTATTTTGTGCTTCCCAGAGTGGAAGGTTATAGTTACGGTTTCCACCAGCGAGTGTCTTCCAGCCAGCAGATCCCAATAACCACTTTCCACCTGATGCTGGTTGCTGGGAAGGTATTTACGTCCTCACCTATCAGTGCCTTTTGCTCCAGTGTTTTGCTTGCTGCCAGATACTGCTAGCCGTTATCCTGTTCCTGCTCCTGCCCTGTATGCTGTACCCTGTATCCTGCTGCCTTGTTCCCTGCTTCTCTGTGTTCCCCATTTTTTATATATTGTATATAGTTATTTGACTTTCTGTTTGTTAGTTATTAGTCAGGTATTCTGTCACTGAGTTTTTGGCAGTGATGTAAGTAACTGAGTTAAAATAAACTGAGTTACCTAACGCAGTTACTTTAGAGGGTAACGAGTAATCTAACTGATTACTTTTCCCCTCATGGTAACTCAGTTCCCATTACTTTGGCTTAGTTACCCCAATTACATCTACCGCCACTAGATGGCAGTAGTGTAATTCCGGTGTCCTGCCGAAAAAGTTCCCCCGCCGGATAAGGACCCCCCTGTACTGCGCAGGCGCAGCGCTTGCGCAGTACGAAGGACTACGGAGCTTCCGAAAATTGCCGAACCTAAACAGCTCTGAGTGAACTCTACACCGCGCAGGCGCAGTTAACACGTAATTGTACAAGGCGATGCCGCACGCTCCTGATGCTCGTGCTACTCTGCAAGGGGCGTCTATCGTGTAAGTAAGGGGCGGGTCTAGTATTACTGTAACCAAGGGGCGCATTTATTATTATTGTTATAAATCGAGCTCTGCCCATTAATTTAACATTCGCCCTCTTCTGTAGCCATCCGCCCCTTACACGATATAATAATAATAGACCCGCCCCTTGCTTACACACTATAACAGATCTGCCCCTTGGTTAGAGTAATAATAGAGCAGCCCCTTGGTTACACCATATACAACAATAATAATAAATGCGCCCCTTGGTTACAGTAATACTAGACCCGCCCCTTAGTTACACGTATAGAATATTTAAAAAAAAAAAGTCAGTTACTTTGCTGCGTAACAAATTACTTTTCCAATGTAGTAACTGAGTTACTAACGCAATTACTTTTTGGGAGAAGTAATTTGTAACTTAACTAATTACTTTTTTAAAGTAAGATGACCAACACTGAGTTTTTGGTTCACTTATATTTCTATGTTTGTTGTGTGCTGGTTTGGAAGGATTGTTTTTCACTGTAAATAAATGTTACTTAAAGCATACACAGTCTGGTGCCAGTTTCCTGAGTGTAGCTGATTTGACCATCCCTGTTGCTGATTCCTGACATTTCTCATCAGCCTCTGCCCACTGTCGGCATCAATGGCTGCTAGGAGCCTGTTAACTGTTTTCGCAGACAGCATTTTTGACAAGCAGTGTCTCTGTATGCTAACATAGAGTTAATCTTAAAGCGGTTCTGCACACATTACATCAAGTTACTCTCTATCGCTTCTAGAACATCTTAAATGACAGAATTGGTAGTTCAATTCTGCATCTGTAAAACTTACCTGTAATGCAGCCTTCATCTTCATCTTTCTCCCTGCGTCGGTGGGCGGGCTCTAAGCGGCGATCCACGTCACTTCCTTCCTCCTCTTTCGCTGTGTCTCCTGGGATCTTGTGTACTTAATCCCAGGAGACATATCGGCGGTCAGACGCGAAATCTCGCGTGATTTCGATGGCATGCGCACTACGCACTAACCCGCTGTGAATCTTCGGAGACTTTCGGCGTCTCCTTTGCAATGCCTTGTACGCAAGCGCGGTGCATGCGCACTGCACAGCGGACACTTTTTGATAGGCGGACTGATTCTGTCAGAACACCGCTCGTAGCTATAACTGTGGCATGCTCAGTGGCTTCCACTGAGCATGCGCGG
This sequence comes from Lithobates sylvaticus, assembly GCA_028564925.1. Taxonomy (NCBI): domain Eukaryota; kingdom Metazoa; phylum Chordata; class Amphibia; order Anura; family Ranidae; genus Lithobates; species Lithobates sylvaticus. The sequence continues at coordinate 490,339,428 of CM053028.1, read as the reverse complement.
GAACCGGCATTGAATGCTGGTTCCTCAAAACGAAGGGAACCAGGAAGTTTGCTTGTGGGATACAAATGCCCACAAGGAAAATGACACCGCTCTGGATATTTTTTTAAAAGTACTATTTAAAGAGAAAAACGGACGTAGAAATGCTGCAGCTTTGAAGCAGGTAAGATTATTCTAAGATTAATATCTTGCACATTAATAGACTGTAAAAATTTTTTTTTATTTTGTCAGTGCAGAACCGCTTTAATTACCTCCAGTTTCCTTATCTATGAACTGGAGGTACATTTTTTTTTGCATTTGGTGCAGCAATAGCACCACACTTTGTAAAAGTGGTGCTATTAAGAACTACCTTAATCTCATGCATGTGCCAGTAAAGCTATTGATCCCATTGATACTGTAGTGTGATAATGTGGGCATGTTTACATTGGCCATAGCTGTGTTTTTACATCACCCCCACAAGCTTCAAAGGCAGTTGTATGGGGTATACACATGCTGTAGCCACAATGCTATGCTTTTCAGTGCAAAAAAAAAAAAAAAAAAAAACTGTCACGTTTAAGTGAAAGGGGCCATGCCGCAGTCATTCCATTATGGTTCAAGCTTTTAAGGTATTAAAACAGGCAGTAAGGAGGCAGCATAATAACTCCTCACTGCCTGTCAAATGTCCTTGGAAAAGTTATCCACCACAGATTGGTCTTTAGAGGGCTACCATGCCTGTGTAAATGAGCCCCTAAAGTAACCCTGTCAGGGAAAGATAATAATCCAAACAGTGGTGCCCTGCAACTGAAGAGTGATTATACTGATCTCTCTGGCAGCATCTGCGTTCTGCCTTCCCGTTCCAGAGCTGCAGCCTTTGTCAGTGACTTCCTAGAATGTCAGATGCATGTGTTCCCCACCACATGCTGTGGTTTCTTCCTCTGACCCCCTACATCATTGTGATGTCCAGTAGTGACACATGGGTTGGAGCAAAGCACCAGTGAGGGATAACAAGAACAGGCATCCGACACTCCTGGAAGAGACAAAAGACAGTAATGGAAGCTGGAACAGAGGCGAGGACACATGGGCCACCAGAGAGGATAAGAGCTCTTTTGTTGCAGGGAACCATTATTTGGCCTATTTTTCTTCCCTGATGGGGTCACTTTAAATCCTTTGTACCCTCACGTGATAACACAACATCACAGTGGTGTATGGGTAGGACTCTCACCTAGCAGTAAAGAGGGTCACTGGTTTGAATCCCAACCATGACACTACCTGCCTGGATTTGCATGTTCTCCCTATGCCTCTGTCGGTTTCCTCCGGTTACTCTGGTTTCTTCCCACACTCCAAAGACATGCTGATAGGTTGGCCCTAGTGTATGAATGTGAGTTAGGCACCTTAGATTGTAAGCTCCTTGAGGGTAGGGACCGATGTGAATGTACAATTTATATGTAAAGCACTGTTTAAATTGACAGTGCTATATAAGTACCTTAAATAATAATAAGAAGGGAATGAATTACAGTACAGATAATGGCATATTCACCGATTTTCCAATGGTAAATCATTGATTGCAGCAATAATTCCATATGGATAAATGCTTGCTTGTCACTACACACTCTGCATATTCAGATTTTTAGCCTCATTTGAATATGCCAGAATTCCATCTCTTCTGCTGCTGCTGGGAAAATTCCAAATATGATAAGAAAGGAGGGTGCATGAGATCGAATCCGGCCATAGTACTGTGCCTGGATTAGATCTTAGTTTTATAGATGTGACCATGTGGAGGTGGTCCCTTATATTTATGCTTGTGAACATTGTTACTAAGACTGAAAGTAGAGGACAATCTAAAATTTGTTGAGTTGATTTTAAGTCACTTGAACAGGACTGGAGAAGAATTATTGCAATGTGGACACTTGCTCCAATTATAGCTGCCCTCCCCTCACATATGAGTGATCTCAAGACAGGAAGGGAAGGAAAATCTCCCCAATAGAACAGCAAAGAAAACGCTTGTTAGGGGCCTTACCCTTCCCAAACTTTCCAAAATTAGACACAAAGGTTTGGCTTTAGCTAGGCTTTAAAGTGGTAGTAAACTCTTTTTTTGCACTTGTACCTACAGGTAAACCTATAATAAGGCGTACCTGTAGGTACAGTGAATATGTCCTAAACTTGCAGTGTTTAGTAAATATTTACATTGGATGCAAAATATACTAGCACATTATACCCTTGCCTTGCAGGGTATTTTTTTTTTTTAAATGCTGGGGTTTACTGCTGCTTTAACTGTTGGAACTAAAATGTAATGCAGTTGCTTACCAGCATCATCCTTTGACATGCCACAGACTCCTGCTGTATACTACTGGATCCATTTATAATAGTTCATATCTCAGTACAGTACTGTTTCTCCGAGAAATTAGAAGCTAACTGGCCACAGATTACACAAAGTATAATCAAATCCAGATGTGAATCTATGGCTTGTACAATCCCCTCTGACTTTACTTATCTACAAATCACAATTTTCCAATTTTGCTATCAGTCCCATCTAATAATCTGATTGTCCTATGACCGTGAGTCTTGGCTCTCCTCAACACTCAGCCATCCAACTGAAAGCAGACTTTACAGGGCACACACTATTCCAGCTGATTAAATGTTCTTCAGCATTCTCCTTGTAGATCGAGGACTCTTCGCACATTTAAACAATGGAAGATGTTGGCGTTTTTGCTTTTTACACAATGTGCTGGCTTCATCACGTGTACTGCTTCATGTGTTCATTCTATCATGCAATAATATAATTTTACAGGACATCAGTGAATAGTATTAAAAGAAAAGAGGCATATTAAGTTGAAAGCGATGCCAGTGATAAAGAACAGAGAAAACAAGCCTGGGCAGTGACTGGACTATTTGTAGCTTGTTTCAATGCTAGGGAAAAGAACTGGCTGTACACATAGGATTCACACATATGATTGTGGTCAGGATTGGATGCATAGGGTTTCCAACTGATTGTATACACCAGTCAGGTTGCTAAACAACAATAATATAACAGTCCCCAAACACTATCCCCTTTTCGAGAATAATGCCTGGATGGCCATTAAGGACATTTTAATTTGTCAAGGAAGCATTAGGTGCAAACATCACAACCTTTGTTATTTTCCTTTACATCCAGGAAGACCTTCAGTGCAGGAAGTTTTAGTCCCTGACTTCTCCCCCAAAATAAAACTAACACACCTCCTTCAGAGCCAAGCCCTGCCCCCAAGTAGCAAGGTGTTAGAAATGCAGTTCTCACTTTTCACCACTAGATGCCCCACCTGTCTTTAGCTCTTTAATTGGAATTGTTTTTCCAGGCAAATTCTTCTCATTTGTTCTATCTAAGGGGGTAGCCAGGTGTGGGTGAGGCTAGGTGGTTGGTACCCAAGTTGGAAGAATGGCACACAGAGTCCAAAGGAAGGTTGCACAATTATTATTTGGTTAGGTTGAAGGTAAGCAGATAAGAAGTGGAGCAACAATCGCAATCACCAGCACTAGTAATGTGTCTGCTGTAACAGCAGCAAAGTACTTAGCATAACAGTTTTAAATAGTATGGTATCAGCGACACAATAGCACTGGCAACACAGGTGTGGAAGTTCTTAACCATCTTAGCGGCACAATCGCAAGTTTCCAGCAGCTAGGTTTTCACTTTGGTAAGGTGTACGTTACTGAAGCAGCATCTGCATAGGGGGTGGCCACTAGGAAGAGTGACAGTGCAAGCGGCACTTAGAAGAACATTGCATGGGAAACCTCGACACTTAAATACTTAGGAGTTGGACTCACAGCCAAACTTACGGACATCTACCAAACTGATTTTCAACCCCTACTAAACAACATACAACATGATTTGAACAGGTGGACGTTTCAACTCTTCTCCTGGTTTGGTAGAGCGGCCATACTTAAAATTACAATATTGCCTATTATATTATCTCCACACTTTACCAATTTCGCTCCCCCACAAATTTCTTAATCAACTTTATTCCATTGTTCGCAACTTCATATGGATGGGACGAAAACCACATATTAGTCTTAACATTCTTACTAAGTCCAAAGAACCTGGTATTAAATGCCTTTCAGATTTTAAACTCTATCACTATGCTGCACACTTAACGAGAATCCTTGAATGGAATTGTCACAGTGAAAACAAAGATTTGGTCTCCTTGGAAGGAGACTTGATAACCCTACCCCTAAAATTCCTTCCATGCATCCCCTGGAAGAAGATTCCCCCGCAACATACAACAACACCCTCTAGCTGGGGCGACATTGGGACTGTGTCACATAAGGTGACCTTGGAGCTTGACATTTCCTCCACCACCAACCCGCTCACTTCTATTGTTCATAATCCCGCCTTCCCTCCCGGTATGGGTTCTCAGTTTACTGAACCAAATGACAGACATTCACCTCTCTTAATGAGACAGTGTGTTTCTAAGAATAAATTGAAATCTTTTGACTATCTGCCATCAGAATTGGGTTTTCAACAACACCTTTCCTTTTGAACCTACCGCCAGTTGCATAACTATGTGTGCACGTCCCCCGATAAACCTAAGCTTCTTAGGCATATGTCTCCTTTCAAATCCATTTGCCTTTCGGGTAACCCTGTGGCTAAAACTACTTCGCTCATGTACTCCTGGCTTCAAGGGCGAGACATGACGAACCTGGTGGAGCCCAAGCATAATGGGGAAAAGCATTCCAAGTCAGTTTCTCTGACGAGCAATGGAAACAAGCCTCTGTCTTCGCCCACAAATGCTCAATCAACACCAAACTGGAAGAAAAGACCTACAAATTATTGACTCACTGGTATGCTACTCCAGTCAAAATAAAAAGTGGAACCCACTGTCCTCGGATTCCTGTTGGAGATGCAACCAATCACATGGTGATATGTTGCATATCAGGTGGGACTGTTCTACAATAGCCCCTTTCTGGAGCAAAGTGCGAGAGCTAATCACGCACATTACGGAAACAAGAATAATACTCTCCCCTGCCTGTTGCATCTTGCATATCGCAAACTGCTCCAAGAAACACTATAGGAGGTCTTTAACTATACATCTTTTAAATGCTGCAAAAATCTTGATCCCCAGACACTGGAAAGCAAAACACACCCCTATGATTACCAAATGGTTCGGTATGGTTGAAGAAATCTATAAAGTGGAAGAAACGGTAGCTATTTCCAGGGAGTCTACAGAGAAATTCCATAAAATGTAGTCACCTTGGCTGGTAATCTGTTACTCCAAACAATATATACAGTTAGACACAGGTTGAAACTCCAACATCTAGATGTCTCACCGGAAACGTATAAATACTATGGGGATATCCTGCTCCCGGAACTGTTGAAGGTTTTAGGGGGGGCAATGGAGGTGGGTTATCTCCCTGAGTCAATGAGAGAAGCTACCATCATCGTACTTCATAAGGAAGGGAAAGATCCCCTAGATGCCGCTTCGTATAGGCCAATCTCCCTTTTGTGCACGGATGCAAAAATTCTAGCTAAAGTTATCTCAGCTAGAATGGATAAAGTTATTTCAAAATTGGTCCACCCTGATCAGTCTGGGTTCATAGCAAACCGATCAACCAGTACAAATATAAGGAGAGCTTTTTTAAATCTTCAAACGCCAACAGATAATATAGGGTCGAAGGCGATATTATCATTGGATGTGACTAAAGCCTTCGACTCTATAGAGTGGGAATACATTTGGCGTATACTGGAAGAGTTTGGATTTGGACCCACGCTGATCGGGTGGATCAAGATGCTCTATGACAGACCAGTAGCTAGATTAAAAATTAACAATAGATTTTCAAATCAAATAAAATTGGAAAGGGGAACCAGGCAGGGGTGCCCTTTATCGCCCTTGCTCTTTGCGCTAGCTATGGAGCCCCTTGCGGAGTACATCAGAAGGAGCCCTGACATTGTAGGTTTCCGTAGGATCTCAGGAGAAGAGCATATAGCATTATATGCTGATGATATATTGCTCTTCCTGGGGGACATAGAACACTCATTGGAGGAAGCAATGAAAGCTGTGGAGAGGTTTGGTAGTTTCACGGGTCTAGAGATCAACTGGACGAAGTCAGAGCTCCTTCCGATGGCCGAAATAAGGGAAGGGATGCTAAGGAATAGCCCTAAATTAGCAGTCGTAGATTCCCTTAAATATTTAGGGATCAGGATAACAAGAGACCCCAATCAATACTTGCATAATAATCTGATACCAATATTGGGGAAGTTTAGGGAGAAAATTAAAACATGGAAATCCCTCCCCCTGTCTAGTGCCGGTAGATGTTCATTAATAAAAATGATTTGGCTGCCCCAACTGTTGTATGTGCTCCATAATGCCCCCATATGGATCCCCAGAAAATGGTTTGATAAAATCGAGAGTCTATTTAGGGAATTGGTGTGGAAGGGGGGACAGGCAAGAATACGGCTTCGGACTCTGCAACTCCCTTCAGGGGAAGGGGGTCTTGCACTGCCCAATCCTGAGATATACTATTTAGCGTCTCAGTTACAACAATTAGTGGGATGTTGTGCCCAAGAGGGAGGGTCCCCTAATGGAAAAATTCTTTTGACAGGCGCGCTACACGAGACCATAATAGAAACTTTAGAGGCAGGGTCGTTTGGGGCTAAGAACCCAACAACAAAAATGGTCAGTAAAGTTTGGAAAGTCGTCAAAAAAAAGTTAAAATATATGGAGACTAACATATATACCCCAATCTGGAACAATAGCAACCTACAGGAATTACGTATAATGGGGAAAATCAGGGAGTGGGAAAATAGGGGAATTAAAAAAGTGAGCCAAATATACGATGGTCAGGCCATAAAAAAATTCGAAGTACTAAAAAGGGAATTTGATATCCCCCAGAATACACAGTTTAGTTATCTTCAAATAAGCCATGCCCTAGAAGCCCAGTTTCGAAACCAACCTATGGTATGGGAGGAACTACCAGTGCTACAGGTTATTGGGGAGCCAGGATCCACTAAAGGATTAATATCTGTGATATATAAACTACTGAACAGAGGGACCCTAGGCGAAGTAAAGCTGCTGGAGGTAAAAAAAAAATGGGAACAGGATCTAGGTGCCATTCCACAGGGACAATGGAAGAGAATACTAGAACTAGCCCCGATGATATCGGTTTCGCCCGCCCAGAAATTCTCACATCTGATGCTACTCAACAGAGCGTATTATACACCAAAGCTGTTATGTAAATTTGGAAGAAGGCCTAATGATAAGTGTCCGAGGTGCCAGGGGCAGGGGGACCTGGTCCATATGGTATGGAGATGCCCCAAGCTCTTCCGGTACTGGGAAGGGGTGACAAAAGTATTGAAGAGCATATTTAAAAAAGAAGTGGAAAGGGAAGTGGTACTTTGTATCCTGGGGTATAGACAGGAAAAGGGTGAAACAAAAAGTACAACAGTGGCAATATTAAGGGGCATGTATCAGGCCAGGAAGATGATAATGATGAGATGGCAATCACAGATGCCACCCACAGTAAAGAATTGGATCGATATAATGAATGAAACCCTCCCGAAGGAGAGAGCCGCGTACATAAAGAGATATAATATGAAAGAATTTGATAGGATGTGGAGACCATGGATAGAGGGAATACACCAGATACAGCTGGAATAGAGGGGGGGTGGGGGGGGGAGGGGAGGCGGGAAAGGGGGGATAATGAGACAGGAGTAAATCCAGGCAATATTACTCAAAAAGCGGCTCCCTCCTTTTTAGTGGAGGGAATATAGAGTGCTCTTTTTTTATCTTCATAAAGAGATATACCTATGTGTTAAGTACAAAATGTATGTAAAAAAGATACTGGTCCTGGAATATTGTGTTGAGGTGTAAACATGTTTTATAGATGGAAAAACTAATAAAGATTATAATTAAAAAAAAAAAAGATGTCTCACATATCCCCATTGGTTAACTACTGCCTGATTACTTTCTTATTAAATATTTTTACTCCACTTAATTGTGTTGGGTCTTGCGAATATATTGCTGGACCATACTGACCTCTGTCACCCTCACTAAGAACCTTTATTGATTCTTCCTATGTCCTTGTTCTATCTTACAAAATTGCCTTACTCTTCTGTTTTTATACATGCATGGTTAAATTAATATTTCTTTAAATACCCCACAATATATGATGCTTTTCTGATGTAAATCTAAGCTTGCAGTTCTTTTTGTGTGGTTATGTATTAAAATATCATATATGTCATGTATAAGAATGTTTCTACGATTTCTTCATTTTGGATTTCCTCTTTTGCTTCAATAAACATTTTATTGCAACAAAAAAGAACAGTACAAGTCCTATGTCACAGCACTGGAGACCAGGGATATAGCAGAGAAGACAACAGTGTCCCTAATCTGTCCCTCCTTTTCGGAAACCTTTGCCTAGGGCTACTATGTTGGCCCTACCCAGCATGGTATCTATCCCTATTTTAGCCACTTTGCAAATGAGCACCAGCTACTAATTATTAGTATTGCCCACGCTAAAGTTTGCCACTGAGGTCATCCAGTGCTGCAGTATCCAATCAGACCACTGCTTCCCTGGTGACAACAATATTCCTCTCATTCTCCACTCCCTCTGTAAAGTGGTCAGCAACACAATGCCACCTACAGAGGGAAGGATATATGAGACCTTTATTGCCATCACTCCACCCTATTGAGAGTTTACTTTATATCATCCAAGGGGACCTGTTTAAAAAGTCACTGTGTATGTAACTGAATTCATCTTGATATCAACTTCTTATGATCCCCTGTAAAGCAGAACTCAATATGAGGAAGGGATGGACAGCACTATGGGAAAATTAGGTGCTGATTGCGCAAGAGCTGACAAGGAACACGTTGACAGGATCAGAAAACAGATTGATGATCTGATCAGTGTGCTGCTGTTCCCTCATTGTCCTAAAATTGGGGGCAAGGCAGTGACTAAGGTGTACTGCTTAACTGAAGTAGAGAAAAGTCAGGTTATCAGGCTGACTTGTAGGCAGGTGGAGTTTGGTAGGGGTCCCCTTAAGCCTGGACACACACAAAGGGAGGCCTGCTGTCAGCGGTCATGCTTTCCCTTGGGGAAGAGGCTGATGAGACATCAAAAGACTGAAAAAGGTAGAGAATGGATCTTGCAGAGGAATAGGGGTAGAGCCTTGGTGTGTCCCCTAGTTCTCCCCATCAGAAGATCAAAAAAAGCAAAGGAACTTACAGCCCTAGGAGTAAGAGAGACAGGATAGAGTACACACCCTATACTTGGCATATTTGTTAGGATTGGCTGTTGCGAATTTGCAAGGCGTGCCTCAGGCCAAGGAATCACATGGGAGGGGGGCCTCCAGTCAGTAGTGGCTACCTGATTTATAGCTGAGTGAAAAGAAAGTGGGACCATAAAATATAAAGTTTTTAAAAGAGAGGAGCGCAACACTTGGAGATGCCCTTTTGCATCAAGCACCTGTGAGGCGGGTGGCTATGAAGAGGGCTGGTGTTGCATTTTCCAAGCTGCATGTTGGTCTTCGGTTCTGGCCAGCAGAGCGGAGTGCTTCTTCTGCTCTGTGGGCTATGTCAGATTCTTGGCATGTAGGACCCTGCTGTTTGAGTTAATGCTGTCCAATATGTCTCTGGCACTTAAAATGAGCTTTAGCGTACCAAGCAGCTGAACTGTTTGCAGTACAGCTTTAAGCACCTTGATTTTATATTTTGACATTTTGAGCAGTATACAATACTACACTGTACACCTCGAAGAGAAAAAATATATACTCACAGAAACATTTTCAAAAAAAGTTATATTTTATAAAGAACATGTCATGAGATTATCAGTCCTATTTCCTTCTTCTGAATATTCTAAATTGAGAAAAGATAAAATCTGATTAGTTGCTAGGGGTTACTACAACGTTGCTATTTTCTCTTTGCACGTCTATCAAACAACCATAATAATTATTTTGTTTATCAGGATTGATACCATTTTTGAGTTTTATCAACTCAGTTGATCCAACCCTGACTGGATCCAATTCATGAGGAACTAAGTTGTAAAGAATTTAATGGGTTAGTGAAGTGTCCAGAGTGAACATTTATTGGAATTTATTGGTATCTTAGTACTCAATGAGCTTGGCCTAGTACATCATGTCTCTGATAAAACCTGAACCTTTTAGGACCATACCACGGACTATCAGGAGCCTTTGGAAATAACAGCTTTCAATTTTATTAATGTGAGATTGATATTGCATTTCTTTAGATCTAGTTGTCATTGATCTGGAAATATCTGCAAACAGACATTGAGGTAATTTTTTTATATTAAGCACAGTAATTTTCCTGGCACTGTCAGGAAGTGCAGAACATCTAATAGAATATGAACAGTAAAAAATCTCTCCAGGCCAAAACTTAGTCCTAGCCAGCAAACAGAACCTGAAAGAGGCATTTGTACTGAGAGAAATATAGAGACTGATATTGCTGGTCATTTTTTGAAAGTGTCTATACTAACAGCAATACTTTCTGAGTTACGAACCTGAAACAGGGAAGTTAACCACTTGCCGACCGGCTCACACGATATACGCCAGCAAAGCGGCACGTTCCTGCAAAACAACGTATGGGTACGTTGTCCCCTTTAAGAGCCTCCAGAGGTGCAAGTCCGCTGCACGGCAGGAGACCCTGTCAGAACACAGCAGCTCAGAGGGGAAGATTGCTGTATTACTGTCGGATCATTAATACAGCAGCTCTGACCGGAGCTGTCAGTTTTTTCCATTCACCCCGCTGGGTTTGCATACATTTGCAAATATATGTGAAGCTGCACTGCCACATCAAGGTGTCCCCATGAAATGTGGTCCGTGACTATATAAATATCAACACTGAGAAACAGTGGACTACCTATGCCTCCCAACTTTATGAGATGGAACGAGGGACACCTATTAGCAAAAAAATGTATGCATAGGAAGCACCCCCTGCCAATTAAAGGAGAATTACTGTGTGTATATATATATATATATATATATATATATATAAAAAAAAAGATTAGTTAAACCCACAAGTGCTTTTTTTTTTTTTACCACTACTATTCCTTTAGGCTACATGCACACAGACGTTTTTACAGCCGCTTTTTTGAGCGTTTTTTGCAGCTTAAAAACGCCTGTCCATGTTAGTCTATCGCTTCATGCCCACCTAGGCGTTTTTGAGCTGCAAATGGCATAGGCGTTTTTAAGCTGTAAAAAAAAACAGGACCAGTGCGTTCTGAGGCTCCAGCGTTAGAGCTGTAAAAACGTCAGATGCCGGCAAAAGGTGTTAAACGCAAATTAACGCTGTGTTAAGCCTCGTTCGGCATTTCTGTCTCTATTCAAAATCAATGGTTCCCTATGGGAGCCCATTGATTTGAATAGAGGTCGCACCAGAAGTCGGATCAAGATGATCCGACTTGCAGTGTGACTTGTGCGCTGACAATCTTGAAGGGGAACCCCGTGAAAAAAAAATAATAAAAAAAAAAATGTGCGTGAGCCCCCCCCCCAAGATGATACCAGACCCTTCAGTCTGGTATGGATCTTAAGGGGAACCCCCCACACCTGAAAAAATGGCGTGGGGTCCCCCCCAAGATCGATACCAGACCCTTATCCGATAACGTAACCCGGGAGGTTAGGAAAGGGGGCGACCGCTGCCCCCCTCCTCCTGGACCATACCAAGCCACATGCTCTCAACATGGGGGGGTTTGTGCTTTGGGGTAGGGGGACCCTGCGCCCCCCACCCCAAAGCACCTTGTCCCCATCATACCCCTACCCATTCACCTGGGGGAAAAGTGTCAATAAAAAAAACACACTACACAGGTTTTTAACGTAATTTATTAGGCAGCTCCGGGGGTCTTCTTCCGACTTCGGGGGTCTCTTCTGACTTCTCTGTCCTCTTCTCCCGCTCTCTGGTGTCTTCTCCTGCCCTCTGGTGCCTTCTGCTGGGCTCCTCCGCTATCTTCTTCCAGCTTTTTTACTAGCGTTGGCCCGGTCTTCTTTCCTCTTCTATCTTCTGATGTTGACACTACGCTCTCTCCCACTGTAATGCAGTGTACGCGCTGCTCATCGATTTATAAAGGCATGGGGCGAGAAGACACCGGAGAGCAGAAGAAGAGGCTGGAGAAGTCGGAAGAGACCCCCCAAGTCGGAAGAAGACCACCAGAGCTGCCTAATAAATTACGTTAAAAACCTGTGTAGTGTGTTTTTTTTTTATTGACCCTTTTCCCCCACGTGAATGGGTAGGGGTACAATGTAGCGCTTACTCATTTACATAGGGTGGGGTGCCGGAATTTTGGGGCCCCCTTAGTAAAGGGGGATCCCAGATTCCGATAAGCCCCCCCGCCCGCAGACCCTGACAACCACCGGGCAAGGGTTGTCGGGAAGAGGCCCTTGTCCTCATCAACATGGGGACAAGGTACTTTGGGGTGGGGGGTGCCCCCCCTGCCCCAAAGCACGAACCCCCCCATGTTGAGGGCATGTGGTTTGGTATGGTCCAGGAGGGGGGTGCTTGCTCGCCCCCCTTTCCTGACCTACCGGGCTGCGTGCTTGGATAAGGGTCTGGTATGGATCGTAGGGGGGGATCCCCACACCATTTTTTTCGGTGTGGGGGTTCCCCTTAAGATCCATAACAGACCGAAGGGTCTGGTATTGTCTTTGGGGGAACCTCACGCAAATGTTTTTTTAAATTTTCACGGGGGGTACCCCTTCAAGATTCTCAGCACACAAGTCGCACCGCAAATCGGATCATCTTGATCTGACTTCTGGTGCGACTTCTATTCAAATAAATGGGCTCCCATAGGGAACCATTGGTTTTTGAATAGAGACAGAGAAACGCATCTGTAAGCTAGCGCGGCTTAACGTGCAGTAAATTCAATGCAAAACGCGGAAAAAAAATTGTTTTTAACGCTGCTTTTTTCCTGGCGTCTGTACTAGCTTTACAGCCCGTTTTTTAAAATGTCCGTGTGCAGGTAGCCTTATACTGGCTTTTGAAATTTACAATTACAGCAATTTAGAATTTGGATGAAAGGTTTAGCACTGGGAAACACTTAAAAAAAAAAAAAAAGTGCATTTTATATACAACTATATTGTTCAGACCAAAATGAGGGACAAATGAGGATGAAAAAGGAACAGACGGACTTTGTTCCAAATCAGGGACAGTCTCTCTAAATCAGGGACAGTTGGGAGCTGTGGACTATCTATCTATCTATCTATCTATCTATCTATCTTTCTATCTTTCTATCGTTAAAAGATCATAGTAGGGGTATTTAAAACAAAGTAGATAGATAGATAGATATCTACTTTGTTTTAAATACCCCTACTATGATCTTTTACCTCACTCATGCTGCACATGTGCATTTGAACTAATGATTGTGAATTTACATCTCCATACCCTGTCCCAGAGTGCAAATAAAACTTCCACCAATATGAAATTCCAGTTTAGCCAGTCAACTATTTTTATGATTCTTTTGCCCTGATCTGACATACACAGTCAGATAGTTGTCTGAAAGGATTGTATTGGCCCATACCAAATATGTTGTACCTCTTCACCCTTTGTAGATCTGTGTGGCAGTAGAAATGAATGAAAATAAGAAAATAAGTGTGGAATTCACGCAAAACACTCTAAATACAGAATGTAACAAATGTCAGTTAAAACAACCGTTATGAAGAATAAAAAAATGCTGAACTAATTGTGGACAATTATTAAGCGGAGCAAGGCGTGTCGGACCACCCTGCTCTCCAGTCTTTAGGACGTAGGCTAGACCACACACCTAGAGGGCATGACGAGCTTAGAAGAGCATGCAATTATGAGAACAACGACTTGCTGCCTCCATTCACAGCTAACAATGGCCCCAGCAGGTTGTACACATGACTAATTGCTTCCTTAAATCAGGGCGGTTATGCTGAACTTACTCTGCACTGTTGGTCTGTACATTCACCATTTTGGATCTATAGCTTATATTACTTAATACATATCATTCAGAAAGTACCAGATTTGTGGCTTATTTCTTGAGCTTTGATTTTATGTAATTGATGTTGGTTTTTAGAAGGAAATACTTTTTAATATTTTTTATAGACAAATGACTGACTCATACATTCCTTTAAAGCTGAACTCCAGGCATTACAAAAAATGCACTAATGTTTTCATTAAAAAATAGTTGGTGCAACTAGTATTATGTTGTAAAACACTGCACAATCTGTTGGCGCTATATAAATCCTGTATAATAATAATAATGACTAGCCTCTAATACCTTGAAAAGCTGGAATTGGAGTGAAAGAGAAGGGATAATGCTCTAAGCCAGTAGAGAGATGATCTTATCAGCTGCTCTTTCACTGCCCAATTAACATACTGGAGAATTTTTCTTGACCAAGTTGTGCTGCTGCTACAGTGGAGGTCAAGGATTTGGCAAAGTTGTCCTTTAAGAACAATTGCAAGAGGTTATTCCAGAATTACTGTACTTTTCCAGCTAAAGAAGTTGCCCATATACACATCATTTTTTTTTTTTCAGCCTGCAGTTGACTAAAAAGAAATAAAGCATCCTGCCATCTATGATAAACAGCGTGCGTGGACAAATATCCCTTGTAGGTTATTGACTTTTGAATACCTGAACAGTGCCTAGATCTGATTGGATGCAGGCACTGTTTTGGCCAGCAATTTTTCACCTCGGTTTTTACATTTTTAATTCTAAGGATGTTGGCCAAATTGATGCCAATGGCAATACCCACTGATCACATTTTTGCTGGTTCGTTAGCTAAAGTTTTACCAGGAGAGTAGGCTGCCTGTCGTGTCAATATGTAAAAGCAGGGGTCGCCAAACTTTCTGTTTCAATCGTTTTTATTGATATATCAAATATAAAGGAAAAAGTACAATCATCTAAATACAAGATAGTCAAAAATAAACATCAGCGTGGTAGAATTATCTATAGAAAGAACCATCTAACCACATTTTTTTTTAATACAAACTGCAACTAAGAGATTGTTGCAAAGGATCATATATTTAAGAGACATCTTTAACATAAGCAAAAAGGAGTGGAGAAAAGTACAATAAAGAAAGAAAAGAAAAGAAAATAATTGAAAATAGAGAGTACTGAAAAAATAAGTAACAATATGCAAGAAATATTTAACAGATAATAAACAATTTGATAAATAGTCTATCCAGGATTTCCATACTTTGTCAAAAGAACATTGTTTGTCTAGTAATATTGCTGTAAGACGTTCATTAATCATTATAAATTACTTTTTTTTTCAGCAATTTAATGGGAACAGTAGGAGATTACCAGGATTTGACTATTGCAATTCTAGCAGCAGTAAAGATGAATGCTATACATTTTCTCGTATGTCCCAGAGAATTTTCAATAGGGCTTCCCAACAATGCTTGTTTAGGAGATTTAATAAGGTTAATTTGGGAAATATTTGGCTATTCTAATCGGTACCATATACCACCTTAGTAATACTTTATAATTAGCTTCTATCAGGGAAGTATTAATATAGGATTTAGAGGCATATTGTGCTAACTTGAACCACTCATCAGTCAAAATTGTTTCATCCAGATCTTGTTCCCATTTGTGCATATAAAATAATTTTTCTGAATTAGAAATCAAAATAGAAAAACTTTTGAATTGTGACCAGTAAGTTTATCAAAGCTCTACATAAGCATTCCATTGAAGTGGAAGAAGTCAGATCAGGTAAAGTCTGTATATAATGTGAAATCAGGAAATAATGTTGCATCTCAGAATCAGGAAATTGAAATTTCTCTCTGGGTGTTTGAATTGTTAAAATACTCCTATAGTCATAAAAAGCAGCAATTCGTAATAAGCCTTTATTCGTCCACCAAGAAAAAACAAATGGATTGGGATCCGGGGCGAATTAAGTATTAACGATTAAGGGAGCTAAAGGAACATAGGGAGAAATAAATTTATGAGCTTTACTTAGTCTGTCCCATAAATTTAAAGAAAAGGAAAGTGTATGACACATTATAGGTGGTCTATTTTTGTTTTGTAACCATATTAAATGGCTAATTGGTTTCGATGAATAAAGAGAAAATTCAGTTTTCATGCACGAGGGTTGTGGTGACTTTGAAAACGGACTAGTTGAGCCAACTGTGTCGCATGAAAGTATTTGACTAAATCCGGTAGTCCCAAACCTCCTTGCAATCTTGGTGCATTTAATGTGTGTGTATTCACTCTGGGTTTTTTATTCACCCAGATAAAGTTTGATATTTTCCGTTGGAGTAATTTAAGATCAGGCATATGGATCGAAATAGGTAATGTTCTGAACAAATATAATAATTTTAATAAGATATTAATTTTGATTGTGTATAGTCTACCGAACCATGAAGGTGCCCAGCGTTGAAGATCTAATGATAGTTATTTATATAATGGAGGATAATTGGCTTTATATAAGTTGTGAAGGGAAGGCGTAAGAAAAATTCCCAGATATGCAAGAGTTTCCTTTTGCCATTTAAAGAGGAATGATTTTTGTATCGTTTGGACGGTATCTGTATTAAGAGTGATGTTTAAGGCCCTGATTTCGAGTTATTACGGTTAAGACCAGAAATGTCAGTAAAGTATTGCAATCTTCGGTATAGATTGGGTAGCGAAGTTATTGGGGAGGAGAGGAGCATTAGAATATCGTCTGCAAAAAGGGCACATTTATGTTCTCTGTCACCACAATATATGCTTTTAGTATCAGGGTGATTTCTGATTTTTATTGCTAAGGGTTCCAATGCCAAGATAAACAATATGGGAGAAAGGGGGCATCCTTGTCGCGTACCAAATATTTATGATTTGTGAACTATAACCTTTTACAATAAGTTTGGCTGTCGGTTTACTGTATAAGGTCTGTGGTATAGTCAAGAAATTGTGACCAAACCCAAAGCGTTCTAATGTATAAAATATGTAGTCCCAGGACACAGAGTCAAAAGCCTTATGAAGATACAATGATAATAGCATTCCCTTCCGCATGCCATAGTTGTCCCAATTAGAGTATAGCGTCAAAATTATATTTATTAGTCTCCGGATCTGATAAGGAGCTTGTCTAGTAGGAACAAATCCAACCTGATCCGGATGTATATAATGAGATAAAAATTTGTTTAATGTTGTTGCTAACACTTTAGTTAATATCTTAAGGTCCACATTAATAAGCAAAAAAGTGCGCATGCTCACGGGCCCCGGGATTGGATATGTTCTGAATGGCTCCCCCATATCACTACCCTTTTCAAGCTAATAATAAGCGATCCGGATACCCGGGAACGGTAGATTATATCTCCCTTCGGACTGGGAACATTACCATGCAGCGCAGAAATACAGGAGTGGTGAAAAACAAGCCACCCAAATTGTCTTAATCTACGCATTCAGTACCTCAGCAGTCTCCTTTACCTAAGATGGCGGCATGGACAGTGACTCCACATGAAGCCGTGTCACTGAATCTGTCTGTTTCAGCTCATATATTGACTGCTTCTTACACTCACCAGAGTCCTTTTTCTTCCCCATCCTTGACTAATTCTCCTCAGATTCCAAGTGCTGAAATGATCCAGCTCCCTCCTTCTTCAGCTTCTTAAAGTGGTGATGTAATCAATACAGTTTCTCTTGCTTCTTATGTACATATTATCACTGCTGAATTGAAATCTGACTTACAAAATATTGGTGAACGTTTAGATACTATTAAATCTAAAATGGACAACACAGTGCAGAGTGTGAACCAGAACGAGGATTACTCGAACCAGTGTTGGATTTGGAAGATGAGATACATATATTGCTACAGGATCTGATCCCCGATATTTCACCTTACCATCTTGAAATCGACAGAGTACATCATGCCCTGACAGCCCCTAGATCGAATTGGCTTACCCAGAGATATCATAGTAAAATAAATTTTTTACAATATTAAGGAGAAATTAATGTCTGCTGCCAGGCTCAAATATGACATCAAACTCCTGGGTCATAACATTCAGATATTTGCAGATATCTCTCAATTAACCATTCAAAAAAGACGATTGCTAAAACCATTACTAACTAACTTGACCGATCATCAATTTAAATATCGCTGGTCATTTACCTTCCGCATGTCCTTTTTTTACATGTGTAAATCTCACTCCTTCGCCACTTTTCAGGAAGGAGAAGATGTTTTACTCGGCCTGGGTCTCATCTCTAATGATTCTTCTATGAGGATTCAAGTTCGCCCACTCTAACCCCTGTGGTCCAAACAAGGTGGTTCTTAATCCAAGCAAATCCATCCTTCTACTGGTTGATTTGGATGATCATCAATTCTTCCATTTATTGATACAACTTATTAACTAATAGTTTGATTCTTCCGATTTTTACAGGTCACCCCCTCCAGCTATTTGGGTCTTGACCGATTATTCTGATTTATTTGCTTTTGTTTATCAGTTAAGTTTAATCTTATATTATACATAGTTATATTATTTTAATTCTTAGGATTTTGTCTGTTTTGGGAATTATCTGCTTCCTTTATACATTTTATAAAGTGTGGACACTTTGGTGTGGACATGCATGTCATTTCTTTTTTTTAATTGGAAAAAGACAACTTTATTTGGATATGATTCATTTTACAAAGCAATCACTTGGATAAAGTAATAAACAATACATTACACCAAACACTTTGTGTGAGTTTCATTGTACAAACGTTATAAGGCACAAGTGTGTGAAAGTATATACAGTACATCAATTGCATAAGAGACTTCCTGTGGTTCTGTTACCAATATATTCCCGAATGGAGATTTCCATGCTTGATACCTACATAAGACAACATCTTACTATTTTTATCTAGGCAGGCCTTTCTGTGGGGTTTGGGGGATTTTCAGGTACAAGCTTCCCCATCCTCCAGCCACTTTTGAGTGCTTATTATGAGCAACAACCTCTATGTGTATAGACAAATTTTTTATATGGTATTGCATCATTAACATCCTTCTTCCATTGACATATGGAGGGGGGCGAGGCCTGCATCCATACCTTGGCTCTTACCTTACGTGCCATAAACAGAGTTTCTACGTCTGGTATAAGTCCACGCATGCCATTTCTAAGTGAGCTTACCGTGACTTGATTGAGAGCGGTAACCTCACACCAATTTATGGGAATGTTTTTTTCCCAAAAGTTGAGGGTCTATGTATTTACACCTTTTGATACTATACTGATTTTTGTGTTTTGTTTTTTTACTAACCTTTACCTATTCTTTTCTTTCCTATTATTACTTTGCTTGAGTACACCATCCTTGTTATATTATTATCCAAGATATTTAATGAAATTATACACACGTTGCTGTAGATTTTTTTATACGAGTACAGCACATTGAACTTTCATGTTAATTGCTCCTTCCTACAAATTTAACATATTAACACACAATGTACAAGGCTTTAATTCCCCGACTAAAAGCACAACAGAATTTCAGTACTACCATAAGTTGGGTATAGATTTATTATTCCTACAAGAAACTACAAGAAACTCACTTTTGCCAAACTTCAACCCCTAAATACCTACATGCCAAATATCCCACATTCTATCTCTCTAATGGACCATAGAAGAAAAGAGATGTGGCAATATGTATAGCTAAACATGTCCCTTTTAATCCTACTGTAGTACTTAAAGATGAGGATGGGAGATATGTTATGGTAGTTGGTAAAATGTATGAACAGACCATTACTCTGATCTCCTATTATGCTCCGAATGTAGGTCAGGTGAATTTTTTTGAATCTGTGCTAAATATTATGATGCCCTATATAGATGGTCGTGTTTTTTTAGGAGGAGATAGTAACATGCCTCTAGATCAGGGGTCTCCAAACCCCGGCCCGCGGGCCACACCCGGCCCGCTTGTATGTTTTATCCGGCCCGCGGCTCTTTCAGATACTGCCGAGCCTGCAGGCACAGAACTGGCGGTCTGCTTGCTCCCGCTCCGCCCGCTGTTCTCAGCAGGAAGTCCGGACAAACATCTGACACAGCCTCACCCCCGCACGCTATGCCACTCGTGCGAGTGAAGAATGCAGGCAGGGCAATGTGTGTACCGCTGTCAGAGCGGATACAACGAGGCAGTGGATGAAGAAGCGGTGGGCAGATTCCCATGTGTGCAAGGAGGAGGCGGGGCCCCGCTGTTAGGCAGCTCAGAGGTGTGGGCTGGCTGAGCGTGCTGGAATAGTTTAGCTGGAGGTCTTGTCATGTCTGCCCCAGATTCCCACTCATCTGAAGGAGGAGCTGCCACATTACTGGAAGGAATTTTGTGCAGGACTGGTGATTTGAGCAATTGGTAAACCCAAGGTGTGTGCGATGGTGGAGGGGGGGGGGGTTCTGGGGTGTGTGTTAGGGGAGAGGTATGGGGGGGTGTGATCAGAGTGGAAAGGTATGGGTGTGTGATAAGACTGTGGGTATCAGGGGGTGTAATCAAGGTGGGGGAATCTGGGGGTGAGGGTTGGGGAGAAGTATGTTTGTGGGGGGGGGGTGTGATCAGAGTGGAGCAATATGAGGGGGAGTGATCAGAGTGGGGAGATATGGGGGGTGTAATCAGGGTGGGGGAATATGGGGGGGTGTGTTAGGGGAGAGGTATGTTTGTGTGTGTATGTATGGGAGGGGTGCGATCAGAGTGGAGCAATATGGGGGGGGGGTTGATCAGAGTGGAGAGATATGGGAGGGGGGATCAGAGGGGAGAGATATGGGAGGGGGGATCAGAGTGGAGAGATATGGGAGGGGGGATCAGAGGGGAGAGATATGGGAGGGGGATCAGAGTGGAGAGATATGGGAGGGGGGATCAGAGTGGAGAGATATGGGAGGGGGGATCAGAGTGGAGAGATATGGGAGGGGGGATCAGAGTGGAGAGATATGGGAGGGGGGATCAGAGTGGAGAGATATGGGAGGGGGGATCAGAGTGGAGAGATATGGGAGGCGGGGTGATCAGAGTGGAGAGATATGGGAGGGGGTGATCAGAGTGGAGAGATATGGGAGGGGGGATCAGAGTGGAGAGATATGGGAGGGGGGTTGATCAGAGTGGAGAGATATGGGAGGGGGGTTGATCAGAGTGGAGAGATATGGGAGGGGGTTGATCAGAGTGGAGAGATATGGGAGGGGGTTGATCAGAGTGGAGAGATATGGGAGGGGGTTGATCAGAGTGGAGAGATATGGGAGGGGGTTGATCAGAGTGGAGAGATATGGGAGGGGGTTGATCAGAGTGGAGAGATATGGGAGGGGGTTGATCAGAGTGGAGAGATATGGGAGGGGGTTGATCAGAGTGGAGAGATATGGGAGGGGGTTGATCAGAGTGGAGAGATATGGGAGGGGGGTTGATCAGAGTGGAGAGATATGGGAGGGGGTTGATCAGAGTGGAGAGATATGGGAGGGGGTTGATCAGAGTGGAGAGATATGGGAGGGGGGTTGATCAGAGTGGAGAGATATGGGAGGGGGGTTGATCAGAGTGGAGAGATATGGGAGGGGGGTGATCAGAGTGGAGAGATATGGGAGGGGGGGTGATCAGAGTGGAGAGATATGGGAGGGGGGTGATCAGAGTGGAGAGATATGGGGGGGGGTTGATCAGAGTGGAGAGATATGGGAGGGGGGTTGATCAGAGTGGAGAGATATGGGAGGGGGTGATCAGAGTGGAGAGATATGGGAGGGGGGGGTGATCAGAGTGGAGAGATATGGGAGGGGAGGTGATCAGAGTGGAGAGATATGGGAGGGGAGGTGATCAGAGTGGAGAGATATGGGAGGGGGGGTTGATCAGAGTGGAGAGATATGGGAGGGGGTTGATCAGAGTGGAGAGATATGGGAGGGGGGGTGATCAGAGTGGAGAGATATGGGAGGGGGGTGATCAGAGTGGAGAGATATGGGAGGGGAGGTGATCAGAGTGGAGAGATATGGGAGGGGGGTTGATCAGAGTGGAGAGATATGGGAGGGGGTTGATCAGAGTGGAGAGATATGGGAGGGGGGTTGATCAGAGTGGAGAGATATGGGAGGGGGGTGATCAGAGTGGAGAGATATGGGAGGGGAGGTGATCAGAGTGGAGAGATATGGGAGGGGGGTGATCAGAGTGGAGAGATATGGGAGGGGGGGTGATCAGAGTGGAGAGATATGGGAGGGGGGTGATCAGAGTGGAGAGATATGGGAGGGGAGGTGATCAGAGTGGAGAGATATGGGAGGGGGGGTGATCAGAGTGGAGAGATATGGGAGGGGAGGTGATCAGAGTGGAGAGATATGGGAGGGGGGTGATCAGAGTGGAGAGATATGGGAGGGGGGGTGATCAGAGTGGAGAGATATGGGAGGGGGGTGATCAGAGTGGAGAGATATGGGAGGGGGGGTGATCAGAGTGGAGAGATATGGGAGGGGGGTGATCAGAGTGGAGAGATATGGGAGGGGGGTGATCAGAGTGGAGAGATATGGGAGGGGGGTGATCAGAGTGGAGAGATATGGGAGGGGGTTGATCAGAGTGGAGAGATATGGGAGGGGGGTGATCAGAGTGGAGAGATATGGGAGGGGGGTTGATCAGAGTGGAGAGATATGGGGGGGGGTTGATCAGAGTGGAGAGATATGGGAGGGGGTTGATCAGAGTGGAGAGATATGGGAGGGGGGTTGATCAGAGTGGAGAGATATGGGAGGGGGGTTGATCAGAGTGGAGAGATATGGGGGGGGGTTGATCAGAGTGGAGAGATATGGGAGGGGGTTGATCAGAGTGGAGAGATATGGGAGGGGGTTGATCAGAGTGGAGAGATATGGGAGGGGGGTTGATCAGAGTGGAGAGATATGGGAGGGGGGTGATCAGAGTGGAGAGATATGGGAGGGGGGTTGATCAGAGTGGAGAGATATGGGAGGGGGGTTGATCAGAGTGGAGAGATATGGGAGGGGGGGTGATCAGAGTGGAGAGATATGGGAGGGGGGGTGATCAGAGTGGAGAGATATGGGAGGGGGGTGATCAGAGTGGAGAGATATGGGGGGGGGTGATCAGAGTGGAGAGATATGGGAGGGGAGGTGATCAGAGTGGAGAGATATGGGAGGGGGGGTGATCAGAGTGGAGAGATATGGGAGGGGGGTTGATCAGAGTGGAGAGATATGGGAGGGGGTTGATCAGAGTGGAGAGATATGGGAGGGGGGGGTGATCAGAGTGGAGAGATATGGGAGGGGAGGTGATCAGAGTGGAGAGATATGGGAGGGGAGGTGATCAGAGTGGAGAGATATGGGAGGGGAGTTGATCAGAGTGGAGAGATATGGGAGGGGGGTTGATCAGAGTGGAGAGATATGGGAGGGGGGGTGATCAGAGTGGAGAGATATGGGAGGGGAGGTGATCAGAGTGGAGAGATATGGGAGGGGAGGTGATCAGAGTGGAGAGATATGGGAGGGGGGGTGATCAGAGTGGAGAGATATGGGAGGGGGGTGATCAGAGTGGAGAGATATGGGAGGGGGGTGATCAGAGTGGAGAGATATGGGAGGGGAGGTGATCAGAGTGGAGAGATATGGGGGGGGGTGATCAGAGTGGAGAGATATGGGAGGGGGTGATCAGAGTGGAGAGATATGGGAGGGGAGGTGATCAGAGTGGAGAGATATGGGAGGGGGGGTGATCAGAGTGGAGAGATATGGGAGGGGGGTGATCAGAGTGGAGAGATATGGGAGGGGAGGTGATCAGAGTGGAGAGATATGGGAGGGGGGTTGATCAGAGTGGAGAGATATGGGAGGGGGTTGATCAGAGTGGAGAGATATGGGAGGGGGGTTGATCAGAGTGGAGAGATATGGGAGGGGGTTGATCAGAGTGGAGAGATATGGGAGGGGGTTGATCAGAGTGGAGAGATATGGGGGGGGGGTTGATCAGAGTGGAGAGATATGGGAGGGGGTTGATCAGAGTGGAGAGATATGGGAGGGGGTTGATCAGAGTGGAGAGATATGGGAGGGGGGGTGATCAGAGTGGAGAGATATGGGAGGGGGGTGATCAGAGTGGAGAGATATGGGAGGGGGGGTGATCAGAGTGGAGAGATATGGGAGGGGGGGGTGATCAGAGTGGAGAGATATGGGAGGGGGGGTGATCAGAGTGGAGAGATATGGGAGGGGGGGTTGATCAGAGTGGAGAGATATGGGAGGGGGGGTGATCAGAGTGGAGAGATATGGGAGGGGAGGTGATCAGAGTGGAGAGATATGGGAGGGGAGGTGATCAGAGTGGAGAGATATGGGAGGGGGTTGATCAGAGTGGAGAGATATGGGAGGGGGGTTGATCAGAGTGGAGAGATATGGGAGGGGGGTGATCAGAGTGGAGAGATATGGGAGGGGAGGTGATCAGAGTGGAGAGATATGGGAGGGGGGTGATCAGAGTGGAGAGATATGGGAGGGGGTTGATCAGAGTGGAGAGATATGGGAGGGGGTTGATCAGAGTGGAGAGATATGGGAGGGGGGGTGATCAGAGTGGAGAGATATGGGAGGGGAGGTGATCAGAGTGGAGAGATATGGGAGGGGAGGTGATCAGAGTGGAGAGATATGGGAGGGGGGGTGATCAGAGTGGAGAGATATGGGAGGGGAGGTGATCAGAGTGGAGAGATATGGGAGGGGGGGTGATCAGAGTGGAGAGATATGGGAGGGGAGGTGATCAGAGTGGAGAGATATGGGAGGGGGGTTGATCAGATTGGAGAGATATGGGAGGGGGTTGATCAGAGTGGAGAGATATGGGAGGGGGTTGATCAGAGTGGAGAGATATGGGAGGGGGTTGATCAGAGTGGAGCGATATGGGAGGGGAGGTGATCAGAGTGGAGAGATATGGAAGGGTGATCAGAGTGGAGAGATATGGGAGGGGAGGTGATCAGAGTGGAGAGATATGGAAGGGTGATCAGAGTGGAGAGATATAGGAGGGGGGTTGATCAGATTGGAGAGATATGGGAGGGGGTTGATCAGCGTGGAGAGATATGGGAGGGGGTTGATCAGAGTGGAGCGATATGGGAGGGGAGGTGATCAGAGTGGAGAGATATGGAAGGGTGATCAGAGTGGAGAGATATGGGAGGGGAGGTGATCAGAGTAGAGAGATATGGGAGGGGGGTTGATCAGAGTAGAGAGATATGGGAGGGGAGGTGATCAGAGTGGAGAGATATGGGAGGGGGGATCAGAGTGGAGAGATTTGGGAGGGGGGGGGGTGAATCTAGGAGTGTAATCAGGGTAGGGTTATTTGGAGGGTGTGATCTGGGAGTTTGCTTATGGGGGAACCCAGCCATTGGAAGTTTTTGTTGGCCTCGCCTCCCAGCTGCGTGTGGCCAGTGAGGGGATTGCATAACCCCATCCCCTCCTTACACACTGCCATTTAGTGTAAGTTCAGCTCAGCTCAATTTTCAATGGTGTGTGATGTCTGATGGGGGACACAGACATGTAGGACACACTTATGGGGACACAGATGTGCGTAAGGGCTCTGATGGGGACACAGATGTGATTATTTAAATTGTATTCATTAATTTATAAGTAACATATTTTTCGGCCCGCGAATGTTTGGAAAATCTACAATGTGGCCCTCGGGCTAAAAAGTTTGGAGACCCCTGCTCTAGATCAATCCCTTGATAAATCTGATCTGCTTCGACCTATTTTAAAAATCACATTCCAAAACCGAGCAATAATTTGGCTCAATTATTATACTCTTACGATCTTATAGGCATTTGGAGCGATCTCAACCCCACAGTTCGAGATTTTACTTTTTATTCTCACCTACACAAAACTTACTCTACAATAGATCATCTATTTACACTATCGCCATTGCTTCCTCTTATTACTTCAGCTGCCATACTTGATGTACCGTAGTCTGATCATTACCCTGTACGACTCACGTTATCGAATATATGGTTCAAACCTAAACCCTCCTCTTGGTACTTGAATGCCTCCCTACTTAATGATCCTTCTATCTATATTCAAATAGAATCTGCCATCAAACTATTTTTCAATGATAACCTTTCCCATAATATTTCCCCAAATGTTATTTGGGAAGCACATAAAGCCACCATTCGTGGCAAATTGATTCAAATGGCCTCTAGATCGAAGCGATTCCGTGAACATACAATACTACAACAGGAAACAGAACTGCAGAATATCACTTGTGTACATAAAAAAAATCCTCATTTAGATTTACATTATAAAATTGATGCAGCACATGCTATTCTAAATCTTAGTCTTATTACCAAAGTGGAGAGAAGTATCTACGATGGTCTAGACGTCAATTCTATTCCGCTGGATATGAACCATCTACGTTGTTGGCCAGAAAACTCAATTGTCATTCATTTAACCCGGCTATGCCAAAGTTACGTTTGAAAAATGGTTATTTTACCCAAAATCCACTGCTTATAGTCCAATTATTTTTTGATTTTTATTCTAAACTTTACGCCTCTCCGGATTCATTTTCCACCATTCATGCTGATAGATTCTTTCAGGATCTCTCGCTCCCGAGAATTACGAAAGATCATACAGATTTCATGGAAAGTGATTTTACGGATGACAAAATTAGAAACTTTAGAAATGCCATTAAAAACTTACATCCATCTAAAGCACCTGGTCCCGATGGATTTTCTGGTCACTATTATAGAAAATATTCAGATTTATTGGTACCTCATTTATGTTCTTTTTTTCAATCATTTGAAAAAGGGATCTCTTGCCATCCCATGAAAATGCAGCTTTTATCCACGTAATCCCTAAATCGGGAAAAGATCATAGCAATTGTGAAAATTTTCGCCCCATTGTCACCAAACTTTCTAAGCAAAGGGTCAGTTAATTTTCCTTCAGACTTTAGGGGGGGGGGGGGCTAAGACTGTGTCCAGTAGGAGTAGAAAATGCCCCAGTGTCTGTAGGAGTATACATTGCTTTAAGCTTGGTGGTCAGTGGGAGTAAAAAAATGACATACCTGTGGCCGGTAGGAGGAGGAAAAGTGCCACATCATTAGTAATAGTGGGAAGAAAAGTGCCCCATCTTTGGTGTCATTTGAAGGAATAGTGCCCCAAGTTTGAGGCCAGTGGGAGAAACAGTGCCCCATCTTTTGTGTCAGTAGGAGGAAGTGTTCCATCATTTATATCAGTAGGAGGAATTATGCCCCATTGTTGGTGTTAGTAGAAGGAATAGTGCCCCATCGTGGTGTTATTGTGGGAGGAGCAGTACCTCGTAACAGTGGTAGAAATTGTGGGCCACATCCAACTCACGATCCACAGTTTAGAGACCACTGTGTAAAATGTATAAGAACAGACTGGAAGTCTTCAAAAGATATTATATGTTAGCAGGTGACTTAATCCACCAGTCTTCACCTATAGTTCAAATAACACTTTTGGTGGACTAAGTCACCTGCTAACATATAATATCTTTTGAAGACTTCCAGTCTGTTCTTATCCATTTTGGAGCTTCTCAGTTGTCTGGTGTTCCTATTCCTATAAAACAGATTCCAGTATAAACAAATTCTTAATAGAAAAATACCCAAAACAAAATCAAAAGAAAATAAGAACATTGAGCAATAATCTCAGTACTTTAGAGTGCTTAGTGGATGTATCACAGTTTTTTTTTCAACCTTACCTTTTTTTCCTTACCTTTTGAATTCCATGTTTAGTTATTCTCCATTGCCAGTTCCTGTTTGTGCACTAATATCAGAGAAAAGGGTGTATGCGGCTCATAGGGCCAATCACAGAGGAGATGGGCCATACGCAGGTTGGTGCAGGCTCTTCGATAGGAAGCAGCTGCCATCATAAGGTAACAACTGGCAGGGGCCATGATTTATTATTTATTTTTTTAAATACTAGAGGCAGAAGTGGGCCCCAATACAGAAACGAAGGCAAGGTATATTAAAGGGATGGATAGCAATATGTATGTGTTATTTCAGATCTTTATTCTTGAGAATTTTCATTCAGAGCATATTCCCTTAGGTTTTTCTTCTTGCTAAGATAACGACTATAAATTTTATCATAATTAATAATTAAAACACATAAATCAGTGAGAACCGGCGGTCTGGAAAACACAGCTACAAGACATAAAAATGTTCTTTAGTGTTAGAATGATGGGTTGTTATGAAGTGTTTTAGCCATAGGCACATATTTCGGCTTATTCTGTATAACCATGTTTATGTTTCTTCCACACTGCCATGGCAACTATTTTCTGTCCTTCACCTGCAGAGCATGCTGTACATGTATAAATTTGCAGCTTTATAAAAGGTAACTGAATGCAGCCAACTTCTGTCCTTCTCACTTGGGCAATATATAATATTCAGAGCTTCAGAGAGGTGATCCAAAAACAGACGTGGCTTAGTTGCTAGCCCTTCTGCTTTACAGCACTGGAGTTGTCAGTCTAAATTCCAACCAGGTCATTAACTACATGGAGTTTGCATGTTCTCCTGTGCTTGCGTGGGTTTCCTCCCAAACACCTACGGCATACTGGTATAGTAATTGAATCCTGTCCAAATTGGCCCCAGTATGTGTTCATGTGAGATCAGAAACCTTAGGTTGTAAAATGGGATAGCCCCCCAAGGGATTTTTTTTAGTGGCATAATGCATTAATCAAAAAAGATGTAAATATAATAAAGTAAAATCTTTTATTGAACAAAGGATGAAATACAGGCTACTAATGGATTTTTAAAAAGTCAACTCTGGTTACAGGCATATCTGAAGAATATTCCATCAATACTGGAGAATGATAAACAATAAAGTACATTGTATATATTATAAAATTGACATCCACATGAATACTCCGACGCGTTTCGAACCTGTGCTGTCTTCTTCTTCTTCAGGAGGATTTATATTCTGGTGAGATATATTTTAAAAAATCATGATTCTGACACTCTATAAAATACTGACATCTGTGTATATATAATAATGGTATATTTACAGCTCAAAAGATGAAATTTAAAAACTGTGTCACATCACCAGAGATTTAAAATTAAATGCAATGATCCAGGGATCTCCATATGCCGTTCCCCACTCCTTCAGGTGAAAACCAACTCCAAAGGGCTTACAAGGAGCCGCACACTTGGACCTTCAGAAGGGGAAGGGATGGGCGGTACCTGTGATGTATTTTAATAAGCAAATCAGTAAAAATTACATGGAGTACAAAATTAATTTTATAAGCTCCTTGAGGGCAGCAACTAAAATGAATGAATAATATGTATAAGAGCAGCATAGAATTGTTAGCACAATATAAATATCTGTATAAAATATAATAGCATGGCTAAAACCTTACAGACCCTTTTGTCAGACCATTCATTTCTTCAACAATCTTTCCAGGAGATAATGTGTGTACCCAGGAGCCGGCTATTGTGCCTGCAATCCAGGGACAGTATGCAATGCTGTTAATGTAGAGCTATCCCAGGAGCTTTTGCAATTTTTCTGGGGTGTGCGGCTTTCTGACTCTAACACATGTGTTTTCCCATTTTTTTACAATTTTTGGGTGGTTAAACACCCCTTCACCCTTTCAATACATGGGAGCCAAATATGAGCTGTGTTATAGCATACAATTGAGTATTGTAATAGTCATTCTCGCCTAAAGTAATTTTCTGTTCCTGGGAAACCAAGTGATGTTCTGGAGATGACTAGAAGTAACAGTCTGCAGCAAGTGATGTGCTGGTGGAGTAAGGAGTGATGAGCTTCAAGCAAGTTTTTGTGCAGGAGGAAGCTGAATTAGTATGTACAGAGAGTGTACATAGTTGTCCCAAAACCAATTGTTATTTATGCATGATGGGCATCCCATGGCTTCCATCCCCATCCAAGTTATACCCTTTAATAAAACAAAAAAACTAAGTTCACTGACTGCTTTATGTCTCAGAGTGCCTGAGAGTGAATGTAGGGCTGGCCAGGGTGACAGACAGACCATAAGACCCCTTTTACACTGGGATGCTTTTCTGGCGTTTTAGCTCTAACAACAAAGGTGCCTCTCAAACCACCCCAGGGTGAAAGCCCAAATGCTTTTACACTGGGGCAGTGCGCTTGCAGGATGGCAAAAAAAGTCCTGCAAGCAGCATCTTTGGGGCTGTGGAGGAGCGGTGTATACACTGCTCCTCTACAGCCCCTGCCTATTGAAATGAATGGGCAGCGCTGCCGAAGCGCCTGCAAAGCACTTTGGCAGTGTCGCAACATGGGCAATATTAACCCTTTATTCGGCCGCAAGTGGGGGTTAAAAGCGCCCCGCTAGCGTCCGAAAAGCACCGCCATTACAGCGGTAAAGCACCGCTAAAACTAGCGGCGCTTTACCGCTAACGCCTGATCCGCCCCAGTGTGAAAGGGGTCATTTATAAACATGTCATACTTACCTTCTCTGTGCAATCGTTTTGCACAGAGCAGCCCTGATCTTCTTCTGGGGTCCCCCCGCTTAGCGCTCCAGAACCCTCCTCTTCATCGGGTGCCCCCACAGAAAGCCGCTTTCCCTGGGGGCACCCGTGCAGGCTCGCTCCAAAGTCCCACTGCTGCATTCATTAAACCAGACAGTGGGACTCAGCCCTGCCCGTCACTCCCGTGTCACAGGATTTGATTGACAGCAATGGGAGCCAATGGCTCCTGCTGCTATCAATCTGTCCAATGAGAAGAGAAACAGTGTCTGGAGCCGCTGCGCTCATGCACATCGCTGGTTTAGATCGGTTTTAGGTAAGAAAGGGAAGGGTCTGGGGGGGGAGTTACAGCACAGAAGGTTTTTCACCTTAATACATAGAGTGCATTAAGGTAAAAAACCTTGAGGCTTTAGAACCACTTTAAGTTGGTGTCAGAATCTCTTTAAATGGCCATGCTCTTTCTTTGTGAAAAGTAGCAATTGTCAAGAATTATCTTTGTAAAGAGCCATTCTAGGCAAGTCAACTTCTTGATTCCTAATGCTATTCAAGACCTGTTATCTGCTCAGTTCTAAGCTGCGGTAGCTCATGCATGTGAACAATGGCCTTTTCACTCCCTGCCGCTGTGTCATCCTCCCTCTATGACAGGTTGAGTTCACAGGACTGGTGAAATAAACTGGTAAGGGGTCCAAAGTACCTATTTTCAGCTAACTTCCACTGGTGTGGCTGGACTGATTATGGAGCATTTTTCACAGGCAGACCCTTGTTAAAAACTTAAATATGGCCTCAGGTGATACACAAAGATGAAAAAAATCCTCCTACATAAGTTGTACCTGATTATCTGCGGTCTTCTTTTTTCTACAGCTGTTCAAAGTGCAGAACTTATAAAGCTTGTCTGAACAGTCAGAAATCAGGGGGCAGAGCTTGAAACTCTACAGAGCTTGGTGAGGAGAGCTTCAAGAGCTGATTGGAGGGAAGTGACCCCCCCCCCTTCACCCAGCCCACAGGAAAAGAGCTGAGGCTGTCAATCACAGAGCTCACCACAAAGCTCCTAGCCCATTCCATGGTTATCTCTCGCCTTGACTACTGCAACTCAGTCCTCATTGAATTACCTTTACACAGGCTATCCCCCCTTCAGTCCACCATTATTGCTGCTGCCAGACGACTCATCCACCCTAGTAACCATTCATTGTCTGCTACCCTTCTCTGTCAACCCCTCCATTGGCTGCCCCTTACCCCCCCTAATTAAATAAAAAATACTAACAACTTACAAAGCCATCCACAACTCAGTCCCCAACTACATCACTAACCTAGTCTCAAAATATGAACCAAATCATTCTCTATGTTCCTCCCAAGACCTCCTGCTTTCTAGTTCCCTTGTCACCTCCTCCCATGCTCACCTCCAGGACTTTTCCCGAGCCTCACTCATCCTCTGGAACTCCCTGGCTCAATCTGTCTGACTATCTACTCTGCTTGCTTTTAGGCGATCCCTGAAAACCCTTCTCTTCAGAGAAGCCTATCCTGCCTCCACCTAACTGTACTTTTATTTTCTCCACCCGATCGTCCCCCACAGTTATTATCTTTTGTATCACTTGACCCTCCCTTCTAGATTGTAATCCCTAGCGAGCAGGGGCCTCTGATTCCTCTTGTATTGAATTGTATTGTAACTGTACTGTCTGCCCTCATGTTGTGTAAACTGTTGGCGCTATATAAATCCTGTAGAATAATAATAATATTAGTAAGACTATTGTGGTCTGACAAGGGGACTGCCCCACCGCCAGAACACACTGATCAGCGCTCACAACCATTGACTGCAAGCACCAATCGGATGCTGGTTTTCCAAAAATGCCTGTTCAATAGACCGGCTTCTGTCGCACAGGCTGCTGTACACACAGACCTAACGTCGGCCGCTTTCTGTTAAATTGGCTGATACCGGATGATTTTCTTTGCATGTATACCAGCCTTAAATCTCAGGACTGGATGGACAGAAATACAAATCCTCTGGCATGTAAAACAGCTTTTTTTATGTGTTTCATTTGTGTTTTTAGTTGTATGCCTGGAGTTCAACCTTAAAGTGGAGTTCCACCCACTTTTACAACTCTTCAGCATTCCTCACCAAAGTGTGCACTGTAAACGAATTGGATATTTTTTTATTTTTTTTCTCAGCACCTACTGTATATGTGCTGTATTCATTTTTCACTTCCTCCTTCCCTCCTCCCTCATCACATCATGTCCTGTTTGCAATGCCTCCTGGGAAGGGGCGGCAACTTCCTCTGACACTGCCGTTGCTATGGAAACCTGACCTGAAACCTGCTTGTGCTGCACTGAGCATGTGCGAGATCTGCAAGGATGAGATCCAGGAAGAAATACAGGCTGGCTTCAGATGCCCACACTTAAGATGGCGACGGCCTGCTGTAAATTTATAAAATAACAAACTACTGCTATAAACTAACAAAACGGACCTTAGTTTACAGACTAACTTTACTAGAATACATTAGGCTTGCGTATTATGGGGGTATTTTTATTTTAAAAGTATAATTTCGGCCGGAACACCGCTTTAAGTATAATTTGTGCCAACATGACTTCATTCAAGAGCTGTTCCCAAGGTATAAATTTAGTGCTCATCATCAGTATACTCTTCTATAAATAGAGCTATTCTGCAGAATCAAGAACCACTTCTGCATCCAGGTGGCCCTAAAGGATACATTAACCTGTATAAATTGCAGTCGAGTGTAACGGCATCTCATTAATATCAATAGTTTTTCCTGACATAAGACTGGTTTAATCAGGGTCAGCAAGGGATGATATTAGTCGAGTCAGGTGGAAGTCATCTAAGATTTTTAGATAATTATTCCAGAGGGAGAAAGAAAACGGTTGAGATGACTGATTGGATTAAAATAAGGAAGTGTATTAAAAACAAACATTGTTTATTTTACAAGTTAAATTGTTAAGTTAAATTACTTTGTTACAATAATTATTAGGTTACCTACATTTTTTATTCCATTTAAATTTAACTTATTAAATTAATTATTAAATGAGTCATTCATTAAAAAATATTTAGTTAAATAGCAGAACTTCACTCTCTTGATCAATATTACATGAAATATAGATGAACACATTGTAATTGTTGTGTCTTTTAAAAACATGCAATATACTTACATATTGTCTGTATTTTGAACCTTGTAACAGCACCCACCGAACCAGTGCGGGGGAAGCGAGAAACATTTGCGAAACCCGTTGACTTTCCAAATGGAGTGATTATGGACATTGTTCCTGACAGCGACGCTTATACCATAAGCTATACAGCAACTTATGGACTTTACAATACTAATATAATATTCTTTGGTCAGATGTGCACCTCCATATCTGGGTTGGGTACCTATTGGTCATTATGTGTATAGAGGGTGTTGTAATAATTTTATATTTATGTTTTAATAATTGGGGAAATAAAATATTGTTATTTTTAATACAAGCTCCCTTATGTTGTGTCGATAAAGTCCGCTTTGTGTCCGTCAGTGCCCGCTCATTGGTGCCACCTCCTCGGTGCCTCATTATCAGTGCCCGTCAGTGCCGCCTTATCAGTGCCCATCAGTAAAGAGAAAACTTACTTATTTACAAAATTTTATAACAGAAACAAAAGCAAAACTTTTATTTTTTTTTAAATTTTCGGTCTTTTTTTATTTGTTTATCAAAAAATAAAAACCGCAGAGGTGATCAAATACCACCAAAAGAAATCTCTATTTGTGGGAACAATATGATAAAAATTTAGTTTGGGTAGAGTGTAGTATGATCGCGCAACTGTCATTCAAAGTGCGACAGCGCTGAAAACTGAAAATGTATAAGTGCCCTGTATTGAAGTGGTTAATTAATTGCTGTGCTTCATTGTGTTTTTTTGTATTCTCTTAACCTGGTGTGTCCGAGGGACTCTTGAGGAGGTCAATGCCCATCTTAACCAGCAGCTGCTGCGGGGGAAGTGATACATTTACTTGTTTTAAACTTTTTTTTTTTTTTTATTTCTTCAGTTACTTCCTGGTTTGCAGGCCAATGCCAAAATGTTGTCATACATCCTAGAAGTCTTCAGGAGGGGAGAAGGGGTTTTCTCAGCTAAGCCTCACCCTCCTGCATGCATGCCTGAGCTAAGGGCAGATAGATTATGGAAAGTAAATGCTACATGGATCATCTGCACTACTCAAGATGGCTACAGACAGAAATGCTAGGGGGTGTTTTTCAAAGGGATTTTTCTGCAAAATAAAGCATGGAGACATTTCCTGGATGGGGGAGTTTGCTTTGTATATTCAAAATAAATTAAATAGCGTATTTGGTTTGTGGTGCTCTGATGCAGTGTAGATCCACTTTAAGTTATGAGGGGTTATAAGCCCTATCGGGTCAACAAGATACACTGTTTACTAGTGAAGTGAAATCTTCCTTATGAGACACTGATGGGAAAACCAAAACTGACAGTGGTTTCAACCCTCCCCTACTTTATAAAAAAAAGCTTAATTTATAATTTATTGTTAATGCTTCTTCCGCACAATGCTGCTCTGCCCAGCCTCAAAGCCCCCCCCCCCTTTACCCATTGCCCCACCCACCTTTTCTTGCTCTACCTCAATCGACCATCAGCCTTTTCTTGCCTCTCAATCACTTGCATCACCGGGGCCTGCACTCCCCCCCTCTATTTCCTTCAGCGTGGAAAGCTGATCCGGCTCATGGCACCATGTTGGCCACTCCATGCACCTTCGACCAGTGACTGCTGCCATGGAAACAGGACACCATTGGGGACGCCAGCTTTAATGGGCTTTGCCCTGTTACTGCTCCCAATGCTCAGTTGTTCATTAGCTTTGTAAATGGAACCTGGGGTAATTTGTCTCCAGCAGCCATTCTCAACCAGGGTTTCTTCAGAGGTTGCTAGGGGTTCCCTTGAGCTGTGACTGATTGACCTTCCATCGGATGGTGCGTGTATAGTTCTGGGGCCAGTGCCACTTGACAGAGCCAGAAGCATGACACCATTGATCTCTTTAGCTGTTTGTAAGGGTGGCATTTAGACCACCACTGTAAGGTTTTCATTCTTCCCACTGACCACCAAACCCAGGGGCATTCTTTTCTTTGACCTCAGATGAATAGATTTAGGAAGGGGTTCCTCAAGACCTAAAAATTATTTTAGGGGTTCCTCTGGGGAAAAAATGTTGAGTAAGGCTGGTCTACAGCAACTGTGTGCCACCTTAAGACAGCTCTTTCCATACCCAACATACTTGCACATTATGGCAGACTCACCTCTGTGTTCTCCAGCACTGACCGTTCAGAGTAGTTCCTCACCACTCAATCTCTCTTCTTTGTAATTTTCTCTGGGTTCAGTGTCCATCCCTTTTAGCCACTCATGTTATAACTCCTGCGCATCATTCCAGCGCCTGCCTCCCTTCTCAACATCTTACAGATTGGCCTAGAGCAGCCTTTCTCAACTGTTTTACCCTGAATTAAGGGCAAACCTTCCGTTATTTATTCACTGTTACATGTGCTCCAATTTGGAAAATATAGAGTTAGGACCGCAGTATAAAGAGGAGCATTGACGAGCACTGTGGCTTTCACATATATATATATATATATGCAAATGTGTACACTCTCTCTGTCTTTCACATGAACTGTTAGACAGGGTTATTTTTTTTTCATTATTATTTTATTTAATTTTTTTGCAGGCTAGCTGGTAAGTGTGCTGGGAGTTTTTTTTTCGTTTTTTTGTTGTTTGTAATGTTTTCCTGGAGGAACCCTTGGAAATATTTTAAGGTTTCTGTAAGCCCTTTGTCATTAATCACCAGTAATTCCTTCATGCCCTGTCTGTCTGCTTCCTCTGGTCTGTGTATCAGCCTTGGGCCTGCACTCTCCCACCTGCATGGTAAGTAATCTTTACACTATTTAACACTGTGCTGTCCAAGCCTGCCTTGCCCGAGCATTATTGTGTGTTTGGTTTCCTGTCTCCTGCTTGCCGTGTGCTCTACGTTTGTTTCTGTTACTGATCTTGGCTTGTTTTTTGACTATCCCTGTCTGCTTATTACCCTGACCTTTGGCGTGTTCTCTGTCTATCCTTCTCTTCTAGTTGCCTCGACCTTTGGCTTATCTCCTGACTATCCTTTGTTGTCCTGGGCTGCTGCTTCCTCTCTATCCTCCAGTAGCCTACCGCGAGCTAGGAGACCCTGGGGGCCACGACCTGGAGCCAGTTGCAGCGCAGTTCAATAGGCTGCGCACACCTATGGGAGAGGGTATTGTTAGTTTCACTAACAGATTTAGATGGACTTGACTAATATATTAAAGAGGAAGTAAACCCTGATGGGTTTTACTTTCTCTTTTTTCCCCTTCAAAGTAAAAGCATAATGGGCTAGTATGCATCGCATACTGGACCATTATGTGCCACTTACCTGCAAACTAAACCCACGATGTCCCCGCTGGTGGCGGCATCCATCTTCACCCCTCACATGTGCGCGGGAGCCGACAGTCACAGCACGAGTCCCTTAGAAACGGCACAATCATGCCCTTTCTTCAGTGTGCATGCGCCAATGATGTTGGCGCAAGCGTATATGGTAAATATCCATATGATATTTCCAGTACCTACAGTTAAGCCGTATTATATGCTTACCTGTAGGTAAAAGTGGTGTAACTAGGTTTACAACCACTTTAAAGCTGAACTTTGGCTAACATTTTTTAGGCAATTATAGCATTTTGTTCCTTTTCAGGTCAAGGTTTTTATAACAATGACTAAAAAACGTCCAATGTAAAAGTACCCCTGTTAGTGTTAAATAGTTTGTCTCAACCCTCTAACCACCACTGTTGCTGGAAAGCTTGGTCTGTTAACCTCCTTGGCGGTGTTCCCGAGTCTGGCTCGGGTTCAGTTTTTTCTGCCAGGAGCAGTAACCCCGAGCCAGACTCGGGCTGCATTGCAGGATACAGGGGGGGGGGGGGTTACTTACCTTATCCCCTGGATCCTGCGATGTCTCCCCGCTGTGTGTGCGAGCCGTCCGCTCGCTCGATTCACACAGTGCCCGAGTGCCGCTGATCTCCGTTCCCTGCGACGTTCCGACGCACGGGAGCGGAGGTCGGCGCCAAATTCAAAAAAGTTTAAAAACACAGTACACATACAGTACTGTAATCTTACAGATTACAGTACTGTATACAAAAAATACACATCCCCTTTGTCCCTAGTGGTCTGCCCAGTGCCCTGCATGTCATTTTATATAATAAAAAGATTTTTTTCTGCCTGAAAACTGGAGATTGTCCATAGCAACCAAAAAGTGTCCCTTTATGTCAAAAGTGGTTTTAGACCAGCTAGAAAACACCGATAAAAAATTAGAATCACAATTTATCATCAAACAATAAATTTAATGACAGCGACTATTCTGCAACTGAGCAAATTTCAGTGTTTTTGATTTGATTACATTATTGAATCATTTTTATATATATTTTTATTATATTATAATTTATTATTTTGTGTTTCAAACTTTATCATACCCGGAATGTCTACTAGACTCTGGTTCGGACAGATTTAAGTGAGTTATTCATAAGAATTGCATGCCTACAATATAAAAACGCCAAATTTCCATGCAAAATAATTGTACCGCTTTCAGCACAAAATTCCAGCCAGAATCATACCGCCAGGGAGGTTAAAGGAATATGAAAATTAACAGATGCAAATAAAGGAAGAAAAAGATTTAAAAAAAAGAAGGAACAAAAATAAAATTAATTTAGCCACCACATCAAACAAATGGTAAGCTGAAATATAATATATATATATATTTTCTATTTTGGGCTGATACCAGGACTGGTATCATAATTAAGGGATCTTTTATGTTCATGAGCTTGTTATCTATGGTGAAAACTTTGGAAGCCCCGGTTATCTGTAAAGACCTTAGAGGAGTTCTGATTTCCACTCTATGCAAAATGAAAACAAAATCTGGCTGGACATAGAAAGGCTCCTTTCACACAGGCGGTTGTAAAAACAGGAGGTGGATCCTCATTTTGATCTCCCTCCGACTGCCCACCTACAAAGGGATATTGGGGTTGATTTACTAAAGGCAAATCCACTTTGCACTACAAGTGCACTTGGACATGCAGTCGCTGTAGATCTGAGGGGAAGATCTGAGGGGAAGATCTGAGGGGAAGATCTGAAATGAGGGGAAGCTCTGCTGATTTCCATCATCCAATCATGTACAAGCAAAAATGCTGTTTTTTATTTTCCTTGCATGTGCCCCCCAGATCTTCCTTTGCCTTTAGTAAATAAACCCCATTGCGCCGTTTGGATGAGAACATATTTCTGCAATGAATGCAGCAATTTTGATGCTACATGGCAAGTTTGACAATGGGCATCACCTGTCAAACTCTCAGATGTGAGGGAATGGAGCGGTGCCATAACTGCGAGCCAAATGCTTGGCTTGCAGTTGCAACACGGTCTTGTAATGCAAAACTGCCATTTGGCAATAAAACATAAAAGGGCTTCAGGAGGCAAAAAAATCACCTTCTGAACGCTTGCAAACATCCTTTTCCTGTCCTCTAAAGAGCAATTCACTGTGGATCGCTTTTCAGGGACATGGTAAACACTACCACTAGTGTGATATTAGCCTTAGTAATGATTGAATGATCAGGTTTTCCATTTTTAGCCAATTCTAAACCATGCAACCTGGTCAAACCACAATTTTCTGGAATATTATTGGTACATCACCTACTTCCCAAAGATATCCATTACCTTCTAGACAACAAACTTGGGTCAGTGCATACCTTTGTAAAACACTCTAGAAGAACGACCCCACTACAATTCAGCGCAGAGTTGTTGGGGCTCTCCATGCCAAATCACAGCGGTCAGGAGAATCGATCACATTTGAAGTTATGCTGTAAAACTGCATCTATTATGATGTCAGCAAAGTCAGCTCATTCTCCTGTGACATTAGGGCACGCGGGTTTTCCTTCCAGAAAATCAGATTTTGGCCATGACAGTGATAAGTATTTCACACAGATGATGAATGAATCTCCCGCACGTACAGAAAACATTGACCTTGCTGAATAAACCAACGGCAGGAAACGGCAGATGATTATTAGGTTAGCGCTCTTGTATTTTCTTTTCCGGTACCACTAATGTGATTTTGTGTAATGACGCCGCTTGTTGCAGATCTCTCATACTCACACAAGGGCTGGTAGCTGCTCATGAATGGATAAAGCGTTAACAATGGCTGAGAAGATGCAATGGTTAAAATAATATCTCTCAATTAAGTTGTAGTAAAAACTACAGCATTCCAACAATCTAAATCTTAGATTTTTTTTTTTTTTGTATCTTGTTAATTTAACCACTTTGCATCCTTCTAATATGAAAAATTGCTCATTGTCATTTGGTATTCAGTTCACAGATTTTGAATTAAAGTGACACTAAACTCTAGTTTGAAAATGAAATTATATTCAGGTATGTATTCCTAAAGCGGATTTCCACCCAAAAGTGGAACCAATGATTTGTCTTCTCCCCCCTTCTGGTGCCACATTTGGCACCTTTCGGGGGGATACCTGTCTTTGGCAGGTATCCTGTTCCCACTTCCGGGAGTCCAGGCCGTGGCCCATGACATCATCGCTTGGTTCCCTCCTCCTCCTCCCCCTGCCACCGGGCCAGTCGGAGAGAGGAGCAGAGCCTCGCGCATGCGCAGTGGGGTTCCAGGCGCCAAGCCGTAAGGCTACACTGCCGGGTTCCCTTACCCGCAATGGCAGCGGCATGCACCCGACAGCTGATGGAAACATCAGCTACAGTGCCGACAAGGCTGGACTCTAAGACAGACAGACAGATGGACATAGCGGCCACACACAACGGCAATGGCGCTGCGTGTGCACACCCACTGTGTCTATTGCAGGAAGCGACTTACAGTAGGTGTTAGAAAGTTGGGTCTCCGTCAGAGGTCATGGGTCTTACAGCATGACAATGACCCAAAGCACAAATCAAAAAGCACCCAGAAATGGTTTAAGACAAAGCTCTGGAGTACTAAACTGGTCAGCAATGAGGGTGCCAAGAATTTTGTCCAGTCCATTTTTGGAGTTTTGTGTGGAATGTGTCAGGTTTGACTTTTTGTTTCTCCACTTTTTGTGGCATACCAATACAAACAAAAGAAATAAACATGAAATATTTGTAATTGCAACAATTTTCTGGGCGAAGTGGTGCATTATCTGACAGAAATGCAGGGGTGCCAATATTTTTGGCCATGACTGTATATAGTACAGTGATGTGCTTTATAAATATGCATTACACTCTGCTGGCATTGTGAATCTGAAGCCAGCAATAAAAATAGAAGGAGGGAAAAAAGACAGGAGACAAACCTGATCATGTGACATCATGTCAAAGTCACATGACTGGTTCTCCTCCAGAGAGCTCTGTCTGCTGCATTAAACTTGTGCCAAACCCTACAGTATTGCTAACATTAGTGCTAGCCCTAAAAGTAATTTTCACACTAAGCCAGTGGGAAAATTTGACAACCAAAGAATTCTGGGGTGCAATGTAGGTGTTAGAAATTTGGGTCTCCGTCAGAGGTCATGGGTCTTACAGCAGGACAATGACCCAAAGCACAAATCAAAAAGCACCCAGAAATGGTTTACGACAAAGCTCTGGAGTACTGAACTGGTCAGCAATGAGTCCAGATCTAAATCCCATAGAGCACCTGTGGAGAGATCTCAAAACAGCAGTTGGGAAAAGGAACCCTTCCAATCTGAGAGACCTGGAGCAGTTGGCAAAAGAAGAGTGGTCCAAACTTCCGGTAGAGAGGTGTAAAAGACTCATTGATGGTTACAGGATGCGATTTATTTCAGTTTTTTTTCCCAAGGGGTGTGAAGCCAGCAGAGTGCAATAAAAATAGGAGGGAAAAAGACAGAAGACGAACCTGATCATGTGACATCATGTCAAAGTGACATCTGCATTAAACTTGTGCTAAACCTTATAGTACTGCTAACATTAGTGCTAGCCCTAAAAGTCATTTTCTCACTAATCCAGTGGGAAAATTTCAGAGCCATATTTGTTCAGGCTTCATCTAGGGTCAGAATCTATTCCATGGACTGAGATGTTAACTCAGAGATGACACAGTTATGTAAATCCTGGTACCTGTGGAGATCTGGGCAGCGTTCACAAATATCTCAGGTCAGCCCTTTCTAGATCCATAGCTCCGCTCAAGACTGGCCTCTCTTGTACATAAACATCCTGGGTGTTGGCCCTTGTCGTCCATCTTCACTCTCCTAAAAATGTGAAAGAAAGTCAGCTGCACTCCATTTAGCTCCTCTTACAGTATTTGT
The DNA here is from genome assembly GCA_028564925.1 of Lithobates sylvaticus. NCBI lineage: Eukaryota > Metazoa > Chordata > Amphibia > Anura > Ranidae > Lithobates > Lithobates sylvaticus. The sequence continues at coordinate 490,297,973 of CM053028.1, read as the reverse complement.
TAATAATCGATGATTATTGATTGAGAACCAACCTTCCTTGATGCGTTTCACCACTCCTAGCTTGCTCACAAGGTTAGGGGACTTCCCCTAAATGGAACTAAGAGGAGTGTGGCTGTCATTCTTCCTAGCAGGTAAGTACAACAGGGACTGAGAATGGGGGGAAGGGTGTTAGTTCATCTCTTTAAATTTTTGGTAAAAAGGTGAATTTACACCATAATGATTTTTGTAAATCCTGATGTGTAAAGAAATGTTAGCCTTCTAAGGGTTAATAAATGATGTGAAAGGTTCAGCATATTGTGAAAGGCCCAGCAGAGAGAGTGGCGGAAAATACAACATTATTGCTTCCATCTATGAGACCCGCAATTCTCAGATCCGGAGCAGGCCAGAAGTACAGTGGGAGAAACAAAAGTATTGACTTTATGGTACTGTGGTGTGATCCAGCCATTAATTACAATTCAAGAGAATTAACATTTCTTTACACATCAGGATTTACAAAAAAACCTCTATAGAGTTCCACTTTAATCCTTCATGAATTGATATAACATATATAACATTTCATATAACATAGGCTAAACAAGCTACTTTGTAATCGATTGAAAAAAAATTTGCAATTTTTCGTTCACTCTGCATCTAGATAGGATTTTCTGTAAGGGCTTGTTTATCCCTTTTGTGCCTAATGCCCCATACACACGATCTGACTTTCCGACAACAAATGTTGGATGTGAGCTTGTTGTCGGAAAGTCTGACCGTGTGTATGCTACATAGAACATTTGCTGTCGGACTTTCCGCTAACAAATGTTTGAGAGCAGGTTCTCAAATTTTCCGACAATTTTCTGACAATTTCCGAGCGTGTGTACACAAGTCCAATGCACAAAAGTCCACGCATTCACGGAATCAAGCAGAAGAGCCGCACTGGCTATTGAACATTTTTCTCAGCTCGTCATACGTCTTGTATGTCACTGCGTTCTTGACTTTCGGAATTTCCAACAACATTTGTGTGACCGTGTGTATGCAAGACAAGTTTGAGCCAACATCCTTCGGAAAAAAGACCATGGTTTTGTTGTTTTTCGGAAAGTCCGATCATGTGTAAGCCTATTTCTGACATTTGTTGCTTACAAGTTAAAATCAGTATTTTCTGCTATTAAATTACTTAGAACCCCCAAGCATTATATATGTTTTTTAGCAAAGACCCTAGAGAATAAAATGGTGATTGTTGCAATATTTTGTGTCGCACGATATTTGCGCTACGCTTTTCCAAACGCATTTTTTGGGGAAAAAATACACTTTCATGAATTAAAAAAAAAACTTAGCTCAAAAGGTAGCCCGATTTTTTTGTATAGTGTGAAAGATGATGTTAAGCCGAGTAAATAGATACCTAACATGTCATGTTTGAAATTGCGCACACTCGTGGAATGGCGATAAACTACGGGACCTACAAAATCTCCATATGTGATCCTTTAAAAAAATCTAACGGTTAACAGGTTCGAGTTACAGAGGAGTTATTTTGCTATAATGTTTGCTCTCACTCTGACAATCGTGGTGATACCACACATGTATGATTTGAACACAATTTACATTTGCGGGTGTAATTTTAAAAAAATCTGCGCCATTGGCAGCTGAGTAAACCAGAAGTTACGTTGTGATGTCACTTTTGGGATTTTACATTGGAGACCCGATCAGAGCCAAATCTGGCTTTGTTCGGGTCTAAGCCTAGCCGGCAGACGTGCCGGCTGGTGGCTCGGGTCTCCCGGTGGGACGGGAGGCCCAGAAAAAGTGGCAGAAAGTGACGGGAGGGGAGGGGAGGGATGTCCCCTCCCGCTCTTTTAGGATAACAGCCGAGCGGCTTTTAGCTGCATTGGTTGTCATCACTAAAGAGCCAACCGCTGGTAAAACCCAACGGTTGAGCTGCCTTTTTACCACTTTACATTTGCTTCCCCTTTAACTGGAAAAGCAGTGGCTGGGGGTGTACACATGCCACAGCCTTGATGCTTTGCTTCGCAGCCGTGGCAGGAATTATTCTCCCTGTCGCATTTGAATGGGGCTGCGCTGAACCCTGCTCTACAGCTGCACACAATGGGGTTGATTTACTAAAGGCAAATAGACTACTCTTTGCAAAGTGCAGTTGCACTCTGCAAGAGCAGTTTCTCCAAAGCTTAGTAAATGAGCAGATGCTCTGCTGACTTCCATCATCCTATCATGTGCAAGCAAAAATGCAATTTTTTCTTTTTTGTTCTTTTTCCCTTGCATGTGATTGGGTACTCTTTGCAAAGTGAAGCCTTACCTCATTTACTAAGCTCTGGAGCAACTGCGCTTGCAGATGGAAACTGCACCTTGCAAAGTGCACAATCAACATGCCTTTAGTAAATCAACCCCAATGCATGTAGTGCAGTAGTGCAGCATTTAAGGGGTTAAAACCTATCAAATGCTCTCTGGAGGACATTCTGAATACAGATTGCTCTTCAGAGAGCACTGCTAGTGCAAACAAGGTAAAACAAAAATGTGATCTTTCTTGGAACTATGGCAAAAGTTTTCAAGTTGTTTATTTTTTAGAATAATCAGTCTAAACGCACCTCTTATTGGATCACCACCAATAATTGCACTCTATTGTCACAAAAACATGGTGGAAAGCGATACATTCTAAAATACATTGTCTCCAAATCATGTGTCCTTATTCTGACCTTCAATAAATCTAGATTTAGAATATATTTCACTTGGCACTTTTCTTTTCTTTGGCCTTCTGTACACCAGAGGTTTAGATAAGACATAAGTTCCAGACAACTGTGAAGATGACCTAACACTAACAGCAGCCAGCTCTCAATGCCAATATCCCATTATGACCTCATACTCCTTGTATATTATTGTTATCGCCAGTTTGGTGGTCGAGACCTTGCTCCGGTAATGTGTTCTGAGGAAACAAATTACATCAGAGAAAACAAGGAGCAGGTTCCATGAAAACGATATACCATCTTTACTTATCTAATACAATTATTATCGTAAATTAAGTTATCCTATTGAGTTTCTGAGGAATAAGGAACATCAACATAGTAAATATGTTTTCCTACTATGTATATAATCTGTTTTGTTAAATTACATTACGGAGATCAGAGTGGAACAGGAACATTGCTAAGATCAAAACAGATAGCGTATCTAGAGCTTTGGATGCTATAAAGTGCATCCCTGTTTTAATGAGACTACATAGGAATAAATAATTAGATTTTTATTAGAGATGAGAGGACAGGTTATCAAGTCTTGTGTTTCTATTTTTTTAGGACTGGCAGAGGATGCTGAAATTAAATTAGTTAATTAGGTAATTGCTGTGAATTTGATATAAGATTTTGATGGAACTACTGAAAGAGTAATGAACTTGGTTAAAGCTCAACTCTGGGAACTGTGTGTGCCCTCTGAGAGGAACCCATCCCTCTTGAGGCCCTTGCCATCATTATGTTGGGTTTTTTAACAAGATGGAACCTCTGTTAGATTAGAGCTAGGGACCACACTTCCCAGAAGCATAGGGAAGAGGCAGTATGACTTCTATGTTTGTTTGCAAATTTATGCAAGGAAAACGTCTGTTTTAGTTCATTTGGTACTGGCTCTATTAATCATCCCAATCCAATCAACTTTTGCCCAATTGGGTTCGGCACATTTTTACAAGCCAAGGTAGGGGAGGGGCCTATGAACATCTGTTTTCATTCTAACCATAAATGGCTGGATTGTCTTTTTTTTTAATGTCCCATGTGCCCTGACCTGGTTCCACAAGAATGATCTAAAACAGTGGCGGCTGGTGCTCAAAATTTTTGGGGGGGCACAAACAAAATACTGAACCCCCCCATCAATTGCAGCCTCACTGTGCCCATCAAATACAGCCATTGTACCCATCAAATGCAGCCATTGTGCCCATCAAACGCAGGCACTGTGCCCATCAAATGCAGCCACTTGTGCCCATCATATGCAGCCACTTGTGCCCATCATATGCAGGAACTTGTGCCTATTATATGCAGCCACTGTGCCCCATCATATGCAGCCACTTGTGCCAATCAAATGCAGGAACTTGTGCCCATCATATGCAGCCATTGTGCCCCATCATATGCAGCCACTTTTGCCCCATCATATGCAGCCACTTGTGCCCATCATATGCAGCCACTTGTGCCAATCAAATGCAGTCACTTCTGCCCGTCATATGCAGCCACTTGTGCCCATCATATGTAGCCACTTGTGTTCATCATATGCAGCCACTTGTGCCCAGTATATGCAGCCACTTGTGCCAATCAAATGCAGCCACTTGTGCCCATCAAATGCAGCCACTTGTGCCCATCAAATGCAGCCACTTGTGCCCATCATATGCAGCCATTTGTGCCTGTCAAATGCAGCCACTTGTGCCCATCAAATGCAACCACTTGTGCCCATCATATGCAGCCACTTGTGCCCAGTATATGCAGCCATTTGTGCCCATCAAATGCAGCCAGGCACGCCCCCCGGCTCAGCTGTCACTTCACTAACCCCCCCTGTCCGGTCCTGGCAGCACTTACTGCTCGTGTGGCGGGGGTCTGCTCCTCTCCTGGAGTGACGGGGCTCTCCTCCTCGGCGGCTCTCCTCCTCGACGGCTCTCCTCGGCGTGAATCGGCGTCTCTCCTCGGCGGGACACAGTGGCTGCGGGTCCTGTGTCCGCTCGGCTCCTCAGGCTTCCTCCGCCGTGTCTCCTCTTCCGCCAAAGAGTTAGGCATCCAATAGGATTGCCTAAAGCTTTGGCCGATCGGGAGACAGGTCTCACTGATCTGCCTGCTGATTGGCAGGGTGGAACGTTAGTGTGAAAATAGCGAAAATTAATTGACTATGCCACACAACAGGGTGGGATCGGGACGCAGTGCTCTGCTCCCCGAGCCCACCCTATTTTAAAGCCTATTAGAGCCTCTGGCTCTAATCACGTGCTTCAAAATACACACACCCCGCCTATTCTTACCATAGTATTTCATGTGTCCTGAAAGGGGCCGGGCACATGAATAGGGAGGGCGGCAGAGGTGTCAGGGGTGGCGGCGCCCCTGCGCCCACAGTGCATGGGCCACCACTGATCTGAAACATATAAGTTTAAAAAAAACCTTAACACTCATAGCAGGAAAAAAAAAAGACATGTTCTTTCTTAAGTCCAACTCCGGCCCCCAACTTCCCCCTTCCCCCAATTCCTTCTCCCTAACACCTAAACTGTAATTATATTTAGTTGCAGGTGTCTTCCAAGAAGTCATGTGATCAGCATGGTCCTTTTCTTCTAATCCAACATCACACAGTGAGTGGTCTTCAATGTGCACAGAATGGCACACACCTTGTGACATCTGAGTACCGTCCTATATACTGAAAGCCCAGGCTGAGCTATGTCCAAGGGGTGTGTCATTGATAGTCTGGGCTTACATAAAAGGATTGAATGATGCTGGGCATCCTTAAAGAAGTGCAGTAGAGATCAGGGTCAAATGAGGATTCAAAGAGCAAAGTCTGGGCTTGCATAAAGGGGTTAAGTCATGCTGTGCATCATTAAATCAAGAAGTGGGGTAGAGGTCAGGATTGAAGAAGGATGCAAAGAGCAGCACTGGATGGTGGAGAAAGAAAGTAGTGCATATTTTACTTTTTTTTTTTTTTTTAAACACCAGAGCGAGAAATACGAGTTACAAAGCGGTGAAGTTGGGCCTTTAACAAGACAGATCAACACATAATCAATTTGTAGAGGATGCTTGGGAGTATAGAAATTGTGTGTTATTTTTACCATGGCATTGTGAGGTGTGTCAGAACAAGATGGCACGTATCTCTGCCCTAGAAGATCTGACCCCCTGCTAACATTAGTGCCTGGCTACCATGCAATTACACTTAGCGGACATAGAGGCCCACAGAAGGTGTGAAAACATTAGGATCAAGAGCATTCCAGAGGCCACAGCAGGTTCAGACCCGCGGACCACACTATCTGTCTTCCTCAATGACATATTAGGGAAGCCACCTACAGATCCACTGGAGCTCGGCAGGATCCACAGAGTCTCAGCTATGCACTCCCCATCCCCAAGAAAGCCGTCAGATGTTCTTTGCAGGGTTCATTTTTTCTCAATTAAAGAAGAAGTCATAAAAAGAGACTAGTGGAAGGGCCCAATAGACGTTGATGGAGCAACTATTCAAATTCTGCCAGGCCTGTGCAGCCAAACCCTATACAGGCGACATCTTCTGGAACCATTGTTAGATCTTTTACATATTTTAACGTTTAAATTGGGCTACCCCTTTTTTTCCTACACTTCTAAAAAAATGGACTCTTGTCCCTACTCCAACATTCCTCTCCCCTGCCAAATTTGTTTTGATTTTCGGCATGTGAAGAAATACAACTTCCTGAGTGGCTGGAGCTTCTAGAAGACCCACAACCACAAGCCATCCATTGGGACCGTGTCCTCAGAGGCAGAAGAGATCCAGGTCTCAACAATGTCGTTGAACAGAAGAACACTTTGACCTCTGTGTATACAAGACTATAGGTGACCATAGATACCACTCTCACCAGTATTGGTCAAAATAATTGACAATATCCACTTATCTTACAAGCGGTACATGTCAGAATCTACTATTAGTACAAGGACTGTTTGTCTTCAGATGTATCCTTTTACTTATTCACAGTGAACACCTTGTTCCTTACGTTCCTCTTCCAGTTGTCTAAACAAGCTATGTTTTCCCTGTTTTTCAGCTACGCCTAGGTAGCTTTTTTTAACAAAGTACACTGACTCCAGCTACTTAACATTCCTGACTACTTCCACCTGGAGGCATTATTCCTTGTAACACCAGAACAAGAAACTGTTATAGACTTTTTACTCTTAAGTCTGCAGCTCCTCCAGAGTTACCATGGGTCTTGGCTGCTTCTCTGATTAATGCTCTCCTTGCCCAGCCTGTTGGTTTAGGTGAACAGGCATGTTTTGGTAGTAGTTTGCAGTTGTAGCATACTCTTTACATGGAAATGCTATTTCCCACCGCCCCTTCTTGGTGTTTCATCACTCCATCTCCACATTCAGTGTTCTCCCACCTCACCAATTTTACTCTGGCATATTCTCCCACTTCCTCTCATCATCAAATTTCTCAACACACTCCCTTGGCATCAGCCCAGAGAACTTGGTATAGCAGCATCTACACATCTCTGATCCACCAGAGACCCTTTTAAGTGGTTCCCCCTACTACCTCCTCTTCTGAACCATTTTGCACTCCCACCACTCTCCTCCCCCTACACACCTTCACTCCACTTCCTCCCACCAATTCGGCCCCCCCTCCTCTCCTGAATTCTGTTTCCCTAAGCCACCTACTTTCCACTTGCCACCAAACCCTACTCTCACCCTTTTTCAGTGTTCCCACAACTACTTTGCCCTTCCTCCTGCCCTGCTGCCCTTTTTGGTGTTCCCCCCCTACCCACTTACGGACACACTTCACCAGCTGCGCTCAAGTCCTTTAAATTGTCTTTCAAGAGGGGCCTTTTTGGTCTGGAAATAAATCTTATGGCAACTCCTCTCAACACCAAGTGTAAAGGGTTTCTGTCCGGAGTCAAATTTTACACTTCAGAAGGGGGCAGAGATGCTTTAAAGCATGTGTGCAATTTTACAGTGGGGTATTCAAGTTTGGCCCCAGAGGCCTCGGTATGACAGCGTCTAAGTTCCTGCCCCTTCGTTGGTCAAGTCTAGATGTAAAAGTGCTGCTAGATGGTCTAGGGAAATTTTAGTAGACCAGTAGGACCCATAGGAATTGGATGAAAGGGAACACAGCTTAACCAACACGCATGCTGACATACAGATGCACCAGAAAGGAGAGTTGTGAAAGTATGAAGCCAGGGGTTCCATGGTGTAATGGTTAGCACTCTGGACTTTGAATCCAGTGATCTGAGTTCAAATCTTGGTGGAGCCTTATTTTTGAGACTATCCATGCATTTCTACTGCTTCACTTATCAGCTTGTGTGTTACTGCCACAAAGGCCACTGAGACAAGCAGCTGCTGATAATGTGGATGCTGGTCAAACTAGAGACCATGGCTAACTCGTAACATAGGCTCTGCAAATCGCTATCCATAGACTCAAACCTTGCGCTAATATGGCGGGGATCTCTCATTTAGAGAAAAGCACTGTAAATGAAGAATAGGAGAAAGTGCTATTAGAAGAAGTGGTGTCTAAGGAGATAGATTCCAAATCTATCGACTTCTCGTTGCCCAAGTTCAAATCACCTACCCCCCCCCCCCCCACACACACACATACACTCTTTCTGAACCCCTTGTTGGTGTTCCCTCAACTACCTCCTTTTTCCCCCCAGTCTTCCTGAACCCCACATCCCCTCCCCCACTTTTCCTGAACCGTGTTTCGGTGTTCCCCTTACCCACATAGTTTTCACTTCCCCCACTCTTCCTGAACCCTATTTAGGTGTTCTCCCACCCATCTCCCTACTCCCCAAGCCAGGTTTCTGTCCAGGGTCAATTTTACACTCAGAGGGGGCAGAGATGCTTTAAAGCATGTGTGCAATTTTACGCTGGGGTATTCATTTCTCCCACTTCCCCTCCTCTTCAAATTCCCCAACCAGCTCCCTCTCTACTCCCACAGGGTCATAAGTTTGGCCCCAGAGGCCTCGGTATGGCAGCGTCTAAGTTCCTGCCCCTTCGTTGGTCAAGTCTAGATGTAAAAGTGCTGCTAGATGGTCTAGAGAAATTTTAGTAGACCAGTAGGAAGGAGATGAAAGGAACACAGCTTAACCAACACGCATGCTGACATACAGATGCACCAGAAAGGAGAGTTGTGAAAATATTAATTCAGAAACGGCAGCTGAGCCAGGGGTTCCATTGTGTAATGGTTAGCACTCTGGACTTTGAATCCAGCGATCCAAGTTCAAATCTTGGTGGAACCTTATTATTGAGACTATCCATGCATTTCTACTGCTTCACTTATCAGCTTGTGTGTTACTGCCACAAAGGCCACTGAGACAAGCAGCTGCTGATAATGTGGATGCTGGTCAAACTAGAGACCATGGCTAACTCGTAACATAGGCTCTGCAAATCGCTATCCATAGACTCAAACCTTGCGCTAATATGGCGGGGATCTCTCATTTGGAGAAAAGCACTGTAAATGAAGAATAGGAGAAACTTTTTATTAGAAGAAGTGGTGTCTAAGGTGTTAGATTCCAAATCCATTGACCTCTACCTCCTCTTCTCCCCCACTCTTCCTGAATCCTATTTCAGGGTTCCCCCACCCACTGCACTGCTCTTCTCCCCAAACCCCATTCTTGGTGCTTCCCTACCCACCTATGCTCCACCCCCCCCCCCCACTATTCCTGAACCCCTTTACAGTGCTCCCCCACCTACCTCCTTTTTCCCCCCAGTCTTCCTGAACCCCACATACCTGCTCCCCTCCCCCACTTTTCCTGAACCGTGTTTCGGTGTTCCCCTTACCCACATAGTTTCCACTTCCCCCCACTCTTCCTGAATCCTATTTAGGTGTTCTCCCACCCATCTCCCTACTCCCCAGGCCAGGTTTCTGTCCAGGGTCAAATTTTACACTTCGCTGATCAACATCGCCAGGTCTTTTGAGGAAGATCGCTGGGCTCAGTGGGTTCCCAAAGTCCACCCTCTCAAACCCATGCCCAACACTAAAACAGACCATAAGCCTAATGTGGTCACTGGGTGCTTGGTTCAGCATGCTCCAGATGCCCGGGTCCTACCCGGATATGGAGATCCCAAGACTCTGCCTCGGCTGTCCAAAATACAGAGGATAATAATCAAGAGAGTGGCAGAAGACTACGGGTACTTATACCCCATACATTCCCCCTCATCTGGAAGAGGAGATTGCAGAGAAGGAAATCCAATGGGTGGATGAAGCCGTGCGTGGGTTCCTTCAGATCCCCCTCAAGTCAGACTTTCTTAAGTTGTCACCTAGGATGTCCGGGAAATACCTGTCAGTGCTAAATATCTGGTGTTACGACAGGAAAATTAACCTACTTGGTGTAGTCAGCCGCCGACAAGACAAAAAGGACCTAAAGCGATTTGTCATCTGTGAGAGTAGGAGATGCTGTCTAGGTAAAATTGATAATTTGGAGGACATAGGGTATGCACATTTGCTTGGTGCAAGGCTACAGAGCATAAATGTGGACTGGAGAAAACTGCTTTTGCAGCTTTCTCCAGGTTTTGGTATTTGGTCATGGGGCTCTGTAGTTTGGAGATTCCATAGTGTCTTGGGTGGGACGGGATCTCCAACCCTGTGTCCAGACTTTGTAAATTACCAGCAGGGTGTGTGCTCAGGTGAGCACAGCACTTATAATGAGAGTATGGGAAGACTTCAGGTCTCCAGGAGTCAGAGAGGTTGCAGGAGGCAGCCAGAATGTGCGACTGCAAGAAGCAGTGCAACAGCCTGAGGACTAAGGACAGAGCGAAGCTGTGGGCGCTAAAGAGAAGCCATCCACAGTGAGGAAATCCTGTGGTCTGGGTGACCAGGACAAAGCGCAGAGGTACTGCTAAAGAGCCAGGTGGGCTAGCATTTTCTGTGAGTGTTTATTTGCTGGAGAAGAACCCCTGTGTGGGAAACCTTTATGTCAAAGACTTTCATTTGCCTTTTTAATAAAAATGGGCTACCATGCCCTTAAATATAGTTCCTGACTGGCTTCAATCACTAACAAACGCATCTACCACGAGAGCTAATGGTCCCCCATGTTACACATCATAGTCAGGCATGTACTGGCCATCGGGACTACCGGGAGTTTCCCGGTAGGCCGATGGCCCAGTGGGCCAGTTTCAGAGACAGGGGAGGAGAGAGAGATACACAGCGCCAAATGTAGCATTAAAACACTTTTATTCCACTTAAAGAACGTTACTGACAAAGTTAGTAGGGTGAAAGGCATTGAGACACTGTGCAAGAGTCCAGGCTTGTCATCGATGTGAATTAGGAGCCGCCACCGGGAACTGATCGGGCCAGTAGAGCATCGGTGTGTACTACTACTTCCAGGTGGCAGAGGAATGATGGCCTGAAGGATGCGTCACCGCCCACATGTTGCAACATTTCCGGCTCCATCATACATTCCACCGATACTGGAATTTGTCACCTTAGACACGTGGCAAGTGACATGTGGCATCTGGTGGCAGCCGACATGGCAATTGACATGCGGCATCTGGTGGCAGGCGACGTGGCAAGTGACATGCGGTATCTGGTGGCAGGTAACGTGGCAAGTGAAATGCAGGATCTGGTGGCAGGCGACGTGGCAAGTGACATGCAGCATCTGGTGGCAGGTAACGTGGCAAGTGAAATGCGGGATCTGGTGGCAGGCGACGTGGCAAATGACAAGCTGCCTCTGCTTACAAGTGACGTGGCAAGTGACGTTCTGCATCTGATGGCAGGTAACATGGCAAGTAACATGTGGCATCTGGTGTCAGGCGACGTGGCAAGTGACATGCGGCATCTGGTGGCAGGTGATGTAGCAGGTGACACACTCAGAGCGTGCCGTGATGATTGAAGCGCCAACACCAGGTGTTTGGAGTAAAGTGGGCCGGTCTGGATGAAGTCCAGGGACAATTTTTTGTCCCAGTCCAGCCTTGTTCATAGTGAATGCACATGGAAAGACTAATTCTACCCAACCCTGGGTACTACTGGTGAAACATCATTGAAATGTTACTATTACCACTTGGATTACAAATATGTGTTGTGTGATGTCAAGGACGCTATGCTGACAGCCACTTCACACATACATTTAGATTGTTGCTAGTGGAGAACATTCCAGAAAGCTGTACTGCCCGGACTATGCTGGACTGAATGCTGCCCGCAGATACATGGAGTGCCCACCTGAGCCATGTTGGCTAAAGTTTGAAGTTGTTGGGGTGAACCACCCTGAAGGGCGACCTGTGATCTAAAGCAGGTTGTTATTTCCCAAGTGAAAAGAAAAAAAAAGAAATCCTCTATGTCCCCGGCTGTCATATGGACAGGCTAAGGATGTCTTTGCACGGGGACCTGAAGTACGGTCCTTTGCACTAAGGCCTTGCTGTTCATTGCCAGGAATGCCGCTGTTCTTTCTTGTCCCTGGAGTTGACCATGGAGAAGAAGGGAAACTACTGGGAAATATAGTCCACCCAGAGGGAAATCAATGGACTGTAACAGGCCTTGGACTCTAATCATTAGCCAGTTATATTAGGCTGTAATAGAGGGGTAAACCCCCACCATGCATGTGGATAATGGACTAAACCATATGTCTAAACTGTTTTAGTATGGTCACCAGTTGGCGTGAACAGTGCTGACCTGAGTGAACTTTATTCACATTATGTGCTAAGCGTAAGTTTGTTGATCAATGAGAAGGAGGTGGCCGACCGCTATACAATAGCCATCCCTATTTAAAGACACTTCCGACGGCCCTGTACTATCCCCGATGAAGTCACGTGACGGTGACGACACGCGTAGGATACGGACCCCGGAAGTGACGCACAGGACGCAAGCTCGCCGCTCGTTCATTATATACACAGTATTCATGGTTGTAATGTGAGTACCCTTTAAATAATAAAAATACAGCTTTTATTCCTAAAAATTACTACACTATATGGGTCCCTTGTCTTCCTCTTTCATACCTTCACCACATGGTATATCCTGAGCGGTGCCTGGCCCTACCTATAAGGATATCTTCAGACACAATACCCCATAGGCTCCATACACCCTGGACTAAGAGGACCATTGGACAGGAGACCCCAGAGAAACCATCCCCCTGAGGGCACCTTCCCCCTGTGAGACCACCGCCTAGACGTCTACACACATGCTGCTTACCTTACAGCAGTAAGGTAAGAAGTTAGGACACCCAAGGGTGTCGTTAACACCGAAGAAGCACAGCACCAGTATCATCTATGTGCAAGTCACTTCACCATCTGTAGACCCACATTTGGCACTACGTACCACTTGAATCTCCAGACCTGAATGCGTTTGCACCCACTTGCACCACGCCGCACAACTGGCATATGAACTTTCCAATGAGGATTGATCGATTCACTCATATATGTTGATTTTATTATTTTTTTTGCCACTATCACCTTCATTTGCCACTTTCCCTGTTTTCTTTTATTTTTATTATGACCCGCTATTTGGTTGTTCACAATCACAGTCGCATTACTTTGTCAGTTCGCTGCTTTTAGCTATTTATGCTCAACAGCCACCTGAACTTTTGTTTTTTGATCCGCTGCAGAAAAATATTTATCTTCGTTCTTATTGATGCATCACAGATAGTCACTGTATTCATTCTTAGCCTTTGTTGCACTACAGTCACTTTATTCCGCATAATCTTAGTTCATGTTTCTCATGCGACTTGTATGCGATTGCACCTCAGTCACAGAGTCACTGTATTTATTTATTTATTTATGTATTGATGTTTTTTAGCCATTGTTGCACTATAGTCACTTTAGTCTGCATAATTTTAGTCCTGTAGCCACATGCGACTTTTTATGCGATTTTACTAGTGATATCAGTTTAGGAGCGCGACACCACCTATTGATTTTTTCCATTCCATTTGTGGGTATAGTTTGACCCTCTCGGTGTTCGCTGCACCTCTCCCATTTCTCGTTTCACCTTTCCCATATTAGCGCGGGGATACTATATCTCTACTTTTTAATGAGAAGGAGGTGGCATTCTCCATTGAGGATAGGGCCTGCTCTCCCAATATGAATAATGTAAATGTTTTATAGGGTATATTCACCCTGCTATGCTGTCTTCGGCTGAGGGTGATTGAAACCTGTTTAATTACATATGTATATATATATATATATATATATATTGCACCATGTTACTGTAGGATTGGATGCATTTGCATTGCTGTTGATTTTCTCTTTTAGGTGTTGCTGTGCCGTCTTCCTTGGCTAAGGAGAGACAGGGATACAAAAAGTAACGTTTGCAGCAATGTAAATCGTACTTCCAGACTGCTATCAGCATAGGATCCTCTTTATGCAGGTATAGATGTTGTCTCTTACTCCTAAGGTATAAGGCAGGGGTGCCCAACCAGTGGCCCGGGGGCACATGTGGCCCGCGGAGCCCTCTGATGTGGCCCGCGACCTCTTGCCCTGGGATGGCAGGTTGGCAAGCCCAGATTGCAGGTTGCAGACCCGCCATCCCAGAGCATCAGTGTTGTGAATGAAGCCGATGGTAGAGGAAGCAAGCGCCTGCAGAGCAGAGCCGCAAAAGCCAGCGCTTCTTGTTTAGCGCCAGCTCCTGTCATAGGCGGAGTGATACCAAATGCGCTCTGCCTGGGACAGCAGCAGCTGGCAAAAACTGAATGAAACTCACTAAAATCACAGTCTATGTAAGGGCATATCTGTTCTGCAGTGGTTACTGTGCTGCTTTCAAACTGATCCGCAGGTGCATCTGCGGGTTACCTGCACTGAGCCATAGACTTCTGGTTTTACCGGCGGGTTGGGGCGCTTTCAGAAAGTGCACCAAACCTGCAGGATATAATAGAATTGTATGGCAAAGTGCAGCTAACCCATAGGAAAACCACAGGTGAACTGTGCTGCACCTGCGGCGTGGGTAGACCACAAACCATCAGTGTAAAAGCTGCCTAAGGCCCCTTTTACACGATCGGTCCAACCAAATCGGACCCTCTATTCACCGTTATGGAGCGGCAGATGAAAACAGACTTGTGTTGGTTTACACCCGCCTACCTCAGATCCGATCTACTAAAAAACAGAAGTGGATCCGTCCCCTTCCATCTGATCGCATCAGAGGGCCCATAGAGTAGAGTGGGCTGTGTCTGTGTCCACTCTGCATATGCAGAGTGGACACGGACCTGTCATCCGCCCACTCTGCTCATTGTGGCCTGCGACTGGTTACTAAGTCGCTTAAGTGGCCCTCGCTCTTCAAAAGGTTGGGCACCCCTGGTATAAGGCATCCTCCACTTCACTGTTAGCTGTAGTTTCCTATAGGTTAGTGTTGAGATCAGATGTGTTTGAATCCCAATCTGAACTCAACAGCATAAGCCCTATTAACTTTAATGGGTCACGTTCGACGAAGGTACTGCCCACAGAACATGACCGGGTGTCTAATATTTTCTTCAAACCAAATAATCACAGCCATGGCATTTGTATGGCTCTGAGCATGTCTTTGTAACAGTGGGTGGCTGGGGGCTCAACCACTTGCTTTTACCGACCTTCCTATCTGCTCATGTGAACAAGCCCCAATAGTGCAGACTCAAGGATATAGAAATTATTTTGGCTTTGATTGTGTTTGCAATCATTTCCAGCTGGAGGACTTTAAAGTGGAGGGCCACCCTAAAAAAAAAAGAGCATTAATATTCTTGAAAAAAAATTTTTTTTAAAAAAAATATAAATGTTTTACCTGATCCGAAATCCCTGTTGCTAGGCAGTCTTCCTAATCTGCCTCCTTCCTACTCCTCGGTGATCTTCAGTGATCTTCTGTCCTCCTCACCGATGTCTTCTGGGTAATGGGGCACGGTGTGTTCTGGGAACTGTGTGTTCCCTAACACAGCACGACCCATTCACAAAGCGCCACGTGACTCGCACATGCGCAGTAGAAAACGGGCAGTGAAGCCGTAGTCTCCACTGCCTGTTTCCCTTACTGAGGATGGCGGCGCTGGGACCGGAGCACCGAGGGACATGTCGGCCTCATCGGCCGACATCGCGGGAGCCCTGGGAGGGTAAGTGTACTTATTAAAAGTCAGCAGCTACTTTTTTTTTAGCTGCTGACTTTTTAAAAAAAAATTTCAGCTGAAACACCGCTTTAAGTCCATGACCAAGTAGGGAGCATGAGAGCTGATATGCTACTGGGATTGTGGCTGCACTAACAGCGTGTGGATGCACAGATCATGGATTCCACTGAGCAAACCTGCTTTGAGAGAATAGTTTATTATACCGCAGGAAATTTCAATTAATCACCTCAATACAGGGCACTTACACCCCCTTCCTGCCCAGGCCATTTTTCAGCTTTCAGCGCTGTCACACTTTGAATGACAATTGCGCGGTCATGCTACACTGTAACCATGTGAATTTTTTATCATTTTTTTTTCACACAAATAGAGCTTTCTCTTGGTGGTGGTGGTGGTATTTAATCACTCCTGGTTTTTTTATTTTTTCCTAAAAAAAAAAAAGATAATACATTTTGAAAAAAAGAAGTTTTTCTTAGTTTCTGTCAGTAAATTTTGTAAATAAGTATTTTTTCTCCTTCACTGATGGACGCTGATGAGGCAGCACTTATGGGCACTGATGAGGCGACACTGATGAGGAGGCACGAATATGCTGCACTTATGGGCACTGATATGTGCCACTGATGAGCACTGATAGGAGGCACTGATGGGTGGCACTGGTGGGCACAGATAGGCGGCACTGGGGGGCACAGATAGGCAAAATGGATAGGCAGGACACTGATGGACGGCACTGATGGGCATTGATGGGTGGAATTGATGGGCAGCAATGATGAGAATTGATGGGCAGCAGTGATGGGCATTGATGGGCAGCACTGATAGCCAGCACTGACTGACATCACTAATGGCCACTGATTGCTGGCACTTGGGGGCACTGATTGCTGGCACTTGTGGGCACTGATTGCTGGCAATTGTGGGCACTGGTTGCCACTGATTGCTGGCAGTGGTGGGCACTCATTGATGGCACTGGTGGCACTTAATTGTAATCAGTGCACCGTTTTAACAGTGAAGCAGAATTTTTTTTTTCCATAGGGGTAAGAGATGACATCTTTACCTGCATAAAAAATACTTTCTGCTGATAGCGGTCTGTGAGTACATAGGTGTGCACAGCCTATTGCATTAGGGTGTGCACCCCAAAGCTAAAAACACATATGCGTGTGTGTGCATGTGTATATATACTGACAGTGTCAGTAGGGCAGAGATTGGTGTCAGTAGGGGAGTGACCGGTGTCAGGAATTTTTAGTTTTTATGATTTAATTTTTTATTTTTTTTTTACAATTTTATTTAATGTTTTAGGAGCCCGGTTAGGGGGCTTTGCTGAAATACCAGGGGTCGTAACAGGGGGAATTTGCACCACACAGGGTGATTAGGGTGTGCCCAGGCACACCTGGCACACCCTGTGCACATGCCTATGTGTGACTAATAGCTACATTGCTGCAGACTTAAAGTGGTAGTAAACTCTCACATTTCATTTTTACCTACAGGTAAGCTTGTAATACAGCATACCTGTAGGTAAAATGAATATCTCCAAAACGTGCATTGTTTATTGCATTGCATTGACGTCACCGGCACTCTTCAGAGCTGTGTATCACGGCCGAGACTTC
Source organism: Lithobates sylvaticus (assembly GCA_028564925.1). Classification (NCBI taxonomy): domain Eukaryota; kingdom Metazoa; phylum Chordata; class Amphibia; order Anura; family Ranidae; genus Lithobates; species Lithobates sylvaticus. Next base: position 490,280,732 of record CM053028.1, on the reverse strand, counting down.
TAAATGCATTCACAGGAGTGAGGTCAATGTGGCTCGACCAATCAAACACTTGGTGTCCCCGAACCTAGAAGGAAGACTAGGAGAAGATTGAAGCCTCTGCAGCGGTGACAGAGTGCCGCTGGAGGGCTTTGTTTTAAGGTAAGTCTTTCATAATGTGCTAGTATGTGGTGCATATTAGCACATTATATTATTAAAGTCCAGAAATGCAGCGCTGATCTATAGTGTTAAATAGCATATAAATCACATGTAATGGTAAGTCCATTAAATGAATATTGGAGGGACAGATGAAAGCCCCACACCAGCTTCAGCACGATAGGAATTGCACACAACGCCACAGTGTTTCCAGCAAGTATCTACCCAGAAGAGTTGGACCCTCACATAATAGAGTGGTCGAATGAGCATGTGTGATAAATGGATTCCATGACTCCAAACATCAAGCAGAGCGGCTTCACATCAATTGGCTGTACATGTAGAGTCAAACAGGCAGCTCCACGAAGATAAGAGTATGCCAAACTCCCAGGAACTTTGGCTCACCAAAATAAAAAATAGAAAACTCCCATGGTGAAGTACGTAAAAAATCATTCAAGGCTTTATTAAGAGATGTACCGTACTTACAAACGATTGATCGTAATAAGCATCAAAACAAAACGACCACGGCTAATAGCAAGCTTGCGTCATACACCAGGTCTCACCTATTATGATATTACTTTGCAGGTGGAAACTTTTATTTTTTCTTGCAGAGTTTACTACCTCTTTAACTTTCTGTTTCTCCCAGTTCAGTTGCTACAACAAGATATATCTTTGAGTTTGTTATGAAGGTGTCTAGGATACTACAGTATCAAAAAGGCTTGACACTTGGCACAAACAGTTGGTTCCACGGTAGAGATCGTAGTGTGCTTTATGATATGTTTTTTATTTCATGTGAGGATTATACCTGCTGCTGGTAACAGTGTTGCTCCTTAAATATTAGTGGACTTATTCTTATGCTACATCCAGACAGGCGATTAGCACGCCTTATGAGTTCCTTTGTCAGTAATCTTCAGATTCCTGCATCTGGATTGACAGGTCAATGCAAATAGCTGTGGCTGGTATTCTGAACTGTTGGCACAGCCAGAGATTACCTGAGGTGATCATGGCTGGACACACACAAACTGCGTCCAGACAGAAATACTACAGTTAATTGCTGGCTGTGCAAACAGTTCTGAAATAAAATATCTGCTAGCCCACCTTACCCTGTGGTGTCTCCCACCAGCTCGTACATCACTACAGAAGGCATGAGCTTGCGGGAGGAACCACAGCGTGCAGCAGGGAAAGCAGGTATTCAACCTATCCGACCAGTTGATTACTTGCAGTGGCGAGGGAGCAGTGAAGAGGAGGCATTTCAATAATTGAGCCACCGGAAGGGTAAGCATAGCGTTCTTCTTTTACACCTTGTTCACTTGGCGTACATAAGCATCCACTGATGCCAGGGCAGTGTTTGCCCACACAGGATGCATTAGTGTGCCATGCATCTGCATGCAGGCAGTCCCATTCAAGACTATTGGGATGAAATGGCTAGACGGACACTGCTTCATAACATCTGTTTGGCCAATATTGCAACAGTTGGTAAAAAGGTCAGATGAGTACCAATAGTGATTTATTCTTTTTTGCATTTAGTGGTTAATCTATGAATTGCTACATGTATAATAGATACAGTGGGTATAAAAAAGAAGCACCCCTCTTTAAAATACAGTGATACGTTGATTTACAATACGAGATATTTATTTTTTTGTGTGCAGTACCGCATTTGGCCAGAGGAGCGGGGGCGCCGGTGACGCTCGAGCGTCTCCAAGCGCCCCCGCACCTCTGGCCACATACAGTACTGCATACACCAGCAGTGACTGTGGAACCAATTAGTATCTGAGTTTCCATTGATTCCTATGGGGAAACTCGCTTTGATATACAAGTGCTTTGGATTACAAGCATGTTTCTTGAACGGATTATGCTCGTAATCCAAGGTATTACTGTAATCACATTTTAAAGCCTAAAATGAAGACAGACACAGTTTGTTTTATCCAGCTGTGTTTACTAGTTCGACTTATAACATCCAAGTGAAAGATATAATAGCAACATGTCAAAAAAAAAACAGAATCACTGAGTTGGAAAAGGGATCACCCCCCTTATGTCAGTATTTTGTTGGACCCCCTTTTGCTTTAATTACAGCCTTTAGTCTGTTGGGATATGTCTCTACTAAATTTGCAATATTTGCCCACTCTTCTTTGCAGAACTGTTCAGTTAAATTTGATGGTGACCTTTTGTGGACTGCAGTCTTCAAGTCTTTCCACAGCTTTTCAATGGGGTTTAGGTCTGGGCCATGCAAGGACATTCACCCTTTTCTCCTTCAAGCACTGTGTGGTCATTTTTGCTGTGTGCTTTGGGTCATTATCATCTTGGAAGGTAAACCTTCTTCTCATTGACAATTTTCTGGCAGAGGGCAGCAGGTTTTCCTAAAAAAATTGATGATATTTTGCCCAACCCATTTTTCTTCTATCCTGACAGCAGGCACAGTGCACTTCATTTGCCTAGGCAAGTGATGTGCATGGGGGTGGGCAGAACTTTTTTATTAAAACAAAAATGGTAAAAAAAAAAGCCCTATTTGCACATGGAAGGAGGTATGGAGAGGAAAAAGTGAATTGGATGGCCGCACACTCCGCTGGAATGTAATGGCTTTATTGATCCATATCACAAACATGTAAAAAAACAAACAGCACGCAGGAAAGGAATACATGTAGTAGGAATGTTAATGCATTTCACGCCCCATACTGCTTAATCATAAGGGGTGGAGAGGAGTCAACATGAAATTGAGGGTGAAGATATCCCCCTGGGATATAGTATCTCCCAATAGTAAATACACCCCTCACATTTTTGTAAATATTTTATTATATCTTTTCTTGTGACAACACTGAAGAAATTACACTTTGCTACAATGTAAAGTAGTGAATTTTCAGCTTGTATAACAGTGTACATTTGCTGTCCTCTCAAAATAACTCAACACACAGCCATTAATGTCTAAACCGCTGGCAACAAAAGTGAGTACACCCCTAAGTGAAAATGTCCAAATTGGGGCCAAAGTGTCAATATTTTGTGTGGCCACCTTTATTTTACAGCACTGCCTTAACCCTCTTGGGCATGGAGTTCACCAGAGCTTCACAAGTTGCCACTGGAGTCCTCTTCCACTCCTCCATGAGGATATCACGGAGCTGGTGGATGTTGGAGACCTTGCACTCCTCCACCTTCCGTTTGAGGATGCCCCACAGATGCACAATAGGGTTTAGGTCTGGAGACATGCTTGGCCAGGCCATCACCTTTACCCTCAGCTTCTTTAGCAAGGCAGTGGTCATCTTGGAGGTGTGTTTGGGGTCATTATCATGTTTGAATAGTGCCCCGAGGCCCAGTCTCCGAAGGGAGGGGATCATGCTCTGCTTCAGTATGTCCCAGTACATGTTGGCATTCATGGTTCCCTCAATGAACTGTAGCTCTCATGCAGCCCTCAAACCATGACACTCCCATCACCATGCTTGACTGTAGGCAAGACACACTTGTCTTTGTACTCCTCACCTGGTTGCCGCCACGCACGCTTGACACCATCTGAACCAAATAAGTTTATCTTGGTCTCATCAGACCACAGGACATGGTTCCAGTAATCCATGTCCATAGTCTGCTTGTCTTCACCAAACTGTTTGCGGGCTTTCTTGTGCATCATCTTTAGAAGAGGCTTCCTTCTTGGATGATAGCCATGCAGATCAATTTGATGCAGTGTGTGGCACATAGTCTGAGCACTGACAAGCTGACCCCCCACCTCAGCCTCTGCAGCAATGCTGGCAGCACTACTACATCTATCTCCTGGAAATGATGTATTTCTGGATATGATGCTGAGCACGTGCTCTCAACTTCTTTGGTCGACCATGACGAAGCCTGATCTGAGTGGAACCTGTCCTGTTAAACTGCTGTATGGTCTTGGCCACCGTGCTGCAGCTCAGTTTCAGGGCCTTGGCAATCTTCTTATAGCCTAGGCCATCTTTATGTAGAGCAACAATACTTTGAACTTCCAGTGACCAGTATGAGAGAGTGTGAGCGATAACACCCAATTTAACACACCTGCTCCCCATTCACACCTGAGACCTTGTAACACTAATGAGTCACATGACACTGGGGAGGGAAAATGGCTAATTGGGCACAATTTGGACATTTTCACTTAGGGGTGTACTCACTTTTGTTGCCAGCAGTTTAGATGGTAATGGCTGTGTGTTGCGTTAATTTAGCAAATTTACACTGTTATACAAGCTGTACACTCCCTACTTTACATTGTAGCAATGTGTAATTTTTTTAGTGTTGTCACATGAAAATATATAATAAAATATTTACAAAAATGTGAGGGGGGTGTACTCACTTTTGTGAGATACTGTAGGTACGGGACATATCTGGGAGGTATAGTCCTACATTGAGAAAGGAGCAGGGGGGCGAGCCTAGCGGATCATCATTGAAAGCTGGCGGCTTACTGACAATGTCATGCAAGAAGATGGTGGCTTGGGACCAAGCAGTGGGCAGGAGAGAAGAGGATCTCAGCAGAACAACACTGGATCGGCTGGATAGGTGAGTATCTTACCTGTAAAATAAAACCAAAGAAAATTCCCAGCTCAACTTGCCAGCCTGCCTGCTACCAATCGAATAAACCTGTCAACAGTTTGAGTTTAAAACAAAGGGCCAGGTAAGCCTCTTGCACACTGCAGCTTGGAAAAGCTCAGTACAGCTTATTTTTTTACTGAGCAAAAATACAACCCATTAACCACTTCAGCCCCGGACCAATTGGCAGCCAAAGGACCAGGCACTGCGTCGCTTTAACTGACAAGTGCGCGGTCGTGCAACGTGGCTCCAAAACAAAATTGGCGTCCTTTTTTTCCCACAAGTAGAGCTTTCTTTTGGTGGTATTTGATCGCCCCTGCGGTTTTTATTTTTTGCGCTATAAACAAAAATAGAGCGACAATTTTGAAAACAATGCAATATTTTTTGCTTTTTGCTATAATAAATATCCCCAAAAAATATATAAAAAAAAATTTTTTTCCTCAGTTTAGGCCGATAAGTATTCTTCTACATATTTTTGCGCAAAAATTATAGCGTTTACAAAATAGGGGATAGTTTTATAGCATTTTTATTAATTTTTTTTTTTTTACTAGTAATGGCGGCGATCAGCGATTTTTATTGTGACTGCGACATTATGGCGGACACATCGGACATTTTTGACACATTTTTGGGACCATTGTCATTTATACAGCAATCAATGCTATTTAAATGCATTAATTCCTGTATAAATGACAGTTGTAGTGAAGGGGTTAACCACTAGGGGGAGGGGAGGGGTTATGGGCTGTGACGTGTGTGTTTTTTTTTACATTAGGGGGCGGGGCTGAAGTCTGACGTCATTGATCGGCTTTCCCGATGACCGGGAACAGCCGATCAATGACAGGCAGAGTAGGAAGCGCGGGGAGAGGTTTGTTTACATAGACCTCTCCCCGTTCTTCAGCTCCGTAACCCGATCACGGGACACCAGCGGCGATCGGGTCCGCTGGTCCCGCGGCGGGGTCACGGAGCTCCCGACCGGGTCGCGAGCGCGCCGCTGGCGGAGCGCTCCCGACCCACGGGCAGGCAAATGCACGATCACGTACAGGTACGTGATTTTGCCTGCCCGTGCCATTCTGCTGACGTATATATGCAGTGGCCGGTCGGGAAGCGGTTAATTGTAATGTGCCTATGCACACAGATGTGTTAACAAGCGATGTGCATTCTTCATTTAAACAAATTAGAAAAATCAGCATTTTTGGTCAGTAATTTATGCCTCATGTGAAGGCGAGAATAAGTTTGTGCGCATGCACACGAATATGCACGCAATTGCAGGAACACATAGGTGCGAAAATAAGTGCAAATACATACAAAAACAGCTGAAAAAATAGATGCTCAAACTGGAGTATCATGTGCAAGAGGCCTTATAGCTGGGGGCAGTGGCCATTTGGTTGTACTGTTGGAATACTGGTGACGGGACACACTGGACACCTTTGCTACCATAATGCTATGTGCTGCTGGGTGTCCAGTGCGCCTTTAAGGAGGGATGGGCTCCTTCCAAGCTCACCTGCACTCAATCTATCCAGTATAATGCTTGTGCTGTATAGCGTTAGGACTGCGGATAATAATGAGGTGCCTTGTCGCGGTCTCTGCAGCTTATGCATATATTTGCAAATGTGTGCAAACTATACCCCTGTTTTTAACTCAAACTGTTAGACAGGACAATTCGGTTGGTAGGAGGCTGGTTGGTAAGTTGAGATGGGAACTTTCTTTGGTTTTGTTTTACATGTGTTGGCCTTCCATGTGCCTTGCTGCGAAGGCATGTTATAGGTGGGGCAGTGGCCATTTCTTTGTACTGAGTATCTCAACTATGCAGGATCCGCAACCAGGTAAGCAGGGGTTTAAAAAAATTGCGGGGGGGGGGGGGGCTGATACAAGAAAGCACCAGCACCGATGTCGCATGAAGTCTTGTACGCTTGTCTGACAATATGGTTTCTATGTACTTATTTGATAAAAACTGGGTTGCCCCTCCACTGATGCCCAGGCGATCCGCCTCCCCCTTAAATAAACTAAACCCCTCCCTACCCTGCTGTTCCCAGCCAATCCTACCTATCCCCTTTCTCTTTACACCCTTCCTTCCTTTTAACTCAATAGTTGCCTCCCCTTGCCAGGCATTTACTATTTTCATTTTATTTCTCTCGCTCCGAGCCTCCCTGTTCCACCATCTATTGTTTGTATTATGTGTTCATCTGAAACATTCTAATAAAGTATATTTGAACTAAAATTGCGCACAATGGTGCAGCGGTGACAAACTTATTTACATTTTACTATCCATAGGCAACGCTTTTAAAGCCTTTACAGGTTACCATGTTTACAGAGGAGGTCTAGTGCTATAATTACTGCCAATGACCTGACGTTCATGGTGCTACCTCACATGTGTGGGACGATCGCTGTTTGCATGCTTGCGGGACAGACGCTTGCGTTCGCCTTTGTACGCAACCACGGGGGAAGGCGGGGCACTGTAATTTATTTTATTTATTTATTTATTTATTTTTCCATTTTACACTGTTGCTTTAATTTTTTTTTTTTTTTTTTAATCACTTTTATTGATGAATGTAAACATCCTTTGTGGCAGCAATAGGCATGTGACAGGAACTCTTTATGGAAGGATCTGGGGTAAATACGACCCCAAATCCCACCTCTGCACTTGAAAGCATTCAAAACACCACGATCTGTGTTTTTCTAACGCTTTATAGTTTTTGGAAATGGTGCCGATGACATCCAGATAAACCAGAAGTGATGTCAGGCCATCGCTTCTGCGTTATCGAAGTGGAGACCTGTTCAATGCCAGTCCCAGCTTTCTTAGGCTACTTTCACACTGGGGTGTTGGGCGGCGCTGGCGGTAAAGCAGCGCTATATTTAGCGCCGCTTTACCGTTGTTTTAGCGGCGCATTTCGGCCGCTAGCGGGGTGGTTTTACCCCCCGCGAGTGGCCAAAAAAGGGTTAATACCGCCCGCAAACCGCCGCTGCAGCAGCGTTTTGCGGGCGGGTTCGGAGCGCTGCCCCATTGTTGTCAATGGGAACGGGCGCTATAGGAGCGGTAAATATACCGCTCCTACAGCGAACCAAAGATGCGGCTTGCAGGACATTTTTGAGCGTCCTGCAAGCGCACGGCTTCAGTGTGAAAGCCCTCGGGCTTTCACACTGAAGACACAGCAACAGCTGTTTCGGGTCGGTTTGCAGTCGCTATATTTAGCGCAATAGCGCCTGCAAACCGCCCCAGTGTGAAAGGGGCCTTAGGATATCTGACCAGTTGGGTCTGCCGGTGGAACGTGGAAAGTCAAAGCAAGCCACAGAAAGTGGCGGGAGGGGAGTTAACCCCTCCGATTGCTATTACAAGAGAGCCAACAGTCGCCCCTAAAAAAACGATACCGCAGGCATCATCCCAGTACAACCACTTAAAAACCAATAACGTACCAAGTACGTGACTGGTCGGCAAGTGGAAAAGGGCCTGAGCAGCAGTACATACTGTAGATATAATCTAGCCACGAAGTGATGAATGGGGTGACAACAATGGACAAGTGTAATCAGCTCCTTGGGGCAGATAAAGCCAAAACCTGCTTGTCTGACCGTTCACTAATGTCTATGGCTGGCTTTATTGCTCTCTTTAAAGTCTTGGTGACACAGAGAAATCACAGTGATTTACAATTTGTATCTGGGAGGTGTCAATAGATGACTGGCAATCAGGAATATTAATTCTCTCATTAACATTTCTATACCCCAGCACAATGGCCCTATTGTAACGTAAATATACGTGATAAAGGATCAATAGGAATTGAAATTGGCCCAATTGTAGCAGCAAACAAACTGCAGTGGCTTGTGTTGTCTGTACTCCAGATGTGCTCACACTCAATGTATTCATGACATCACGGGGGTCCTCGTCACCCTCCGGAGCCAGAAGACACATTCACAGGTCTGTAGAGTCTTCCTCTCCTTTGTTGAAGTGTTTTGAGGGATTTTCCATGCCCAGAGTATGGATGAATCACAATCCAACACTCTGAGCTATGCAAAATAATTTGTGTCTCTAAACAGACACGGCCCAGAATAATTACTGAACTTCAAGAGTAATGATTCACAAAGTTTGTTTTCCAAACACGATTCTCTAAACGGTTCAGGATCAAAGTGTATCTAAATCCCAAAGCTATAATGTAATCTATTGCAGCTTACCAGTGTGATGGCTGCATTTGTTTTATTTATTTTTTTAAAGAACTGCAATTTTCAAGTCTTCAAGACACAGATTCTCAATTAGATTTATCCCAGGTTCACACTGATGCGGGTTAGAAATCGTGCTAGTTCAACGGCACTCGCACAATTTCAAACCGGCAATGCGGTCCGACTTTGGGGGCGATTTGACAGACATCTGTGCGGGTTCATGCACAAATGCACACCACACTTTTCAGATATTTATTTGTAAAATATTTTGAAAAACATTTATAATTTTCCTTCCACTTCACAATTATGTGCCACTTATACACCGTCTATAATGCCCCGTACACACGGTCTGAAATTCTGATGGGAAAAGTCCGATCGTGTGTGGGCTCTATTGGACTTTTTCTGTTGGAAATTCCGACGTAAAAAATTTGAGAGCAGGATCTAATATTTTCGACAAAAGAATCCAATCAGACTTTTTCCGATCGTTTGTAGAGAATTCCCACGGACAAAGTGCCACGCATGCTCAGATCAAATTACGAGACCAAAGCTATTGGCTACTAGCCTCTACGTAGTTCCGTCGTACGCAACGAACGTCATCACATTCCAAACGATCGGAATTTCCGACAACTTTGTCCGACCGTGTGTATGCAATCTGACAGATTTTGTGGTCAAAATGTCCGACCGTGTGTACAAGGCATAACACAGGTGTCAAACACAAGGCCTGTGGGCTGAATCCGGCCCTCCAGGCCATTTTATGTGGCCCTTGCATCTCTCCTGCAGCTACAGGAGAGCTCCAGCCCTCCTCTGGTCCTCCTCCAAACGCCTACTTTCTGCTTTCCAGCAATGCATCCAGCTTCTTCCCAGCAGCAGCATAAGGAAAGGGGGTGCACTGTGATGTAAGGGAGAGTAGGGGACTCAACTTCTGATGGTGGAGTGGCTCTTGACATCTAATGTAAGGGGAGGGGATGCGCTGGACATCTAATCTTACAGATACAACCGGCCCTTTTGAGGACAATCATAATGCTGATGCGGCCCATGATGAAATAGAGTTTGACACCCCTGGTCTAACATAAAATCCCAATAAAATACATTTACGTTTTGGTTGTAATGTGACAAAATGTGGAAAATTTCAAGGGGTGTGAATACTTTTTCAAGGCACTGTACTCCAGTGATCTCCTCTTGCATCCTTGTCCCATGCCGAGCGGCTGCCTTGCTGCATTCTGGACACAGAAGGAAGGCTGTCAGCATGGGCACCATTCAGAGAATGCTTTGCATTTTCTGATTGAATGCAAAGCATTCTCTGTTAAGACGAGGTGGAGAGGTTTGGAAACAAATTTTGTCGATCAAATGTAACCAAAATATCCATAGCTGCAATTCCTCTTTTATGGAGCCAACATGGCAGCATACTACCACATTTATAATGCCATGGATTGGCGCGATGAAAGGAAAATTACAGTAAGTATTTGATACAATTTTCTGTTTTCTTGGCATCAGCATGGCAGCATACTACCACATGTATGCTGCCATGTATTGGCACCAGGAAAAGAAAATGACAGTAAGTATTGTTACAATTTTCTATTTTAAAGAGGAGGTCCACCTAAAAAAAAATATTAAAAGCCAGCAGCTACAAATACTGCAGCTGCTGACTTTTAATAAATGGACAGTTACCTGTCCCAGGGTCCAGCGATGTCGGTAGCTGAAGCCGATCAATCGCACGGCTATCGGCAGCTGCCGCCGCCATCCTCGTGAGGGAATCAGAAAGTGAAGCATTGTGGCTTCACTTCCCGGTTCCCTACTGCACATGCTGCGCGTCCTAACTGGTCCCCGCTATCTCCCGGGACCCATGTGTGTCCCAGCAGACAGACAGCGCGGGGGGACAGGAAGAGGCATAGACTCCCGTGGAAGTCTATGCCCGGAAGTGGGTGCAAATACCTGTCTTAGACAGGTATCTGCACCCCCTCCCCCCTGAAAGGTGCCAAATGTGACATTGGAGGGGGGGGGTTCCGAAAAGCGGAGGTTCAATTTTTATGTGAACCTCAGCTTTAAGGCTTTTTTTTTCCACTGGTGATCCTGACAGCAACACACTTCCTTTCCATGAGTGGCAATGCTTTCTTCCTTGTATCTTTGGATGGAACAGCTTTGTCACCCTAGCCTGGTCTCCTGATTTATACTACAAACCTTTCCTTATCTCCATTGTTTAGGGAAGCGGTCCTTTGTGGAAGAAAAAAAAAAAAACTGGTAGATAGGTGCAGTCTGTACTCCCCACTGTAGGTGGCGCTCGACCGAAGCGGCAATGCAGAAGGGAAAGAAAGTCTTGAGAAACTTGGTTCCTCTATGATGTCCTGTGGTCACCCTTCTAATGGGGACACTAGTTCTGGTGGCCTGGGGATCCCCAAGGGATTCTCCTAATTTGCAAGTATTTCCTCTCACTTCCTGTTTTGGCTATGGAACAGGAAGTAATGGGAAATCTCTCCAATGGGACACAGATGGCAAAAAATAAACTGACAAGGGTTATAATCCTCTCTTACCCAATAGTTCTACTTTAATATGTAGTGAACATATTACCGCGCACACATTCAAGAATGACGTTTCCTGCAGCGCTAGTTAAAAACACCTGAACATATTCAAAAAAATACGGGGGTTTGGTCCCACTATATGGTTATATAGTGCTAAGCCCACTTACTGCGACAAAGTACCCCGAATTAGTGGGTCCTACCCTAGTAATAGAATGAAAGGTCCTGCGTCTCAACCATGGGAGCCAAACTCCTCTATGTGGGAGAACTGAAATATGTGGCTCACAGTATGACTTGCCTGTATTACAACTGACAAAGTGACTGTAAAAATCACTACATATATGATAACCTGAACAATCACGTTAAGTAATAGATGTTAATGGAGCTTATTAAGAGGCCAATATGTGTGCTTAACAGTTTTCCACATGCACTCTAATTACATTAAACTGCGGAAAAATGTGAAACATTGATTGGTAATACATCATAACATACAGTATAAGAACCATTTACCTTCTCTGCTAGATAGAGAATATCGATTGATCTGAGCTTAGCATAAAGACAGTCTGAGGCTCTATCTCTCAGCTGTTCTCTTTCCACCGAGGGGTTTGTTAATGGGATGGCAGAAATTTATCGGAGTCAGGGAATCAATACACTGACACATTATGAAATGGACAGTTTAAGTGATCTGTGATCAATAGACACTGCTTGTTCAGGCCATCTGCTTACCTAAGTCATCAATTAGAATGATCAGTCACAGAGTTTAAAACATGAATGCAGACAAACAGCTAAGTATGCAGCTAAAAAACATGTTAACGTTGCCACAAAAATTGTAATTGTGTTCAGCCTAGTTTTTAATCCAGACACACCTGACAGGCACCGTATTCAGGTCCTGACCATTTACTTTTCTCTGCTGTAGTCAAAGTAATACAGCGTAGTCAGGATTGTGATCCATAGCTCCCAACCGTCCCTCATTTACAGGGGCTGTCCATCTTTTGGAAAAAAGTTCTTATGGCCTTTTTCTAGATGTGGCGGCTGCATTCGTTTTTCTTTTCACTCTTTTTCACCTGGTGACTTTACTGGTGTAACTTCACTCTGCCAGCCCTCCTGTATTGAGCCCGGGTGCCATCAGTTCAAAAGGGGGGGGGGGGGCAGGCACCTGCTGAGCGGGAGGGCCGGCTATACGGCCATATTGCTGACATCGATCCTTTTGTGGCTCCCCCTGCAACACTCCTCTTCTCTCTCCCTGTGGCTGCACTGCAGGGGGATTGGTTCCACTGCTCTGATCACCCCCCTGCTGTCCGGGCCCCCCCTGTGCTTCCTATTCATTCATCTGTGCAGCTGAAGCTACAGAGAAGAGGATGGAGAAATCTATGTCCTTATTCCCTTTCTCTCTTACAAAAGTGAGACATCAGGGGACCCCTGATATTTCACCAGAGACCCCCAACAGGGCAGTTAAAAGAAAAAAAATTCTAAAAAAAATTCTAAAAAGAAAAAAAATACATTTGTTCGCTGCCTGAAGAGTGATCGTAATGACTGCATTTGATGGGTTGTGAGGAGGCATATTGACTCCCCACCACCTGCTTTAACAAGTGGTGGGGCCTTGTCAGGTAGGATGTATGGGGCCCCATGATTTCTAACAGCAGCCTTGTCTCCACTCTGGATGGAGGTGCAATGGAGCCACCCCTGATAGGAGTCTCGCCAACCTGTAGAATGGGTAGTGTTAAATTGACTGGTAGATTTAGATGAACTTTGCGTAAGTGACTAACAAATTGAAGCCACGCTCCCTTTAACACTTTATAAGCAGTTTCAGCAGTTTTTTTTTTTTGGATAAAGATTTTACATGAATAAAAGCTGACCACTGTAAGCACCCCTGTCAGTGTTAAATGGTTTGTCTCAACCCTCTAACTGCCACTTTTGCTGGACAGTTTGGTCTGTTAAAGGTTAACTCCATCTTTTGCACCATGTTACACCCACATTTAGGGGGTAACGTGCTGCAAATTACGCCTTCAAACAGCTCCCTTCTGTAACAGCGTGCAATGGGTTCTTCTCCCCTGCTGCTGCATAGCCGCAACTGTCCCTGATTTGGAACAAAGTCCATCTGTCCCTCTTCCCCCCTCATTTTGGTCTGATCTATATAGTTCTATACAGATCTATATAGTTAGCTTGCAAAAAGTGTTTCCCAGTGCAAAATCTTTAATTTAATTTCTAATTTGCTGTAATTGTAAATTTCAAAAGCCAGTATAAAGGAAAAGTAGTGGTAAAAAGAAAGCACTTGTGGGTTTAAATAATCATTTTGTATTTTATAATTCTATTTTTAACCACTTCAGCCCCGGACCAATTTGCAGCCAAAGGACCAGGCCCCTTTTTGCGATTCGGCACTGCGTCGCTTTAACTGACAATTGCGCAGTCGTGCGACTTGGCTCCCAAACAAAATTGGCGTCCTTTTTTCCCCACAAATAGAGCTTTCTTTTGGTGGTATTTGATCGCCCCTGCGGTTTTTATTTGACAATTTTGAAAAAAATGCAATATTTTTAACTTTTTGCTATAATAAATATCCCCAAAAAATATATAAAAAAACTTTTTTTTTTCCTAAGTTTAGGCCGATATGTATTCTTCTACATATTTTTGGTAAAAAAAAATCCCAATTAGCGATTATTTATTGGTTTGCGCAAAAGTTATAGCGTTTACAAAATAGGGGATAGTTTTATAGCATTTTTATTAATATTTTTTTTTTACTAGTAATGGCGGCGATCAGCGATTTTTATTGTGACTGTGACATTATGGCGGACACATCGGACATTTTTGACACATTTTTGGGACCATTGTCATTTATACAGAAATCAGTGCTATTTAAATGCACTGATTCCTATGTAAATGACAGTGGCAGTGAAGGAGTTAACCACTAGGGGGCAGGGAGGAGTTAGTGTGACGTGTGTGTTTTTTTTTCACAGTAGGGGGCGTGGCTGACGTCTGACGTCACTGATCGGCTTTCCCGATGACAGGGAACAGCCAATCAATGACAGGCAGTGTAGGAAGCGCGGGGAGAGGTTTGTTTACACAGACCTCTCCCCGTTCTTCAGCTCTGACCCAATCGCAGGACACCAGTGGCGATCTGGTCCACTGGTCCCGCGGCCGTGGTCACGGAGCTCCCGACCGGGTCACGAGCGCGCCGGCGGCGGCGCGCGTGACCCCACGGCTAGACAATTAAAGGGGACGTACCTATAAGTGCTTTTGCCTAGCCGTGCCATTCTGCCGACGTAAATGTGCAGGAGGCGGTCGGGAAGCGGTTAAGGGGGCATGGCAGGGGTGTGTCCTATCCTTACATACTTTTGCTAATAGGTGTCCCTCGTTCCCATCTCAAAAAGTTAGAGAGGTATGCTGCTTAGGATTGCCACCTCATCCCTTTAAACCCCGAACACATATGAATTACACAGGTTCTGAGGCTAGTTTAATGCAGATAAGGCACCAAGTGAGTTTAATTACCACCTCAATCAGCCACAGAACCTGTGTAATTAATATGTATTCAGTTTTAAAGGGATGAGGTGGCAACCCTAATGCTGCTGCTGTCACAACTTTTAAAATCAGTGTGGTTGTGTGGGTGCTCCATCCATGTCATTCAGCCCAGGTTCACACTTCTGCTGGATTGAAATCTTGCAAGTTCAACTGAACTCGCGCGATTTTATTCCCGCATGTCAGTCCGACGATTTCAGAGACATCTGTGTGGTTTCCTGCACAGATGTCTATTGAAATCGCACTTGAAATCACCAAAAGTAGTACAGAAATTACTTTTGGGAATTGGTGCGGCGCCGCAAAGTCAGCGTCGCACCGATTCGAACGGTTCCATTGCGGGCAATAGCCGCCGATTTGGCATGTTATTTGACATGTCAAATTGCATGCCAAATCGCATCAATGTGAACCAGAGCTCAGTCACAGAAATCTGCGGTACTTGTAGTTCTCAGTGGATTACAAGTGCGGTGATCACGCTCTCATAGTCCATTGGCCCTTCCTCCAGCTCAGTAATGGAAAGCCTGTACCCTGGTACAAGCAGGGAGCTGGATGATGTGTCTACAGGAGCATTATCAATGCTGATAAGAAACTAGAGTCGCCGCTTCATCCCTTTAAACCTGAACACATATGAATTTCACAGGTTCTGAGGCTAGTTCAATGCAGATAAGGCACCAAGTGAGTTTAATTACCACCTCAATCAGCCACAGTGTAATTAATATGTATTCAGTTTTAAAGGGATGAGGTGGCAACCCTATAAGGCTGGATTCCCACCTAGGCATTTTTAGTGCTTTTTGCATTTTGCAGATTTGCGCTATAGACTGTGTTCCATAGGAAACCATGTTAAATGGACTACAGTGCAAACCTAAAAAAATATAAAAATGCATAGGTGTGAATCCAGCCTAAGAAACTAATAAGGGGTACATTCATACCTACCAACTTATAGAGATGGGAACCAGGGACACCTATTAGCAAATCTATGTAGGCATAGGACACACACCCTGCCACGCCCCCTTAACCACCTGATTACTGGGCACTTAAACCCCCCTCCTGCCCAGACCAATTTTGAGCTTTCGGCGCTGACGCACTTTGAATGACAATTGCACAGTCATACAACACTGTACCCAAATGAAACTTTTATCATTTTTTTCCCACAAATAGAGCTTTCTTTTGGTGGTATTTAATCACAGCTGGGGTTTTTATTTTTTGCTAAACAAACAAAAAAAGATGCAAAAAAAAAAAAAAAAAAATCATGTTTAATAGTTTGTTATAAAATTTTGCAAACAGGTAATTTTTCTGCTTCGATATGCGCTGATGAGGCGGCACTGGTGGGCACTGATAGGGTGCACTGGTGGGCACTGATAGGGTGCACTGGTGGGCACAGATAAGGTGGCACTGGTGGGGACAGATAAGTCGGTACTGATGGGCACAGCAAAGATGGCACTGATGGGCACGGATGGGTGGCACGGATGGGTGGCACGGATGGGCACTGATAGATGGCACTGATGGGCACTGATGGGTGGCACTGATGGGCACTGGTAGGGGACACTGATGAGCACTGGTAGGGGACACTGATGAGCACTGGTAGGTGACACTGATGTGCAGCACTGTAAAGGCACATTTTGGGCACTGGCACTGTGGGCACTGACAGATAGCACTGTGGGCACTGACAGATGGAGCTAGTGGGCACTGGTAGGCGGCACTTTTATTAGGGAAAAGGTGGGCACCATAGACCCTGGGCACATTGCAGTGAGAGGGACTGATGTCCCTCTCACTGCCGCCAATTACCGGCTCTGTTATTATCACATGATCAGCTGTCATTGTCACGTGGTAAGGGGTCGGGATCGACCCCTTACTCGGATCGCTGATCACAGGGCGCGGAGGCTGCTCGTTGCCAGGACGACGTCAATAGAAGTCGTTCCGGCATCTTAGATCCGCGCTGTAGACGTCATTCGACTATAGCGCGGATCCCAGGTGGTTAAAGCAGAATTATGCACAAAAAATTTGTTAAATCCACAAGTGCTTTTTTTTGCCAATATTTTTCCTTTATATTGGCTTTTGTCCTTTACAATTGCAGAAAAGAAATGTAGAAACTAGATGAAAAGATATAGCACTGGGAAACACTTTTTGAAAGATAAAAAGTGCATTTTTATATACAACTATATAGATCAGACCAAAATGAGGGACAAATGAGGAGGAAAGAGGGACTTTGTTCCAAATCAGGGACAGTCCCTCGAAATCAGGGACAGTTGGGAGCTATGGGTACAACCTCTCTAGTTCCCTGCACAGAGAATGGGAAGTTCTGGCTAAATGTTGGAACATTGGGGAATATTTTGGCATCTGGAAACAAGTTTGATCCTTTATAAACCTCACTGCAGACTAATGGATTTGGGAAGCTCTAGTGATGATATCTTACTCATACAAAAGGCCTTGAAGGCTGGTCAGGTTTTTTTTTTTTTTTTAATGGTATGTCTTTCATCAGAAGACCAAATGGCTGGATAACACATGTGGATTAAACACATGGGCAGAGAGGGCACAGTGCAGTACAATGATATGGTGACAAAGATGAGTGCAGGGAAGTGTTGCTTCCCATGGGACGTGGCTCAGAGCGTTGAGGATACTGCAGCTGTTGATGTGGTAAAGAGGCTTGTAGACAGGAGGCTTGTTGCACTACGCCATACAAGGGTTGTGAATGACTACTACACTGATAGCAGCTGTCCGTATACTGGAACTGCTATCACTGTGTGTGCTAGACTTTTACTTAAGCAGATTAAACTACAACTGAGCAATAAAAATATTTATTGTACGCACCAATGAATACTTGGAGGCAAGGTGTACTATAGTAGAAATTGTGTGCATTTAGGACTTGTTCAGAGAAGGTGCTCTGCAAGTGGTTGTAATCTCTGCCAACCACCCGCAAATAAAGTGTCTATATATGCCTACTGAACTGAATGGCGTACTTCACTCATCGACATTTAGAATACCGTGGCCCAGCTGGTAGAATGCTACAAGGAGAGTTATTTACAAAAGGCAAATCCACTTTGCACTACAAGTGCAAACTACAAGTGCAAAGTGCACTTGAAATTGCACTGAGAGTGCACAAGGAAAATAAAAAACAACATTTTAGCTTGCACATGATTGGATAATAAAATCAGCAGAGCTTCCCCTCATTTCAGATCTACCCCTCAGATTTACAGCGACTGCACTGCCAAGTGTACTTTCTGTTGCTGTATATGGGGACTGTCTCTTGCAGGATATGGGGGACTGCCTCCTGCTGTATATGGGGACTGTCTCTTGCAGGATATGGGGGACTGCCTCCTGCTGTATATGGGGACTGTCTCTTGCAGGATATGGGGGACTGCCTCTTGCTGTATATGGGGACTGTCTCTTGCAGGATATGGGGGACTGCCTCCTGCTGTATATGGGGACTGTCTCTTGCAGGATATGGGGGACTGCCTCCTGCTGTATATGGGGACTGTCTCTTGCAGGATATGGGGGACTGCCTCCTGCTGTATATGGGGACTGTCTCTTGCAGGATATGGGGGACTGCCTCTTGCTGTATATGGAGACTGTCTCTTGCAGGATATGGGGGACTGCCTCCTGCTGTATATGGGGACTGTCTCTTGCAGGATATGGGGGACTGCCTCTTGCTGTATATGGGGACTGTCTCTTGCAGGATATGGGGGACTGCCTCTTGCTGTATATGGGGACTGTCTCTTGCAGGATATGGGGGACTGCCTCTTGCTGTATATGGAGACTGTCTCTTGCAGGATATGGGGGACTGCCTCTTGCTGTATATGGAGACTGTCTCTTGCAGGATATGGGGGACTGCCTCTTGCTGTATATGGGGACTGTCTCTTGCAGGATATGGGGGACTGCCTCTTGCTGTATATGGGGGACTCTCTCTTGCAGGATATGGGGGGCTCTCTCTTGCAGGATATGGGGGACTGTCTCTTGCAGGATATGAGGGACTGCCTCCTGCTGTATATGGGGACTGTCTCTTGCAGGATATGGGGGACTGCCTCTTGCTGTATATGGGGACTGTCTCTTGCAGGATATGGGGGACTGCCTCCTGCTGTATATGGGGACTGTCTCTTGCAGGATATGGGGGACTGCCTCCTGCTGTATATGGGGACTGTCTCTTGCAGGATATGGGGGACTGCCTCTTGCTGTATATGGGGACTGTCTCTTGCAGGATATGGGGGACTGTCTCTTGCAGGATATGGGGGACTGCCTCCTGCTGTATATGGGGACTGTCTCTTGCAGGATATGGGGGACTGCCTCTTGCTGTATATGGAGACTGTCTCTTGCAGGATATGGGGGACTGCCTCTTGCTGTATATGGGGACTGTCTCTTGCAGGATATGGGGGACTGCCTCTTGCTGTATATGGGGGACTGTCTCTTGCAGGATATGGGGGACTGCCTCTTGCTGTATATGGGGGACTCTCTCTTGCAGGATATGGGGACTCTCTCTTGCAGGATATGGGGGACTGTCTCTTGCAGGATATGGGGGACTGCCTCTTGCTGTATATGGGGACTGTCTCTTGCAGGATATGGGGGACTGCCTCTTGCTGTATATGGGGGACTCTCTCTTGCAGGATATGGGGGGCTCTCTCTTGCAGGATATGGGGGACTGTCTCTTGCAGGATATGGGGGACTGTCTCTTGCAGGATATGGGGGACTGTCTCTTGCAGGATATTTGGCCTAAAAGCAAAACTATATGTGTGGTGGAAAACTAACACTGCACATCACCCTGAACGCATCATGTTGTGGGAATACTTTTCATCAGCAGGGACAGGGAAGCTGATCAGAGTTGATGGGAAGATGGATGGAGCCAAATACAGGGCATCCTTAGAAGAAAACCTGTTATGCCGCATACACACTGTCAGATTTTCCAAAGGGGAAATGTTGGATGTGAGCTTGTTGTCGGACAGTCCGACGGTGTGTATGCTCCATCGAACATTTGCTGACGGACTTTCCGCCAACAAATGTTTGCTAGCAGGTTCTCAAATTTTCCGCCAACAAAACTTTGTTGTCGGAAAGTCTGATCGTGTGTAGACAAGTCCGCGCACAAAAGTCCAGGCATGCTCAGAACCAGAAGCGGTCGGTCTTGTAAACTAGCGTTTGTAATGGAGAATTAACATTTGTGACGTGGCAAATTATGAAATCTCGAAATGCAGCGCACAATTCTCTTCTTCTTTAATGGGATAATAATAAGGCTGCTTTGCTGGTGATACTGATGGAGTTATGGCAAACTAATTTTCAAAGGCTTTTTTTTTCTAGTGATATCAAGAATAATATTATTATGCTTGTTTTTTGTTTTTTTTTAGGTACAAGTTACCACAACACCATTATACTGTAGTTTTTAAGATCAAAGATACAACAATGTTGCTGCCCCTTGATAATTTTACATTGTATTTTTTTAAATGTAACTGCCTTCTCCTGCCTACAAACTGTCATTTGAAGTAAAACACATAGAAGTATTATTCTCCACATTTTTTTTATTGTGCATTAAAAAAAGAAAACAAATAAAATTAGACATGCTATCTGCCAATAGAACTTAACCAAAAAGTGCATTCTATGTATCCAAAAATATACCAAATCAAATCATTATTCAACCAAAAAATAAAATAAAAGCCTCATGCATGTGTCCTGCTTCTTAATATAGGGGGTCAACAATGCCAAGAGTTGGTGAAAGCAGGGGGTCCGTCATCCGGAGATAATTCCGAAAATCATCCGGATTATTCTCCTGGAGCTCCCGCAGCAAAGACATATGACATAATTGGTCACGATTAGTAAAGCAACCAATTTTTGGTTCAAGAAATCCTCCTCCTCCTGTTCCTGGACTGGACTTGGGTCAAAGCAATAACTCCAAGGCCAATAATAAATAACACGTTATCTGCTCCGATTCCGCAACATGTCTGGTTGATGAACGGCCGTTCAGAAATGAACTGAAAAGCGCAAACTGAAAAGCAACAAATGAAAAGCGCGAATCAACACTCACTAGACTTCTACTAACACTAAATTAGCAGAGGGAGCCCAAAGGGTGACGCTAAAGAGCTGAAAGTACGTCACTACGTTCGTGTTTGTTGGCCGACAATTGTGTGCCGTTTGTATGCAAGACAATTTTGGGGTCAAAGCCCTTCAGACAAAAGTCTGTGGTTTTGTCTGCTGAAAATCCAATGGTGTGTACGAGGATTTAGTCTGCCTATTATGATCTACTGCTTCTCACAGCTGTCCTTTCCCCCATCAGGAGAGGGGTTTAGCCTCAGAGCCTGCTTTCCCCAGATCATGATGTGGGAAAGGTGCATTTTTGTGCACAGGAATGCACTGCCCTTGTAGGCAGGTGCCTACAAGAGCAGATGCAATCTACTTTCTACTCCACTGCATATGACGCTCAACTGCAGCAAAATTGCAGAGGGAGAGGAAGTCAAGAGGAACATGGTTGCTTTATGGTTTCCTGGATCACTGGGGAAGCTATCTGATTGGATGCTGGTGCCCCATGTGACTCTGGCGGCCATCTTCGGTCAGGCAGAGTCTATTTAAGACCATGGCTCCCAGGCTTGGTGCACACTTCGCGTGTGGGCACTGTAGGGACATGCCACCTGTCAGTCGGGGACAGTACTAGTGGCAGGGAGAAGTTCCAGATGAGAAGAGCAAGAGTAGGGATACGCTATCCTTCCTGGAAACGTCTCTGTTTGGGTGTGGATCGGCCAGGGCACATTCCGCCCTTCAAGACAAATGTTATACCTTTTGTTCCAACATTCTGTGAGTGTGCTCAGTCAGGTTGTTTTCCCTCCAGATAGTTGTGGTTTATTGAACCTAAATTTCAATTCAATTCTGTTACTGTAGCTGGACTCTGAGTGTGTACTGCTGCCACATCACGCTGCACTCCCCCACACCCTTGTTACACGTGCGCGGATGCCATTAATAATAATTGTTAATTGCACCCCAAACGCATCAAACAAATGCAGTGTGATTGCACCCACCAAACGGCATGGTACCACAGTACCATGCTGTTTGCTGCAGTGCAATTTTTAAACAGTCATGCCTGCTGTAGTTTTGCACATTCTCATGTGTTTGGCAACCCATCAAAATGGATGGGCTGTCAAAAACGGAAAGTGCAGGAATACACAAAAACGTGTGCGAACCAGTGTAAACCTGTCCTTAGGCAAAACGTTGCCCAAAAACACACTGCAATAGATGTTCTATTGCATCATATTTTACTCATCAAAATTTGGAGCATCACAGCCCTGTTGGCAGTGCTACAAGAAGCGTAAGTCGGCAGCTGCCTCCACTTACTGCTTCTCACAGCTGTCCTTCCCTCAGGCAGAAGAGGGTTTAGCCTTAGGCGAAATGTTGCCCAAAAACACACTGTGATGGATGTTCTATTGCATTATATTCGATAGATGTTTTATTGAACATAGCCTAAAAGAACGTCTTAGAAAAATGTAAAGTGGTGTGCCCATTAAAAAAAATAAAAATTAAAAGTCAGCAGCTACAAATACTGCAGCTGCTGACTTTTAATAATCGGACACTTACCTGTCCCAGGGTCCAGCGATGCGGGGGGATCGAAACCCCGCTCGTTTCCCCCTCCGTGCGCCGGCATTGTGACTGTGGGCGCCTGGCTGTGGCTTCACAGCTGGGCACCCACTGCGCATGCGCGAGCGGCGCCGCGAATGGCCGCGCAATCATCTGGAGCCCATCACGTGTCCCAGATGATTGACAGGAGGGAGGAGACAGAGCTGAGCCCTTCCTGTGCTGAGGGGGAAGTGATGTCACCAGCCCAGGCACCGAAGGAGGCAGACTACGAGGGACCCCCTAGCAACAGCCATTTAGAGGCGAGTTAAAAAAAAATCCAAATGCTTTTTTTTTTTATTATTATTTTTTTTAGGAATATTAATGATTTTTTTTTTTTTTGGGGGGGCAACTCCACTTTAAGTTGTACTAAAGTAAGGAAATTAACTTTTATTCAGGTTGAGGTTTGTAAGAACTGATTTTGCAATTTTCATAAAGTGTTTCTGAGCAGGGCAGCAGCCTCTTAACGCACGATTCTGTGCTACACAGTCTCCTTTTCCATCACCGGTATATTTGGGGGCTGAAGTCGTGTCAGACGGAGGGCAGTACTGGAACCAGGGAACATAATGAACAAAATGGCATCTGTCTGCACCTGGCACTGACTCCCTGTTGCATGAGTGTGAATGGAATGGGTAAAAGATGGCTTCAGCTCCTGTTCTCCACCTGATGTGTTTTGACTATGGGCCCTAACTTTTGAGGAGGCTCCATTATTGAGAGTTGTGTGCCTGGAAACCCTTGGAGTGGTCTTGCTTCTGATTTGGGTCCATGTCTCCCCAAAACACACAGACTCTGGGAACCTAGAACCTTGGCACAGTTTTGGGGCCTTTGTGCCCAAACCAGCAATGACTGCTTCACCCCCTCCTGTGACACTCAGAGCAGATGTTAATACAATCAGCTCAAAACAACATGATGCTCCTTCTATAATCTGTTTACTAAGGGGTCATTTTCTCATGGTATCATTTTCCCATAGTGGGCCTCCTAGGTGTGAATCCCCATTGTTAATTGAGTCTCATATTGTTTCTGTCTGTGTGCTAATCCTTTTAGAGATTTGGCCTAGGTCTTCTTACTGGGGAACTGGCGCCAAACGGTCTGGGTGGGCACTGAGTCACCTACTATAGGCTTGTCTAGGTGACTAGTTGTTAATTAGCTAACTGTTTATGTTGGTTGTTCCTTAGCTATGTTAATTATCTTACTGTTTACAGTTTGCCTAATGTGAGCAAGCTCTTACCTGATTTTGTGTGGTATATATTCTGTGTGGGTTTACAATAAAGTCAGTTCCAATTTGCACCTAAGCTAGTGTTGTCTAGTTCTTGGGTGCAATATTCAGCTATAATTCCTGGTTCCAGACTGAAGGAAGCTGTATCTTGACAGAGGCACCCAAGCTGGGTGCCAGGTGGCCTGTCACAGTCAGTATCTGTGTGCAGGCGGCAACAATTTTGTTAAAGTTTACTGGAGCCTGACAAACCGATAATGTCTGTTTTGCACCAGTCTATCCACATGCTGATCCGACTTGATACAGGTTTGGGGGGCATTTGAGTGGTACTTATTTCATTGTTCTGGGCTACAGAGAATTTAATGGCTTAAACTTATGTGGGGGCAGCATAAAGATCATTCAAAAAATGAGAATCGCATCATTTGTGTCATACGTAAAATGAAAGAAGGATCTTGCCTTGGCAATGTTCCTGTCATCTGCTCTGGTACCTTGGTGCTCCCCTATGGTCTACAGACGTATACACACACAAGAAAAATCTTTGTATAATTTATTCTCTATACCTAATGAAAGCTGCGAGTCTGCATCTACATGGTATCAGTCAATCAGTGTATTCAAAAAAAATACCGAAGCTACTTGTGGTCTTTGGTGAACATAAAACCTGGAACTCTGCTTACATCACTGCTTTCTATTTGGCCTTGTCTTTTGCCGGGTTAATGTTCTACTTTATGTTATGATTGCATGTCATTTCCCTGATGTCATCCATCCACGATATTCTTTTCCTTTTTTCCCTCTTACCTTGCTCTCTTTCACAATCTTGCATAGCTCTTCTCCAGTCAAGTTTCTTGGAATTGAAATTATCTCTTCAATATTCTCATTGCTCTTTGCAGCACCTCCTCATTCCTGACCATGTCCATGGAGCTGATTTTCAAGATCCTCCTGTAGCAATTCAAAACCTGTGGTCTTCTTTTTTGGAGACATTGTAAGGGAAGACATTACTGTGCCATACCTGAGAACGGACCAGACTTCCATCTGTGGCAGTCATTTATTTGTGCTTCACACAGCAGTGTAAGCCTGGGAAAGTAAATAGGAGCATGTGGTGGCCAGTGGCTCTGCATACTCCTGTAATTGATCCAGCTCCGCACACTACGAATGTGCTGCATTAAAGTACAAATGTGTACTGTCTGTATGGCCGTGCTAATTATTTGTAGCATACATGATTATTTACAGACTAGCAGCTCCTGGCTGACTCTCAAAATGGAAGCCCACACTTCTTTATGGGAGTTTCCCCAAGACTAATAAATACTGAGACAATACTAACATTTTTTCTCAGGCTGGTAAATAACGTACACTAACACGGAATGTTCTTTGAAAAACCTCAAGAAAATATAAAGCCGTCTGCCACCTGGAAATGTTTTCTTTTGCATCCTGTAGTGTCAGAGGCCCCCAATGATATATGACTATTTTGCATTGAACCTTAAAGATGACCCTCATCTCCCCATGTTAAATCTTGCCCAGTTCATCTTACCTTTTTCACTGTTTTAACGCTGCTCAATAAACAGACTTACTAGCCAAGTGAATTCCACGTTGTCCTCTTCTAACCTGCCATTCCACTGCGACACCCCTGGTTGCACACCACCATCTTTCTTTCCTACATCATCATGAAGATGGGAAGAGCTCCAGAACAGCCCGCAGGGATCAGCGCAGGGCTGGCATGAATAAAGTCAACATGCCATTTTTGTGTATGGCCGTTTAAGGATTGCAAGGGGGTGGAGCCAGGCAGCAGGAAGGGGAGGGATCCTCCTCCTCAGAGTCAGTCTGCTGTTAGGAAAGTTCCCGCCCTCCCGCCCTTTGTTTTAACTTTTTCTCTTCACAGGTATATAATAATGTTTTACAGGATCATTGGATGTCGTAGCGTTGGCGGATGTTGGGTGACGTAGGCATAGAGAAGAAACCCCCTCCCCACAGAAAACTTGATGCGGGACCCATTGGTGATATGGGCCCGTTTGGTATATTCCTTACAAGTGATGTGGGAATATGGTGGATGACTGCACTGCGGGAATAGTTTTGTCTCTGAGCTAGTATGTCAGCTTGAGGCCTAGTTACAGTTGAGATGACCGCAGTGCACGAGTTGTTGTTTATGGTAATTTGGGTGGGGGGGGTAATGTCAGCTATAGGCCTACGTCACGTGTTCTTCATATTGTTTATTGGTTTGTTTATTTGTTTATAAAAGTTATTTATAAAGTTATTTATAAAGTTATTTATATATATTTTGTTATTTAATAAAGGGGCTGCTACGGCCTATTTTACACTCCAGCACGGTGTGGTCTCCATTACTGGGAAAGGTAAGGGGATGGGAGTGTATAGGTGGGCAGCTCAGAAATGTAGCTATGTGGTACTTGGTCATGACTGGCAGCACAGGCATGCAGTACCTATTCTGTCCTTCCTCTACTGGAACCTTTCCCCGTGCTAGACACACTGACCTAGCCCCTTTGCAAATGTGCACCAACTGGAGTGGGACAGTGCTATTTATTAGCTATGTCCACACTAAAGACATAATAACCAAGGTTATTCAGGGCAGCAGCATCCAATCAGACAGCTACTCTCCTGATGACACTTATGGAAGCCGGAGCTCAGAGCCGGAGGGATTCGAAAATAAAGGGCCCTACTGGAACTGCAGTACTCTGAGAGCAATCAGGAGGGCCCCCCACAATAGCCTGCTCTAATGGAGAAGCTGCATGGTATTGGGCTCTGGCCCGACTGCCTCCAGTTTTGACAATGCAGGACCTCACCTGGCTGCAGATCACTTGCCCAGCTACCTCTGCCCCATCTAGTGTGACCTCTTTGAGCTCCTGAGGGAAGGAAGATGAGAAACTTAGATTCTCTAGACATTTTCATGAAACCAGGGAGTTCTGGTAAAAGGAGATTAAAGGGCTTGCCCTTTCATTGGTGAGTAAAAAAGCACTTCACTACAGGAGGTTTGCTTACCCCTACTGCTGTATTCCTGCACCAGAGCAAGTCACTAATTGCATAATACAACAAACTAAATTCACATCAGCCTTACTAATCAGCAAGAGGACCTGTCTTTCCTATTGCAGCATTGAAACAACGGGTAAGTAGTTTTGCAGATATGTATGAAAGCTGCATGCAGAGAACAGAGTTTTAAATTGCGACACAATAAAATTATACAATCGCCTCTAAATTTACCAACTCTACTGTGCGGGTCAACAACCCATTTCATTTATATTCAAAAAGGTAAGTCATTGCGCAACATAATTCTTGATAAATATAAAAAGGAGATAGAATTAGATGGCAATATGTGTAGTTGATAAAAAATGAACCCCGCGCCAAACCTAACTAAAATTATGAATAATACTAATGGTATAAAATAAAGAAGGCTGCTCCCCTAATTAAGTAGGTGACTACTCAAGAAACTAATGGAATAAAGTGTAGAGAGTGCTCTAAAACAAATATCAATTAACTATGTAGAAGTTGGGTGATTACATGTGCTCAAACCACTACCATTAAATAGACAAAGTGCAGTGTGCCATAAATACTTATATATACACAAGTGATATACACTGGTGAACAATATATGGCCCAAAAATGCCATAAAAAGAAAAGTCCCAAAATCACAAAGAAATGCAAAAAATCTTCTATGTTCAAACTCTTCCAAACAATAGTGAGTATTTCTTCATCGATTGATAAGTATACACCCAACGTGCTTCTTAAATATGTTTTGCTTACCAGAGAAAGATGACCCCTTTAGTTAAAAAGCAGGTCAGAAAAGCTTTAGCAAGATAATGTTTGCTACAATGATGAAGACTGTGGATGTAGGCAACCCCTCCTCCGCAGAGATCATAGATGGGATATGTGAAAAAGATAATAGGAACCAATAGCGTAATCCTGTTTATTTCAATATTAATAAAAATACAAAAGCCAAATGGCTGCTTACATGGAAAAGTGCCTTGGCCCGGTACCTGGGCTGCACCGTCCAAACCGGAGGAGGGGTTGCCTACATCTGGTAAGCAGAACATATTTAACGGCTTCCGGACCACCCACCGCAGTTTTAATGTGGCAGGTTGGCTGCCCTACGTGAAACCAGGTAACTGTACGTGGGCTCGCGGGGCCCCGCATAGCAGGCGCGCGCAATGTGCCAATGCTCGTGGCCGACGGTCGCGATGACCGCCAGCCACGAGCGATCGTGAGCTGAAGACACAGAACAGGGACGAGTTCGTGTGTGTAAACACACACTTCCCTGTTCTGCTCTGACAGGAGTGACAGATCGCGTGTTACTATTAGCTAGGAACCACGATCTATCACTTCCTGTAGTTAGTCCCTCCACCTTCAGTTAGAATCACCTCCCAGAGAACACAGTTAACCCCTTCACCGCCCCTTAGTGTTAACCCCTTCACTGCCAGTGACATTTTTTCAATGCACAGTAATCAATGCATTTTTAATCGCACTGATCGCTGTATTAATGTCAATGGTTACAAAAATGTGTCAAAATTGTCCGATGTGTCCGTCATAATGTTGCAGTCATGATAAAAATTGCAGATCACTGCCATTACTAATAAAAAAAAAAAAATAACAATAAAAATGCTATAAATCTATCCCCTATTTTGTAGACGCTATAACTTTGGCGCAAACCAATCAATGTAAACTTATTGCAATTTTTCTTTTACCAAATATATGTAGAAGAATACATCGGCCTAAACTGGGGAAAAAAAATTTTTTTTTATATATTTTTGGGGGATATTTATTATAGCAAAAAGTAAAAAATATAGCATTTTTTTCAAAATTGTTGCTTTTGTTTTTGTTTATAGCGCAAAAAATAAAAACCGCAGAGGTGATAAAATACCGCCAAAAGAAAGCTCTATTTGTGGGAAAAAAAGGACGTCAATTTTGTTTGGGTACAACATTGCAGGATCGCGCAATTGTCAGTTAAAGCGACGCAATGCTGAATCGCAAAAAGTGCTCTGGTCAGGAAGGGGGTAAATTCTTCTGGGGGCTGAAGTGGTTAAGAAGCACGTTGGGTGTATACTTGTCAATCGGTGAAGGATTACTCACTATTGTTTGGAAGAGTTTGAACATTTTGCATTTCTTTGTGGTTTTGGGACTTTTCTTTTTATGGCCTTTTTTGGGCCATATATTGTACAGTGTATATCACTTGTGTGTATATATAAGTATTTATGGCACACTCCACTTTATTTGTCTATTTAATGGTAGTGGTTTGAGCAGGGCCGCTGATAGGCCAGTACAACTGGCCCAGTTGTACTGGGCCCGACCAGCAGGGGGGCCCGGGCAACCTTAAAAGAAAACGAATTAATTTAAAAAAAAAAAAAAAACTCCTCCAGCCACCATGACCGAACATCATCCCCCCCACCCTCCCCCGGCCACATTCCACCACCCCCACCCTCCCCCCAGCCACATTCCACCACCGCCCCCAGCCGCCCCCACACCTCCACCCCCCGTACTTTTTTTTTAATCCGATGTAGGTGGCAGCAGGGGGAGGGACTATTTCTCCTATTTCGGGCGCGGAAGAATGTCAGTCTCCTCCGCGCCCGCTCCTCATGCTGGCTCAAGTCCCGGCCAGCGCATCCTCTACAGTGTCTTCCCTGGCGCCGCGGAGTGATTCCTCCCCCTCTGCTCTGTTCCTCACTCGGCCTGAGAGTAAAAAGCAGTGAGGTGAGCGGCGGCGCCGGCGGGAGATAAAAAAAAAAAGCAGCTGCCATCTGAATCTGATAGTTTGTGGACACTCCAGTCCAGGCAGCAGGATCAGGGAGGAAGTGACTCCTGGGGCCGGTCTAACAGGTGGGTGCTTGCTTGGGGGGGATTCAAGATCTACTACTACTGCAGCAGCATCTTTACATTATGGCATTGGTGGCATGGGTGGCAATGTCTGCAGGTAGCACATGCGTTATGGGACATAACGCATGTGCTGCCTGCAGACAGTGCCACCCATGCCGCCAATGCCGTAATGTGCTGCAGACAGTGCTTCCCATGACGCCAATGCCATAACACATGTGCTGCCTGCAGAGACAGTGCCACCCATGCTGCCAATGGTATTATTCCATTGGCAGCATGGGTGGCACTGTCTGCAGCACAATATGGCATGGCTGGCACTGTCGGCAGGCAGCACATGCGTTATTGCATTTGCATCATGGGTGGCACTGTCTACAGCACAATATGGCATTGGTGGCATGGGTGCCACTGTCTGCAGGTAGCACATGCGTTATGGACCATAACGCATGTGCTACCTGCAGAGACAGTGCCACCCATGCAGTCAATGCCGTAATGTGCTGCAGAGACAGTTTCAAGGCGGGGTCTGGGGAGGGGCCAGGGGTGGGGCTGAAGGAGGGACCAGGGGTGGAGCTGAAGAGGGCCCCGTCAGGTAGGCTGTACGGGGCCCCATGATTTCTATCAGCGGCCCTGGGTTTGAGCACATGTAATCACCCAACTTCCACATAGTTAATTAATATTTGTTTTAGAGCTCCCTCTACACTTTTGTAGCGCTACCCCCAGTTAAGAGAGCCGCTGGTTTGTTTTGGGTCCCTGAGTACAGCTCCACCAACCCCCGGCAATTTGGCTCTACCCACTCTGGCACAGTTAGTAAAGGGGTACGTCCCTATGCACATAAAACTTAACTTATACTCTAAGTGTAATTGGTATGAACTCACAAGCGGACTGCTGAGATAAGAATAACTGGCTTTACTTTTGTCAGTAAGGAAAAAAGAATAGCAACATGCATTTGAACATATATCTCACAATACTTTAGCAGGTCCCTGCAATATGCACTTTAAACATGTACACAGGTATATGAATCTAACAATGGGGAAACGGAGCGCCAAGCGTGGCGACCGTCTACTATGCACCCCTGAGGTGCAATAAATCTATCTGCGCCTACCTAACGGACCAGGCCTGATCCCTAGTAATAGAGCTCAGTCCTTGTACTAGTACAGTGTTCTTCACCGGCAATAAATCTGTAGAGGTGGTGCACATGTAGCTTTAAATGGTGTCATTTGTAATCCACAAAAAGGTAACATTGCTGCTCTGAGGTAAATTGCGCCTAGGCAGTTCAATAGGCATAAAACTTGTGTGTCAATGCAGGATTGAGCCTACAGGCTCTCTCACCAATCCTTGGGGTACCGTCCTCCGATCCGGTCCCTCTAATGGCGGCTCTGGTCTCTTCAATGGCGGCGTCCGGTCTCCTCAGTCACAGCCCTGAACTCCGGTCATCAGCTCCGTCCGACCGACAGTAAGGGGAAGTCTCCGCTCCGCTGCTGTGGACTCTGAGGGGTGAGAGTCTCACTCCATCGGCTGCAAGGCCCAGGCTTCAGGCCTTCAGCTCCGGTCCGCACAGGTGTCTCTGCTGGCTGCAGTCTCCGCGTCACACGCTCTGTCAGCAGAGGCAGGCCAGTCCTGTCCGGCCTCAGAAGAGGAAGTGTCCCAAGAGGAAGAGGCGGTCTCCGCTCTTCCCTTTTATAATCTCCCCCAGCAGCCTCCCGGGCGGAAGTCAGCAGCCCGGGGGCCTGGGGAATCATGGGAGATGTAGTCTCTACCAGAAAAAGGGGTAGAACCCCGCTACACACTCCCCCCACTTTGAATCTTTGGTCCCCAAAGATAGTGCTCAAACTACAAACTTTTTCGGGAACAACATTTTCACATAATTTGGACAGAGGAGCTTCCCACCAATTGGCATAAGATGGGGAGCTGTCCTGTCTACAGGTCACTTCAGTGTGGGCGACCTGCTTAACTGTGCCAGAGAGTGAGCTGGGGTTGCCCTCCACTAAATGAACAGCGGAAGGGTCAGGGCTTTCAGCACTTCTCCTTGCTGTAGTAACAGAGTCCTCTGAACTTTCTCCCATCTTGGGGTAAGTTAACTTCTTGGGAGGCTTCACACTCCTGCGAGCTCTCTGTTCTCTTGGAACTTCTTCAGGAACACATTCTGGCAACATCTCTGGTTCTGGAACATCTTCTTCTTGTTCTGGGTAGAGACCAGGGATGTCTTCCCAGCACTCAGGCACATCACTGAATGGCACAAACTCTGTGGCTTCTGGGTTCAATGTGTTATCTTCCACATCTTCAGTAGGTGGAAGATCTATGGCAGAATTTCCTGGAGTTGAGGAAGGCCATAGCCATTCAAGTTCTCCTCTTTCGTCTTCAGGTTGGGGGTCCTGTCCACCCCTAACTTGGGATGTCTGAGACCTAGTATTAGGCCTGGGGGTATCCAGAATGGAAACAGATTCAGGTATATCTCTTGCTGGAGGCATTCTGACTGCTTCAGTGAGTGGGAGCAAATGATTCCTATGCCAGGTCTTCAAAGGCCCCAATCTTCCTTCTGGCTTCAACTTGTAGACAGGCAATCCTGGAAGTTTTCTACAGATGATATATGGTTCTGATCTCCATCTATCAGCAATCTTGTGTTTTCCAGGAATCCCTAGGTTCCGTAACAGTACACGGTCCCCAGGCTGTAGGTCCTGTACTCTAACTTTCAAATCAAAGTTCCTCTTATTTCGGGCCCCCCTCTGGTCGGAGGCCGCTTGAGCTTTCTCATAAGCTATCTTCAGACTGCGCCTCAGTCTGTCCACATATCCTTTGTGGGAGGCAGCTGAGGCATGGTCTAAGGAAATGCCAAAGGCCAAATCCACTGGCAATCTTGCTTCTCTCCCAAACATAAGTCGGTAAGGGGAAAGACCTGTCACATCACTTGTGGTACAATTGTAAGCATGCACTAGAGCTGAAATGTGTTGGCTCCAATGTTGCTTCTTCTCTGTTTCCAAAGTTCCCAACATGTTCAATAGGGTCCTGTTGAACCTTTCAGGCTGGGCATCACCTTGAGGGTGATATGGTGTAGTCCTAGTCTTCTCTACTCCCAGAGAATCTAGTAGCTTCCTGATCAGGCGACTCTCAAAGTCCCTTCCTTGGTCTGAATGGATTCTCTGTGGCAGTCCATAGTGAACAAAGTACTTCTCCAGAAGTACCTTGGCTACTGTAGAGGCCTTCTGGTCCTTGGTTGGGAAAGCCTGAGCATAACGAGTGAAATGGTCGGTTACCACCAGAACATTTCTCAATCCGCTCAAATCGGGTTCAAGGCAGAGAAAATCAATGCATACCAGATCCATTGGGCCTTCACTCTGTAGATGGCCCATTGGGGCAGCTTGATGGGGTAAAGTCTTCCTCTGAATGCATCTTGCACAGGAATGGCAATACTCCTCCACTTCAGCCCTCATGCAGGGCCAGTAAAACCGGTCTCTGACAAGTTGGAAGGTTCTCTCTGCTCCCAAGTGACCATGCTGGTCATGTAAGGCAATCAGCACAGTCTCTCGATGCTTTTCCGGGAGAAACAACTGCCACTTGTCTTCTGGGCCATCAGAGGGGCCCCTTCGGTAGACTACCCCCTGATGCACCTGTAACTTGTCCAATTCTCTCCTCAGTAGGCGAGCTTCTTTAGAAGGGTGAAGGCGAAGTCCCTCTGGACTCTTGTCTTCCAGGGCTTCCAGGACCAATCTCCCCATGGGATCTTCCAATTGGTCACACCTCAGCTCCTTCTTGGACAACTTCGGCAGACACTCTTCTGCCAGTTGAGTTACCCCACAGTAACACTTTGGGACTCCCACTGTGGTAACTCCTATCTCTTCAGCCCTGGATCCTCCTCTGGCTTGGAGTTCAGCCCCCTGACAAAGGGCTCGCACTCCATCTGGTGCCACTTGGGTCCAGTCTTCCCAGTCATCGACCATGACATGGGATCTTCGGGACAGGGCATCTGCATCCCTATTTCCAGCCCCTGGTCTGTACTTGAGGCTGAAATTGAATCCAGACAACGCCGCCAACCATCTGTGTCCAGTTGCATCCAGCTTGGCGGTGGTGAATAGATAGGTCAAGGGGTTGTTATCTGTCTTTACAGTAAACTCGGCCCCATACAAATAGTCTCTCAGTTTGTCAACAACTGCCCATTTGAGGGCTAAGAACTCCAACTTGTGGGTGGGATAGTTCTTCTCGGAGGGGGTCAGGCTCCGGCTCACATAGGCCACTGGTCGTAGCTGGTCTTCATGCTCCTGGTAGAGTACTCCACCTAGGCCCTCATGGCTGGCATCAACATGTAGCTCATAGGGTCTAGTGGGATCAGCGTAGGCCAAAACTGGGGCTGTGGTGAGACTTCTCTTCAAGGTTCTGAAAGCCTCTTCACACCTTAAATTCCACTGGTCTTGGACCGACTCACTGGACCTCCTAGGCCCCATTCCATCCTCCTCTCCTTCTGTCTTCAGCAGCTCGTTGAGGGGTTTGGCAATGCGGGCAAATCCATCCACAAACCTGCGGTAGTAGGAGCAGAACCCCAAGAAAGACCGAAGTTCTGTAACTGTTGTGGGCCTTGGCCACGAAGTAACTGCCTCCAACTTCTCAGGGTCTGTGGCCACTCCTTTTTCAGACACTATGTGTCCCAGATAGTTCACAGAAGACTGATAGAACCGACACTTCTCTGGAGAAAGTTTAAGTCCCTCTTCACTGAGCCTCTTCAGTACTTTCTCCAATCTGGCTTCATGTTCTTCCAAAGTCTTTCCAAAGACAATGACATCGTCCAGATACACAAGGACTTCTATGAGGTTCATGTCTCCAACTGTCCTTTCCATTAGGCGTTGAAACGTAGCAGGAGCTCCAGATAGGCCCTGGGGCATCCTGTTGAACTCAAAGAATCCCACTGGGGTTATGAAGGCAGTCTTTTCTCTATCTTCTGGATGCATGGGGATCTGGTAATACCCACTCTTGAGGTCCATCACACTGAACCACTTAGCTCCAGATAAACTCTGCAAGGCATCTTCTATCCTTGGCGTGGTGTACTGGTCAGGAATGGTCCTCCTGTTGAGAGTTCTGTAGTCAATGCACAGTCTCAATGACCCATTCTTCTTTCTGACTACCACAATTGGGGAGGCATAGGGGCTCCTGGATTCCCTAATCACTCCCGTCTTCTTCAGTTCCGCAAGCTGCTCCCTCAGATCCTCCAGATCTGCTAGCGGGACTCGCCTCACTCTCTCTCTGAATGGCTTGTCCTCTTGCATGCGGATTCGGTGGGTGGCACTCCTCGCACACCCCACATCAAACTCATCTTTGGAGAAAATCTTCTCCCATCTGGTCAGCTGGGCCTTGGCTCTCTCTTTCCAAGCTCCAGGTAGGTTAGGGTTTTCCATGGAGAGTTTCTTCCAAACATCTTCTCCTTCACCCGTCCCCTTCACTTCTGACCAGCCAACTGGGACAGCAGGACTCACCTGTCCCAGAAGCATCCTGGCAGGGATCTCCACAGGCTGCTCTGTCGAGTTCCTCACACTGACAGGGACTCTTCCTCTAGCCTTCTTCAGGTCCTTCAGCGAAATTACTTCTGGTATCACTTCCAGACCTGAGTGACCCTCCATTGGGTCAGGTTCCAACATCACAAAGGGGCCAGGCTGCTCCCAAGTAAGTTTTACCGTGGCTCTCATGCAGGTCACCTCTCCAGGCTGTAACACTGCTCCTTCTTTTCCAAGCCTCCATACCCTTCCTATCCCCTCACTTGGGGTCTTCTGCTCTAGGACCAACCGCTGGTAGGCTGCCTTCAGCATGGGATGAATCTTGGGAGGTGAAAGATTCTCTTTCTTCACCAGGGGGGTCAGAAGCCTTCTGACTAGGTCCGTGTTCGTCCCTATGATCAGGGAAGTCTTGCTGGTTCCTGGTGGGCGGGGACACACCACTGCTAAGGTGTCGAACACTTCAGACTTCCCAGCTACGGATGGGTCAAACGTCAGCCGTATGGGTAAGTATCCATCATAGGGGAAACTCTGAGTTCCCAATCCCCTTATCTCCAACTCTT
The DNA here is from genome assembly GCA_028564925.1 of Lithobates sylvaticus. Taxonomy (NCBI): domain Eukaryota; kingdom Metazoa; phylum Chordata; class Amphibia; order Anura; family Ranidae; genus Lithobates; species Lithobates sylvaticus. Next base: position 490,245,280 of record CM053028.1, on the reverse strand, counting down.
CTATCTTCTGTATTGGCAGATGACTCAGGTATCTGTCATAGAAGTCCCTGTACAACAGGGTCACTTGTGCTCCAGTGTCTAGAAGGGCCTTCGTGTACACTCCTTCCACCTGGATGGGTACAGTAGGGGATGGACCAACTAGCTCTTCTGGGTAAGGCCTAGTTGATGCTGTCCTCTTCTTTGGACTCTTTGCTTTACCAGCACTTGATTTGCACTTGCTCCTTTCTTGAGCCTGGTATGCATTGATTTTCTCCCTCTTAGTGGGAGTGTGAACCCGTTGAGGGATATTGTTATCTCTCACTTTGAAGAGTTCACGCTTTGGGGTGCTGTGTCTCTCCGGAGGGGTCTTGCCCCCTTTCTCTGGAGTGCACCTTGGTTGAGGATCCCTGGGTTCCTTCCGAGGGGTTTGGTCTCCTCGCTTTCTCTTCCTGTTGTGCTTCTTGGAGCTCACTGAAGGTGATGGGCACCCGGTTGACTCCTTCACCGGGGCCCTCTGGCGTTTCCCGCCGGCTGGCGGCTATCTGTTTTCTTCTTCTTGGGACTGGAACATACAGCTGCAATATGACCAATTCCTCCACAATTAAAGCAAATCATCTCACCGTAGTCAGGTGGGGATGCTGGTGCTGAAACAGCTGGAAACAACTCCTTCCTGCTTGTTTCTTTCTTGGGACTGGGCGTCTCTTTCGCCACTAGAGACGTCAGTATCTCCATCATCTGGGACATCTGCAACTTCAGGGCATCTACCTCTGTGCCTCTTTCAGGGGTTAAGGCCGTCCTGACCGTGGCCACTGTAGACTTTGTAGACCCCATCACCTGCTTCTCCCTTTTCTCTTCCAACATGGCCTCTTCTTCTCTGACCATTCGGATGAGGTCAGGGTAGTCCAGGCTCTTCCCATCCTGCCGGGTGCGTAGAATTAGTGCGACAGGGTCCAAGGGTTGGGCTCCCCTCATCACCTGCTGGGCACGGGCTTCATCTACCTTCCCTGGATCTATCCCCTTCTTCAGGATAATCCTATGCAGGATCTTGTCTATGCGTCCCATGTACTCTGACAGCTTCTCCCCTGTCTTCTGGTAACAGTGTTCCAGTTGATAGGTAAGTTCTGTGACTTTTTCTGTCCCACCAAACACACCTTCCAGGATGTCTATGTAGTCCTGGGCAGTGCAATCCTTTTTGCTTGTCTTCAGATTGCGTATGGCCTCTAAGGCAGGTCCTTTTAGGCTTTCAACAATCCTTTGCTTCTTTCTGCCTTCTGAGACCTCCCATTCTTCTAGGGCCTGCGTGGCACCATCTAACCACTCTTCAAATCCCTCTTCTCCCGAGGGTACAGGTGTCCTCCCTGAAAACATCCGGAGTTTCCTGTATCCCGACATTGGGTAATCCCGGGGTCTCTTCTGCACTGGGTTACAATTTCCCCTAGAACAGCACACAGTTCTGCACTAAGAGTAGTGTGTGTGGGTGCGGGACTTTCCGCGCCCTTCTGCTCCTCCTTCTTTGGGGATAGAATGGCTTTCATAGGAGAGTAGTCTCCCTTCCGCGGCAGCGCATGCAGCACTTGGTAGGCCTGACCATTCGGTGCCTGTATGCTGTGGCTCCTGAACTGCTCTGGAGTCTCTTCCTTCCACTCTATTAAGGCGTATGTGTACCCAGCATCATTTCTCATGTCCATTATCCATGACTTCTGGCATGGGGATAATGACATTATGAGCTGCTTGACTGCCTCTCTCTGCCACATCCCTGGCAGTTCAATGACTGCTGCTGCGGCTGGGTCAGCGGCCCATGTTGCGGACCACCGTCCCACTTCTATTGGGTCCATGCCGGCACCTTCTGGCGGCTTTTCCCGCTGACTCAGGATCCCGGACGAGCCCCCACGTGTAGCGCTACCCCCAGTTAAGAGAGCCGCTGGTTTGTTTTGGGTCCCTGAGTACAGCTCCACCAACCCCCGGCAATTTGGCTCTACCCACTCTGGCACAGTTAGTAAAGGGGTACGTCCCTATGCACATAAAACTTAACTTATACTCTAAGTGTAATTGGTATGAACTCACAAGCGGACTGCTGAGATAAGAATAACTGGCTTTACTTTTGTCAGTAAGGAAAAAAGAATAGCAACATGCATTTGAACATATATCTCACAATACTTTAGCAGGTCCCTGCAATATGCACTTTAAACATGTACACAGGTATATGAATCTAACAATGGGGAAACGGAGCGCCAAGCGTGGCGACCGTCTACTATGCACCCCTGAGGTGCAATAAATCTATCTGCGCCTACCTAACGGACCAGGCCTGATCCCTAGTAATAGAGCTCAGTCCTTGTACTAGTACAGTGTTCTTCACCGGCAATAAATCTGTAGAGGTGGTGCACATGTAGCTTTAAATGGTGTCATTTGTAATCCACAAAAAGGTAACATTGCTGCTCTGAGGTAAATTGCGCCTAGGCAGTTCAATAGGCATAAAACTTGTGTGTCAATGCAGGATTGAGCCTACAGGCTCTCTCACCAATCCTTGGGGTACCGTCCTCCGATCCGGTCCCTCTAATGGCGGCTCTGGTCTCTTCAATGGCGGCGTCCGGTCTCCTCAGTCACAGCCCTGAACTCCGGTCATCAGCTCCGTCCGACCGACAGTAAGGGGAAGTCTCCGCTCCGCTGCTGTGGACTCTGAGGGGTGAGAGTCTCACTCCATCGGCTGCAAGGCCCAGGCTTCAGGCCTTCAGCTCCGGTCCGCACAGGTGTCTCTGCTGGCTGCAGTCTCCGCGTCACACGCTCTGTCAGCAGAGGCAGGCCAGTCCTGTCCGGCCTCAGAAGAGGAAGTGTCCCAAGAGGAAGAGGCGGTCTCCGCTCTTCCCTTTTATAATCTCCCCCAGCAGCCTCCCGGGCGGAAGTCAGCAGCCCGGGGGCCTGGGGAATCATGGGAGATGTAGTCTCTACCAGAAAAAGGGGTAGAACCCCGCTACACTTTATTCAAATATGTGTAGTTGGCTAAACTTTTCTTGGTAGAGACTACAATTTGCTACTACATCTATAAAGTTCTGGAAAAACTGTCAGAACCAAGTTACATTTGTATTACTTAGTTTTATAAAGGGGAATTCTTCCACTGATATCACACTGAAGGAAAGTTCAATTCATAACACACTATCTGTTGTCACTGACACTGAATTACACAAGCAAGCAAAGGACAAAGGACGCAGTGGAGACCTTGAAATGACATCATCAGAGTGCAATGCATGTTGGGAGGCCATTTCACAAAGAAAAAATGTGCCCTTTTTAGTAATAAGAGCTAGTGCTCTCAAAAAGAATTAAGATTCCTTGCATTCTACATGACTACATTACACACACAGATGCATATCAGCTATGCTTATCCTGTTCACGGCTTATAAAAGCAAAATTCTGTTTTTGTGTAATACAATGAATGAGCATATGTTACAGACAACACTGCCAATACCACATACATAGCACCCAACTGTCCCTGATTTCGAGGGATTGTCCCTGATTTGGAGCAATGTCCCTCTTTCCTCCTCATTTGTCCCTTGTTTTGGTCTGATCCATATAGTTGTATATAAAAGGCACTTTTTATCTTTCAAAAAGTGTTTCCCAGTGCTAAACCTTTCATCCAAATTCTAAATTGCTGCATTTGTCAATTTTAAAAGCCAATATAAAGAGATATTAGTGTTAAAAAAAAGCACTTGTGGATTTGATTAACCTTTTTTTTGTTATGTCCCCTTTAAGGGGTGTGGCAGGGGGGCGTGTCCTATGCCTACATACGTTTGCCAGTAGGTGTCCCTCATTCCCACCTCAAAATGGCAAAAACATATTTTATAGGATGTTAAATACTGATAAGAAGAAAAACAAAACAAAATGATAACATAAAATGAAAGCCCAACTCCAGGATCCATGCTCCTCCACAAGGGACCCTTCTTCTACTCCTGGAGCCCCCCCCCCCCATGTTGTGTATATTACTTACCCCTTTCCAATGTCTTCTGGCCACTCCAGTGATGTTTTGACAGCAAGGTGGGTAGCATTTTTAGAAGCAATGGCAACCCCTGGTTTTCTGTCATGATAGACTTCCTTAAATGACAAATAATAGCCATTTGCCCCATGCCTAGTTGTATGGGACCACAACCTGAGATTAGTACCTCATGGTGTTCATATCTCATATGCTAGCAAGTGTTCTTCTTTAAATGTTGCTTTGTGCAAAAGACATGCCTACTGAGACCCAGTTTGTATGAAGAGTATAGCAACTTGTTGACCTGTCAAGATCCACAGGCAGTGTCAACTTACCAAGAAGTAGAATCCAATGTAGGTTTACTCCAGCTTGGCAGATTGCAGAGGGTGCTTATTTGTCTTTATTAAACTCACAACACATTGCAATCTGACCATACAATCTCCTTAAAATTTACTAAAAACTATGTAGCACAAGGGTCTGCCTGATTGGATACAAATTAATTGGATAGTTAAGGTAGGTCCTCATATTACATAGTTGTGGTAAATCTAAGGTTGATTGTTCAAAGATTGTATGGTCAAATTATAACATCTATGATGAGCTTTAGAGGTGAAAATGCATTTTGATAACAAAGCCCCCGGACTTTAGAAAAGCTCCTTACTTAAATAGAAGTGTAGCGCTGGCTCCTGACGAGCTATTATTTTTCAAAATTAAGTTGCCTGAGGCCACAGTTGGGTTTCAGGCTAATTTCTCTAAATTACTGGTTTCTGTGCCAGTTCAGCTGGGATGCACTGGTTTCTCCTTGACCGCAGGTGTCACTGTCACCGCCGGTAAGTGTAGAAGCGCAGTTCAGATGGATGCATTGAATGCCACCTATTACTCGGAAACAGCCCAGTGGGAGTGTTCTCCTGCTGTGAATTCTGGGAGATGGTATTTAGGGTACCAACGCCATGTGGCGGGGGTTCTTCTGTTTTTGTGATCCATTGGGTTCTTCTTGACCCATACCCCATGGCCCTCCTGGCCTGGGGTGCGGAGCTATGTATCCTGTGTCTCGGGGCCGGCTGGCCTGAGTCAGCGCAACTGAGAGGATAGGCCCGAGCGCATCTCAGAGCCTATTGATCCAGACATGGTCCGGTGCCGTCTTGATTGAGGAGAGAGGCCCAGCAACTGGAGGATCCAGAGGAGGACTCTTTCAGGAGAAGACCGTGCGCAAGGCTGGTATCTCTGGTGGAGCCTGGAGACTCAGTTGAAGGACACAACCTGGATTGCTATGCATACAGTACTGCCGGTGCGGCTGAAAGAGACTGGTATCGTATGTAAATGTTCTTTAATCTCTCAGTGACGCTTAAGCTTAAATTCACAAGTCTGTGGCAGTGTCCAATACCCCACCGGCTGCTAGGTCCAGTGAGAGGGGCTTATCCGGTGGTGGCTGAATCTAGTAAGTGGAACTATTGTATTCTTGATCAAAACCGAGATCTTAAACCCGCAGTACCAGGTGCCTGAACTCATTCCTAACCCTCTGACCCTTTTTATTAAGAATAATTTAATAAATAATCATAAAAAGGACTAAGCATTGGAAATTCACATTTTTTGGGTCACTTTCCACGGGAACCCCAATACGGAGATGCAAGCAGGTGAGGTAACGGTAAGCCCAAATAAAACCAGCAGCTCCTTCGGGGGTTAGTGCTACAGAAGTATGGGATTTTTTTAATCCCATATTCATAATTACCTAGGTGGATGCAGCATCGGTCAGAGGCTGCATCTGTCCCCCGCCGCCTCTTCACTGAGAACCGAGCCACCAAACATCGACGATGGCTCGGTTCTCTCTGTTCCTCCACGTTCATTGGAGCGCTGAGCTGTGGAGGGACGGGGAGTGGCTGTCTAAAGCCCCATACACACGCTCGGACAATCCGCGGACCAGGTCAGTCGGACTTTGTCCGACGTACTTTGTCCGATGTTGGCGTTGCGTACACACGGTCGGACTACGTTGTCGGAATATCCGGTCCGGAAGAACGTCGTGACGTAAGTCGTCGTCCACGAGATTACAAAAGTGAAGTTCAGCACCACGTCAGGCACCCGTTGGGCTCCTTCTGCTGATCCCGTGTTTATCGAGAGTTAGTGGAAGTTTGGTGACTTAAGATTCGCGCTTCTCAGTTTTCTGACTCAGATCGTTACTGCTCTTCAGTTTGTGCTTGTCGTGCGTATCTGTTTATTAGTGCGTGTAGTCAGTTCGCATTTGTTGGTCATTGCGGCCTATATCTTGATATAGGACGCTTTGATTTGCACTGCTTATTGTCTGCTCATTGCTGGTATTCACTTCGTTCTTTCAGGCCTTGCTGTTTATCGGTGCTTTCTGTTTGTCCGTTCTGACCAGCCGACCTTTTGTGACCTTCTGAGCGATGTTTCCCGTGCGTACTCGTCGCCGAGTTCGTGCTGTACGCGGAATTGGTGTCGGGCTTTTAGCTTTGACCCAAGACCCGTCCATGAACAGAGTGACGAGGAGTATGTGGACCAAGAATTGGTTGCTTCAGCGTGACCAGTTCTCGCACATGCCTTTGCTTCGTGAGATCCGGGAGAATAATCCTGATGATTTCAGGAACTTTCTCAGGATGACGGACCCCGATTTTCACCGTCTTTTGGCTTTGCTGACCCCCTTTATCAGCCGGCAGGATACCTGCATGAGACAAGCCATTACTCCGGAGCAGAGGCTTGTTGCCACGTTGAGGTACTTGGCGACAGGGAGAAGTCTTCAGGATTTGAAGTTCTCTTCAGGTATCTCTCCCCAGGCCCTGGGAATCATTATTCCAGAGACCTGTTCTGCCATCATTCAGGTCCTGCAGGAGGACTATATTAAGGTAACATTTCTACTTTACTATTCCCTTCTATGTATGCTCTGTTTGCTAATGACTTGTATTTTTGACCTCCTTCCCTAATTACCATGATTGCAATATGTTCTAATATGCTGTGCCCCTTTTCTCCTTCATGCATTTTTCCCTTCACTTACCTCACCAGCATGCTCTTCTGCCCCAATAGACACCTATGGCCTAGTCACTTAAGCAATGTCTTTTGTCTGCTGCATAGTATTGTTTGCCCCAAAACACCCCCTAAAATATGCACAAATGTTTGCTGTGTGGTTTACTTCATGTAGAGCCCCCTTTTTTTGTTCTTTGGGGGGGGGGGGGGGGGGCAAACTCATTAGGAACCCCCTCCCCCAACTGCTCTGTCAGATGGTACCAATCCTTTATCTGCTGGCTTTCCCAAGGTCCATACACACTATATACCTACCTCTTTATAGTGCGCATCTTTAGGGATGAATTCAGCAAAGCATGTAGTGCAAGGGACTGCCTCCATACATTCCATTTCCTATTTTTTTGTCTTCTTTCCCTCCTATTAGCTTGCTTGGTAATTTAATAATGTCACACTGTGCCTGCCTTTTTTTGGGGGGGGGGGGGGTTGAAATGTTATTTGATCTTTCCTGTGGCCTGCCAATAGTGTTAAGTACAGAGGGTCTGGCCAAACTAGCCCACATTATTGAGCCATTTGCCAATCAATGAAGTGCAGAGGGTTAGCTGTCCACCACCCCCCCCCCCCCAAAACCCCTAGTTATTGCCAATGGCCCATCAGAAGTGGGGGGATTGATGGGGGGGTGAGTAATCTGTGAAGGGGAGCCTCTACTTTTCTGTGCAAATACTTTCCAGCCTCCAATTTTAGACAATGCTCTTGTTCCAAGATGTTGATTGTCTAATCTGCTTGCAATGTTTAGGTGCAAAGTGACTATTTTTTTTTTCTTGTTTCACTCCACAGTTCCCTTCCACGCCACAGGAATGGCAGACTGTGGCCTCCCACTTTGCCAGCCGTTGGGACTTTCCTAACTGCGGAGGGGCAATTGATGGGAAACACGTCCGCATCGTCCCACCGCCCAACTCGGGGTCCTACTATTATAATTATAAAGGGTTTAATAGTGTAGTGATGTTGGCGGTGGTGTCGGCAACATACGAGTTTATGTATGTGGACGTGGGGATGAACGGCCGGATATCGGATGGTGGGGCCATTACGCACACGGAGTTCTACTGGCGTCTCCAAAGTGGCAGTCTGTGCTTGCCACCTCCAGAGGAGAATGCCGAAGGACTCCCCTTCGTCTTTGTCGCAGATGAAGCGTTTGCGTTGACTCCCCATGTGATGAGGCCGTTCCCGATGAGGACCCTCACCCCGGACCAGAGGGTCTTCAACTACAGGCTTTCCAGAGCCAGAAGAGTTGTGGAGAACGCTTTTGGCATCCTGGCCAGCCGCTTCCGCCTGTTCCTGACGGCATTTAACTTGGCGGAATACAAACTGAACCACATAGTTCTTGCCTGTTGCATATTGCACAACTTCCTCAAAAGACATAACAGGAACTATGTGGTGCCCGTTGGCCCAGATGTGGAGGGCCCTCCAAATGCCGAACTCACAGCCCTTCGAGTGGCACGTCCAGGCTTGCCCCCTCTAAATGCCCGTGTGGTCCGGGACCAATATATGCAGTACTTTGTGGGTAGGGGGGCCATTGCTCTGCCTGACGATGTGTGAGAGGCATTTTTTAATAAATCTGATATTTTAACCAACCTATGATTTCATGTCATTTCAGTCTTCTTTTTAGCTTATTTTACTTTGACATTTTTTCCCTTTGCCTTCGACAGTGGGAATGCACTTTCTGGGCAAAAGGAGGTAACAGTCTCTTCTTCCCAAAAAGATTATTCTCATGTTGTGTGTTTGCTACCTAATCTTTGGTCTAGAGAAGGTTTGTACTGCATAACTGACACCCAAAATACTCCTTTTCATCACCAGGTCTGACATGTGTGTATTCTCCAAAATGCTGTGCTCCGTGTTTTCGTACAAAGCACTGTGGGTGTCATTTACATAAGTCAAATCCGCTATGCTCTACAAGTGCATTGAAAAAGTTCCCCGGGAAAGAAAATTGGAGTGCAAAGTGGATTTGCCTTTAGTAAATAACACCCATTGCCCCCCATATCCTTTTCATTTTACATACATAATGCATTGTGTTTTTTAAATAAGGAAGCCACACATTTAGAAAAATAAAAGTTTACTAGGAAAACATTCCCAAGTGCGTTTACAATCTTCACGCCAAAACTGACAACATCTTGGTTATTTACAACATTGTTTACAAACATTCCGCAATTGGTAAAACCAGGCATGGAGCAAAACAGAACCTAGGAACTTGGAAAGTTCAACTTTGTAAAGTGAAGACAAGATCAGACATGACTATATGTTCAAAGTGTGTTTGATCTTGCCTTCATCACATGGGGGGGTCACCCCCGAAAAGTGGAAATTTGGAACATGCACACAATTTGGGTCTGAAAATGGTCATTAGATGGGAAAACACATGCCTAGAAGCTTCAAAAGTGCCATTTTCCATCATGGGGATGAATGGACGTTTTTTGGGGGTGCAACCCCTTCACCACAACCACTTTCGTAGTTCGTAAAGTGTTTGCACCCCCAAAAAAACGTTGCCATTCATCCACCATGGTGGGAGCTAGCACATGTGGACACAATGTGTGCATGTTCCAAATTTCAGACAGTTTTTAAGTTGCAAATGTGTTCTGAAGCTGGCACAAATGTGTGTTAATTACTTGGTGCGTTTTCATATTTTTCCTAAAATATCAATGATGTTCTTCAATTTTTGTTGAACATCATTGATGTTTTGCTTTATGTAATCTAGATCTCTATTGCAGACCATTATCTCTCCGATGAGTACGTGGGCACTCTCTGTGGTAAAGTGCGATTTTTCTTCCACAACATCCACGTCACCTAAAAACCACAAACAAACAAAAATGGGGTGTTGGAAATGAGGCAGCCATACATGGATTAGCTTACCAGTAGCTGTGTTCTCCCACACTCACCTGTTGTGGTGACAATTTCTCCAAGTTCGATGATCTCTCCTTCCTCCTCCTCCTCCTCCTCTGCTTCTGCTCTTTCCCCTTTTTTGGTAGGTGTTGGTTTGGGGGTTTCCTCAGACGGCCCAAGTTTTCGCTCCCCTATGAGAATGTCCAAAAGGAAGATTTAGCAACACAAGCTATTGAGGGCAGAAATAGGAAATGACAAACATTGCTTGAAAGTGACGGACACTATTTTAGTTTGGCCAGTTACAAATGTCAACTACATGAATGAAGTCACTTTGTAAAGGTGCTAAACTGACTAGCTTTTTGGTAGAAGTTTGTGTGATGGAGACCCCCCTCTAGTATCCACTGGAGCACATGTGTGGAAAAGCATAATAAAAAGGGGGTTTGGGTGTCCCAGCACTAGTGCTCTAGAGTCCAGATGGGTAAACAGCTACTGAGTGACCTCTCCTTTACATTGAATAAATTGGCTTTACATTCTTGATGACATTTCTAGTGAGAACAAACTTCCTTTCCCCAAAAAAACACCAAACATCGTATTATAAGTGGCCGAACGATCGAGGTTGCGTACGATCGAATGCACACACACACGACCATGACAGTGGCAGAAAGATCGAGGCTGAGTACGATCGAATGCACAGACGAACCTGAAAGTGGCCATTTTGGAATGTACAACTTGGTAAAAATCAAAACACAATGGAGCAGTATGCAAGCAAGAAATCAAACACAAAACACAACTACTTACTTTTTTGAAGAATTCTCTTGATCTTTCTGTACTGATCGGCCTCCCTCAGTTTCAGGTCTGACCAGCGTTTCCTGAGTTGCTCCTTGGATCGTTGTACCCCAAAATTATTGTACAGCCTTCTCACAACTTTAGACATGATCTTGGCCTTGCGGACATTGGGGTTGAGGTAAGGCCCATACTTCCCATCATAGTCGCTCCTCTTTAATATGTCCACCATCTCCAACATTTCTCCAAATGACATATTGGAGGCCTTGAATTTCAGGTTCCGGGATCGGGACGTTTCTGCCTCCGGACTTTCCTCGTCCTCCTCCTCGTTGGTGGGATATTTGTGGCGCACCTGCTGTGTCCCCGCCATGTGCTCTCCCCACTACGCCGTAAAGAGAAGGGGTGGGGAATAGACGAGAAAGATCGTCAGGGGCGGGCGGAGTTTGAAGCATGCGCAGTGTATATAAAACGTCACACGCCTGTGTCGTAGCCACGATCTGGGAGACGAGGGGAGAGAAAGCTCACGCACGAGACGATCGCTACAAACGAAGGTACAATTTGACGTTGGTACATAACTAGCCTAGACTGATTAGAACTTGAGGCTTCTTTATGGAGAAGATTAGGAGAGTTTAGGCTGACATTATTTATATTGTTTTGTGTGGCGTTGTGTCTTGCAGAGGTGATGGATGCCTTCTACAACGTGAGCTTTCTCCCACACTTCATTGATAAATACCGGCAATTCCCCCTCTTATGGCAGGCAAAACACAGGGATTATAGCAACAGACCAAAGAGGTACGCAGCCCTGCTGAAACTGGTGGCATTTGTAAAGCCTACCCTGCCCATGGCAACCGTCGCAAACTTAAAAGTGAAGATCAACAACATGAAGACTACCTATTTCCGGGAGCGCAATAAGGTCCTGAAGTCACAAGCATCTGGAGCTGCAGCAGCTGATGTCCATGTCCCCACGCTCTGGTACTATGACAGGCTCCACTTTCTCAAAGACCAGGCTACTGTCAGGAAGTCACTCTCGACTCTTCCTTGCACGCGTCCTTCCACGCACGCCACCCTTGATGAGGATTCCGAGGACCAACCTGGGCCTTCCAGTCTGGAAGATGTGCAGGTGCCCAGCTTGTTCCAGGTATAGTAGTTTTGGAACCAGTTTGTTGAATAATGAATGATGTTCAGTTAATTCAGGATCCCCAATTGCTTATTTCCTAACGTGATTGACATATCAACAGACAGTGGTGTGGGAGACATTTTTGGGAAGAATCTAAACTGCAGGGCTGAGAATTGTATGGTTTTGTATTTGAAAACATTTTGCAACAGTCACTAGATGAGAATTGTGTGTGTTTGATGAACAAATAACTGAAACTATGTCCCTTTTTCAGACACAGGAAGACCTCAGCCAGGAGGTGGCTGTGGAAGGTGGCAGTCAGGAGGAGGCAGGGGGTAGTGGCAGCCAACAGGGGGGTAGGCGTAGGAGCCTGACTGTCTCCCAAGTCTCTCCCCTCCGCCTTCCCTACAGAAGGGCGAAAAACATGGGGGAGGTGGGAGAGTCAGCGCTCCAGCTGATAAAAGATGCCTCAGCCTCCCTCTATGCCACACCCACCTACGAGGAGGCCTTTGCCTCCTTGGTTACAAGTAAATTTACGGGTATGGAGGCGGGGCAACGCAGCATGTGTGAGGAGGTCATCCTCAAAATACTAAATGAGGGGATGGCTGGGGAGATGACTCCCCTCACACATGTTTGCGAGAGTGACCTTGCTCCGCCTCCTCCTCCTCCTTCTGCCACCCCACCAGCACCACGGCGTGGAAGGAAGCGTACAAGGAAGACAAGAGAGTGACAACCTGGACTCAGTCTGGTCTGAGAGAAGATGGAGCCTCTCGTAGTACCAGAGCCTGGGGACCTAGATGGCATCTGCTGCAGTTCCGGATGTTTTGGACTTCAGGACCAGATTGCGCTCCCTTATTATTTAGATAGGTAGTCTTCATGCCCCCAATTGTTTAAGTCTGTAAAATGATGGTTGCCATGGGTGTCCAAGGCTTTGCAAATTCCCCAAGTTTCACCATGGCTGCGTTCCTCTTTGGTCTGTTGCTGAGACCTAAATAAAGGTTTTTTTGATTTGAAATAATCATTGACTATTGTGTTTTACTTTTCTACAATGACAGTTTTTCTTTGAGTAGGCAGGTACATTTCACTAATCCTAGAATTAACAAGGGGCACCAACAACCAACAAACTCCTAGTAAATGTAAGCAAGAAATACAAATGTTAATAATGTGGTTTTGCTAAGTTGAGACATACAAACCCCCTCCAAAAAAAAAAAAATCTCCTTCAAATATGTATTCCCCCCAAAAAAAAAAATCTGGATAAAAAAATAAGAAAGATTGTATTACGATCTGAGTAAAAATAAACATGTAGTGTATAAATGCTGCAAAGTAATAAAGAAGTAAGTTTGTGAGAAGTGCGGGTGAATAGGAGCAGCTAAAAGATGTCATTCTTGTTGCATTGTAAAGAAAAAGAGAATGCGCTGCATTAAAGACATTTTAACATTGCAGCGTGACGAATGTGCTGTGTCGATTAGGAAAGGTAGTTTTACCTGACCGAGCGCTTCCGTCACAGAATTTCTTCTGAGCATGCGTAGCACTTTGTCCGTCGGACAAGCGTACACACGCTCGGATTTGGTGTGATCGGACCGGGTTGACGGGAAATCTTTCCAGCAGGAGATAAGACTTTGTCCGACGGACAAACCGACGAACACTGTCCGATGGTGCATACACACGGTCTGATTTTTCAACAACCTTGTCCGATCGGACCAAATTGATGAAAAAGTCCGACCGTGTGTATGGGGCTTAAGATGCTCGCTGAGAGGCTGAGACATCCATCAGTCCAGGCACCTGGTGGATCCAGACTTCCTAAGTCGGGATGACGCGCTGCCTGGACTGATTGTAGTGATGTCAGCAGAGAGCGGACTTCAGACCGCTCTCTGCTGAAAACGGGTCACAGGAGTGTAAAATGCATTGCACTCCTGTGACCCATAGGAGATGCCCATCCGAATGAGCTTAGGCTGGACTTCTCCTTTAAGGAACAACTGAAACTAACAGGACACATGTTTAAGAAGTGAGTGTCTAGCTAAAGGCTAAACCATCTAACACCTCAATGGGAGGGGGCACACAGGAGAATACTAAAACACACAAATTACTCAAATAAAACAAGTTGCTGTGGCAGAATTGCAAGCCTAGTGATATTTTTTTTAAGGGGGGTACGTAGCATCTGTCTGTGCATATATTTTCTTTACTTATGTATTTTGATCTGGACTTAAAGCGGTGTTTCAGCTTAAATTTTTTTTTTTTTAAAAGTCAGCAGCTAAAAAAAAAGTCGCTGCTGACTTTTAATAAGTACACTTACCCTCCCAGGGCACCCGCGATGCTGTTCGTGGAGGCCGAGATGTCCCTCCGCGTTCCGGATCCAGCGCCGCCATCCTCAGTAAGGGAAACGGCTTCGCGCGGCCTACTGCGCATGCGCGAGTCGGCGCGCGGCCTACTGCGCATGCGCGAGTCGGCACGCGGCCTACTGCGCATGCGCGAGTGAGATTTCTGAATGGGGAACGCAATGTGTTGTGGGACACAGTTCCCATAACACACTGCGCCCCATTCACTAGAAGACGGAAGGAGAGAAGATCACCGCAGCGCTGGAGGAGGCAGATTAGGACAATCTGCCTAGCAACAAATTTTGTTAAAGTTTTTGTTTTCAGGGTGTCCCACCACTTTAAATTGATTTTATTTTTCAGGAAAGTAAATATAATGTAAAATATAAAAAGCAATACAGAGTAATTTCATATCTATATTTTCAGCCAATGGAGCGCTAGGCTCCCTTTCACATGTTTACCTGTCTATTTTAGTTGCTATGTTTAAAAAGTACTGATGTTTCCTGAGCTCAATAGCTGAAGCTGAAGTGTAGCCACACAATTAAATGAGTTCAATGAGTAATGTTCCTGCTTATCTGTTGTATAATATTTACATTTCAATCACAAAGTCAGAAGGTAAACAATTCCAGCAATAATGTTCGGTGACACCAGTGTCCTGGGTACAAACCGTATTAAATATTTATTTGCCACCCTAACCACTTTATACTCACACCTCAAGTGCTCCTTCTGTGGCCAACACTGCAAAATACCCAGTGCTTCCAGTATGTGGGCTCCTTCAATTATTCAGTTTTTGGGTTTAGCAGCCAATTGTTAGGTTCTATCACATGATAGAGGGGGTGGTGTCATTGTTCTGCCTGAGATTTGACATCATCCATTCACTGGTGTCATTTTGTGGACCACTGTGACGCAGGAAGAAGCAGCGGGAAAGCTAGAGAGGTGAGTAATAAAAGGATGGGGGGTTAGCTTTACACAGACATTGTAACTTTGTCCCGAAGAGTGTCCTCTGATGCCCTCACCATCTTTACCCCCAACCATCTCACTGCTAATAGTAATGACATAGCCCAGCACATGTATATACAGTTCAATGAAGATTTCTTGCAGTAGTTCATGTAAGACGTAGAAGACACAAATACATTATTAGTGAAACTAGTAGGAGACTTTCTGTGCTGGACGCTAATTGCTGGTATCTGAAGTCATCACTGCAGATTGAAGGAGATCAGCAGCTATCAGCTCCACTCCGGGTGTAGCTTAGAGTCTCTGGGATAGACCAAAATGGTTCCAATACCTGGCGCAGTAGCAGCATGAAGGTATTTACATCATGTTGCTACTACCATACCTCACAACATTTTAAGATGGGAACGAGGGACACCTACTAGGACAAGTATGTAGTCATAGGACACACCCTGCCATGCCCCTTAAAGGAGAATTAACTAGAAAAAAGATTAGTTAAATCCACAGGGGGCTTTTTTTTACCACTACTATTCCTTTATTTTATTTTTTTTGTTTTTTTACAATTTTACTAATGCAGCAATTTAGGATTTGGATGAAAGGTTTAGCACTTGGAAACACTTTTTGAAAGATAAATAGTGCATTTTTTTATACAACTATATAGATCAGACCAAAATGAGGGACAAATGAGCAACAAAGAGGGACAGGGGGACATTGCTCCAAATCAGGGACAGTCGGGAGCTATGCTACTACACATGCATGGTATCATCAATGTTTAAATGCAAGCAAGCTCTATATCCAGCAGGAAGCACATGTAGAGTGGCCTGTGCAGTAGGTATGTCTATATTGCAATGTTAATGACCTTCTGGCCCCATCAACTTACACCACCTCCCTAACCCCCCCCACACACACACACACACGCACACATTGCTGCTGCATGCTTACAGAAGAACTGCAATATCCAGCCTGGCAGCTCACACTACCAACCCCCCCCCCCCCCCCAGCCACTTTATGTCATATTCAAACCAAACTCCTCTATCCATCCATGTCTCCATGCTTTATTTTGTTGAGAAATCACTTTAAAAAACACCCCCTAGCATTTCTGGCCGTAGCCATCTTCAGTAAGGGCAGATGATTCATGTAGCATTTACTTCCTGGAATTTATCTGCCCTTAACTTAGGCATGAAGGCAGAGGGGTGTGATTAGCTGAGAAACCCCTTCTCCCTCCTGCAGACTCCTGGGATTTATGCCATCATTTGCCTAGGCAAGAAACCAGGGAGAAACTGAAGAAGAAATGGAAAAAAAAAAGTTTAAAACAAGTAATTGTAGTATACTTTCCTATCTATTTACTAATGTTAGCAGCATGAGGATTAAAAATAGTCAATACTATCAATACTATCGACAAACAACTGTTACTATTACTTTATATTATTACTAATATAAAGGATTTTTTTTTCTTGTTCTATTTTTCATTCTAGATATTCTATACAGATTAATTGGTTATATTAACAGTTAAATCCAAATTGCTCATACATGCTTCCACTATAAATGAATAGTTTGGTAATAGTTGACTAAAATTGCATGATATTAAAGCTATGTAAATCTACCCATTTCTTGAGGCTTGTAAATTGCAAATTTTTAACAAAAATATTTGAAAAAAAATGATTTGAGGCAGCCGACATCCACTGAAGATCTGTGCTTAGTTCTCCAAGATGTGTAGAACAACCTTAAAAAACTGTGCGCATGTCTACCTAGAAGAATTAATGCTGGTTTTAAGGCAAAGGACGGTCAACCTAAATATTGATTTTGATTTATTTTCTGTTTATTTTTTATCAGTTAACAAATGTTACTTTCAAATTTGTTAACACTTATAAAAAAAATAGTCAATGTTGATTAACAGTTTATTTTAAATATTTGAATGGTCATTTTTACATCACGGCAGCTTTAAAAAATCATTAGCAAAAGTCTGCTGATTAGGTAATTTCTATATAGAATGATTATGTAACTGTGCATATCATTACATCCCAGAGTTAATTAACAAACTAAACATGCAGTAATTATCTCCCAATTATAGGAGTCGCAATGGCTTGTACAGTCTAGGAAATCTGCCTGCAGGAATAAGTGGTGGTGCAGATCCATATGTTTCTGATACTTTTTTTTTTTTTTTCCTTTCTAGTTATGAGGACCCCCCGGATGTTCTGCTGTAAGCAGAACTTCAGCGGAATGTTCAGCATTCATATTCTATAGGGAATGATAAAGAGCCGCTACTGTAAGCCTCAGCTTGCTGGAACTAGCTATAGCCAGAGCCGCATGAACTTTTCCCCCTCTTACTGGAGACATTACTTGACCGAGCTGGATGGCAGCCAACGGATGATGGGAAGAAGAACGGTTTACTAGACACGAGATCGTCCAGGAGACCAGAAGATGAGAAGTGTTAAAAATTAGCTCCAGGCAATGAGTAACATCCATCACTGGACCTCTAATTCCATCCAAAAAAAGGTGAAACTATTAAGTGAGGGAATGAGTTCAATTTTCTAAGTTTTTGCAGTTGTCACTAGAAACAGGAAACACAGACAGCAATATAAACATTGTATTCCGTTCTAATCCTTCTCCACCATTTATACAACCCTTTGCACCTACAGTGAGGGAAAAAAGTATTTGATCCCCTGCTGATTTTGTATGTTTGCCCACTGACCAAGAAAGGATCAGTCTATCATTTTAGTGGTAGGTTTATTTTAACAGTGAGAGACAGAATAACAACCACAAAATCCAGAAAAATGCATTTTAAAAAAAGTTATAAATTGATTTGCATTTTAATGAGTGAAATAAGTATTTGATGCCTATCAATCAGCAAGATTTCTGGCTCCCAGGTGACTTCTATACAGGTATAGAAGCTGAGATTAGGAGAACTAATTATGTTTGTTCTCCTATGCCCTGTACACACGATCGGACATTCCGACAACAAAATCCCATGTTTTTTTTCCGACGGATGGTGGCTCAAACTTGTCTTGCATACACACGGTCGCACAAAGTTTGTTGGAAATTCCGAACGTCAAGAACGCGGTGACGTACAACACGTACGACGAGCCGAGAAAAATTAAGTTCAATAGCCAGTGCTGCTCTTCTGCTTGATTCGGAGCATGCGTGGCACTTTGAGCGTCGGAATTGTCTACACACGATCGGAATTTCCGACATCGGATTTTGTTGTCGTAAAATTTGAGAACCAGATCTCAAACTTTGTGCAATGGAAATTCCGATGAAAACTGTCTGATGGAGCCTACACACGGTCGGAATTTCTGACAACAAGCTCCGATCGCACATTTGCCATCGGAAAGTCTGACCGTGTGTACGCAGCATTAAAGGGAGTGCTCTTAATCTCAGTTTGTTACCTGTATAAGAGACACCTGTCCACAGAAGCAATCAATCAGATTCCAATATCCCACCATGACCTCTGTGATTACATAAATATACCCGCGCTACAAATGTGCATGTACCTATACACTGCTATTGTTGCATTTTCTAGTACGGCCTTGCATGATATTTATGTACAAACGCGTATTCCCTGGAACACTAGGGCGCTTTTCAGGTGCTACAGCACTAAAAATAGCGCCTGCAAATCGTCCTGAAACAGCCGCTGCTGTGTCTCCAATGTGCGGGCGGTTTTAACCCTTTTTCGGCCGCTAGTGGGGGTTAAAACTGCCCGCTAGCGGCCGAATAGCACTGCTAAAATGACGGTAAAGTGCCGCTAAATATAGCGCTGCTTTACCGCCAACTCCTGCGATGCTACAGTGTGAAAGTAGCCTTAGGCCCCTTGTCAGTTTTTTAGGCAGACCTGAACGTACACTCCATAGACCTCTATGGAGTGACGGATGTCAGCAGTGACATGTCCGCTGACATCCGACCCGCTAAAGTGTGATGGCGGAAAACCCTATTTTTCCATCCGTCTGCGGATCTGATCAGATGAAAACGGACTCTACGGTCCGTCTTCATCCGATCTCCCATAGGGGAGAGCGGCGCTCTGACAGGTCCATCCCTGCACAGTGTGCAGAGACAGACCTGTCATCTGCCTGCTCAGCAGGGATCAACGGAGCGATCCCCCGCTGAGCATTCGGAGCCCGTACACGGACACGTCTGTGTGAAAGGGCCCTTAGTGTGATATTAAACGTTTTATAATAAACAAGAACGTACTACACTGTACGGATTCTCTTTCCTCTATGCATGAGTGGTGACAATTTTGGAAGAAACAGAGGACCGCTGGCTACTTCTTCCTGTTTACTAGTTAAAGCCTGATAGACCCATATGCAGTATTGCTAAAGGAGTCCATATTATCTGGTGACTAAAAGCACAAAGGGCTTGTGTGGAGCACACTTCACCAGTGTGACCATTTGGAGCACCTCAGCACTTTAGGATTTTCTGCACATCGTGGTTTGGTGTTTACTGTTTGACCTCTGTGATTGCCAACAAGGGTTTTGCCACCAAGTACTAAGTCATGTTTTGCAAAGGGGTCAAATGCTTATTTCACTCAATAAATTGCAAATCAATTTATAACTTTTTTGAATATTTTTGTTGTTTTTCTGGTCTCTCACTGTTAAAACAAACCTACCATTAAAATTATAGACTGATCATTTCTTTGTCAGTTGGCAAATGTACAAAATCAGCAGGGGATCAAATACCTTTTCCCCTCACTGTAGTTATACTTAGTTATACTAAGGCTCCATGCATTGTATATTGGTGGGGTTGGACCCCACCTCACATAATTGGCCCCTTTTCAACCTCCCTCTTATGCCCCTATGTCTGTGGGTAAGGCTGTGGTTGACCCAGAGGGTCTGCTTGAAGTATGGGTTAACTTTATACTGGCCTCAAGTTTGGGGCCACCCTGAAGAATAAAATATCTACGGGGGACTTTCCAAGCAGGGGAACCACCTGTGTTCTCTGAGAGCCAAATTTATATTACCTTGAAATCTTAATTCAATTTTTAAAAAAGAATGAATGCAGAATAAAATCAATTATTTTTTTAACTATTTTTCCATCACTAATCAACTGCCCAGCTTTCCCCTGCCTGTATAAATGTTTGGTAAGAAGTATTCTGTCTGGAATTTTACAGCAAACTGAAGCCATGTCCCGTCTGTTGCCTGTATTATGTATTCCCTCCTCCTGACTCTACCCCTTACCGATCAGTTTGTTTCTGTCTATCAGAGCCTGTGCACATTTAAAACTGGCCATACACTGGTAGATTTTTCTCATTCAGCCTCGTAGACTGAACAAGAAAAATCTAACAGATTTCTACACTATAAAGGTGGACGTCAGAATATCTGAAAAGCAGCTGCACCTGAGTAGATTCAGTCGCTGTTTAACAGATTAACAGGCTCCTGAGTCCTGTCCAAATAGTTCCCAGTATGTGTGTACCGATCTAAAGATCCCAACTGCAGTCCCAGGTAACACTCCATTGAATGGGTAAGGCAGCTCTAGTACCCATTATTTGGTTTGGTCTGATGCTCCCCTATGTATTTCTACAGTTTGAGCCATAGAAATTGAGGGAAGCCTTGTTCTGTAGGAGCCACCTTACCAGAGATATTGAGCTTGTTTGAAGTTTTCCTTCATCTGATTACATTTGCAAGTCTATAAGTTTCCAGCGCCTCTTTGAGTATGTTGTTCTGGAGTTCAAACTCCTATTCTGACTATCAGGGCCGGGACAAGGGGTGGGCAGGAGGGACGGTTGCCCTGGGCACTGTGGTATCATGTGAGGTGGGGGGGCACCACAAGGAGATTAGGGGGAGGGAATTTGTGTTAAAAAGGGGAATTTGGGGGGCTTCAGGGGGTGAGAATTGTTTTAAGTGGCCAAATTTAGGGAGGGTGTGCCAGGAGTTGTAATTTGGGGGTATTTGTGTTGGGAGTGGGGATGGGACACATAATGCCCATACATCTTGGGGGGGGGGGGGCAATTTGGCATTTTCGCCCTGGGCTCTAAATGACCTTGTCCCACCACTGCTGACTATGCTGCATGATCTCTGAAACCTCAAACTGATACTAAATTACTGACTCACTAAGGAAGATTTATTGGCTAGAAAAATCACTGTTATATCGGTCATTTTCAAGGTAAGTTGACCAACCAAATCAACACTAATTTATTTTAGGTGATGTATGGTTTTATCCCATGCCATTGGATGTCAAGCCCTAAGGTAAATGATATCTATATAGAAATATATAAAAAATAATATACACTTTGTAAAAAATCTAAGGCCGCATACACACAATCGGAAATGCCGCCAGCAAAACTCTGATGAGAGTTTTTTGTTGGAAAATGCGACCGTGTGTATGCTCCATCGTGTGAATTTCGCCAGCAAAATATTGAGAGCAGGTTCTCTATTTTTCGGTAGGGAAAAGTTCCTATCCAAAAATGCGATTGTCTGTATGCAATTCGGACGCGCAAAAAAATCCTGCATGCTTTGGAAACAATTCAACGCATGCTCGGAAGCATTGAACTTCATTTTCTCGGCTCGTCGTAGTGTTGAACTTTTGTGTAACCGTGTGTATGCAAGACAAGCTTGAGCGGAATTCCGTCTGAAAAAACATCGAAGATTTTTCGAATGGAAATTCCACTCGTGTACGCAGCATTAGGATCTTACACTTTGTAGAGAAGGTCCATGACATGTGAGGACACATGTTTTTTCTCTGAATTATGCCATTTTGTATTATTTAGGTATAGACTACACTGCAATACAGCCATTCTCAACCCTTGGGTTCCTCCAGAAGTTTCTTGAGCTGTGTCTGATTGACTTTCCATCTGATGGTCCCTCCATAGTTCCAGTTACCTGGCAGAACTAGTGTCAGGATTGGAATCCAATTATCTTTTTAGCTGTCTAAAAGGGTGGAATTATGACCATCACTGTAAGAGGCATTCCTCCCACTGACAAAGTAAAGGGCTTTTTATCACTTACCCACAATGAGTTGATTTTAGAAGAGGTTCCCCAAGACCTAAACATTATTTTAAGTTGGGTTGAAATGGCCTTTTTTTTGTGTTATATCATCAATATTCAAATAATTATTTCCAGTTTGCTATCCTTGTTCTTTCAATCATATAAAACCTACTAAAAGCCAGTGCCTGTGTTATCTAAAAAAAACATTTTTGAGCACAGCAAGATGTAATGTTGCCACCAGGTGATGGGCATGACTACACATGGACATATACCTAATATAAAGAGAGGCCCGGAGCAATGCCAAAGGTATTTGGCGGAGGGCCGGCATGGCAAGGGTTAACGGGGGCGGAGCCATGCAGGAGAGACATAGTAGGGCTGGCGGCTGATAGGACGGGACGGGAGCTTGGCAGTTAGTTAGGCAGGAATCGGAAGGGGAGTGGCCAGTCTGCATAAGGAGCCATGAGGG
This sequence comes from Lithobates sylvaticus, assembly GCA_028564925.1. NCBI lineage: Eukaryota > Metazoa > Chordata > Amphibia > Anura > Ranidae > Lithobates > Lithobates sylvaticus. Next base: position 490,222,965 of record CM053028.1, on the reverse strand, counting down.
TAAGAAGCTTCCCACCACCCGCCCTACGATTGGAGGAGCTTGGTGTGCTGGTAGGGAGAGGGTTGCATAAATATTGGTTGGTGGTTATTTGGTGGGGTGCAAGGTACTTGTTAAGGTCATATGGGCACCTAAAGGGCATGGTTTAGGGACCCGTCTGAGGGCGGCTCCCAGTTGGTATATGGGTACCTGCTAGTTGTCTCTGAGTCGGAGGCTTTAGCGACTTGAGGCCTGAGAAGTGACTAGCAGGTACAGTTATGGGTTATGCCTATTGGACCTTGTGCCCCATGCTGATGATAAAACTGGAAATATATATATATATATATATATATATATATATATATATATATATATAGAGAGAGAGAGAGAGAGAGAGAGAGAGATAGATAGATAGATAAAAAGGTTATTATGTTATTTTATGTTAATTATGGAAATTTATATATTGGTTAATAAAATGGCTGCTGTGGCCAATTCACTCCACCCATGTGTTGTGTGGTCATTAGAGGGAGGGATGGGTTTATTGGTAACAGGATAAGCCATAGTTAATACCATAGTCATGTACAATTATTAATACATATGCACAAACACATGTATGTTTCTTATGAACATACCTGTCTATGAACTCACCAGATATCTTGCAATATTTCAGTATTTTGAAGGGAAAAATGGTGATAGCCCAAGATCAACTTCAGCTTGGTTGAGGACATCTTACAAAAGACTTCTTAAGCAAAGAAGTCCGCTATATTGAATATACATTTAGATGGTCACTTAAGCTAGGTTTGGGTTATGATATAGGGCAAAGTGTACCCTTGGAGTATCTTTCTACATGGGCATTCTGCATGTCCAATAGTAATTTATTTTTTTCTGTGGGTAGCTCTAGAAGGGGGAGGGTTTGTAGAAGACCTTTGATGTACCTTTGTTTTACCTCCAGATTAGGAATTGCTCATCAGGAAGCCCTGATGGAAAAAGTGTCAAATGTTTAATATTTTTCTGAGGTGGAAAAAGAGGCACCAGTTACTGCAAAATATATATTTTTGCCACATTATTCAATGATACCTAATTTTTGATTTTTAAAAAAGTACCATTAATAGATCATTTGAAAAAGACATGTTTTCCTATATACAAATTTACATCAAAACAAAAATACTTAAACACAATAGCACTTGTATTAACCACTTGATGACCGTATAACTTACATATACGGCAGAAAGGTGGCACTGCTGTGGTAATGCACGCTGCTGCAGCCCGCTCCCTCTGTGATTATACACAGCGGGAGCTCATCTATGGGTACCCGGCACCCACCGATCGTTAGGCAAAGAGCCAGAACTGCGATCTGCCTTTGTAAACAAGGCAGATCGCTGTTCTGACATTGATCCTGTGTTCCTGCAGAGCAGGGACAAGGATCCTTGTCTTTCCCTAGTAAAGGCACCTCCCTTAGTTTAGAAAAACGCTGGCTAGGCACACAGTTATCACGTTGATCACCCCTGATGTTAACCTCTACCCAGCCAGTGTCATTAGTACAGTGACAGTGCATATTTTTAGCACTGATCACCTATATTAGTGCCAATGGTTTCCCACAAAATGTCAAAAGTGTCAGTTAGTGTCCGACTGGCCGCCGCAAAATATCGAAGTCCTGCTATAAGTCGCTAATCGCCGCCATTACAATTAAAAAATAAAAAGAAATTATCCCATAATTTGTAGATGCTATAACTTTTGTTATAGGCTAATTGGGATTTTTTTTTTTACCAAAAATATGTAGCAGAATACATATTGTCCTAAATTGATGAAGATCAAATACCACTAAACGAAAGCTCTGGGGGGCGTGTCCAAGATGGCGCTGGGAGCAGACGTTTCTTAACAGAGCTCCCGTCTCCGGCGGCTAATCCTCATCATATCCTCGTGTAGGATCTCACATAATCCCCTGTCCCCGGTTTCCATATCGGCAGGAACACTGGGCGATGCCCGGGGGGAAGAAATTTAGCCAAAAGAAGTACACTGGAACCCCGCTAAAGACCCGGGCTGCGTCGGGGCCTGCTACGCACGTGGCACAGCACATGGAGTCCCAGACGGACCCCCCTCCGGACGGAGGGATACAAGCAGGATCGCCGGCCTTTGAGGCACTGATGCTGGCTATAACCACCTGCCAGGCGGCCCTCACGGCGAAAATTGACCATGTACAGGCGGAGACGGCTATCATCCGGAGGGACATGGACAAATTCCGGGACCGGATATCGGAGGCAGAGAGGCGGGTATCCGACGCGGAGGACACCCTGCGGGGACATCACACAGACATCCAGGCCCTCTACCTCAAGGTAAAGCATCTCGAAGCGAGAGCGGAGGACGCCGAAAACCGCAACAGGAGGAACAACTTGCGGGTCCTCGGCCTCCCCGAGGGGGCTGAGGGAGCGGATCCTGTGGCCTTCATGGAAGCTCTACTCCCTACCCTCCTCCCCCGAGCACAGTTCTCACAGCACTTCTCCATTGAGAGGGCCCACCGCATGCCTGCGTCTCGAGGCCCCCAGGGAGCGCCGCCGCGGACTTTTATTTTTAAGTTCCTCCACTACCGGGACCGGGACACGGTGCTCAGAGCAGCACGGCTGCAGGGAGAACTAAAATTTGAGAACGCCAAGATCCTAATCTTCCCGGACTACTCGGTAGAAACTCAACGCCAACGCAAATCATTCGACCATGTCAGAGGCCTCCTGAGACAGAAGGGGATAAAGTACAGTATGCTTTTCCCGGCAAGACTGCGTGTTCAAGACGGGGAAAGAGTACAATTCTTCACATCACCCAGAGAAGCTGCGGCGTGGGCCGAATCGCTCCAACGCTGATCTGCCTCAGGTATGCTGATTACATATGCTGAAATGCTGCTGTGACTGCCTAGACTCATGCTGGACTTTTTTTTTTTTTTCTCCTTTTTTTTTTTTTTTCCCTATGTGCCTGTGACTGAGTGGGGTTGATGCTTGTGTGATGGAAGGCCCCCCCATACACCTATGTACATTGTGGAAAGAGACTTGGGGGATGTATGGAGGACAGCGGGCTGTGTTTTGTTACAGGAACCTGTATCTCCCCATTGTGCCTCACCAATTATGCTGCAGAGAACTGGTGACTGTTTGGCCATCGCATCTGAAGACATTGTATGGGAGACTCATGTAGACCCCCTCCCCAACATCCTAAACTGGGATCATCTCCCCCTTTCTGCACCAGTATCCTCTTGAACACAAGTCACTGAAAGGCACAGGTTTCCCCCCCCCCCCCCCCAGCAACAGTAAAGACAACTTTGCACCCGGTACAGGCCATGGTGGGCAGTCGCAGCGGCTTTAAAAACCCCTTGAGGAATGGGGTGGAACAGGATGAACACCATATCCCTCCTGAACTGGGGTTTGGCACTCGCCACTTATCCCGGCTGACTTTGGTTTACTCCTGCCCTGTCACCCCCCCTTTTTTTTCCCCCTATTTTTTACATTTTCTTGCTAAAAAAAAATTTTTTTTTTTTTTTTTTTTTTTTTTTTCTTTTATTTATCCCCCCCCTTCTTTCTACAAGTACTGTGCCCCCGGGGACCCGGGAGATCCACACCCAGAATCCTCTCTCGGACACTAGAAGGACTGTAAGTTCTGTTTAGATGTCCTTCCACAAGGATTGCAGCGGGAGGTAAAGCGCCTCTTTTACATTGCCCTCATGCTAGGCCTCGAGCCCAGTTTTCTTTTGGGGAGGGAGGCCCTCCGACCGACTAGGCGGATGGGCAGGGTGGGGGGAGGGGGTTTATGGTTATGTTGGGCTGCTGTTGCAAGCCCCCAGTTTATGCTTCTACAAAATGTGTATATGACAATGTGGCTAGGGATTACCTTCTATTCTAATGTGTATAATGCTATGTCCACAGGACGCACTTCCGGGTCCGGAAGCTCGATCAGTGGAGGACTGACTAATATTGTTTATCCTCTCATACTTCTCAGTGCCATTAATGTCCTCCCTTAAGGTTCTCTCCTGGAACACGAGGGGATTAAACTCCCCTATCAAACGCTCACTGGTCTTCCAGTTTGTCAAATCTTATCACCCTCATATTTGCGTGTTCCAGGAGACCCACCTAGTAGGTAAAAAAACATTCAGCCTTAAAAAACCGTGGGTTGGTTATCACTACCACTCAACCTACTCTACCTTCTCCAGAGGGGTTAGCGTCTTGGTTTTAAAGTCGCTTCCCTTCAAGCTCCTTGATCTAGCTCTGGACCCGGGGGGCAGGTATGTAGTGATCCATGCACTAATACACAACATACCATGGGTACTGGTAGGACTTTACCTTCCACCTCCGGCCTCCCTACAGATTCTAAACCAGGTAACGGCAAAGATAGCAGAATTCTCAACCGAGAACGTGCTGATTATGGGGGACTTCAACCTCGTGCCAGATGCGGGACTTGATAGGCTTCTGACGACGGGCACTACTCGCCGGGGCTTGTCGGACTGGGCAGCTACATATAACTTGACTGATCTATGGCGGTGGAAGAACCCACAAGCCAGAGCATACACCTGTCACTCGGCCTCCCATAAGACATTCTCCCGTATTGACTTAATCTATGCGGGTGAATCTGCCCTTCCGAGGGTGCGGGATGTTTCGATTCTCCCTAGAGGGGTGTCGGATCATGCCCCGCTCATGGTGGAACTGGACCTCTCCATTGCCCCGTCCGACAGGCTCTGGCGACTATCTAGGTTCTGGGTTACGGACGAAGCTGTGGGAACTAGGTATCGAGCTGACTTAGAGACATACTGGATAACCAACTCCGGCTCGGCGGCAGCTTCCTCTGTCTGGGATGCGTTTAAGGCGTTCTCTAGAGGACGCTTCCAGAGCATTATAGCTGAGGTCAGGAGAGAACGCAGAAAGGAACTGACGGACTTGGAGGCCGAGAGCAGTAGACAAGAGGCACTGTATGTTAGGTCACGAGACCCACAGATCTACAAACGACTGCAGTCCCTCTTGAGGGAGATCCTCCTCCTCAGGACGACCCTGACACAGAAAAGACTCCTTCATCAGACTCAGAGAATATTCGAACAAGGGGAAAAAACTGGCCACCTCCTGGCATGGTTGTCTAGGGAGCAGACGGTGGGCATGACTATAGGACAGATTCAGTCCCCTGATGGTTCGATTCTCACTACCCCAGAAGATATTAACAGAGAGTTTGCCTCCTACTACCAAACACTGTATAGATCTCAAGTCACTTACGACTCAATGGAGCTGGCTAACTACTTGGAGGACATTCCTATTCCATCCCTCACCCTCACATATTCTAAAATGTTGGATGCCCCAATAACAATTGAGGAAATTCAGAAGGCCCTCAAAATGATGCAGACAGGTAAAACGCCGGGACCGGACGGCTTCCCGGTGGAATTCTATAAGGAATACTTAGAGCTACTAGCCCCTAGATTACACACCCTCTTGACCGCATCCATGGAGGACGGAACACTTCCGGACTCAATGAATGAGGCGATAATCGTAGTGATCCACAAGCCGGGGAAGGATCCCAATCTTTGCTCCTCCTACCGCCCCATATCTCTCCTTAATGTTGATACGAAGATCCTCTCAAAAGTTCTGGCTAACAGACTGAATGTAGTTATAACAGCACTGATTCACCCTGATCAGACAGGATTTATGCCAGGCAGGGGGACGGACATCAACATAAGGAGACTCCACACACACATTGCGATGGCCGCGACGGGAGAGCCTGGGGTGGTGGCCTCACTCGACGCAGAGAAGGCCTTCGACTCGGTCGAGTGGGGCTACCTATGGTCAGTCCTTGCGAGATTCGGATTCGGGCCTAAATTCCTTACATGGTTACGGATGTTATATGCGCAGCCCAGGGCACGTATACGCACTAATGGGACCCTATCGGAGGCATTTGAGTTGGGGAGGGGTACAAGACAGGGGTGCCCGCTCTCCCCAGCGCTATTTGCCCTGGCATTGGAACCCCTGGCTACACTCTTTAGGGCGGACGAGGCAATCAGAGGAGTGAGGGTCGGAGTAGTTGAGGAAAAGATTTCCCTCTACGCCGACGACTCCCTTCTCTACCTGGCGGATTCAGAGGGATCCTTGCAGGCAGCTCTGACTGCCTTTGACAAATTTGGTAGATTTTCGGGCATTCGAATAAACTGGGGCAAATCAGTCCTCTTTCCCCTGAATAGGCCAATCCCTATGGTAGACACGAACACGCCCTTGCACTGGGTGGAGGAATTTACCTACCTGGGGGTGAGGGTGGGGAGAGACCTGTCAGGATATCTAGACAGGAACATTTATCCACTACTGAACCAGATGGAGCAGAAATGCCACGCCTGGAAGAGCCTCCCTCTGTCCCCGGTGGGTAGAGGGAATCTAATAAAAATGATATACCTTCCAAAGTTCCTTTATTACTTCAGACAGACCCCAGTCCCTATCCCCAAATCATTCTTTCGCAAACTCGACGGCCTTTTAATCTCATTTGTTTGGGCTGGGAAGCCTCCAAGGGTGGCAAAGACTACCCTCTACCTCCCACTGGCTGGCGGTGGTCTGGCATTCCCCAATTTTTTGATATACTACTGGGCAGCAGTACTAGTTACAGTGAGGTGGTGGTTCTCGCAACCACGCCAAAATCCATCAGTTAACCTTGAAGCAGCACTCCTCGGTTCTTATGCAGCGTTATCCAACCTCCCATATAGAGGGGCAAAGGCCGTTCCCACAGTGACGGGTCCGATGAAAACCACACTCCAGGTTTGGAGGGCGTCTAGGGCTGCCCTCCTAAAGCCAGACTGTGTCTCTCCCCACACCCCGCTTTGGGCTAACCCAGCACTACCTCACCTGGCAACAGTCCCGGACCCAGCGGGCTGGGCCACACGAGGTATTACCACTTTGAAACAAGTCATGCCACAAGGAGTTATAACCCCCTTTAGAGAACTCCAGCTAGCGCACAATCTACCTAGAAGCTTCCAATTTAGATACTACCAGCTCCAACATGCCCTCAGAGCTCAGTTCCCCACCCGAACTAGACTAGAGCCAGACTCGATTGAGAGACTATTAATCTCGGGAACACTAGACAAACCCCTCTCATCCTTGTACTTGTACCTCACGGTGGCTCATGACGTGAAGAGCGACCGGGTCATGGTTAAGTGGCAGAAGGACATCCCGACCCTTGGACAGGAGGAATGGGAAGAATGCTTGACATCATTTATTCCATCCATGATAGCAGCTAGAGACAGATTCATACAATTAAAATTCATACATAGGGCCTACTATACACCAAAAAGATTGGCAGGGATCTACCCCACTATGAGCCCTAATTGCACTAGATGTAGCCAGGAGGAGGGGACCTTCTTCCACATGGTTTGGTCCTGTCCGAGACTACAAACTTTCTGGAACTCAGTGATTGACACCCTGGAATTAGTTAGTGGAGTGCGGATCGCACCGGACCCCCTAACCATCCTCCTTAGCCACCTGGAGGATGTGGAGGGGGATCGCTACCTGAAGCTGTGCCTCACCTTCCTGCTATTCTACGCCAGAAGGGAAATACTCCTTAAATGGAAACTGAAAGAACCCCCAACCCGATCATCCTGGCAGAAGTCAGTGAATAATGTCCTACCATTATACCGCATCACATACGAGAGTAGGAACTGCCCGCAGAAGTACGACAAGATCTGGTCGAGCTGGATCAACGCGTGTGGATAGGCCCCTGAGGAAGGGGACGGTCCCATGCGGTGGTCCATATCTTATTGAACCCACAAGACAGTTAGGAGCACCGACCAACTCCTATTAGAATTGCCCCAAGGTTATCTTGGTCCGGGCGGTCCGGAGGTGGAACTTATACCCCCCCCCCCCCCCATATCCCTCTCACACCCCCCCTGGTGAAGAATGAAGGGTTGGGGAAAAAACCCACGAGGGAACATAAAACCCAGCAATTCCATGAGTAAATGACTCCTGTGGAGACACCCCCCCACCTAGGTAATAACTACACCTTATAACAACATAGGCTGGGAACGTAGTCCAGCGACACCTTAATAATATGATGGTAATGCTATGTTTCCTCCCTGTGTCGGCGAATTGAAAGTCATATTGTCCTGCATGTACATATATCATACTGTATGAAGCAGTTTTTGTTGTTGTTTGTATTGTCTGTATTGTGTTTGTCCAAAAAACTTTAATAAAAACGTTCTGTTAAAAAAAAACGAAAGCTCTATTTGTGGAAAAAAAAGGACATATATTTAATTTGGGTATAGTCTCGCACGACCCCGCAATTGTCAGTTGAGGTAACGCAGTGCTGTATCGCAAAAAATGGCCTGGTCATGAAAGGGGGTAAAACTTCCAGGAGGGCAAAATTAAAAATGTAATTTGAGATAAGGCACTTATAGGGCTCTTGCACATGGGCTGGCTGAGCCTGTTCAGCCTAACTTTCTATTTTTTTGCATACGTCCATAGTCTGTACTCATGTTTACAACAGCACCACCGTATACACAAGTACTGCAGCACACAACTATTCATGTTAGAGGCTTAGCCAGTTCATGTGCAAGAGCCCCATGCATAGAGTTAATAGTGATATAAAAAGTTTTGATTTTTATATAATACATATATTTATCCACTGCATACCATAAAGGAAACCCCTAAGTGATGGACACATGTCATCTTCTTCTGCCAATCTTACGAAATTGCTAGTTGCTTGGGTGTCTCTGGCTTCAGTACTTTGAGACACCAGGATCAAGTTTGCAACAAGTTGTGTCTGAATGAAGTCACAACTGGTGAGCTGCTTTCTTACTCTGGATCAGTATCTCAAAAAGTACTGAAGGCCATGGCTCAAACAACTAACATCTTCAAAAGGAAACCAAGCAACTAGCTTTATCAAAAGCCTGTGGCGTGTGCTCTAAAAACACAATCCCAAGTGAACAAAGTGCAGTGCAAAGCAAAACACAAGATACTCTGATCCACTTAGTTGAGGCCAGTTCCTCAGGCTTCCACCTCATGTGAGGAGTACTAACCTCCCTATATTAGCCCATGGCACAAGGTTTCTCCCCCTTCCTAGACAGGAAATCTTTGGGACCCTGATCATACACCTCAGCCAGTAACCCAACTATAGGGCAAGAAATTTCTCCTCCTAGGCACTGATAAGAATAGATACTACACTTAATCTTAGAAAACAATATTGTCATCCTACATCATGTTCGAAGCTGGGAGTAATGGATAACTGAACAATCACCAGAGGGTTTAAATTGAATTTAAAGTCTGTTTCTAAATTTATGTTTTTATATACAGTTTATATGCAACTGCGATCAGTTAAAAATAGGATGTTTGTACTCACCGTAAAATCCATTTCTCGGAGTTCCTCGACGGACACAGTGCCTCCTTAATCTTGACCATTGGGTCATGTCGCCTCCACAGGAGTAGGACTAGGCAGAACAAAAAACACCTGGCTACGCCCATGGGCTGTTCTCAATCAATATATAACCCCCTCCCTGCTCTAGGTATTCAGTTTAGTAGCAAGCAGTAATAGAAGTATCAAAAACTCCATAGAGGGTGGGTGCTGTGTCCGTCGATGAACTCAGATAAATGGATTTCTCTTTCATTCATCGACGAACACAGCGCCTCATTAATCTTGACCATTGGGACATCCAAAAGCAGTGGCAAAGAAAAATAAGGGGTGGGCAAAATAACCCAAGGCTAACCACAAGAGTCCTAACCAGGACATAGGAGCCTTAACGGGTCACAGTATCCCCAGCTGAAATAAAACATTTTAAAAGAAGAAACACCCCTCAAGAGGGAGCCCCCATCTTAAACAGCAGCCTGCAAAACCTTGCGGCCAAAAGAAGCATCCGCATATGCCAAAATATCTACTTTATAGAATTTAGTGAAGGTATGCACTGATGACCAAGACACATCCGAGTCACAGAAAAGAATCTAGGATGAACGCCAATTGACTCACATCAAGAAATGTGCGCTTTCCACTTACGATGGTATATCTTACTAGAAGTTGACTTCCTCGCCTTCACCATAGTAGAGATCACCGATCCCAACAGACCTCTATCTCTCAGTACCTGTCTTTCAATGGCTAGGCCATTAAAACCGGTTACTGTAAAGCAGGATGGAAGCTCAGCCCTCCGTACAACTGGTCCTTTTCGAGAGGTAGCTTCCAAGGGACGTTTACAGCCACCAGAAGACTCTCGCTCAGTCCTTCGCAGGCACCGCAGAAAAGGAAGGTATTGGCCCCGCAGTGTCACAAGGACAATTGCGGCATCTACCAGAGGAACTCGTGAGATTGCCACGAGCCTCTGTTACTTCCCGTTGAACTGAACCTGGTCAGCATTCACTCCAAAGTCAGACCCAGGTAGCCCAATTTCCTGGACAGGGCTAGAGGGGACCTTGGGTAGTTCGGACGTCACCCGAACCTTTATAGGAATTATACCCACACAAGGAGACACAAGGCACCCCAAAGTGGACAAATTCTGTCCCCCTTCTTTGGTACCCCCAAAAGGTTAAATTCATGGACCCCCTTGACGCTCATGAAAGAGGTCCATGAATCTGGAAACTAGCAAAGATGTCACCCCACCCCAGCAATGGGTGAGGGCAGACCTTCATGCTGAAGGAGTCTTCTCAGTGGATCCGGAGAAGCCTGCTCTAGGCTTACCAGACCAAAATTGCTTGGATCTTCCCGGGGAAGACTTGAGAGATCTGTTTCCTTAATCTGCAGTACCGTGAGCCCGGAAGAATTTCTTCCCTTTCCTAGATTGAGGCAGGAAGGTACTCTATCCCCCTGTGACACTCTTAATGATGTCATCCAGGGTAGCTCCAAACAGGCGGTCACCTTGAAAGGGCAGATCATAGAGAGCTTTTTTAGAGGCCTGGTCTGCTGACCAATTCTTAAGCCACAGCACACGTCTAATCACCACTACTGAAACAGAAAGCTTGGACAGCACAGGAGCTGCATCCAAGGCTGCATCACAAATATACTGCAGCCCATGGACCAACTGGTCCACTAAATCCACATAAGCAGCGTGAACCTGCTCACTACCCAGACCCTGGCACAAAAGCTTGGCCCATTCAGTTAGGGCCTGCGACACCAGGGCCGAGGCCAAGACTGGACGCAATGCCGACCCAGCTATAGTAAACATGCTGCGTGCCACAGCCTCCGCTTTACTTTCAGACGGGGCCTTAAAGGACGGGGATTCCTCTACTGGGATCATGGTTGCTTTATTCAACCTGGAAACAAGAGGGTCCACCACTGGTGGGGTAGTCCACTTTTTTAAAAGTGAGAAACGTTTGGGGACCACAAAGGATGACTTTGGTTGTTCCCATTCCTTATAGGTAAACCTATCAAAATAAGGCAGATAAGGAAACACCCTTGGTATGCAAGGTGACTTATGTGTACCAAAGGACACAGCCACATCTGTGGCCCTGTCAGCTGCATCCTCCATCATTAGAGTCTCCCGCACCACAGTAACAAGTGCATCCACCAGTGCTTTTTTACTCACTGCTGAGACCGCAGAGGACTCATCCTCATTATCAGATGGGTCAGGGGGCGAGATATTAAACACTCCCTTGATGGGCCACGTCCACGGCAGCATCAGGCTCAGAATCAGATGAGACAGACTGAGCAGGGGAAGGCGGGGGATGCTTCATCCTGGGTCTTTGCCCACACGCTACTTCCACCCGAGATACCAATGACTCAAGGACCGCCGTCAGCGCAACCATGGGAAGCTGGGGTTCAGAGGGACTTGTCACCTCCATGAGGGGATCAGTGAGTGAGATGTGACACTGAGGCTCCATAGGGAAGAAGACCTTGTAGTACAAAGGAACTTTGGCACCACTAAAGGGACACCCCAATGGCCAGGGTACCTATCAGCAGAGAGGGAGATACACAAGGACCCCCAAAGACTCACCCTACCAAACAGAGGAGCTCCGCAATTTGGACCCAGCAACACCAAAGTCAGCGTCCATTTTATACAGGACAGGAAGGGGAGCATAGGGGAAGAAGATGAGGGGCTCTGGCATCTCCACGAGGTTCCGGCCATCTCTTACGTCGCACTAGACTAGCGAAAAATGGCCACCGTGACATCATTGGCTACACAAACATGGCTGCCGGCCGGAGACCAGCCAGACCAAGGCAAAATGGCCACCGTGATGTCATCAGACCACCCAAACATGGCCGCCGGCTGTTTGACATGCTGAAGTGTGCTGCCAGGATCCTCACTGTGCCTTCAACTTCGCTGCACCCTCTGCAAGGGGACCCCCTTCCAAAAAGGTACTGTACTCCACCAGGCAGGGTGAACATTTAAGGGGACACCGCTTTGCACTCTGCACCGCTGTGCTCTCTGCACTGGGACCCCCAACCTGCACACACAGCAGGGCATGCACCTAGGGGTCTCCGCTGCACCCTCTGCACTGGAACCCTCCCCCCCCCCAGACTGGGCAGGACACACACCACCCAGAAGGGGAATGGCAGGGGAGACCCCCAGGGGTCTCTGCTGCCTGCCTTGGGACTCCCATCAATCCATGGGGGGAGGGGGAAGCCCAGTTTAACCAAGGGACTTTAGGATGGGAGGAGGGATCCTGCAGGTAGGTCCGACCATCCCTGGAGGGTACCCGCATCCACCCCAAACCGCACAAAGGGGGAAAGGGGGGACTGTACTTACCAATCCATGGTTCGGGTGACCCTCCAGACAGAACTCCTCGCCACCGAAGTGGGGGGCCGTCGACCAAGGGACCGCTGCGACTCGGACCAGAGCCCGTTCGTATGCGACCCTGTGAGATGTTTAACTCTTGGGCCAGCCTCCGTCCATTAAGGCTATGTCACAGCCGACCTAGCACGTAGCTGCAGTCTGCACACGCTCGCTGGCTGGACTGAGGAGACCACTGGATCAAGATCTAGGAGAAAATGCATGGAAGAAAGAGACAAAAAGATCCCAGCAAGGAGCTAGGTCCTTACTCCTGACTAGACAGAAATAAACTGAATACTTAGAGCAGGGAGGTGGTTATATACTGACTGAGGACAGCCCATGGGTGTAGCCAGGTGTTTTTTGTTCTGCCTAATCCTACTCCTGCAGAGGCGATATAACTCAATGGTCAAGATTAACCACTTCAGCCCTGGAAGATTTGGCTGCTCAATGACCAGGCCATTTTTTGCGATACGGCACTGTGTCGATTTAACTGACAATTGCGTGGTCATGCGACGTTGTACCCAAACAAATATTTGACGTCCTTTTTCCCACAAATAGAGCTTTCTTTTGGCGGTATTTGATCATCTCTGCAGTTTTTATTTGTTGCTCTCTAAACAAAAAAAAGAGCGACAATTTTGAAAAAAAAAAAACAATATTTTGTACTTTTTGCTATAATAAATATCCCCAATTTTTTTTAAAAAAGCTAATTTTTTTCCTCAGTTTAGGCCGATATGTATTCTTCTACATATTTTTGGTAATAAAAATCGCAATAAGCGTATATTGGATTGGTTTGAGCAAAGTGTCTACAAAATAGGGGATAGATTTATGGCATTTTTATTATTATTTTTTTACTAGTAATGGCAGCGATCTGTGATTTTTATCGGGACTGCGATATTGGGGCGGACAAATTGGACACCTTTGACACATTTTTGGGACCATTGACAATCATACAGCGATCAGTGCTATAAAAATGCACTAATTACTGTATAAATGTCACTGGCAGGGAGGTAGTTAACACTAGGGGGCGATCAAGGGGTTAACTGTGTTCCCTAGGTGTGTTCTAACTGTAGGAGGGATGGGACTGTCTAGGATGAGAGAGAGAGATCGGTGTTCATACTTAGTATGAACACACGATCTGTCTCTATTCCCCTGAAAGAACCGTGATTTGTGTGTTTACACACAGAGATGCCGGTTCTCGCTCTGTCACGAGCGATCGCGGGTGCCACCGGCGGTCATCGCGTCTGCCAGGCATTCACATCGGCTCTGGGCACATGCTGCGGGCGTGCGCTTGCCCCTAGTGGCCAAAAGGCGAAGCCGCCGCATTCTGCGGCGGCTGGTCGGCAAGCAGTTAAGGGGGCGCTGTGTCCGTCGATGATTGAAAGAGAAATAATATTTTACATATGTGTTCCGTTTTTTTTTTTTTTGGTGTATTGGTTTATAGTTTGTAATTATATATTTACTTGATAGAAGCCATGATTAAATACCTGGTCTGCACTTCCTACTTAGCAGTGCACAAGAATTGTACCTTACTGTTCCTCTTCAGGTTCTGAACAAGAGGTGTCAATCTGCCTGTTTAGTCTATTATTGCTCAGGTGAGGAAACAGATGGGTAGAAGGGTGGGTAGGTATACATCTTATTATCACTATTGCCAGAACCCGCCTTTGCTTCCTATGCCACTCTGATGGTCGGTATTGACGCATACCCTACCCACTTTTTTCTGGGTCCTGTGGAAATTTTACAAGAAGCTCCCAAATCTTAGTATGTGATGACAGGCCTTTCCAATGTCAGAAGCTCTTGTTGTCACCTCCTTTATGGCCAACCTTATGAAACCCAATGCACTTTCTATGTGGCTTATTCTGTTATCTCAGCACTCATTTAGTAGGGTGTACAGTCTGATATAAAGATGGGCAATATATAGAGAATTTACAGATTTCAATATTTCGATAACATTTGGTGTGAAGGCTACAACCATAATCACTTATAGGAAAACTTTACAACAATAAATCACAAAAAAACACTTTGCCGTTTTTCTTTAACAATGAGAATCTGTGCGAATATCTTAATCGGGACGTATTTATAAGAATGTTTCAGATGATCTATAAAAGTGAATAGCCTTGTAAAGAATAAAAAAGTGAATCATGGTCCCCGGGCTGTCCCATTTGTGGCTTCCTCTGTGTCTCTGGATATTGATCCCAGATGACTTTTGGATCACTTAGTCTGCCTGACTTCCATGCAGCAATCATTACAGAATGTCCTAATTACCAAGAGAACAATTAAATTCCATCTCCCAAGCTCTGGGCGATGTCAATACAAAATCATTGTAAATAGCGAAGTGATACATCATTTAGCTATATAATTGTTTAACATTTGAGTCCCATAATTAGAGCAAGGCTTTGAGTATTCAACTACACTGGACCAGCACACTAATAGTACATAGAGGAGGCTTTGTAGCAAAGATTTAGGCTGGCTTCACATCTGGATGTTGAGCATTACTGCGGTACAGTGCATTGCAGTCCTATTCATTTAAAATACTCTATAATACCAAAAGTATTGGGATGCCTGCCTTTGCACGCACATGAACTTTAATGGCACCCCAGTCTTAGTCCGTATGGTTCAATTTTGGGTTAGCCCACCCTTTGTAGCTATGGGAGCTTCGACTCTTCTGGGGAGGCTGTCCACAAGGTTTAGGAGTGTGTCTATGGGAATGTTTGACCATTCTTCCAGAAGCGCATTTGTGAGGTCAGGCACTGATGTTGGAAGAGAAGATCTGTCTCGCAATCCCTGCTCTAATTCATCCCCAAAGGTGTTCTATCAGGTTGAGGTCAGGATTCTGTGCAGGCCTGTCAAGTTCCTCCACCCCAATCTCCCTCATCCATGTCTTTATGGACCTTGCCTTGTGCACTGGTCCAAATCAATTGGTGGAGGGGGGATTATGGTGTGGGGCTGTTTTTCAGGGGTTGGGCTTGGCTTCCCTTCAGGTCCAGTGAAGGGAACTCTAATGCGGCGTACACACGGTCGGAATTTCCGATGAAAACAGTCCGATGGGAGCTTTTTATCGGATTTTCCGACCGTGTGTATGCCCAATGGTCTTTTTCTGTCGGAATTTCTGACGGACTTTGGATTGAGAACCTGTTCTCAATTTTTCCGACGGAAAACCTTTCTATCGGATTTTCCGATCGTGTGTATGCAATTCCGAGATGCAAAATTCCGACGCATGCTCGGAAACAATTTGACGCATGCTCGGAAGCATTAAACTTCCCTTTTATAGTGCTGTTGAACATGTTTTATGCTGTGGTGTTATTGACCGTCGGAATTCGGTGTGATCGTGTGTAGGCAAGACAGCTTGAGCGGAATTCCGTCGGAAAAACCGTCAGAGTTTTTTCCGACGAGAATTCCGATCGTGTGTACGCGGCATTAAGGCGTCAGCATACCAAGACATTTTGGACAATTTCATGCTCTCAAGTTTGTGGGAACAGTTTGGGGATGGCCCCTTCCTGTTCCAACATGACTGCGTACCAGTGCACAAATAGGGTCCATAAAGACATGGATGAGCGAGATTGGGGTGGAGGAACTTGACTGGCCTGCACCTCAACCCGATAGAACACCGTTGGGATGAATTAGAGCAGAAACTGCAATCCAGATCTACTCATCCACATCAGTGCCTGACCTCACAAATGCGCTTCTGGAAGAATGGTCAAACATTCCCATAGACACACTCCTAAACCTTGTGGACAGCCTTCCCAGAAGAGTTGAAGCTGTTATAGGTGCAAAGGGTGGGCCAAGTCATAATTGAACCCTACGGACTAAGACCGGGATGCCATTAAACGTCATGTGCGTGTAAAGGCAGGTGTCCTAATACTTTTGGTAATATAATGTATTAATGATCACAGAGTGGCATTATATTGGGGTTGATTTACGAAATTCAAATCTACTTTGCACTGTAAAGTGCACTTGGAAGTGCAGTCGCTGTAGCTCTGAGGGGAAGATCTGAAATGAGGGGAAGCTCTGCTGATTTTATCATCCAATCATTTACAGGCAAAAATGCTGTTTTTTTATTTTCCTTGCATGTCCCCCTCAGAATTACAGCGACTGCACTTCCAAGTGCACTTGTAGTGCAAAGTGGATTTGCCTTTAGTAAATAAACCCCATTATGTCTTTTTTTTTATCTGCCTAAAATTCCGAATTCAAAATGTATATTTTGCCTTCCCCAAATTGGTGCCATTTTTCAGAAATCTCCTGCAGAGGGAGATGAAAACTCCTGATGTTGCTCATCTCTAATTATCAGTCCCTTGAATCACATATTCAGTGCTGCTGTTTAAGGGACACCACAAAGTATTATACTACAATAAGAGTAAACTGGTAAAATCTTTGAATTGATGAATTTATGGCACAGTAAAAAGCACAATAAAGTTCTTCTTATGAGCTGCAGTTCTCAGAGAGTTTTCTGTAATATGTGTCAGGCCGAAGTTGTAAATTTGAAAACCAAACTAGCAGCAGACACCTATGTATGATTTATAAATGAGCAATTTGTCTGCAGAAAGCCAAGCAAATGGGGGCTTACCATTACCTCCCAAGTGACTAGTAAATCCTCCAGGCTGTGAAATGTATACAGTGTCAGAACAGCTGGGACAGATCTGGAGCAACTCGGAAGGGGGTTGAGAGTTTCAACAACCTTGGAAAGTTTTTGAGGGCTCTGCGGAAGCTGCTGGGAGGCTGTCTCATTGCTGGGCTGGCAGTTAAATGCAGACCTGGCACCAGTAGTATAACTAAAAGCCACAGAATCCGCCCTGGTGCTCTTTTATATCAAGCCGAAGCTTAAATCTTCCTTCCCCGTTTCCGCCTTTCCCACCTCAACAGCATGCTAATTTAATTATTATTTTATTTATTTCAGGTACTTATATAGCACCATCAATTTACACAGAGCTTTACATATTTATTATACATTCACATCAGTCCCTGCCCTCCAGGAGCTTACAACCTAAGGCCCCTAACTCACATTCACCCATACTAGGGCCAATTTAGACAGGAGCCAATTAACCTACCAACATGTCTTTGGAGTGTAGAAGTAAACCGGAGTACTTGGAGGAAACCCCCGCAAGCACAGGGAGAACATGCAGACTCTAGGCAGGTAGTGCCATGGCACTGACCACCAATGTAAGGGGCATTCCTCTCAAAGATCATCAATGTAAGGGGCATTCTTCCCACTGATAACCAATGTAAGGAGCATTCTTCCCACTGACCATCAATGTAAGGGGCATTCTTCCCACTGACCACAAATGTAAGGAAGATTCTTCCCAATGATCACCAATGTAGAGAGCATTCTTCCCACTTACCCCCAATATAAGGAGCATTCTTCCCACTTACCCCCAATATAAGGAGCATTCTTCCCACTTACCCCCAATGTAAGGAGCATTCTTCCCACTGACCTCAAATGTGAGGAAGATTCTTCCCACTGACCACCAATGTAAGGCGTATTCTTCCCACTGACCACCGATGTAAGGACCATTCTTCTCACTGACCACTGATGTAAGGACCATTTTTCCCACTGACCACCAATGTAAGGAGCATTCTTCCCACTGACCATCAATGTAAGGGGCATTCTTCCCACTGACCACAAATGTAAGGAAGATTCTTCCCAATGATCACCAATGTAGAGAGCATTCTTCCCACTTACCCCCAATATAAGGAGCATTCTTCCCACTTACCCCCAATATAAGGAGCATTCTTCCCACTTACCCCCAATGTAAGGAGCATTCTTCCCACTGACCTCAAATGTGAGGAAGATTCTTCCCACTGACCACCAATGTAAGGCGTATTCTTCCCACTGACCACCGATGTAAGGACCATTCTTCTCACTGACCACTGATGTAAGGACCATTTTTCCCACTGACCACCAATGTAAGGAGCATTCTTCCCACTGACCACCAATGTAAGGGGGAATTCTTCCCACTGACCACCAATACAAGGAGCATTCTTCCCACTGACCACCAATGTAAGGAGCATTCCTTCCCACTGACCACCAATGTAAGGGGGAAATCTTCCCACTGATCACCAATACAAAGAGCATTCTTACTGACCACCAATATAAGCAGCAGCCCTCCCAGAGATCACCAATGTAGCAGCATACTTCCCACTTCCCACTGACTGTCAATGTAATGCCCTGTACACACGATAGGATTTTCTGACAAAAAAAACGTGGATTTTTTCCCGAAGGATGTTGGCTCAAACTTGTCTTGCATACACACGGTCACACAAATGTTTTCGGAAATTCCGAACATCAAGAACACGGTGACATACAACATGTACAACGAGCCGAGAAAAATGAAGTTCAATAGCCAGTTCTGTACCTGAAATTCAATAGCCTCTTCTGCTTGATTCCGAGCATGCGTGGACTTTTCCGACACACAAGTTTTGTTGTCAGAAAATTTGAGAACCTGCTCTCAAACATTTGTTGGCAGAAATTCCGACAACAAATGTTCTATGGAGGATACACGCGGTCGGACTTTCCGACAACAAGCTCACATCCAACATTTGTTGTCGGAAAATCCTATCGTGTGTACAGGGCATAAGAGTAATTATTGTAAGGGGCAGTCTCCCCAAGATCACCAGTGTAGGGAACATTCTTCCCACTGACCACCAAAGCAATGTTTTTTTATTTTATTTTTTTCAAACTTTACAATCTTTTTTTGTTTATATAATAATATAATAATAATAATATTTTTTTTTTTTTTAACAATAAAGTTTTATTTCAAAAGTAAACAAGTATACAGTAGTGAACAAGTATACATTCAATAAAGCTTTGTATATACTTTACAGGTCACATATAACACTAACGTAATTTCACTTATTTTGCGCTATAAAGGTTGTGTTGTTGGACGACTCTTTCCAAGATATATTTTCATCCTTTAACCAGTAAACATTCTAACATTTGAGCATCCTCAAAAATTGCTTTACCTGAGTTATAATATCTTAACAGAAATCCAAAGAACAGATCTAGAGAAGAGAAAGGATGCTATCACGGAAGGATAGCACAGAAAAAGAGAAGAGAGGTAGAAAAGAGGGGGATCAGGTGTGGGGAAGGGTCAGAGGGGGGGGGGGGGGAGCAGGAGCTGTCGCCAGATCCAGAGTCCTCAGGTAGACCCTCTTTATACCTGCATCAGGGCGTCATGTCTAGATGAATATTTAAAGATGATCCAGGGTTGCCAGACACTGTTGAATTTTTCTACTTGTTCCTGTGCTATCAAAGCAATGGTTTCTTCTACAAATGACCACCAATGTAAGGCAGTCTATATCCCAATGATCACCAATATAAAATTGTCCTTCTTCCCCTGACCACTAATCTAAATTTTCTTTTCAGGTCATTATTGTTTAATTTGAATATAAATACTAAAATATTTCTAAAGTATGGCACATTCCTTATTCTTTTATTTATTCTCATATCTCAGTTTACTGTTCATGCTATTGTACCCTAAGCTGTAGATATAGTCATTATTATCAGGGGTTCTTCCATGTTAAAAAGGTTAAGACCGCCTGGGTTAGATGATGATAGATGTCCTCCAGCCAATGCATTCCTTGTATTTGTTTATGCATCAGTATCGCTCCCTAACCTTCCCCTTTACTTACCTGAGCCTTCATTCGATTCAGTGCTGTGCCCACTTTAAGCTCTTCCCTCTCCTCACTTCCTTGTCTCCCAACAGCTCCTACTGTTGTTAATCAAAGCCAATGACGAGGAAGCAGAAAGGCGAGGCCGAGTCCCACTGTCTGTATCTATAGATGCAGGCAGTGGGGCTGGGGAGCAAGCCTGCACTAGTGCCCCCATAGAAAGTGTCTTCCTGTGGGGGCACTCCCGGAGAGGAAGAGTCAGGAGCACCAGAGGAGGACCACAGAAGAGGAGGTTCAGGGCCACCCTGTGCAATTCCTTTGCACAGAGCAGGTAAGTATATACAGGTGCATCTCAAAAAATTTGAATATAATTGAAAAGTTAATTTATTTCAGTAATTCAATTCAAAAAGTGAAACCCATATATTATATAGATTCATTACACGTAGAGTGATATCTTTTAAGCATTTCTTTCTTTTAAATTTGAAGATTATGGCTTACAGCTAAAAATTCGGTATCTCAGAAAATTTGAATTACATAAGTCCAATAAAAAAAAAAAAATTTTATACAGAAATGTTGGCTTAATGAAAAGTATGTCTATGCACAGTGTAATATGCACTAAATCCTTGGTCGGGCTCCTTTTTCATTAATTACTGCATCAATGCGGCGTGGCATGGAGGTGATCAGCCTGTGGCACTGCTGAGGTGTTATGGAAGACCAGGTTGCTTATATAGCGACCTTCAGCTCATCTGCATTGTTGGGTCTGGTGTCTCTCATCTTCCTTGTGACAATACCCGGTAGATTCTCTATGGGGTTTAGTTCAGGTGAGTTTGCTGGCCAATCAAGCACAGTGATACCATGATCATTAAACTAGGTATTGGTACTTTTGGCAGTGTGGGCAGGTGCCAAGTCCTGCTGGAAAATTAAATCAGCATCTCCATAAATCTGGACAGCAGAGAGAAGCATGAAGTTACATAGTTACATACATACATAGTAGGTGAGGTTGAAAAAAGATTCAAGTCCAACCTATGTGTGTGATTATATCTCAGTATTACATTGTAAATCCCTCTATGTTGTGGTCATTCGGGTGCTCTAGAATTTCCTGGTAGAGGGCTGGGCTAAATTTGGACTTGATAAAACACAGTGGACCAACACCAGCAGATGACATGGTCCCCAAATCATCACTGACTGTGGAAACTTCACACTGGACCCTTATGCAACTTGGATTTTGTGCCTCCCCACTCTTCCTCCAGGATCTGGGACCTTGATCTCCAAATGAAATGCAAAATGTACTTTCATCCAAAAAGTGGACCACTGAGTAACAGTCCAGTCCTTTTTCTCCTTAGCCCAGGTAAGACGCTTCTGATGTTGTCTTTGGATCAGGAGTGGCTTGACACAAGGAATGTGACAGTTGTAGCCCATATCTTGGATACGTCTGTGTGTAGTGGCTCTTGAAGCACTATCAACAGCCGTAGTCCGCTCCCTGTGAATCTCCCCATCCAATATGCTTGGATACAGCACTCTGTGAACAGCCAGCTTCTTTAGCAGTGACCTTTTGCGACTTACCCTCCTTGTGGAGGGTGTCAATGGCTGTCTTCTGGACAACTGTCAAGTCAACAGTCTTCCCCATGATTGTGTGACCCAGTGGTTCTGAACCTCAGTCCTCAAGTACCCCAAAAAAGGCCATGTTTGCAGGTTTTCCTTTATCTTGCACAGGTGTTTTAAATCAGAGTCAATGGCTTGGTATTTTGCACAGCTATTTTATCTAAGAGAAATTCCCAAAACATGGCCTGTTGGGGGTACTTGAGGACTGAGGTTGAGACCCACTGGTGTAACCTACTGAGCCAGACTGAGAGACCATTTAAAGATTTAGGAAACCTTTACAGGTGTTTTGAGTTAAAGAGGAAGTAAAACCTGATGGGTTTACTTCCTCTTTGTTTCCCTGCAAAGGTAAATCATAATGGACTACTATGCATTGCGGCATATCGCCATTGACAGCGGCGCACTCTGTGCGCCTGCACGCCGCTGTCTACGGCGGTGCCTGTCTTTTGGCAAATATCTCCTAAACCATGTAGGTTTAGGAGATATTTCTTGGGCCTACAGGTAAGGCTTAATCTAGGCTTACCTGTAGGTCAAAGTGGTTTGTAAGGGTCTACACTATTGAACTTTTCCACCATTATTTTAATTTTCTGACATGCTGAATTTTGGGTTTTCACTAGCTGTAGGCCATAATCATCAAAAATAAAATAAAAAAATGTTTGAAATATATCCCTCTGTGTGTAGTGAATCGATATAATAGATGATTTTCACTTTTTAAATTGAATTACTGAAATAAATTAACTTTTTTATAATATTAACATTTTTTGAAAAACACTTGTATCTGTTATTTTTAAAAAAATAAAAAAATGCAGTTACAATCACTTATTCAGTCTAGCTAGGGACACTGCTGCATAGGACAGGGTCACTACAATTAAGCGGATGCTGTGCTCTCTGTGGTCTGGGTGGTTGCCCTGCATCTCTCCCTTAGTTAAAGTTCAGAGTTTTAAAAAAATATATATAAATTATATACACATAAATAAGACAGTTCTTCATTACTGATAAATAGACGTTTTTTTTTATTTTTTCCTTACAAGCTCCTAAAAAGTTTCAAATTCCAAAGGACAGTTCCTGAACCTCTGATCTGCCAACAGCTGGAGTGTCATCCAATTCTTTTTTCATGTGCGGATTAGTTGGCGTGACCTTACCCTATCACATATCAAGGAGGGTGAAAAGGGCAATTGGTCCCTGAGCATCAGGGCAGCCCATGTTTGATGGATTATATACAAAGACAAGTTCTGGATTTTGGCACATTTGGTTTTCATCAAAACACTCATGTTTTATATACAGTAAGTAAATGCTACATACATTCTATAAACATTATTCATTCCTCAGGCATCAAAGCATTTTTATTAGGTGTTGTCTGTATTGTCCAACAGCTATACTATAAATACACTGATCAGCCATAACATTATGACGACCCACCTAATATTGAGAGGTATCCCTTTTTTTGCCATGGATATTAGACCTCTGAAGGTATGCTGTGGTATCTGGCACCAAGCTGTCTGTCAGTAGCAGATCAAAAGTCCTGTAAGTTGCGAGGTGAGGCCTCCATGGATTGGTGTTCTTTTTCCAGCACATCCCACAGATACTCGATTGGATTGAGATCTGGAGAATTTAGAGGTCATGTCAACACCTCAAAGTCTTTGCTGTGTTCCTCAAACTATTCTTGAACCATTTTTGCAGTGTGGCAGGGCGTATTATACCCCTGAAAGAGGCCCTTGCCATCGGGGATAACTGTTTCCATGAAGAGGTGAATTTGGTCACTAACAATGTCTGTTGTGATGGTATGGGTCAAAGTAGATGGTATGGGTCAAAGTATCCACATGAATGGCAGGACCCAAGGTTTCCTAGCAAAACGTTTTCCAAAGTATCACACTGCCTCCACTAGCTTGTCTTCTTCCTATACTGCATCCTGGTGCCATCTCTAACCCAGGTAAGCAATGCTTATGCACCCGGCCATCCACATATTATAAAAGAAAACATAATTCATCAGAGCAGGCCACCTCTTTCCATTGCTCCAGTGGTCCAGTTCTGATGGACACGTGCCCATTGTCTTTTGTCTGTGGACAGGGGGTCAGCATGTTCACCTTGATCAGTCTGTGGCTATGCAGCCCCATACACAACAAACTACGATGCCCATTTTTTTCAACACAACAACAACTTCAGGGACAACATGTTTACTTGCTGCCTAATATACTGGCTTTAAGATGCCATTGTAATGGGATAAGCAATGTTATTCACTTAACCACTTTAAGACCAGCCTTGTTTTGGATTTTAGGTGTTTACATGTTTAAAACAGGTTTTATTGCTAGAAAATTACTTAGAACCCCCAAACATTATATATTGTTTTTTTTCTAACATCCTAGAAAATAAAATGGCGGTCGTTGCAATACTTTTTTTTCACACCGTATTTGCGCTGCGGTCTTACAATCGCACTTTTTTTGAATAAAAAAATAAGACAACAGTAAAGTTAGTCCAATTTTTTTATATATCGTGAAAGATAATGTTTACGCCGAGTAAATTGATACCCACATGTCATGCTTCAAAATTGCGCCCGTTTGTGGAATGGCGTCAAACTTTTACCCTCAAAAATCTCCATAGGCGATGTTTAAAAAATTCTACAGGTTGCATGTTTTGCGTTACAGAGGAGGTCTAGGGCTAGAATTATTGCTCTCACTGTACCGATCGCGGTGATACATCACATGTGTGGTTTGACCACCGTTTTCATATGCGGGCGCTACTCACGTATGCCTTTGCTTCTGCACGTGAGCTCGTCGGGCCGGGCGCTTTAAAAAAAGTTTTATTTTTTTCTTATTTATTTCACTTGATTTATTTTTACACTTTTTTTTTTTTTAAATGTAATATTCCTATTACAAGGAATGTAAACATCCCTTGTAATAGAAAAAAAAGCATGACAGGTCCTCTTAAATATGAGATCTGGGGTCAAAAAGTCCTCAGATCTCAGATTTGGACTCAAATGCAAAAAAAAAAAAAAAAAAATGTCATTTGAAAAAAATGACATTGAAAAAATGTGCCTTTAAGAGGTATGGGCGGAAGTGATGTTTTTATGTCGCTTCCACCCTGCTATGGTATAGAGACGGGTGGGGGCCATCTTAGCCTCACTCGTCTCCATACCCAGCAGAGGAAAGGACCCGATCGCCTCCGCCGCTACCGACGGCTCCGGTAAGCGACGGAGGGCGCAGGAGAGCGGCGGAAGGGGTAGGGGCACCTCTCCCGCCGCCGATAACGGTGATCTCCCGGCGAATCCATCGTGGAGATTTGCCGGGACATGACCGGCGCCTGAAGAGATGGATCTTACGGTTGTGGCAGCAGCTGCTGCCGTTACCGAGATATCCCTGTTCAAAAAAGGGACGTACATCGTTGTGCGCTGGTCGTAAAGTGGTTAACCTGTCAGGAGGTCATAAAGTTATGGTTGATTAGTGTATGTAAAAGGACACTGTCCTTCTTCCCATTCAGGGCAAGGTAATTTTGTCTGCACATAGATAACACTGAGAATGTATACATACCCAGCTACACTCTCTTGCTGCCCCACTGCAGCATTCCCTCCTGCATAAACTCCAGTGTGGGAGTTTAGACATTATAGCACCCCCTCCACACACACCAGTGTTTGGGTCTGTTGATTAGTTGCAAAGGCCTGAGCAATGTCCCATTGGGGAGCCACTTGTTCCTCCACACGTTGCTCCACTCCATTAGTGAGGTCTCTGGCAATGTTCAGAGGTGGCAGGGGCACATGGCTGGGTAAGTATACATGCTGGAAGGAAGGGTAGTGGTTCTATGTGCAGAATCACTTTGCCCTGAACACACATTCACATGATGAACAACAATGGCCAGATCACCAGATCAGCCAACATACGCTTTCTCCTTACACCACAGAAAAATATTTATTTTGCACATTTACCATTCTAACGTGATGAATCACTTAAGTTAAAGAACTATGAAAAACTGGACATTTGGAGCATCACTTAAGTTAAAGAACTATGAAAAACTGGACATTTGGAGCAGTGTATTAAAGTCACCTAGAATTACAGAATTTCCTCACTAATAAAATATATTTATGGTAGTGGCCCTACCACCGAGACAAATGTGGATCACATAAACATGCGACAAGACTCACAACATAAATAGACAGGAGGTGTGGCTTTTGGTCGTCTGGACAGTATGCCAAGAAAAGGGGGCATACCCAAGATAAGTAATGGATGATTGTGAAGGAGAATGTGCTGAGAAGTGCTGTAAAAGG
Organism: Lithobates sylvaticus; assembly: GCA_028564925.1. Classification (NCBI taxonomy): domain Eukaryota; kingdom Metazoa; phylum Chordata; class Amphibia; order Anura; family Ranidae; genus Lithobates; species Lithobates sylvaticus. The sequence continues at coordinate 490,196,857 of CM053028.1, read as the reverse complement.
GGAATAGGAGAGAGGGTATCGCGCACTGGAACCGGCAAAGAGCGAGTAGTTGGCTTAAATACGATCCGGGCTCCTCCCATAAATTCAGGCCACCATACTGGCCTTCTAATTTATGGTCGTGACCCTACGACCGAGACAAATGTGGATCACATAAACACGTGACAAGACTCACAACATAAATAGACCTGAGGTGTGGCTTTTGAAAGTCTGGATGGTATGCCAAGAAAAGGGGGCAAAAATAACCAGGTAGGGAAGTATATCTTTATTGGGTCTAACCTTATTGAGCAAGCTTGAAGAAGGCTTGGGTTTGGAATGTATCTGACGAAGCAGGCGGACTTCCATCTGCCTAGTTTCTTGATCACATGGTCTGGTACTCCATGCTGAGATGCAGCTGAGGCTGCGCCGATTCGGAAGGAATGTCCTGAATGCCATCCAGGGTCAAGGCCTAAGTTAACCGGTAGGACACTAACATGTTCAATGAATTGGAAGGCACTCAGGGGATTGACCGGAAAAGGCAGTAACGGGCTGGAGCCTGACTGGCTGGGTAGGTGAGAGCAGCCGGTCAAGGATCATAACTGGGCACCAGGCGTCCAAAAGAAGTTGATGTCCACTCCAGGTCCAATTTGTTGCATCTTGGAGACCGTAAGATGAAGGACATAATGGTTTGAGAAGCAAGTCAGGAGCTGTCTGTACAGTATCTGGCTACTGGTTACACCCGAGGTGAACTCGTTAGGCTGTAGGAAGCCGTAGATTACCGCCTGGATGACCCCAAAGGGGGAATGTGTGCGGATTTCCTACATGCCCCTAAAGATAGCACTTGTGATTGGTAAGCGTTTGCAGTGGGTCGTGGGCTGCTGCTTCTGGACACTGCACAGTAAAGCCCCATACACACGGTCGGACTTTTTCATCAATTTGGTCCGATCGGACAAGGTTGTTGAAAAATCAGACCGTGTGTATGCACCATCGGACAGTGTTCGTCGGTTTGTCCGTCGGACAAAGTCTTATCTCCTGCTGGAAAGATTTCCCGTCAACCCGGTCCGATCACACCAAATCCGAGCGTGTGTACGCTTGTCCGACGGACAAAGTGCTACGCATGCTCAGAAGAAATTCTGTGACGGAAGCGCTCGGTCAGGTAAAACTACCTTTCCTAATCGACACAGCACATTCGTCACGCTGCAATGTTAAAATGTCTTTAATGCAGCGCATTCTCTTTTTCTTTACAATGCAACAAGAATGACATCTTTTAGCTGCTCCTATTCACCCGCACTTCTCACAAACTTACTTCTTTATTACTTTGCAGCATTTATACACTACATGTTTATTTTTACTCAGATCGTAATACAATCTTTCTTATTTTTTTACCCAGATTTTTTTTTTTTTGGGGGAATAAATATTTGAAGGAGATTTTTTTTTTTTTTGGAGGGGGTTTGTATGTCTCAACTTAGCAAAACCACATTATTAACATTTGTATTTCTTGCTTACATTTACTAGGAGTTTGTTGGTTGTTGGTGCCCCTTGTTAATTCTAGGATTAGTGAAATGTACCTGCCTACTCAAAGAAAAACTGTCATTGTAGAAAAGTAAAACACAATAGTCAATGATTATTTCAAATCAAAAAAACCTTTATTTAGGTCTCAGCAACAGACCAAAGAGGAACGCAGCCATGGTGAAACTTGGGGAATTTGCAAAGCCTTGGACACCCATGGCAACCATCATTTTACAGACTTAAACAATTGGGGGCATGAAGACTACCTATCTAAATAATAAGGGAGCGCAATCTGGTCCTGAAGTCCAAAACATCCGGAACTGCAGCAGATGCCATCTAGGTCCCCAGGCTCTGGTACTACGAGAGGCTCCATCTTCTCTCAGACCAGACTGAGTCCAGGTTGTCACTCTCTTGTCTTCCTTGTACGCTTCCTTCCACGCCGTGGTGCTGGTGCTGGTGGGGTGGCAGAAGGAGGAGGAGGAGGCGGAGCAAGGTCACTCTCGCAAACATGTGTGAGGGGAGTCATCTCCCCAGCCATCCCCTCATTTAGTATTTTGAGGATGACCTCCTCACACATGCTGCGTTGCCCCGCCTCCATACCCGTAAATTTACTTGTAACCAAGGAGGCAAAGGCCTCCTCGTAGGTGGGTGTGGCATAGAGGGAGGCTGAGGCATCTTTTATCAGCTGGAGCGCTGACTCTCCCACCTCCCCCATGTTTTTCGCCCTTCTGTAGGGAAGGCGGAGGGGAGAGACTTGGGAGACAGTCAGGCTCCTACGCCTACCCCCCTGTTGGCTGCCACTACCCCCTGCCTCCTCCTGACTGCCACCTTCCACAGCCACCTCCTGGCTGAGGTCTTCCTGTGTATGAAAAAGGGACATAGTTTCAGTTATTTGTTCATCAAACACACACAATTCTCATCTAGTGACTGTTGCAAAATGTTTTCAAATACAAAACCATACAATTCTCAGCCCTGCAGTTTAGATTCTTCCCAAAAATGTCTCCCACACCACTGTCTGTTGATATGTCAATCACGTTAGGAAATAAGCAATTGGGGATCCTGAATTAACTGAACATCATTCATTATTCAACAAACTGGTTCCAAAACTACTATACCTGGAACAAGCTGGGCACCTGCACATATTCCTGACTGGAAGGCCCAGGTTGGTCCTCGGAATCCTCATCAAGGGTGGCGTGCGTGGAAGGACGCGTGCAAGGAAGAGTCGAGAGTGACTTCCTGACAGTAGCCTGGTCTTTGAGAAAGTGGAGCCTGTCATAGTACCAGAGCGTGGGGACATGGACATCAGCTGCTGCAGCTCCAGATGCTTGTGACTTCAGGACCTTATTGCGCTCCCGGAAATAGGTAGTCTTCATGTTGGTGATCTTCACTTTTAAGTTTGCGACGGTTGCCATGGGCAGGGTAGGCTTTACAAATGCCACCAGTTTCAGCAGGGCTGCGTACCTCTTTGGTCTGTTGCTATAATCCCTGTGTTTTGCCTGCCATAAGAGGGGGAATTGCCGGTATTTATCAATGAAGTGTGGGAGAAAGCTCACGTTGTAGAAGGCATCCATCACCTCTGCAAGACACAACGCCACACAAAACAATATAAATAATGTCAGCCTAAACTCTCCTAATCTTCTCCATAAAGAAGCCTCAAGTTCTAATCAGTCTAGGCTAGTTATGTACCAACGTCAAATTGTACCTTCGTTTGTAGCGATCGTCTCGTGCGTGAGCTTTCTCTCCCCTCGTCTCCCAGATCGTGGCTACGACACAGGCGTGTGACGTTTTATATACAGTGCGCATGCGTCAAACTCCGCCCGCCCCTGACGATCTTTCTCGTCTATTCCCCACCCCTTCTCTTTACGGCGCAGTGGGGAGAGCACATGGCGGGGACACAGCAGGTGCGCCCCAAATATCCCCCCAACGAGGAGGTGGACGAGGAAAGTCCGGAGGCAAAAACGTCCCGATCCCGGAGCCTGAAATTCAAGGCCTCCAATATGTCATTTGGAGAAATGTTGGAGATGGTGGACATATTAAAGAGGAGCGACTATGATGGGAAGTATGGGCCTTACCTCAACCCCAATGTCCGCAAGGCCAAGATCATGTCTAAAGTTGTGAGAAGGCTGTACAATCATTTTGGGGTACAACGATCCAAGGAGCAACTGAGGAAACGCTGGTCAGACCTGAAACTGAGGGAGGCCGATCAGTACAGAAAGATCAAGAGAATTCTTCAAAAAAGTAAGTAGTTGTGTTTTGTGTTTGATTTCTTGCTTGCATACTGCTCCATGTGGTTTGATTTTTACAAAGTTGTACATTCCAAAATGGCCACTTTCATGTTCGTCTGTGCATTCGATCGTACTCAGCCTCGATCTTTCTGCCACTGTCATGGTCGTGTGTGTGTCCATTCGATCGTACGCAACCTCGATCGTGCGGCCACTTATAATACGATGTTTGGTGTTTTTTTGGGGGAAAGGAAGTTTGTTCTCCCTAGAAATGTCATCCAGAATGTAAAGCCAATTTATTCAATGTAAAGGAGAGGTCACCCAGTAGCTGTTTACCCATCTGGACTCAAGAGCACTAGTGCTGGGACACCCAAACCCCCTTTTTATTAGCCTTTTCCACACATGTGCTCCAGTGGATACTAGAGGGGGGTCTCCATCACACAAACTTCTACCAAAAAGCTAGTCAGTTTAGCACCTTTACAAAGTGACTACATTCATGTAGTTGACATTTGTAACTGGCCAAACTAAAATAGTGTCCGTCACTTTCAAGCAATGTTTGTCATTTCCTATTTCTGCCCTCAATAGTTTGTGTTGCTAAATCTTCCTTTTGGACATTCTCATAGGGGAGCGAAAACTTGGGCCGTCTGAGGAAACCCCCAAACCAACACCTCCCAAAAAAGGGGAAAGAGCAGAAGCAGAGGAGGAGGAGGAGGAAGGAGAGATCATCGAACTTGGAGAAATTGTCACCACAACAGGTGAGTGTGGGAGAACACAGCTACTGGTAAGCTAATCCATGTATGGCTGCCTCATTTCCAACACCCCATTTTTGTTTGTTTGTGGTTTTTAGGTGACGTGGATGTTGTGGAAGAAAAATCGCACTTTACCACAGAGAGTGCCCACGTACTCATCGGAGAGATAATGGTCTGCAATCGAGATCTAGATTACATAAAGCAAAACATCAATGATGTTCAACAAAAATTGAAGAACATCATTGATGTTTTAGGAAAAATATGAAAACGCACCAAGTAATTAACACACATTTGTGCCTGCTTCTGAACACATTTGCAACTTAAAAACTGTCTGAAATTTGGAACATGCACACATTGTGTCCACATGTGCTAGCTCCCACCATGGTGGATGAATGGCAACGTTTTTTTGGGGGTGCAAACACTTTACGAACTACGAAAGTGGTTGTGGTGAAGGGGTTGCACCCCCAAAAAACGTCCATTCATCCCCATGATGGAAAATGGCACTTTTGAAGCTTCTAGGCATGTGTTTTCCCATCTAATGACCATTTTCAGACCCAAATTGTGTGCATGTTCCAAATTTCCACTTTTCGGGGGTGACCCCCCCATGTGATGAAGGCAAGATCAAACACACTTTGAACATATAGTCATGTCTGATCTTGTCTTCACTTTACAAAGTTGAACTTTCCAAGTTCCTAGGTTCTGTTTTGCTCCATGCCTGGTTTTACCAATTGCGGAATGTTTGTAAACAATGTTGTAAATAACCAAGATGTTGTCAGTTTTGGCGTGAAGATTGTAAACGCACTTGGGAATGTTTTCCTAGTAAACTTTTATTTTTCTAAATGTGTGGCTTCCTTATTTAAAAAACACAATGCATTATGTATGTAAAATGAAAAGGATATGGGGGGCAATGGGTGTTATTTACTAAAGGCAAATCCACTTTGCACTCCAATTTTCTTTCCCGGGGAACTTTTTCAATGCACTTGTAGAGCATAGCGGATTTGACTTATGTAAATGACACCCACAGTGCTTTGTACGAAAACACGGAGCACAGCATTTTGGAGAATACACACATGTCAGACCTGGTGATGAAAAGGAGTATTTTGGGTGTCAGTTATGCAGTACAAACCTTCTCTAGACCAAAGATTAGGTAGCAAACACACAACATGAGAATAATCTTTTTGGGAAGAAGAGACTGTTACCTCCTTTTGCCCAGAAAGTGCATTCCCACTGTCGAAGGCAAAGGGAAAAAATGTCAAAGTAAAATAAGCTAAAAAGAAGACTGAAATGACATGAAATCATAGGTTGGTTAAAATATCAGATTTATTAAAAAATGCCTCTCACACATCGTCAGGCAGAGCAATGGCCCCCCTACCCACAAAGTACTGCATATATTGGTCCCGGACCACACGGGCATTTAGAGGGGGCAAGCCTGGACGTGCCACTCGAAGGGCTGTGAGTTCGGCATTTGGAGGGCCCTCCACATCTGGGCCAACGGGCACCACATAGTTCCTGTTATGTCTTTTGAGGAAGTTGTGCAATATGCAACAGGCAAGAACTATGTGGTTGAGTTTGTATTCCGCCAAGTTAAATGCCGTCAGGAACAGGCGGAAGCGGCTGGCCAGGATGCCAAAAGCGTTCTCCACAACTCTTCTGGCTCTGGACAGCCTGTAGTTGAAGACCCTCTGGTCCGGGGTGAGGGTCCTCATCGGGAACGGCCTCATCACATGGGGAGTCAACGCAAACGCTTCATCTGCGACAAAGACGAAGGGGAGTCCTTCGGCATTCTCCTCTGGAGGTGGCAAGCACAGACTGCCACTTTGGAGACGCCAGTAGAACTCCGTGTGCGTAATGGCCCCACCATCCGATATCCGGCCGTTCATCCCCACGTCCACATACATAAACTCGTATGTTGCCGACACCACCGCCAACATCACTACACTATTAAACCCTTTATAATTATAATAGTAGGACCCCGAGTTGGGCGGTGGGACGATGCGGACGTGTTTCCCATCAATTGCCCCTCCACAGTTAGGAAAGTCCCAACGGCTGGCAAAGTGGGAGGCCACAGTCTGCCATTCCTGTGGCGTGGAAGGGAACTGTGGAGTGAAACAAGAAAAAAAAATTAGTCACTTTGCACCTAAACATTGCAAGCAGATTAGACAATCAACATCTTGGAACAAGAGCATTGTCTAAAATTGGAGGCTGGAAAGTATTTGCACAGAAAAGTAGAGGCTCCCCTTCACAGATTACTCACCCCCCATCAATCCCCCCACTTCTGATGGGCCATTGGCAATAACTAGGGGTTTTGGGGGGGGGGTGGTGGACAGCTAACCCTCTGCACTTCATTGATTGGCAAATGGCTCAATAATGTGGGCTAGTTTGGCCAGACCCTCTGTACTTAACACTATTGGCAGGCCACAGGAAAGATCAAATAACATTTCAACCCCCCCCCCCCCCCCAAAAAAGGCAGGCACAGTGTGACATTATTAAATTACCAAGCAAGCTAATAGGAGGGAAAGAAGACAAAAAAATAGGAAATGGAATGTATGGAGGCAGTCCCTTGCACTACATGCTTTGCTGAATTCATCCCTAAAGATGCGCACTATAAAGAGGTAGGTATATAGTGTGTATGGACCTTGGGAAAGCCAGCAGATAAAGGATTGGTACCATCTGACAGAGCAGTTGGGGGAGGGGGTTCCTAATGAGTTTGCCCCCCCCCCCCACCAAAAGAACAAAAAAAGGGGGCTCTACATGAAGTAAACCACACAGCAAACATTTGTGCATATTTTAGGGGGTGTTTTGGGGCAAACAATACTATGCAGCAGACAAAAGACATTGCTTAAGTGACTAGGCCATAGGTGTCTATTGGGGCAGAAGAGCATGCTGGTGAGGTAAGTGAAGGGAAAAATGCATGAAGGAGAAAAGGGGCACAGCATATTAGAACATATTGCAATCATGGTAATTAGGGAAGGAGGTCAAAAATACAAGTCATTAGCAAACAGAGCATACATAGAAGGGAATAGTAAAGTAGAAATGTTACCTTAATATAGTCCTCCTGCAGGACCTGAATGATGGCAGAACAGGTCTCTGGAATAATGATTCCCAGGGCCTGGGGAGAGATACCTGAAGAGAACTTCAAATCCTGAAGACTTCTCCCTGTCGCCAAGTACCTCAACGTGGCAACAAGCCTCTGCTCCGGAGTAATGGCTTGTCTCATGCAGGTATCCTGCCGGCTGATAAAGGGGGTCAGCAAAGCCAAAAGACGGTGAAAATCGGGGTCCGTCATCCTGAGAAAGTTCCTGAAATCATCAGGATTATTCTCCCGGATCTCACGAAGCAAAGGCATGTGCGAGAACTGGTCACGCTGAAGCAACCAATTCTTGGTCCACATACTCCTCGTCACTCTGTTCATGGACGGGTCTTGGGTCAAAGCTAAAAGCCCGACACCAATTCCGCGTACAGCACGAACTCGGCGACGAGTACGCACGGGAAACATCGCTCAGAAGGTCACAAAAGGTCGGCTGGTCAGAACGGACAAACAGAAAGCACCGATAAACAGCAAGGCCTGAAAGAACGAAGTGAATACCAGCAACGAGCAGACAATAAGCAGTGCAAATCAAAGCGTCCTATATCAAGATATAGGCCGCAATGACCAACAAATGCGAACTGACTACACGCACTAATAAACAGATACGCACAAACTGAAGAGCAGTAACGATCTGAGTCAGAAAACTGAGAAGCGCGAATCTTAAGTCACCAAACTTCCACTAACTCTCGATAAACACGGGATCAGCAGAAGGAGCCCAACGGGTGCCTGACGTGGTGCTGAACTTCCCTTTTGTAATCTCGTGGACGACGACTTACGTCACGACGTTCTTCCGGACCGGATATTCCGACAACGTAGTCCGACCGTGTGTACGCAACGCCAACATCGGACAAAGTACGTCGGACAAAGTCCGACTGACCTGGTCCGCGGATTGTCCGAGCGTGTGTATGGGGCTTAAGGCTTTTACTGTATGAGCAGTGAACACAGATGGCTTTCCGAGATCCTGTAAGGACAGGCAATGCTGAATGCCGGCTAGGTACAGCTTGATAGTGTTGTGAGCAAGAGCCAGTTGTGTGTGCCAATAGGAAAATAAAGGCTAGGACGTGTGTGATGGGACAAGTGGCTAGAAACCTACGGTAGATGTTCAAGGCCGTGCGATAAGCCTTTAGTGTGTTGCTAGACAGCGAGCGGTTGATGAGCCAGGTAGCACTGGCAAGGTGTGGCTTCATTTCATTTGTTAGTTGAGACCAAGGTGGGGTAGGAGTGGATGATGGGTCGGCTCCGGGTTCCTGCTGGAAGAGTGAGACAAAATTGAAGCAAGACAGTGCATCTGCTGCGGCATTGCATTTTCCAGGAATATGCACACAGTAAAAGTTACATTGGTGGTGTAGTGACAATTGCACCAGCCTGTGCAGGAAGGACATAATGGGGAGCTACTTGGATCCACCCTTATTAATGATGTCGGCCGTAGCCTGGTTGTCTGTAGTGAAGTGCACTGTTTGACCTGTCCACATGTGGCCTCAGACCTGGGCAGCTGTCATGATGGGATACAGCTCGAACAATGACGAAGTTAGAGCGAAACCAGGGATCATGCAGATTTCTGGAGGCATGTGGTGACTACCTGTGGTGACTGAGCTGATACTGACGGAATAAACATTGATATGCCATTCCAGTTGGTGAGGGACTCGTCCCACATGGCTAAGTTCGCTATCGCTGCTGGGTCTAACCTGAGAATTTGCTTGGGGTCCTGTACTCGGGCGAGAAAGACCAAGAGTCGTGAGATGAATGACCGCCCATGAGGAATAATCCTCATGGCAAAATTGAGCATACCTATCAGGGACTGCAGCTGTCTTTTAGTACACCCCTGCGAGCGGGTAAAGTCGTGGAAGACCGACCTGATCCAGGCTAGTTTGTCACAAGGTAGGCTAGCCTGCATGGCGTGCATATCCAGGATGATGCCTAAGAAGGTGATGGAACATACTGGGTGTTCCACTTTGTGTTCGGCTATAGGCACATTGAGGTTGTTGAACACCTCTCTCAGTTTGTCTAGATCTACCGGGGGTAGGTCTGGCCGTTCGATGAGCAGGAAATCAAGATAATGGATAACCATCTTACAATGGGCCTGACATGATAAGATCAATGTAAGGGACTGAGCGAAAACGTCGAACAGCCACGGGCTGCTTTTGGACTCAAAGGTCAACTTGGAAATCTTGGAAAGAAGGAAAGGAGAAGTACAGAAAAAGAAGGACAAGCATAGACAGGAGCTGACTGTGTTCTGTTGTGGCAGAACCATGTAGAGTGGAAATTTAGAAAACTCAGAAGAGTTTGAGGCGACCAAGGTGGACTAGGAGGTGACTGGCCAGATAACCCATAGATAACACAAACTTGTAGACCAGAGCCCCAGGGCGTACTGGGGCAAGAAGCTGAAGTCTGGTGCGGCCTACGTAGGAATGTTGTGGTCTGTAGTCAGTGACGTATGCTCAGCCTGCTAATGCTTGCACTGTCAGCAAGCTCAACGTTAAGCGACTTTTTCTGCAAGAAGAAGGGTCGCCCTTCGAAAACAGAGTGTCGCATAGAGACATATGTGACAGTAACTAACGCCTGGAGAGCATGCCCAATGATGTATGTGAAGTAAAGGTATAGTGAAAGGGTGCTGCAGGATAATGTGATAGAGGAACCCATGAACTACGCACCTGACTGACGCTGTAGTAGCGAGGTACTGGTTAGGAACACTCGTTCCACTGAAAACACCCGCAGTAGGGGGTGACATAAGTGCAATAAGATTCCGTTATTTAATTTTATTTTTTAGCTGTCCCCCCCTGTATGCGACTGGCCCTGGTGAAGATGCAATCGTTATGATTTTATTCAATTTTTTTACCTGGGAAATAACATCCAACCTGGTGCAGGATGGAACCTGAACTCGACTGACCTGAGGGAGAAATGACAGACAGAAAATAATGAGTGGCTCATATGAAAGTGCCACTGGAGACCAGTGGCCGATTAAGTGCCACTAAATGAAGTGTGGCTGTGTGAGTGCCACTGAGTGCGTTTGCAGCGATTGTAAGAAGTATGCTGTAATGTGTACTAGCAGCGATTGCAAGGAGTTTTCGTTTGAGATGCATGTTTGCAGTGATTGCAAGGAGTTATGCTGTGATGTGAGCTTGCAGCGGTTGCAAGGATTTTGTACTGTAGCGTGTTTTTGCCGTGACAGCAAAGGGTTTCATGTTGAGATGTGTGCGAGTAGCAACTGCAAGAAAACATGCTGTGACGTATGCTCGCAGCGATTGCAAGGAGTTTACGTTTGAGAAGCGTGCTTGCAGTGATAGCAAGGAGTCTCATGTTTGAGACGTGAGCTTGCAGAGACTGCAAGAGAATATGCTGTGACGTGTACTTGCAGCGTTTGCAAGGAGTTTACGTTTGAGAAGCATGGTTGCAGTGATAGCAAGGAGTCTCACGTCTGAGATGCAAGCTTGCAATGACTACAAGGAATGTGCTGTGACGTGTGCTAGCAACGATTGCGAGGCATCTATGTTTTAGCCACCCGCTTGTGGCAATTTCTGGCGTACGTACTGTGACGTGAGCTTGCATCGATTGTAAGGAGTTTATACTAAGATGCGTGTTTGCAGCGATTGTAAGGAGTTTATACTAAGATGCGTGTTTGCAGCGATTGCAAGAAAGGTAACCTACTGATAGGCGAAAACAAAGAGAAGGATAGCAGAATTGTATGTGTAGGAATGAACTGTGACCCTGACCGGTTGCAGCTGTTTTCTTGTGAATGTAAGAAAAGCTTCCGACATGAATAGTTGTGCCGCTGATGTGACTAGACCCAAACGGAGTGTGGTAGGTGTGCAATAAACCTGAGACGACTCGGTAGTAACGTCAGTGGCGTAAAACCAATTGAAATCAGTGTGAGACACACCGATGCAAACCGGTGTGCCACCGATGCGACTAGGTTTGAATCGGATTGTGATGCGTATATGGTTGCCACCTCATCCCTTTAAACCTAAACACATATTGATTACACAGGTTCTGTGGCTGATTAAGGCGGTAATTAAATTCACTTGGTGCCTTATCTGCATTTAATTAGCCTCAGAACCTGTGTAATCCAAAGGTGTTCGGGATTAAAGGGATGAGATGGCAACTCTAGATGCGTAACAATGTAAAATGTGACCCGAACCGGTTAGTAAAAAGTGATATGGATAGGGAATCTAGGGTATGATAAGAATGAATCGGTGTGCATCAGTATGAAAGGGGCCTTAATCTCCACTTCTCAAGAAAGGATAAATTCAGTCCCTCTAATCTTTCCTCATAGCTGAACTCCTCCATGCCTCTTATCAGTTTGGTTGCCCTTCTCTGCACTTTCTCTATTTCCTCGGTATCCTTTTTGTGAACTGATGCCCAAAACTGAACTGCGTATTCTAGATGAGGTCTTACTAATGATTTGTACAGGGGTATAATGATATCTCTCTCTCTGGAGTCCATACCTCTCTTAATGCAAGAAAGGATTTTGCTCACTTTGGAAACAGCAGCTTGGCATTGCATGCTATTATTAAGCTTATGATCTACCAGAACAGCCAGATCCTTCTCCACTATGGATCCCCCCAGTTGTGCTTCCCCTAGTATGTATGATGCATGCGTGTTTTTAGCCTCCTAGTGCATAACTTTACATTTATCAACATTAAACCTAATTTGCCACATAGGTGCCCAATTAACCGCTTGCCGACCAGCCGCCGCAGTTACACTGCGGCAGGTTGGCTCGGCTGTGCAAATCGATGTACCAGTACGTCGGCTCGTGCACTGCTCTCTACTACTACAGCTTGGTAATCAGTTTGCTGATTGGACAATGCGCTGCAGCAACACACACATGAGGTTATCCCTCTGCTCTCTCCTCCTGTAGGCTTGTTCAGGAAAGGAAACAGATAGCACTATGCCATGCAATACAGCCTGATTGTCTCATTCCGGGCACATACAATCTGAATTCCGGCCAGAAAAAGACAGATGAGAGCTTTTTATTGGAAAATGCGACCGCGTGTAGGCTCCATCGGAATTTAGCTGTCCCAATTTCCTCCAGCCAAAAATTGATAGCATGTTCTCAATTTTCCAGACGGAAAAAATTTCTATCGGAAATTCCGATCGTGTGTACGCGGAGTCAGAGTCAATAGGCTCCCTCCTCTATCCTGATTAAGTCAGATATTTATAGCAGTTCTGTATGGAAAAGTACATTGACTGTTTTTTTATAATTACATAATGACAAAGGACACCTCCTCCTTGCAACTTTAACACTTAACTTGCCATTGGATAAAACAAAAAGCACAAAAACGCATCAAATATGTACATGAAAAACACAAAACGAACTAGAAAATGCACTGAAAATGCACCAACCACACATGCATAGATGTAAACCCAGAGTTGTCTGTCAAATGAGTATAAACAGATTTCAGGTAAGTACTGTAAAGTTTCTTTGTGTTTGTTGATGGGACTCACAATTGAACTCAAAACTGCTTTTTTATATTTGCATTGGGTCCTCCTTTAAATCCTTCCTGTTGTGGTGATGTAGAATCCATATGAGCATATACTGTGTCCACGAAGCCTGCAGGGGATGGCCTGTGAAGAATCCCCTTGTTCTCCTGGAGCCCCGGCCAGTGCAGGTGTTGACCTCCAGCAGCAGTGCGGATGGCTGGCCTCTTTAACGTGTTGCTGTTGTACCTGATCACACTTAACACCTCATCAGTAGCTGTGGAAATTCACACACTACAATGCACACCAAATCTCCATTCCCATGGGCTGGACTGTGAAGAGCCTCTGTGTTTTCAGTGCATGACAAATCTGCCATTAACATAAGCAAATATGGTAATGGCGTTCACACATGGCTGTGAATGGCACCTGCCCTGTTAGAATGTCAGTAGGTATAATTTACTGATCTGCAGTGGCCAGCTGTTTCACAGACATCAGGATTTAGAATTTGTCCAGCACAGTAAAGTCTACTTAGAACAGAAGGTATTCGCATGTCTCATTCCATAACATATCCCAAAAATAAGGGGATTATTCCTTATTTCAGGACAGTGGGTAGAGTCATCTGGATGCGAATCTAGCTGATATAGCGTTGATCTGCATGGCTTCCTGAAATAAACCTTTTATTTATGGCATATGTGATGAAATGAGACATGGGAATGCCCTCTGTATTAAAGAAGTATTCCAGTTATGGATATTTTATACATAGCTAGTTAGCTACATTGATTCAGCTTGGACCAATGTAACTATGTATATACCATACCTGGCAGATGAATCTGGAAGTTGGAAATTAGTGAAGCAGACACCGCTACTCCAGTGATCTCCACTTGCTTCCGGGTGCCGTGCTGAGCAGCTGCCGAAGGTTGGCCGCTCAGCTCTGCACTGCTTTATATTTTCTGAATGCAAAGCAGGTGGACAATGTGACATCACAACCACATCCCTTCACCTCGTCCTATCAGAGAACGCATTGCATTCATTCAGAAAATATAAAGCCTTCTCTGAATGGTGCCCATGTAAAACAGCTGACCTTCTGAGCAGGTCAGCTGCTCGGCACAGGACGAAAGTGGAGATCACTGGCTTACTTGGTGATTTCTAGCTTCCAGGGGCTTCAGCCAGGAGTGGCATAAGCTGGGCCAATGTAAATATATATAAAGTATCCATACCTGGAATTCCTCTTAAGAAGCCTTTACTGTACAAGGAATTGATTTGGTTGGAGGGCTTTTTGATTCCTTTAATCCTTTCTCACCAAGACCTTTATGGTTATACTGTCTTGTTGGGTCTGAAGCCCTATTCAATAGAAGACATGGTTTCCATACACTACACCGATAATGGCCAAAAAGCATGAAATAGCTGTTTATATAGTTTTTGTCCGACTGACGGTAGAAACTCAAAATTACACACCTGATCCCAAGAAATCGTTTATTCAAAAAAGGAAAAGGTTTGGGACGGGACTATAACGGTGCTTTACAGATAATAATGGAAACAGCTGTATGCAGTGTGAAATAAATGGATCTGTAATATTAGACTATACTTCTACTTTACACCAGTGGTTCTAGATGTACATTGGCTGTTGGAGCATAAAGATTTGCTGACTTTACTCACTGTAATGAAATAAAGAATTACTCTCTTATTTTTGGGATAAGTAATGGAACATGAATATCTTCTTTTCAAAAGCAGAACTAAACTAAACTATCTCAATCAACAGTTACTATTTTAATCCTTATGCTGTTGGCATTAGTAAATAGATAGGAAGGTATATTATATTTACTTCTTTTTTAACTTTTATTTTACATTTCTTTAGTGGCCTCCTGGTTTCTGACCAATGCCAAAATAATGTCATACATCTTTATGGAATTTTTCCTATCTGGAGGAGGGGAGGAGGGGCTTTCTCAGCTTAACACAAACTCCTGCCGGTATACCTGAGTTATGGGCAAATGTATTCCAGAAAGTAAATGCTACATGTTTTTTTTGTTTCAATGTATTTATTCATTTTATGACAACATAAGTAACCAAAAGCAAGCACAGGGGCTAAAGAATGATCAGGTATTACAGAGGAATCCAAAAGGAATACAAACAAAGCAACCCTTGTCAAACAACTTGGAATAATATTGAAAACTAATAAATGCAAAATGGAAAACAAAAGGCCCATATTCCACGGCCTACTTGCAGTCATCCCGGGGGAGGCCCAACTCCTGCGAACAACCCCAGAGGATGGTATGTGTATGAATGAAAAAAAAGAGGAAAACAGAAGGCAGTAAGGGAAGGTCAGAGTCTAGAGAAGGGAAGAGAAAAGGAAGGGAAAAAAGAACTCAGACTTGGACACGCCGTCGGAAGCAGTCAGAGAAGGCCCGAACAAGCTAGTTGGAGTGAGAGAAACTCATAGGAAATCCATTGTGCCCAGAAATTTAGGATGTGAGTCGTTCACAATTCTGGACATCTGCTCATGGAGCATCAAGGCAGTCATATGTAACTTCACCCCTTCGAAGGCAACGCACAGGGTCTTCCAGGCCTAGGCTATGGTCCATTTGGCAGAAATAAAAAGGTAGGAAGCCAGCTTCTGCTGGGGCACATATAAGCCTGGAATTGGGCAACCCAATAGGGCCAACTTTGTGTCCCTGTGGACAGTTAAATGGAAGAGGGTCTGGAACAGGCCGAAAACCCTGGACCAGAACCAGAACCCCACCAGTCTTGGGCAAGACCACCAGGTATGCAGCACATCTCCCCTTTGTCCACAGTTACAAAAGCATCTGTCACTACTTCCGGGGTAAGCATAGGCGACTCGGGCAGGGACCCAGTACCAACTGAAAAAAACCTTATACGCGGCTTCAAGCGTATTTGTATTAAAGGAGCATTTTGCAATTGTTTTCCATGTCTCCACGTACACACGATCGAAAAATCGGACGACAGATCATCCGACTTTTTTCGCTTAATAGTCGCAAGTAGAAATCATATAGGTTACTAAAGTCACGAAAATTCTCGTACCACAGAAAAAAAAAAGTGATGTCATGTGTTGTAATGTATTTGCATTATATTTTTCGGTTGACAACTGTACTGACTAAATGAAAATCATACGATCTGGTATAGTACAAGGAACATTTTTGTGCTTGTCCAATCTAATAATATCGGATGAATTGTCATGATCGGCTCTCGAAAGCTCTGTACTAACGATCCAATTATCGTACAATCGCGTCGAAAGCTGTATTTTTTGTTCGATTTTCGGATTTAAAAAATTGACATTTCTACATGGTTTAAAACTGCTCTGTATTTCTATATAACTTTAAAGATATTCTCTTTGAAGGATCAGTGAACTCAAAGTGATATTTTAGTTATAGGTGTAGCATAATGTGCTAGAAGTAAACTTCTGGCTGCTTGAAGACCCTTCTTGCCATAGTTACTGACCCTTTTTTACACAAGCGTTATAAGTATTCCCCTCCACCTTTGCATGTTCCAACATGTCTGGTTGTATTCTCCATAATATAAAATAAATAAAAAGTCAGCAGGAGGAGTAAACATCCATCATAATAGTCCCATCGAGTGTGAAGACCTGGGAACTCAAGCATGGAGACCTTATCAATAGACCTTATCAATAGCGTCTTTGAGAGAAACTATTCAGTGGTTTGAGAGCCATGAGTTAAAGCTGGCCACATGCTATTGGATTTTATTTGTTCAATCTGCAGGGGCTCATGAACTTAAAGGATAACTACCCAAACTCATAATAAGGGCAGAATAACTAAAGAGAGCGCTCACTTGCACCTATAGCATAACTTCTTCTCTGTCCAAAACACTGCTGAATTCCACTCACCAGTGAGAGAGCATTGACAAAGCAACGCAACACTTCTTTGATTTGGCCAGCTAGGGAGCGACTCTCTAGGCCGGCCAACGCCATCACTAGGATGGCATGGCTCTCACTTGCTACCATCTACCAAAAATGTTATCATCACTTCTGAGTGAACTGGCCTTTTAAACGTGATAACCTGGAATTTGTTCTTCTAATTCACTTTTCCCTTTTCATTTATAATAGGTTGTGTGTTACATATGACATTTCATTGTTCAATTGTAATTAAGTTAATAAGACAAACAGATGTTACTATCCATGTATGGAGATGAGCCATGGAGCCCTATAGTGAAATACAGTAGCAGGTCAATCAGTCAGTCATCCCGCTGTACAACAGCATCACCTCTCACCCCCTGGACAGCCAGTGTACAGTAGTACAAAAGCTAGCTGAGGCTCTGTGTTTGTCATGCACAGAGGCCATCTGTTCCTCTGTATCCCCTTACGTCTAGCAGAATATTAGATACTTGAAACAGTGGCTGCATTGTGGAATAGACCGCTTGCATTCAACGCTGATACTCTATAATCTGCAAATATGCTATCATCCTACCCCTATCAGGGTACACACATATAGCCAAATTCAAATTACCCGGTAATTTGGCACCTCTACCGAACATTTGGAGCATGTGAGAGATAAAGATAGTTGAATGATGACGGCATACATTGGCAGCGTGCAATCAGATTTACACTGCTGACCATTATCTGACTGAATTGCTATCAGACAGGAAAGCTGAATATCTTCCATATATGCAAAACAATTCAGAATCTGCCAGAGCCACCTTAAATGTTCTACTTATCACCTCTGGCCCCCTTAACTATTACCATCCGTAACGCTTAAACTGGCCATCAGGAGTTGGCCAAAATTCATTTTGTGGGTGGCCGAGCTGGCCCCCTTCTCATCCAACATTCTTTGTTTAAAAAAACATAGGAGCTGGGTGGAAAAGTTGGTCAAACAGTGACTGCATCCAATCAGATGCAGCTGCTTTTTAGGTATCCTGATGCCACACTGGCGGCTGTCAGAATACAATAGCCACAGGGAGATTTTGGTCCATTGATGCTGTATATCAGTGCATAGCTAGCCTTTGTTAAATCGATATTAAACCCAAAAGCATGCATTTATTATATTGCAGCTTACCAATTCTTAGATGTGAAGGCTCCATTAGTTTTGTTAGGCTTTATTTCTTCCATATTCCCCTGGTGATCTGGCCAAGAAGTCTGTAGTTTTTCAAAAGAAACAAGCTCTCTTCCAGATCATTTTCAGTTACACAGATGAGTCAAACCATTTGCCACTGACAGGGGTACTTACAATGATCAACTTTTATTATTCATGCAAAACCTTTATCTCAAAAGAAAAAAAAACAGTTTGCTGAAACTGCTTATAAAGTATTAGCTAGAGTTTGGTTTCAATTTGTTAATTTATTTTTATCTGCTAGTACATCTCCCCTCCTCCCAGACTGACAATGCTGCTGTTCAAATGTGCCCCCTGTGCTCCTTCATCCAGTTGGGGTGCTCTAATACAGGAGGTGTGTTACTGGCCAGATAACCAGCCTAAAAAAAAATAAACAAATGCAACCACCACATCTACTGATTGGTAAGCTGCAATAGATTACATTTGCATTTTCTGTTCCCTCCATCAATCAAAGGATTCAATCAGACTTTGTGTTGTGGTAACTCACAGTAATGCATGAAAATGACCGCGCTGTCCATCATTTTGAATGCCATCCCAATGCATCCTACCAGTGTGCCACAACACATTTCAGTGCACTACAAGGCACATGACCAGTGTATATCAGATGTCCCCAACTTCTTTTTTCTGCCTGACCATTAGTACTCACCCCCACCCTTTCTCATTACCTAAACTAACGAGACCAGACATGAAATGCAGTACAAATGGCATAGCAGCCTTTTATTAACAAAAAACACTTATTAAATTAACATTCTTTTCACATCAACATCTGAAACAAACTACACAGTCCTCAGGCCTGTTGGTCTTTGACAGCAACCCCAAATTCCAAAAACATGTTCCACTGCTACATTGCGGGACCTTTACCATGATAAGGCCTCCAGCCGTAACACACCAGCTCGGAGACAACCCCACTACCCACAGTGCAACCATTACCCTATTCCAGCTAAACCATGTTAACTGGAATCCACCAGAGGGGCACATACCATGATGAGTCCCCCACACTTCCATCTCATAAGTATTTTCTTACACCATCAAAGACTAACTACTGCCACCGCCCGGAAGGGTGATACCTTACCCTTAAGGGCCACTCCACACCCTCAATGCAAGTTGAATCCCATCCTGTAACCCCAGGGACCACAAATCTATCCCCACTGCCGATAAATGGACACCATCCCCCCTCAGGTACAGCCTGGTATCCGACTCCAATTCAAAATGGCAGATGGAATGCCTCCATTTCGAATAAAAAAATCGACCTTAAGCATTATTTCTGTTGTTGAGGTCCTTGTGGACCAGTCTTCCTGTCTTAAATAAAAAAATAAAAAAAATAAAATAAAAAAAATCGACCCACCACTTTATTGACTTTTACACGAGTCTTGTTGAGTCTTCCAACCGATCTCGCCAAGTTGTCTGAGCCACCAAGTCGGACCACAAGACCAGCATATCGGGCAGGCTGTACGGATCCGCAGGAAATCTAACTAGAAATCCATAATGAGCTCCCTACTGGAACAAATCCCCAGATCATTCCCTCCAACATGGAGTACTAGAATGTCAGGTGGCAGTCAAGGCGTGCAAAACTATGCACCTCCGGCACAACCCTGTTACACATTATCCTTGGTACCCCTAACCAACGAACACACACTCCCTCCTTGAAATACCTAGCTGCCTGCCATCGGGCCTAACATCAGCTCGCCTGGCCCCTCAAAACACGTATGAGTGGTCCTTAATCCAGACGAGGCGTAGCTGCACTCCATCGGAAAGAAAATAAACAAAACCACAGGATAACACCAAGACCACCATGACTACTCACCCCACATGCAAGGACCACAGAGACCTATCCTCCATCAGTCACCCCCCCCCCACTATCGGCTAATCAGCCAACAAATGCGGGTGAATGTAGATACGGAATCTCTTGGAGTCCCATCTACCTATCTTCCTCACAGCCGCCTCATCCTGCCCACACTGTGCGGCCTCTGCGGCCGTCCCGATACGGAAGGACTCCGAGGCATACTGTTTTTCTTCCAAACCCATTGCCTGAAGACTATTCTGGAAAATGGCGAGGAATTTAAACTCGGACAATGGAGACCCATCCCCATGTAACAGAAACGCCCCCCTCCCCGACCGGGCGAACATCCAAAAATTCCCGTACAACCCCCACCAGACACACTGCGGAACCTGGCAGTGGAAACAACTGTGCCCCAAGCGCCCTTTCCTGCCTGGTCTGTCTTGGACCTGTGTAGCAGTACCTGCACCCTGTCCCTCTTCCAAATCACATCCTGAAGGACTGACCAACTCGCTGATCCGGAACACCCCAAAAAAGGCTAAAGAAAAGGCCGCTTTAAACAAGGAGACCTCATACCTGGATGTACATAGGGTGCCCAACTGCACAAAAATGGCCTGTAAAGTAGCAAAGGACACGGCCGTCTAGCATCTTTGCACTTATGTGACTTCCGATACCCTTTTAAAGCCTGACGAATCTTTCGTAAAATCCACCCAGCCCTGCAATTTAAAGAAAAAAGCCAAGCCAGCCAGTTTCCGCTCAATGGCAGACAACGACACGCCCTGCTCCAGGTTCCTCCAAATCTTCCGGATCACCCTAAGCTTGCCGCACCATCTCCAACCATTCCCGACATACCTTGGTGTATGCCGCCCATGTGGCCTCACTCACTGACCTTCTGATCCATCCAAGGCAATCTCCCACAGCCAACCGGGACAAGAAACCCCCCTGTTGTTCCGCCGCTGGTGCCAGCTCTCGAAACCTATTTGAGACAAGGAGTCAGCCCCCCGGGAGGTGTACAGCAAACAGAAAAATATTCATCGTAGCACCATGTGGCGCAGCAGCCATATAACAGGTTGTGACGACGCTGAGACGCGGTTAATGTCTTGAACCACACCCATGTTGTCACAGTTTCCATCGCCAGCACTACCGGAAAAAGCTCCAGGAGCACCAGGTTACAGAGGAATCCCGCGTCTGACCAGGAACTCGGCCAAGATTCTGCGCTCCAGTGACCCTGGTAGAATGCCCCATAACCTGTCGACCCCGCTGCATCCGTAAACAGCTCCGAGTCAAATTTGCTCACCGGTCTGGACATCCAACTGATCTCCCATTATAGCTTTCAGAAACGTGTGCCACACCCACAAATCCTCCCGATGTTCCCGATGTTCTCTAGTGAGACGGATAAAATGGGTAGGAGACCTAACCCCCGCTGTAGCCATCGACATTCGTCAGCAAAAAACCCTACCCATGGGAATAATGCGACATGCAAAGTTAAACTTACCCAGCAGGGATTGTAGCTTTCAAAGCTGAATCTTGCGTAGTCCCAATATCCCACGAATCTCCGTCTTGAGAGCCAACAATTTATCCTCCGGTAAGCGACACTCCATGGCGTCTGAGTCTATAACAATGCCCAGGAAACTGAGCATGGTCGTTGGACCCTCTGTCTTGTGCTTGCCAAAGGAATACCAAAACTACCTGCAATGTGCTGCAACATGGATAGAAGTATTGCACACACATTAGAAGAAGACGGCCCCACGCAAAGGAAATCATCCAAATAATGAATGACTGAATTCACCCCCGACACATCCCGAACCACCCATTCAACAAAGGAACTAAATGTCTTGAACAGAGCACAGGAAATGGAACAGCCCATGGGCAAGCAGCGATCGACATAACATTTTTCCTGCCAACAGCACCCCATCAAGCGGAAACTGTCTGGGTGAACTGGGAGCAAACAAAAAGCAGAATCAATGTCAGATTTGCCATTAGAGCCCCCTTCTATAGCGGCGAACCAAGCTCACTGCTGCGTCAAAGGAAGTATACAACACCGCACACCCTTCCGGATCAATGGCATCATTGACAGAACCTCCCTTCGGGAAGGACAGATGATGGATCAGGCGGAACTTGTGAAGTTCCTTCTTAGGCACCACCCCTACTGGCGAGAGGGGTGGCGAGGGATGGGGGGTCAGCCTGTCAGTGCTCAGACCATACGCCGCACACTGCATCAAATTAGTCTGCATGGCTGTCATCACGGAAGGAAGCCTCTTCTAAAGATGATGCACAAGAAAACCGTTTGCTGAAGACAAGCAGACTAAGGACATGGATTACTGGAACCATGTCCTTCGGTCTGATGAGACCAAAATAAACCTATTTTGTTCAGATGGTGTAAGGCATGTGTGGCGGCAGCCAGGTGAGGAGTACAAAGACAAGTGTGTGTTGCCTACAGTCAAGCATGGTGGTGGGAATGTCATGGTCTGGGGCTGCATGAGTGCTGCCAGCACTGGGGAGCTACAGTTCATTGAGGGAACCATGAATGCCAACATGTACTGTGACATACTGAAGCAGAGCATGATCCCCTCCCTTCGGAGACTGGGCCGCAGGGCAGTATTCCAACATGATAACAACCCCAAACACACCTCCAACAAAACCACTGCCTTGCTAAATAAGCTAAGGGTAAAGGTAATGGACTGGCCACGCATGTCTCCATGCTAAACCTTATTGAGCATCTGTGGGGCATCCTCAAACAGTAGGTAGAGGAGCGCAAGGTCTCTAACATCCACCAGCAGTGTGATGTCATCATGGAGGAGTGGAAGAGGACTCCAGTGGCAACATGTGAAGCTCTGGTGAACTCCATGAGGGTTAAGGCAATGCTGGAAAATAATGGTGGCCACACAAAATATTGACACTTTGGGCCCAATTTGGAAATTTTCACTTAGGGGTGTACTCACTTTTGTTGCCAGCGGTTTAGACATTAATGACTGTGTGTTGAGTTATTTTGAGGGGACAGCAAATTTACCCTGTTATACAAGCTGTACACTCTTTACATTGTAGCAAAGTGCAATTTCTTCAGTGTTGTCAGTGTTGTCACATGAAAAGATAGAATAAAATATTTACAAAAATATGAGGGGTGTACTCACTTTTGTGAGATAGTGTACTTAAACCGGTAGTAAACTCTGATTTGTTACTTGTACCTACAGGTAAGCCTATAATAAAGCTTACCTGTAGACATGTGTGGTTCGTTTCCTTCCGAATTGAAATTCTGACAAATTTTTAGTTATTCGGAAATTTGGATGTATTTCTGAAATATAATAGTAACGAATTTAAACAAATCCAGAATAATAAATCAAATTTTCGGACGAAATTTGAATTCAAATAGTTTGAATTGAATTTGAATAGTTTTTGAATCAAATTCAATAGTTTTCAAATGAAAGTTGAATTCCTGAAGAGAATAAAATATAAAATAAAGGAAAATAATAGAATAGAATAAAAAATAAACAGAACAGAATACAAAATAAAAAAAATAGAACAGAAAAAAAAGAGATAGAATAGAAAAAAAAAAGAATAGAGTAAAAAAGAACAAAATAGAATAGAAAATAGAAAAACAGAATAAATAGAATAGAAAATAAAGAATAGAATAAAGAATAGAATAAAATAGAAAATAACCATCTTCCAAAATTTTAATAGAATAAATTTGAATTTGAATAGAATAGAAAAGTATAGAATAGAAAAGGATAGAATAGAAAAGAATAGAATACTGTAGAATAGAATAGAATAAACAATAGAAAAGAATAAAACAGAATATAACAATATAACCGTTTTTCAAAATTCTAATAAAATAAATTCAAATTAGAATATAATAGAAAAAAAAGGATATAATAGAAAAGAAAAAAAACTAGAAAAGAAAAAAACAATAGAATAGAATGGAATAGAAAGAATATAACTATCTTCCAAAATTTGAATTTCAAATAGAATAAATTCGATTTTGAATGGAATTCGATTCAAATGGAATTTGTGCATGCGCAGGAGTGTCGTCATCACAGCCCGGCCATTCAAACAGCCGGAGAGCATGAACCTGGAAGGAAAACTGGGTAAAGATGGCAGCGCCGACAGCGGTGACAAGGCCCTACTGGAGAGCTTAGTTTTACAGGTGAGTCTGTCTTAATGTCCTGGTATACAGAAATCTCGTGCTTTACTTGTTTTTGTTTTTTCTCTTTTACATTCTTATTTTATTAACCTTTTTTAATCACTCGCCATAGTATTTTATTTTTTAACAAGAATCAAAATAACAATGATTTGGCCAGGATCTCCGAGTTGCAGGGCTCAGAGCTAATGATTTCAGCTATGCTTCTATAGGTTTGTTTTTTTACGAACATGCTGCTCAAGGACATTTTGCTGAATGAAATACTTAAGAGGTGCTTATCCTCCAGTGTAAACTGTGAAAAGACATTATATACAGCAGGGGGTGAAGAGGGAAACCTGTGCAAGAACTTGTTAAGGATAAGTTGGAATGTGAGGGGGAAGGGAGCGCTGGAAACTTTTGTTCTCCTCTCTGGATGGCTTGAACTGCCTGTGTCTGAATGCTGTCATTGACTTTTTTTGTCTAAAGTTGGCCATATAATTTTTTTTTTCTTTCTGTCTGCAGCCTAAACAGAAAAAAAATGGAACCGATTCCTCCATCCATGTTATACAGAGCAAATGGATGGATTAACGATGCTGGCAATCATATTCTGACAGCTGGCCCTGCCAGCTTCCATTTATTAAATACCCGAACAGTGACTGCATGAGACTGGCAAATTTTCATCAAATTTTCAGTACAGGTATGTCAGGCGGAAGGCAGCAGACAGGGTGCCTATCGGCTACTTTTCATGTAAAAAGCAATTTGTAGCTTCAAAAATGTAGGGACAAATTCTTATAATGGTGTGTTTTGAGATCAAACAGCTCTGCCATAACTATGGAAAAGATTTTGTTTAGGCCAGAGTTAGGATTGGACCACATCCAAAGTTCTCTACCCTAATCCTAAATTCAATGCTCCAAGTTTTCTACCCTCATCCTACATCCAATATCCCAAGTTTTCTACCCTCGTCTCACATCCAATATCCCAAGCTTTTTACCTTCATCCCCCATCCAATACCCCAAGCTCTCCACTCTTCTTATCCCACATTCAATACTTCTAGTTCTCTATCTCATTGCATATCCAATACCCCAACTTTTCCACCCTCATCCCACAGCCAATACCCCAAGTTCTCCGACCTCATTTCACATCCAATACCATGAGTTCTCTACTCTAATCCCATATCCAATACCGCAAGTTCTCCACCCTCAAGCTAGCAACCCCTACCAGCGCTATGAGGTTCTCTATGGTGGAAAGCAGGAAGGACAACAGCAATTCCGGATTCTAGGCGGATGCAGCCCTCCTCAGATGGGGTAATCCAATTGGTAGCCAAGCTCTGAGGAAGGGGGTGCGCCCCTGAAATGATGTCCATGATGTCTTTGTCCACACTGCATGGCATTGTGTGGTTCTATGGCTTTTTCTATTGTGGTGCATGCGCCTTCTTGTCCATTTGTTTTTTGTTTGTTTTTTTCTCCCGCCTCCATCCCACATCCAATACCCCAAGTTCTCCAACCTCACCCCACATCCAATACTATGGGCTCTCTACTCTAATCCCACATCCAATACACCTAGTTCTTCAACCGCATTCCTACATTCAATACCATGACTTTTCTACTCTAATCCCACATCCAATAACCCAAGTTCTCTACCCTCATCCCACATGCTATAGTCCGAATTCTCTACTCTCATCCCACATCCAATCCCAAAAGTTCTCCACCCTCATCCCCCATCCTATACCCCAAGTTCTCTACTCTCATCCCACATCCAATACCCCAGGTTCTCTACTCTCATTCCACATCCAATACCTCAAGTTCTCTATTCTCATCCCACATGCAGTACAATACCCCAAGTTCTCTACCCTCATTCTACATCCTATATCTCAAGTTCTCTACCTTATTCCACATGCAATACACAAGTTCTCTACCCTCATCCTACATCCAATATGCCAAGTTCTCTACCCTCATCCTACATTCAATATGCCAAGTTCTCTATCCTCATCCTGCATCCAATACTCCAAGTTCTATACTCCTCATTGTACATCCAGCATCCACACAACATGCAACGCATCCAACACCCCTCCTCCCATCTCAGCGCAAACCAAGCAGCTGCATGTCCTTAAGATGACACACAAACTATGACTAAGATATAACTAAAAAGAACTTTTGATGAAATATATATATATATATATATATATATATTTTATATATATATATATATATATAATAGCAGGCAGGTCCTTCAGTTCAGGGGCTCTCGGTAGCAATTGTGGTCTCTGCAACCATTTTAGTTACACCACCAGCAAGAATACATCAGATTACCCTGAATTCTGATTCACAGTTATTTGTATTCGTCTTCAAGCCAAATCATAAATTCTATTCCTGTAATGATTTTTCTGTTAACCATCTGCTCTGCATTGTATCTCAGTACATGAGCAGCCCCGGTGTGCTCTGGAATGTTATACAATGTTGGTGCAGCAAGGAGCCGGCTTCTTTTGTTCAGGCTGTTACTTAGCAACACAATCTGCAAGGACATAGCGACCAATAACTGAAATAGTTAGTTATTCTTTATATTAAGCAATTTGTTTTGTTTTTTGTATTATTAATAATAATATATTATTATTAATACTGTTTTGTATTAGCATGGAAAGTGGCTGATATATATAAAAAGTTGGATGCATACAGTTTCTGTACTTGGCCTCCGGACACTCATATAAAGGATGGATCCTTGATTATCTCAGCAGTATTTAGATCCAGTAACCTTTGATTTCCATATTACAGTCCTAGCTGATATCAAGTTTCCTCCTTCGTTTTGGTAGGATAGTTATTTTTTTCCCCCCAATTTTAAATGTTGTCCCTTAACCACTTCAATACTGGCCACTTCAATCCCTCTTCCTGCCCAGGCCGATTTTCAGCTTTCAGCGCAGTCACACTTTGAATGACAATTGCACGGTCATGCAAGACTGCGCCCAAACAAAATTTTTATAATTTTTTTCCCACAAATAGAGCATTATTTTGGTGGTATTTGATCACCACTGGGGTTTGTATTTTTTGTGCTCCTAATAAAAAAAAAGACTGAAAATTTTGAAAAAAAAAAAAAAAAAAACGTTTTTCTTTGTTTCTGTTACAAAACTTTGTAACTTTGTAACTAAGTATGTTTTCTCCTTCACTGATGAGAACTGACAGGCACTGATGAGGCAGTACCGATTGGCACTGATGGGTCTGCACTGATTATCAATGCGCTGATTATCAGTGTAGGCCCCCCTGTCAGGAGAGCAGCCGATCGGCTCTCCTCTACTCGAGCCTGTCAGTATGAGTGGAGGAAAAGCTGATATACGTCTCTTCCTGCTTCCCTGACAGGCAATCACTGATGGGCATAGAGTGCCATCCTAATGAAGCCACTTTGCGCACCTCATATTGCTATATGGCAGGTGGGAAGTGGTTAAAGTGGTACTTTAGACAGAAAATGAAGTCCTGCTAGATGACTGCAGGATGACCCTTTTGCAGGTAAAGCTATATAAAACATTAAAAATAAGTGTCTATAGTGTATAAAATCCAGTAATACACAGTCTCACTCCGCTCTGCACATGCTCAATTGCTCTTTATTTTTAGGCACTTTGGACAATTTGTAGAGGCCGATCTGCTGACAGCCTTAAAGCAGAATTAAACCCTACTATCCTTTATGGCAAAGGGAGCTGTTTCTGTTTGATCTGCATGTTTTCTCCTTCACTGATGAGAACTGACAGGCACTGATGAGGCAGTACCGATTGGCACTGATGAGGAGGGATAGAGCAGCTAGGGAGCAGCGGAAGAAGGACACAGAGCTGAGGTGCAGCATCTGTGCACAAACACTGGGACATGTTTGATGGTCAGGCGGACCAAAGCGGTACTACTCAGAGCAGTAGTTCGTTTTGCACTCCTGTGACCCATTAGCCGATGTCGGCTGACATCACAGAGCCGGTCCAGGCTCTGAAAAGATCCTGACCATATGATCAGAATCTACCCAGAAGCCTGGACCAGAAGCTGGCTCAGACTCTCAGTGATTCAATGAGAGCCTGAGCCAGCTGCTCCTGCCCCCTCCACAGCCCAGCGCTCCTGTGAGCTAGAGAGGCAGAACAGAAAACCAGTAATTGACAGTCACCGGCTCTCTGCAGGCTGAAGACCGAGAGCTGAGCGATCAGCTGTGTTTGATCACTCAGTTCTCAGTCTTAGAGGTGGCAGGTGACAGCTGCAGCTGGGATCAGCTGCAGCCATCTAGGTGAGTATGATTTTTTATTTTTTTTGCAATTCCCGAACTTCTCTTTTAATTTTACAATTCACCATTGTGCTCTTTGGCAGGGTTGTGTAAATCTTAGGGCTGGAAGGACAGAAATACAAATTCTTTGTACAGGCACAACAGACCCATATACAGTGGTGTGAAAAAGTGTTTGCCCCCTTCCTCATTTCCTGTTCCTTTGCATGTTTGTCACACTTAAGTGTTTCGGAACATCAAACCAATTTAAACAATAGTCAAGGACAACCCAAGTAAACACAAAATGCAATTTGTAAATGAAGGTGTTTATTATTAAAGGTGAAAAAAAATCCAAACCATCATGGCCCTGTGTGAAAAGTGATTGCCCCCCTTGTTAAAACATACTATAACTGTGGTTGTCCACACCTGAGTTCAATTTCTCTAGCCACACCCAGGCCTGATTATTGCCACACCTGTTCACAATCAAGGCATCACTTAAATAGGAGCTGCTTGACACAGTAAGGTCCACCAGAAGATCCTTAAAAGCTACACATCATGCCGAGACCCAAAGAAATTCAGGAACAATTGAGAAAGAAAGTAATTGAGATCTATCAGTCTGGAAAGGGTTATAAAGCCATTTCCAAAGCTTTGGGAATCCAGCGAACCACAGTGAGAGCCATTATCCACAAATGGCGAAGACATGGAACAGTGGTGAACCTTCCCAGGAGTGGCCGGCCGCCCAAAATTACCCCAAGAGCGCAGCGACGACTCATCCAAGAGGTCACAAAAGACCCCACAACAACGTCCAAGGAACTGCAGGCCTCACTTGCCTCAGTTAAGGTCAGCGTTCATGCCTCCACCATCAGTAAAAGACTGGGCAAAAATGGCCTGCATGGCAGAGTTCCAAGGAGAAAACCACTGCTCAGCAAAAAGAACATCAAAGCTCGTCTCAATTTCTCCACAACACATCTGGATGATCCCCAAGACTTTTGGGACAACATTCTGTGGACCGATGAGACAAAAGTGGAACTCTTTGGAAGGTGTGTGTCCAAGTATATCTGGCGTAGAAGGAACACTGCATTTCAGAAAAAGAACATTATACCAACAGTAAAATATGGTGGTGGTAGTGTGATGGTCTGGGGCTGTTTTGCTGCTTCAGGACCTGGAAGACTTGCCGTGATAAAAGGAACTATGAATTCTGCTGTCTACCAAGAGATCCTGAAGGAGAATGTCCGACCATCTGTTCGTGTACTCAAGCTGAAACGAACTTGGGTTCTGCAGCAGGACAATGATCCTAAACACACCAGCAAGTCCACCACCGAATGGCTGAAGAAAAACAAAATGAAGACTTTGGAGTGGCCTAGCCAAAGTCCTGACCTGAATCCTATTGAGATGTTGTGGTATGACCTTAAAAAGGCCGTTCATGCTCGAAAACCCTCTAATGTAACTGAATTAGGACAATTCTGCAAAGATGAGTGGGCCAAAATTCCTCCAGGACGCTGTAAAAGCCTCATTGCACGTTATCGCAAACACTTGGTTGCAGTTGTTGCTGCTAAGGGTGGCCCAACCAGTTATTAGGTTTAGGGGGCAATCACTTTTTCACACAGGGCCATGATGGTTTGGATTTTTTTTCACCTTTAATAATAAACACCTTCATTTACAAATTGCATTTTGTGTTTACTTGTGTTGTCCTTGACTATTGTTTAAATTGGTTTGATGTTCCAAAACACTTAAGTGTGACAAACATGCAAAGGAACAGGAAATGAGGAAGGGGGCAAACACTTTTTCACACCACTGTATGTATGTATTTCAAATGTATAGTTGGCTGTATGATTGGAGTTCATATAAACTCACCTTAATTCATGAATCACAATTGCCTAGTTTCCTGAATTGCATGACTCACAAAGCAGACAGCTGGCATAAGAATATTCAGGCAAATAAAAAAATACAAATGATAGATTATTTTGTCTCAGTCATCACACATGACCAATTTTAGACAATGGCATTTCAAGGATGTGGAGGTGGAAATTGTCCACCATGATTGCAGGCAGTAAGGGATACATGCTCTCTATGTAGCCTATTTGCGTGGGCTGATCTCCCACACAACAGTGCCTACATAGTCTTGGCATTATTCAGAACTAGTGGTGCATCATCTCTTGTCTCTCAGGTAAATTGTCACTGACTGACACCAGTAAACAGTATTCTTTCTGCCGACAACTACTAATTATAAAGTGGAACTTCTCTACTGACCACCAATATAAGGATAACTTATCCACTGACTACCAAAATAAAGGGAACGTCTCCACTATCCATCAATATGAAGGGTAATAACTTCTCCATTGACCACCAATATAAGGGGGACCTCTCTACTGACCAAAATTATAAAGCAAACTTCTCCACTGACCACCAATATAAAGGAAACTACCTATAATGGGAAACTTCTCCAATGACCACAATATAAAAAGAACCTCTCCGCTAACCACCTATGTAAGAGGAAGTTCTCCATTGACCACAAATGTATGGGGAACTTCTCTACTGACCACCTCTGTACTGACCAGCTCTTCATTATCCACAAATGTGAGGGACTCCTCTTCAATAAACATCAATGTAAGGGGGCAATATCATTTTCAATGTGTGTTTTTATTTTTTACTGTTACTATACTGTGCACCAATGTAAGGGACACTTCTGCAATGATCACCAATACAAAAGAGCACTTCCACTGATGATGACCAATGTAATGCAAAAATTCCTTACTGACTATCAAGGGACGCTTCTGTACTGCCCGCCAATGTAAAGGGAAACTAAATGGTCCATCAATGTAAAGAGCACTTTTTGAACCATATCAATCAAAATTCAAACATTTTAATTACATTTTTTTTTATTTTTTTTATAAAAAATGTAATAAAAACAAATGTAGGAAGGCATAACCACTAATTTAAGACGAACCTCACCATTAAACACCAGTATAAGGGGGGTGTGCTCCACTGACCACCAATGTAAGGGGACAATATAATTTTTAATGTGTGCTTTTATGTTTTGCTCAATATTGCTATTTTTTTTTATTTAATACATAAAAATCTTAAAAAAATCTTAAAAAAAAAAAAATCTAAAAAAAATCTAAATGAGGAGGGGGTTGTTAAAAATAGATTTATAATGCAATTGTATTCTACTGTGAAAATCTACCCTTGATAGATCCAATTTTCCTCCAAAAAATGATCCATCAGGTGTACCCACAGAAAGACACTACACTTTCTCATTAGATTCAATAAAAAAAAAAAAAAAGTTCAACAGAAGTTCAGTGCAGCACAAATGAAATGGTATTACGGTAAGTACTAAAACAGTGGCTGACAACTGATAGAAATGAGAGATATCCATCAAAACAATTCTCAAACCTACTGGTAAAGAACTCTCTGCTGATGATCCTTTTTGAGAAATGGTACCAATTCGTTCTTTGAGAGTTCAGAGCACTTAACGACTGAATGATGTCTGCTTCTGCCCAAAGCTCAGATATGATCGAGCAGCTGAAAACTGTACGAGGGACAAAAATCACAGGATATACTTCATATTGTTTCATCAGTAGTTCACCTACAGTAACTCCACAGTTTCTCACATTTTCATTGAAACATTGTTGTGGAAAGTCACCTCAATGTACAACGAGCCACTGAAGTGACTTTTAGGAGAGTTGGGGGTAGGTTGAAGACTGGAGTGGAATTTAACTATGGCTCTGCTGTAATTAAGTGTTATTTTTCGGTAGGCTGGTCTTACATCCAGCACAGAAGACCTTTCATTTACACCATGAAACAAGGAACAAAGAAACCAATACACTGACATTCAGGCGGGAGCTGAAAATTACATCATATGTTTAATTTAACATGTCATTCCGTTCATGATGGCTCGCACGTTTAGCTAAATACATATAAAAGCTTTACTTTAGGTCACAAGTTAGTTACAATGTACTTACACACTAGCCTTTGGGGCATGGAAAGCATGTTATTTGCAATGTACATGGCATACACGTCTCTGGATTCAGGGAAAAAAAGGCTGGGCCTCTTGTATCACATATGTGGTTTTATGGTTTAACCATAGGTGGATCCATCTTCTATAAATTACTAATTGGCCCTTTGATCTATTGGGTTCTTTTGTAGAATCCCTGGCTGTGTAAGCTAGGGATTCTACAAATGAACCCAATAAAACAAAGGGCCAATTAGTAATTTATAGAAGATGGATCCACTTGGGTCTAAGTAAGCATAAAACACAGGACCTTGGTCACTCGAAATAGGGGTGCTTAAAGTAGACCTATGGTTAAACCATAAAACCCCATATGTGATACAAGACGCCCAGTACCTCTCATCCTCGCTATAACTTTCCGGCAACATGCACACATAATCCAGCTTCCAAACTTTACTTACCCCATAAACAAGAGGTAAATCACATTTTATTTCAGATATTTAAAAGGACTGTTTGCATTTTAATCACTGTGAAAGGAAAAAAGGCCTTACAGGAACTTCTGATATAAAAGCACTGGTGTGTACTTGTGATGGTGATGTCACAGTAATGCCGACCGAGTTTTGTCTGCACAACTGGGGTGAATAAGGCGTTTGAAGATGATGGGTGGCAGAGAACAAAACTAGCATTTTCTATACACCCTGAAAGCAAAAGAAACCTTGCGGCAGCTGAAAATACTGCAGACCTACGACCCAAGGATATATCCATAACCCTGACGTGTGCAATGGAGAAGAACAAGAAATCATTTCTGGCTCCCATTCATTTTCTATCAAGCCCCATGTGCTTCATGCTACCAACAGGTTGGTCCAGCTTGTGTCAAGGCAACAGGATATGCAAATATTTAAAGTAAAGTTAATGAGCACTGAAGCTGACAAAAAGATATTAATTCTATATCCACCATTGCCTGAATTAATACCTTTTGATGTAAATGTTATGATGTACCTCATAATTTGGTACTTATAGCATAACTAACCCAATAACTAAAATGTAATCTATTGCATCCTAACAGTCCTTAAATGTGGTGGCTGCATTCATTTTCCTTTTTTAGGAGAACTTAAGAACTTTTTCATCAAGTACAGAAAATACCTGTTGAACTTGCCAGAAATTATCTTTGCACTTAGATCAACTGGAACCATAAAACAATCTTATCTTTCTTCTGTAAATTACTAATCATCTGTAAATGGTGGTGTCTGCAGGTGTAGATCGGCATCCAAAACGAGCATCCACGGATCTGGCAGATGACTGGGGGAGCCTCAATCCGTCCTGTAGCCACCAGGAAGTCGGTCTGGGCTGCCGTGGAATGCAGGGAGATGATGTCACCAGAAAGCAGAGAGACACCACTACGCACTCGGAGCATCAACCCCCTTTACAAGCCTGTAGAAAGAGCTGATGCTCTGAGCGCTTAGCCTCTTTTATTCAGTTTTTTCTCCCCTGGTGTCTCTCTGCTTTCTGCGTCGTGTCAACATCGGAAGAAGAAAAGAAGGAAGAAGAAGAAGACGACGACGAACCAGAAAACCGGGCCAACACTAGTAAAAGAGCTGGAAAAAGATAGCGGAGGAGCCCGGCAGAACAACCAGAGAGCGGGAGAAGAGGCCGGAAAGCGCGGAGAGACCCCGAAGTCGGAAGAAGACCCCCGGAGCTGCCTAATAAACTACTTTAAAATCTGTCTAGTGTGTTTTTTTATTGACTTTTTTTTCCCTATGTGAATGGGTAGGGGTACCATGTACCCCATACTCAGTCACATAGGGTGGGGGGCCGAGATCTGGGGGCCCCCTTATTAAAGGGGGCTCCCGGATTTCGATAAGCCCCCCGCCCGCGGACCCCGACAACCAACGGCCAGGGTTGTCGGTAAGAGGCCCTTGTCCTCATCAACATGTGGACAAGGTGCTTTGGGGTAGGGGGGCCGCAGGGCTCCCCCCTCCCCCAAAGCACCTACCCCCCATGTTGCCTGGTATGTGGCCTGGTACGGCCGGGCTGCATGCTCCGATAAGGGTCTGGTATGGACTTTGGGGGGACCCCCACACCGTTTTTTTGGCGTAGGGGGTTACCCTCAAAATCCATACCAGGAGATGGGACTCGCAAGGTGTCAATCTCGCCGATGAAAGTGCCGAGATTGACTTCCTTCTCTAGTCCCGTCATACCTCGAGTCACGTTCAAAATGAATGGACTTCAGTCCGTGTGTGTGGGCAAGTCCGTTTATTTGGAAAGTCCGTCGGACCTCCGCCGAAAGTCCGTTTGTGTGTGCTCGTGTGTGCACAAGTCTGCTCGTTCAGAAAGTGTGTACGGGGCATAAGATTGACAGCCGCAGGCATAATGCCTCGAATAACATGGTCGGAATTTCGGCCAGCAAAAGACAGATGAGAGCTTTTCATCGTAAAATGCGACCGTGTGTATGTTCCATCGGACTTTTGCTGGCGGAATTTGGGCCAGCAAAAGATTGAGAGCAGGTTCTCAATTTTTCAGACGGAAAAAGTTTTTATCAGAAAAATTCCGATCGTCTGTGGCAATTTTGACGTGCAAAACTCAGACGCATGCTCGGAAACAATTTGAAGCATGCTCGGAAGCATTGAACTTCATTTTCGTGGCTCATCGTAGTGTTGTACGTCACTGCGTTCTTGGCGGCCGGAATTTGGTGTGACCGTGTGTAGGCAACACAAGCTTGAGCGGAATTCCGTCGGAAAAAAACATCCAAGGCTTTTCCAAAGTTACCTCCCTGTCTAAGGCCCTTCTCCCCCGATCGCTCAGTTTGGCCGGATGACCCACTCTAGGAAGAGTCCTCTAGGAAGAGCCCGTAAACGTCTTCCGTTTACAGATGATGGGGGCCACTGTGCTCATTCGGACCTTCGATGCTGCAGAAAGTTTTCTGTACTCTTCCCCAGATCTGTAGGTTGATACCATCCTGTCTCGGAGCTCTACAGACAATTCCTTGAACTTCATGGCTCGGTTTTTGCTCTGACATGTGCTGTTAACTGTGGGACCTTATATAGACAGGTGTGTGCCTTTCCCAATCATGTCCAATCAACTGAATTTACCACAGGTGGACTCCAATCAAGTTGTAGAAACATCTCAAGGATGATCAGTGGAAACAGGATGCACCTGAACTAGGGTTGCCACCTCATCCCTTTAAACCCGAACACATATAAATTACACAGGTTCTGAGGCTAATTAAATGCAGATAAGGCAACAAGTGAGTTTAATTACCACCTTAATCAGCCACAGAACTGTGTAATTAATATGTGTTCGGGTTTAAAGGGATGAGGTGGCAACTCTAACCTGAACTAAATTTTTGAGTGTCATGGCAAAGGCTGTGAATACTTATGTACAGCCTTTGCAAAGATTTCAAACAAACAAACTTCTTTCACGTTGTCATTATGAGGTATTGTTTGCAGAATTTTGAGGAAAATAATAAATTTAATCCATTTTGGAATAAGGCTGTAACATAACAAAATGTGGAAAAAGTGAAGCGCTATGAATACTTTCTGAATGCACGGTAAACACTAGTGATGGACAAACTGATTCTCCTGATCCTGGATTCCCAATGAATCAGGCTGACCAGAGGAGATTGGATGTTAGCCGTAAATTGGGTGCCAGGAAGGGGGAGAGGGCAGTAAAATCTGAATCCCCAGCCACATGCTCCCTCAGGGTGAACTGGTTTTGTTTTAGTGAAGCACCTTAAAGTGAGGTAAACCATTACTGTTATTATTACTATGCTAGGATTATTAGTATCTTCATTTATTAGCAGGTGAATGTGGCCCTCCATGCATTCACATACATTAAATCTGGCCCTTAAGTGGAAAAAGGTTGCTGATCCCTGCTGTAAATCAATCTCCATTTGCTTCAATGCTATATCTTGGCCTAGGCCGACAAGGCCCAGAGCTAGGGCGGCACTTTGCAGGGGGGGCGGCAAAAAAGCTGCCCTGCCCCGCACGAAAAAAACAGCCTCCTCCTGGCACCCACAAGAAAAGAGTCCCGGCAGCTTGCGCTAGTAGTGTAGCGCCAGCCTTATTGGGCGGACTGGGCCGGGGGGCAGGGTCCAGGAGGCAAATCGGTATAGCACCCCCATAAAGCGGCCGCACTGCTGCCGGTATGATAATACCAGCCAGCGACCAGTGACTGGCCTGACATTCTGACAGACCGGCGGCCGCACTTAATACAACTGGTGGCCACCAATACTAGTAAGTGTGGCACTGGCAGATCTTAGTAGCCTAATGCTCTACCCACCCTCCTCCGTGGCATCCTTGGGAGGAAGTTACAATATGTAATGTAACTTCCTCCCAGGGCTCTATGTGTCAATAGCGAGGAGAAGAGAGAAGGGAAGCCCCCAGGTAAACCAGCAGAGGGTTTTTCTTTTCTTTGTAACCTCACTAACAACTCTGAAGAAGACATTTAGGTGGTTTCCTTCCTGCTTGATAACTTTGAAGAGATATATAAAGTGATTACGGGATTATTTCCTTGTAGGTCATATTTTGAGGTTTAATGAATCTTACCTGTTGTCCTGGAATGGATAGGTTTAAATCTTGAGAGTTGCGGTGTAATGAAAAAACTGGGCTTTTGTAGTCTTCAGGATGAGAAGTAAAGCTGGAACATATACTTTTTTTGCTCATGGTTTTTGTAACCTGCTGATTTGTCTTAGATTTTTCCCTATAGGAACATCTTTATGCCAGTTAATCCTGTTTTATTTAGCAAAATTGATTGTAATTAAACATACACAGGTTAAAGATCTTTCAGTCTGTGTGTTGACATATTTTGGGGTAATTTTTAACCTGATTGATTCATAATTCTTTGACTATGAATCTGGTTTGTGAATGTCACATGACCACCATCAAATATACCCCAGTGTTCCTCCTGTGAAAAATGGCACCTACATCCAAGAGCGGTACCTTTGTGGTCAGATCAGCATTGGATGTCCAATCAGCCACAATTATGGATCCAGCCCAACCCTATCTGCTGGCCCAATGTGAGATTATTTAGGGGTATATTAGCAGGTGAATATGAGCACTTCCACCACTGGAAGTGCCTTTGTTATCACTTAGCAATGACATTTGTTCTGACATCAATTTGAGATGTTTCAGTGGTCATTCAGAATTCATTGATAGGTGCACTTGAACTCCTTCTGACCTGCATTTACCTGTGCTTCATGCAGATTTTGCATTCCACTTGCATAGGTATGGAAAACCTACTTGAAGCAAGCAAAAGCCTCTCAACACAGGAGCTTAGGGTCCATTCACACCAGCCGCTGCGTTGCAACGTGTGTGGTGGTGAGGTCCAGCAGGACCAGTGCCGTGTTGATGCACTGATACCAGTGCAGTGCACTGCTCTTTTTTTTTGCAAACAAACTTTATTGATTTGTCACATTTATAGAGTTCTATTGGCTGCCATGCGGTGACCCATGCTGCGCTGGAAAAAAGTACTGCGTGCAGTACTTTTTTCAGTGCACACCACTGCAGCGCAGGCCGCCATTTTTCCTTGTCTTTTGTTGGGGGGTGCTGTGGGGCTGCATGGGAATAGCCACAAAATACAGTCCCACTGCACCTGGTGTGAAAGGGCCCTTAAGCAGGCTGTAGATAATGCAATTTTCTTACCTGCAACCCATAGTTGCAGGCAAGAAAATAGCTTGATGTCCTCCATCAACACTGACTGTGGAGCTATCATGTTCACCTTGCTGGGGGGCGCAGGGAGACATCCCTGCTGGGAGAACACAGTGATTACTGCTAGAGGCTATAGCAGGAAGGGGTGTGGCCTTTACAGGAAGGGGTGGGTCATATTTAAATTGGGGGTGCACGAGTTTAGTCAGGCCTAGGGCAGCACAGAACCTAAATACACCACTGACTTGCTTCCCTGCTGCTATCTGAACACAGGAGGTCAGCCACCCAGCATGGGTGCCATTCAGAGAATGCTTTATATTTTCAAAATAAATGGAAAGCGTTCTCTGATTGGACAAGGTGGAGAACTGTCCAGTCAGAGAACAATTTGCATTCATTTAGGAAATGCCAGGCATGTACCAAGCTGCCAATTTTCTTTGTTCAGAATGCAGCATATACATATGCGGTGATTTAATAAGATTAAGCACTATATTAAAAGTGGAGTAATATAATAGCCAGAGTTCATTCCTCAATTACTTGAATGCAGTAAGCTGAAATCTATTGGCTGCTATAGTTTACCACACTTGCAACACTATGAGGTAATCTCAGGGCCGATACACACTGGGATTGTGTAGGAATGTGTGCCGTATTCCCATATGATTCCCACGTGTTCATGTGCTTGGGCTGAAATTGTACCAGAATCTGGAGAAAGTAGTGCAAGAGTTGTTAAACACATTGCGTTTGAGGTACCATTAATGATGCATCAGCATCTGCAGCAGATCGCAAAGGCAGTGCATTAACAGTGTGATGTGGAAAACGCACCTTTCACATACAACATCCTTGTGTGAACCAGGTCTCACTCTTCTTATGCCGCGTACATACGATCGGAAATTCCGCCAGCAAAAGTCCGATGAGAGCTTTTGGTCGGACACACAACCGTGTGTATGCTCCATCAGACTTTTGCTGACGGAATTCCAGCCAGCAAAAGATTGAGAGCAGGTTCTCAATTTTTCGGTCGTAAAAAGTTTCGATCAGAAATTCCGATCGTCTGTACCAATTCCGACACGCAAAATTCCTACGCATGTTTGAAAACAATTTGACGCATGCTCAGAAGCATTGAAATTCATTTTCTCGGCTCATCATAGTGTTGTACGTCACCGCGTTCTTGACGGTCGAAAGTTCAGCAAACTTTTGTGTGGCCGTGTGTATGCAAGCCAAGCTTGAGCGGAATTCCATCGGAAAAACCATCCAAGATTTTTCCAACGGAAAATCCGCACGTGTGTATGCGGCATTAGCCTTTGCATGCATTTTTATTGTGCAAAATTTAGCTAGAGAGCTAAGACTGCATGGCGCAGTGTTAAGGCTTGGTTCACATTGATGCGATGCGAGAACCCTGAGAATCCACTGCAGGTTCCCGCATCACACCCGACTTGCAGGCAGTTCAAACTGCCATATGCAAACTGCTGGGAGTGTCAATAGAAAGTTAATTACACCCCTACATCGGTTCGCATATCGCAGTACAAACTGTCATTTTGGACAGGAATCGGATCACATGGGTGTGAACACCCATGTGATCTGATTCTGGTGCGGACCAAAAAAAGGTTTCTGTGCGAGTTTGGTCTGAATGCGATGCAAATTCAGCCATACAATCTGTATGGCTGAGTTTGCATCGCACAGACATCGCATGTGATTTACACTGCAGTGCGGTGTGAATCACATCCGATGTCGGACAGCACACCAGTGTGAACCGAGCCTTAAGGTGGACACATTGCTGGTGAGAACTTGCAACTGGTGCCAGTGAGCGATGTAAGACATCTATGGGATCACAGGCGGTATTGGAATGCAGACATGCAAATAACAAACAATTGACACCAGTTGGATGAAAATGGCTGCGGCCTTATTTATTGGTTTTCACAAAATATATCTTTTAATATATAATTCATCATATTTTATCATATTCAATGATCATCAACTGTTTAAAAACAACATAACCAGCTCAGTCATTAAGGCTTGAGCTGTAAACTACATTAAATCCAGCTCAATAACTGTCCCTTTTCTAGGTGAAAAGGCCCTACCAAGGCCCCCCATTGATTTTAAACTCAATGGGGGACTTGAAACTTCCCAACTGCCATGATCCCATTAGGGAAGGGGGCCCTATGGGTGTGTCAGTCCCCCTATAACCAACAGTAAGGATGGTTGACCCTTGTGTTTTGAGATTCTTCAGTCTGGGACCCTTGCCAAATCAGAAAATGACTTGAGTCTAAAGTAGTAATGGAAATTTTAAAAACGCTATAATTCACTGCGACTGCTCTAAGTCTACATAAAAACATAAACAAAATAGGATCTAAATGTGTCTACATATACATTTCTGTCCTTGGGAAATCTGGCACTAATTTTCTTTTTTTTACCAGTCGGGCCTAGCAGAAACCAGAAAACCAGAGACTGACATGTTCACACAAAGCCCTATCTACTCATGTCATGTAACCCCCGATCCTTTCATGACATGGGTCAGTGCAGTGGAATGCCAAGGCAGGTTTAGGAAGAAGTCTTTTATAGTGTGTAGGCCCACAGCTTGCAAGAGGAGCGCTTTCATTAACATTCTTGTTTTTATTTAACAGCTCAGCATTACAAAGCCGTCCTCCATTTACTACTGCAAGAGTGCAAGAAAACATGGGATGGGGACGATCCTGGCACCCTCATCTTCAAACTCAATCGAGGATAATCGTGATAATAATTGTAGCACAGGTGCAGCACATTTATTCAGGTGTGCCACTCTGACAGAGTGTCATTTCAGCCATTTGGAGCAGATGGGTAAGACAGAGAGGATGAGATACTGTAGGCTTTGTTTACACTCGCACTATCTGTGTTCGGATTCCTCTTTAGAGAGGATTTGGCTGGTGGTAAGAAGAAGATGTATCGTCTCCTCACTGCCTGTGTTAATTCTTTGAGTCCTGCGCTAACAGACGGCAACCATGTGTGCATTACATATGGTTGCAGGGCACCCCCAGTCAGTAGAATGGCATACCTCCCAACTTTTTGAGATGGGAATGAGGGACACCTATCAGCAATTTATTTTATATATTGTGAAAGATAATGTTAGGCCGAGTAAATTGATACCCAACATGTCACGCTTCAAAATTGCGCCTGCTCGTGGAATGGCGTCAAACTTTTACCCTCAAAAATCTCCATAGGCGACGTTTAAAAAATTCTACAGGTTGCATGTTTCGCATTACAGAGGAGGTCTAGGGCTATAATTATTGCTCTCGCTCTACCGATCGTGGCAATACATCACATGTGTGGTTTGACCACC
The DNA here is from genome assembly GCA_028564925.1 of Lithobates sylvaticus. NCBI lineage: Eukaryota > Metazoa > Chordata > Amphibia > Anura > Ranidae > Lithobates > Lithobates sylvaticus. The sequence goes on along the minus strand of CM053028.1, from coordinate 490,155,816 downwards.
GTTTTCATATACAGGTGCTACTCACGTATGCGTTCGCTTCTGCGCGCAAGCTCGTCGGGAAGGGGCACTTTAAAAAAAAAATGTTTTTTATTATTTATTTTACATGATTTTATTTATTTTTACACTGTTTTTAATGTAAACATCCCTTGTAATAGAAAAAAAGCATGACAGGTCCTCTTAAATATGAGATCTGGAGTCCTCAGATCTCATATATGGACTTTAATGCAAAAAAAAAAAAATTGTCATTTGAAAAAAATTACATTGAAAAAATGTTCCTTTAAGAGGTATGGGCGGAGGTGACGTTTTGACGTCGCTTCTGCCCTTCTATGGTATAGAGATGGGTGGGGGCCATCTTAGCCTCAATCGTCTCCATACCCAGCATAGGAAAGGACCCGATCGCCTCCGCCGCTGCCGATGGCTCCGGTAAGCGGCAAAGGGCGCGAGAGAGCGGCGGGAGGGGTGGGAGCACCCCTTCCTCCGTCGATAACGTTGATCTCACGGCGAATCCGCCGCGGAGACCACCAATCACATCCGATGTCGGACAGCACACCAGTGTGAACCAAGCCTTAAGGTGGACACATTGCTGGTGAGAACTTGGCACTGGTGCCAGTGAGCGATGTAAGACATCTATGGGATCACAGGCGGTATTGGAATCCAGACATGCAAATAACAAACAATTGACATCAGTTGGATGAAAATGGCTGCGGCCTTATTTATTGGTTTTCACAAAATATATCTTTTAATATATAATTCATCATATTTTATCATATTCAATGATCATCAACTGTTTAAAAACAACATAACCAGCTCAGTCATTAAGGCTTGACCTGTAAACTACATTAAATCCAGCTCAATAACTGTCCCTTTTCTAGGTGAAAAGGCCCTACCAAGGCCACAACTGGGGGGGGGCTCCTCTGGATCCTTTGGCGACTGGCAACAATTCTCCTCAGCTATCCCTTTAAATAGGCGCTCATTCTGCTTCTAGAAGCTTCCAAAGGGCCAGCTGACCCTTCCGCACCTTCCAGAAGGTTCTTCCCATGTGACCATTCTTGACCCATCACAAGCTCCCCATTGATTTTAAACTCAATGGGGGGACTTGAAACTTCCCAACCGCCATGATCCCATTAGGGAAGGGGGCCCTATGGGTGTGTCAGTCCCCCTATAACCAACAGTAAGGATGGTTGACCCTTGTGTTTTGAGATTCTTCAGTCTGGGACCCTTGCCAAATCAGAAAATGACTTGAGTCTAAAGTAGTAATGGAAATTTTAAAAACGCTATAATTCACTGCGACTGCTCTAAGTCTACATAAAAACATAAACAAAATATGATCTAAATGCGTCTACATATACATTTCTGTCCTTGGGAAATCTGGCACTAATTTTCTTTTTTTTTACCAGTCGGGCCTAGCAGAAACCAGAAAACCAGAGACTGACATGTTCACACAAAGCCCTATCTACTCATGTCATGTAACCCCCGATCCTTTCATGACATGGGTCAGTGCAGTGGAATGCCAAGGCAGGTTTAGGAAGAAGTCTTTTATAGTGTGTAGGCCCACAGCTTGCAAGAGGAGCGCTTTCATTAACATTCTTGTTTTTATTTAACAGCTCAGCATTACAAAGCCGTCCTCCATTTACTACTGCAAGAGTGCAAGAAAACATGGGATGGGGACGATCCTGGCACCCTCATCTTCAAACTCAATCGAGGATAATCGTGATAATAATTGTAGCACAGGTGCAGCACATTTATTCAGGTGTGCCACTCTGACAGAGTGTCATTTCAGCCATTTGGAGCAGATGGGTAAGACAGAGAGGATGAGATACTGTAGGCTTTGTTTACACTCGCACTATCTGTGTTCGGATTCCTCTTTAGAGAGGATTTGGCTGGTGGTAAGGAGGAGATGTATCGTTTCCTCACTGCCTTTGTTAATTCTTTGAGTCCTGCACTAACAGACGGCAACCATGTGTGCAGTACATATGGTTGCAGGGCACCCCCAGTCAGTAGAATGGCATACCTCCCAACTTTTTGAGATGGGAATGAGGGACACTTATCCGCAATATTTTTTTTATATATCGTGAAAGATAATGTTACGCCGAGTAAATTGATACCCAACATGTCACGCTTCAAAATTGCGCCTGCTCGTGGAATGGCGTCAAACTTTTACCCTCAAAAATCTCCATAGGCGACGTTTTAAAAAATTCTACAGGTTGCATGTTTCGCATTACAGAGGAGGTCTAGGGCTATAATTATTGCTCTCGCTCTACCGATCGTGGCAATACATCACATGTGTGGTTTGACCACCGTTTTCATATACAGGCGCTGCTCACGTATGCGTTCGCTTCTGCACGCAAGCTCGTCGGGAAGGGGCGCTTTAAAAAAAAAAAAAATAATTATTATTTATTTTACATGATTTTATTTATTTTTACACAGTTTTTAATGTAAACATCCCTTGTAATAGAAAAAAAGCATTACAGGTCCTCTTAACCACCTGCCTACCAGGCACGAACACCTCCTTCCTGACCAAGCCATTTTTCAGCTTTCAGCGCTGTCGCATTTTGAATGACAATTGCGCGGTCATGCATCGATGTACCCAAATAACATTTTTATCATTTTTTCCCCACAGATAGAGCTTTATTTTGGTGGTATTTGATCACCTCTGCGGTTTTTATTTCTTGCGCTATAAACAAAAGAAGAGGGACAAGTTTGAAAAAACATAATATTTTTTACTTTTTATTATAATAAATATACAATTTTTTTATTTTTTTTAAACAAATTTTTTCCTCAGTTTAGGCCAATACGAATTCTTCTACATATTTTTGGTAAAAAAAAATCGCAATAAGCGTATATTGATTGGTTTGCGCAAAAGTTATAGCGTCTACAAAATAGGGGATAGATTTATGACATTTTTATTATTATTTTTTTTTTTTTACTAGTAATGGCGGCGATCTGCGATTTTTATCGTGACTGCGACATTGCAGCGGACATATCGGACACTTTTGACACATTTTTGGGACCATTCACATTTATACAGCGATCCGTGCTATAAAAATGCATTGATTACTGTATAAATGTGACTGGCAGGGAAGGGGTTAACACTAGGGGGCGCTGCAGGGGTTAATATGTTCCCTATATTAGTAATTCTAACTGTGGGGGGAGGGGACTGACTGGGGGAGGGGACCGATCGGTGTCCCTATGTACAAGGGACACACCATCGGTCTCCTCTCCAGTGACAGGACGTGGATCTGTGTGTTTACATACACAGATCCACGTCCTGCTCAGTTACTGGGCAATCGCGGGTGCCCAGCGGACATCGCGGCCGCCGGGCACGCGCATCGGGTCCCCAGCGACGCGGCGGGCACGCGCCTTCTGCGGCGCTCCCCCTAGTGGCCAAAATGGTAGCGCCATCATATGACGGCGACCCGCCACAAGAGCCACACCGCTCTGCCGTCTTTTGACAGTGGGCGGTCGGCAAGAAGTTAAATATGAGATCTGGAGTCTTCAGATCTCATATTTGGACTTAAATGCAAAAAAAAATAAAAATTGTCATTTGAAAAAATGTTCCTTTAAGAGGTATGGGCGGAAGTGACGTTTTGACGTCGCTTCCGCCCTGCTATGGTATAGAGACGGGTGGGGGCCATCTTAGCCTCAATCGTCTCCATACCCAGCATAGGAAAGGACCCAATCGGCGGGAGGGGTGGGGGCACCTCTTCCGCCGCCGATAACGGTGATCTCACGGCGAATCCGCGGCGGAGACCACCATTATTGTAAATACGACTGGCACCTGAAGAGTTGGATATCTCGGTTGTGGCAGCAGCTGCTGCCGTTACCGAGATACCCCTCTTCAAAAAAGGGACGTACATCGTCGTGCGCTGGTCGTAAAGTGGTTAAGGTGCAGTCACCATTCTGATATTCTGATAGCTGTTTTAGGGCTGGTTCCAACCACATAAAACACACTCCAGATCCATTCCGGATGCATTTCTGCATGTGCATTTTGTAACGTGTTTTTGGCGAGTTCCGGTGCGTTTTTGACATATTTTCGATGCATTTCCGGATGCATTCCAGATGCTTTTTTTCTATTTTCCTGATTTTGTTTCACTGTACTGGGGTGCGCTTTTGATGCTCTCCAGTGCATTTCTGATAAATTTTACTGCGTTCCATTACAGTCCAGTGCAGGAAAAATGCAGCATGTTCTACTTTTTTTTCTGGAACTGGAACGCCCTGAAACTGAGCACACCGGTGTGAACTATGCCATTGGAAACCTTCTTTCCATGCATTTTTGATGCAAAAAAAAAAAAGACAATTTGTGCTAATAGATGGGATTTGGGAGGGGTTTTTTTTGCTATGAGAGGAAGTTTCAGGGGGGATAATGTGTGTGCTAGGAGGTGTAATTTTTTTTTTTTTTGGGGGGGGGGGGGGCTTTGAGCTGGCGGGAAAAGGAGAGGACAACTATGAATCTGCTGAGATCATATCCAAGATGGTAGCATCCAATAAAAGTCTCGGGGCTTCCGTCTGTACAAGAGAATCTTTTACAGCTAGATAACATGCATAAAATGCCCAAATCATATTCTTATGGGAAGATTTTTGTAGAAATGAATAGATATCAGTGCTTGTAAAGGGCACATGTGCCCCAAGAGAGTAGTGTGTATCTCAGCCAGCTGTGAACATGGTTAAGACTGCTAGTGGCACTCCAGTGCAAAGGTTGTGACAATGGTCTACAGCCCACTGAATGTCTGGCGGAATTAGTGTACAGGCTGCACGTGATTCTAGCGAAGGCACAGATATGGGCAGAGATCACATAGTAGTTACTGTATTCCATTATAGAATCTCTTCTCTAATCTCGCAACTGTTAATCATTAGTGTGTTCATGTGACTGGGTAATATCATTGTTTCCAAACCTACTGATGACTCATGAAAAAAAAACTCTCACGGGCACGGTGCTGATTTTCAAAAAGGTTTTATCCTTTGCATAAATGGCATGTTTTACAACAGATATTTGTTGTGCATGGAAAATGTAATGTTCCACTATACTTGTGCTGAGAAAACCTACTGGATACTTGACCATGACGAATCCGAATGAGTTATTTTGTCAGAATTGATTTTGCGATTGATTGAGTTGCTTTGGTGAAATCATCTACTTTTTTATTTCTAATGCCCCGTACAAACGGTCGGATTTTCCAACGGAAAATGTCCTATCGGACCATGTTGTCGGAAATTCTGACCGTGTGTGGGCTCCATCGGACTTTTTCCGTTGGAATTTCCGACGGAAAAAGTTTGAGATCCTGCTCTCAAATTTTCCAACAACAAAGTCCTATCAGACTTTTTCCGATCGTGTGTAGCGAATTCCGATGGACAAAGTGCCACGCATGCTCAGATCACGTTACAAGACCAAAGCTATTGGCTACTAGCCTCTACGTATTCCCGTCGTACGCAACGAACGTCACCACGTTCAGGATGATCGGATTTTCCGACAACTTTGTCCGACCGTGTATATGCAACACCAGTGTCGGACAAAATCCGTCGGAAAAATCCGACGGATTTTGTGGTCGGAATTTCCGACCGTGTGTACGGGGCATTAGAGGGTATGTTATTTTGGAGCGTTCATTTAAAGCGATTTTAAAGGTAAAAAAAAATAAATAACAAACATATCATACTTACCTCCACTGTGCAGCTCGTTTTGCACAGAGTGGCCCCCGAACCTTCTCTTCTGGGGTCCCCCGGTAGCTCTCGCGGCTCCTCCCCACATCTGATAACCCCCTCAGAGAAGCGCTTCCCCAAGGGGGTTACCTTGCGGGCGCGCAGCATTCGGCGTCCATAGAGGCCAAATGCAGGACCTTATAGGATGCTTTAAGGTGAAAAAACACGAGGGTTTATAACCCCTTTAAGCTTTGTTTCAAATTTCTTTTTTTTATGTTTTTTGTTTTTTGAATTTAAGCCTTTTTTCCCTTTTTTGCATGTATTTGATTGTTATTTGTGTGCTGATCCTTACATTTTCTTATTAGATTTTTTTTTCTTTCAGTGAAAAACTTAATACAATGAGCCCAGAAAGGGGCCCCCATTTGTGGCACAGGAACAGATCAAGAAAGTTGAAAGGAGCTTCCATAACCCTCAGGAGCTATTTAGCCTCCCTGGCGGTATGATTATGTCAGATTTTTGCGTCTAAAAGCGGTACAATTATTTTGCATAGAAATTTGGAGTTTTATATTGTAGACCTGTAATTCTTAGTAATAACACACTTAAATCTGTCCAAAAAAGAGTCTGGTAGACATCCTGGTTATGATAAAGTTTGAAACACAAAATCATAAATTATAATATAATAAATAACTTTAAATAATTATAAAAATAATAATATAATAATAATAAAATGTATTTCCCCACGATTTACTATCGCTCAAATCTGCAAGTGTTCTAATTTACTATCGCTGTTTTCTAGCTGGTCTAAAACCACTTTTGACATAAAGGGACACTTTTTGGTTGCTATGGACAATCTCCAGTTTCCAGGCAGAAAGAACAGTATTTATAATAGGGCATTGGACAAAGTACTAGGAAAAAAAAAGGGATGTGAAACAATTTCTCACACAGTGTACTGTATGTATTAGGATTTAAAATTTTTTTGAATTTGCCGCCAGGCTCCGTCCCCATTCGTCACGATGCTCGCAGGGAACGGAGCCCGGCACACAGAGGCAGCGGGCAGAGGACAGAGCCCACGCACACAACGGGGGGACATCGCAGGATCCTGGGGACAAGGTAAGTATACCGCACCAGGATCCTGCAATGCAATCCCGAGTGTGGCTCAGGGTTACCGCTAATGGTACTGAAATTTAACCCCGATCCACACTCGGGAAAACCGCCAAGGAGGTTAAAGCCCATTGCACCCTTAAAAATCACCCAATTTCGCTATTTTGGCCTCCCCATTTACATTTTTGCATTTAGCAATCTCACTCAAAGCTATTGACTAATGCTCTGATATACAGGAACAAATCCAATCCAACTTTTTCTATTCCAGACAATGCCAAAATCAGACCGGATATGCCTATCACCATACTTCAACTGAAGTCGTAGGAAGACACTTCTCCCTCATGCTGGTTTTGTGGCAAACTATATACAGTATATTTCTTGTCCGTTATAGATCTTGTTAAAGTGGTACTAAACACACACTGTTTAATTGACATTGTCCCTTCTCTTTCTGTATGTGGATGATGGCACTGTAATTATTTAAAAAAATAAAATAAAATCCAAGTACCTTTTTTCCTAATCAATATACTGCTGTAACATGTCCCAGCCTGTCTGCAGGGAAACAGTGGCATGAGGAGGTTCTAGTCCTCTGCTGCTGGTCACATGTTAAAAAAATAAAAAAAACAGCGTGGAATGCAGAGTAAAAATAAATAATTAATATCAATAAACTGTTTTAAACAGTCATACAAATATATACAGTATTTGAAATGAAATATTTATTATTTTTTGGCAATAACATGGTGTGGGCGGATTTCTGCCAGTCACAAGCTGTGTCATGCCCCTCCAGCCTGTGTCTTAGAATAAGAGGGAGGTGAAGCCGCCATTAATTTACAGGTGATATCCCACCCCCATTGTGTTTAGTTGGTTAGTGGGCATGGATGAGGAGGGAGGGAGTGGGCTGTCATTTACCTCTGTGTATACACCCACATGTGTGACTCTATAGTCGCATGGGCGGCTCAGATGTGATAGGGAGGAAATGCTCAGGGTAGAAAATACACTGAAAACTTAGCATGTGCAGAGCTGTCAACACTGCTCTACAAAATCCCCAACTGAAGTGGGGACATGGATAGAAGGGGGGACAGAGAACAGCAGGATCAACCAGGTTTTTTGCAGAATACAGAAAAAAAATCTCATAGTGACTGAGTGAGTATGAACAGCATGTAATATAACATTTATTGATAGATATTTGATGTAAGTTTAGTGACACTTTAAAGCCAGCAGCTACAAATACTGCAGCTGCTGACTTTTAAAATAAGGACACTTACCTGTCCAGGGTGCCTGCGATGTCGGCACCCAAAGCCGATCTGTCCCTCGGCTGTCGGGTGCTGCCGCCGCCATCTTCGGTAAGGGAATCAGGAAGTGAAGCCGCAAGGCCACTTCCACTTCCTGGTTCCCTAAAGCACATGCGCGACTCGCGTTGCTCTATCCCACTGGGACCTGTGTGTCTCCCAGAAGACAGCTGGGACCTGTGTGTCTCCCAGAAGTGGGAGCAAAATACTTGGATTAGACAGATATCTGCTCCCCCTGCCCCCTGAAAGGTGCCAAATGTGGCACCAGAGGGGAGGAAGAACCGGAAAAGAGGAAGTTCCATTTTTTGGTGGAACTCCGCTTTAATAACAGCAGTGCTAAATAAGGGATCCTAAGCAGGGTAGCACTCTGCCCGGAAGTGGGAGCAAAATACTTGGATTAGACAGATATCTGCTCCCCCCTGCCCCCTGAAAGGTGCCAAATGTGGCACCAGAGGGGAGGAAGAACCGGAAAAGCAGAAGTTCAATTTTTTGGTGGAACTCCGCTTTAATAACAGCAGTGCTAAATAAGGGATCCTAAGCAGGGTAGCACTCTGCCCCCCTATTCTTCAACATCTAATAGCATGTGTTTCCTATACACAGCTGGTATAGATTTTAGTTTTGATACAAGGATAGCTGGGTAAATATTTACCAGGTAAAGAGAACACTGAAACAATTGAATGCATTGATCCTAAGAGGAACCACACAGACCATATGGCAGGCACAGATGTCAATATGGTCTCTGTATTAATGCTGGAGTGATCTATCATTATTGTCAGGGCTTCGTAATTGACTTCCCTTAGTGACATCACTACCCTGTTTCTGTATGCTGTGCTTTGCAGGTGCCATGCTCTGCCGGCATGGACAGGGAAGAAAGGCTGAGGTTTGACAAGCAAGCTTTTAACCAGTCTTGCTAACAAATAAAGTGAACGCACAAGTGCAACACAGTAAGAAAGTCACATTTTTAAACAGCAGCTGAAGTAATAAGAAAGTAGCTTCTAACCTTTTTATAAGGGCTCATTCACAAGGTAATGCTCGGTAACGCGCATTATGCCCATTGGTGTGATGCGGTGCCATTCATTCCAAATGGCACCCAAACACACTTTCGTTTTTCATATGTGCTGCCAAAAATGCCGCATGCTCCTTTTTGGTGTGATTTTAGCACGTTAAGCTGGCCATACACGCATTGATTTCTTTCATCGGGCTATAGCTAGTTTCATAGTTAGTAAGGTTGAATAAAGACATCAGTCCATCTAGTCCAACCTGAGTGAGTGTCTACAATTGTCCCTATCCCTGTACATTGCACACTCACATCGGTCCCTACCCTCAAGGAGCCAACAAACCAAGGTCCCCATTCATATACTAGGGCCAATTTTATTTTTTTTATTTTTTGAAAGAAGCCAATTAACCTACCTGCATGTCTTTGGATTGTGGGAGGAAACCGGAGTACCCGGAGGAAACCCACGCAGGCACAGGGAGAACATGCAAACTCCAGGCAGGAAGTGTCGTGGTTGGGATTCGAACCAGCGACCCTTCTTACTGCTTGGTGAGAATGCTAACCACTACACCACTGTGCCGCCCAATGAAGCTGAATGAAAAGAAATCTAACCAATTTCTCCATCCATGCTCACAGTGCAGATAGATGAATTTCCCCTACTGGCTAATGTATTCTGACAGCCTGCACCCACGACTGTCAGAATACCCAAACAGTGCCTGCATCTAATTGGATGCAATCACTGGTCAACTAACAATTTTCCACCCATATCCTCCTCACAAAAGTGGATTGAACAACTGACGTTTGTCGAGTCAGTGTTGCTGTGGCATACCTCCCAACTTTGTGAGATGGGAATGAGGGACACCTATCAGCAAAAGTATGCAGGCATAGGACACACCCCTTGCCACTTAAAGGAGAATTGTACAACAAAACAAGATTGGTTAAACCCACAAGTGTTTTTTTTAACCACTACTATTCCTTTATATTGGCTTTTGGAAATTTACAAATGCAGCAATTTAGAAATCAGATGAAAGGTTTAGCGCTGGAAAACACTTTTTGATAGCTAAAAAGTGAATTTTATATACATCTATATAGATCAGACCAAAATGAGGGACAAATGAGGAGGAATGAGGGACAGAGGGACATTTCTCCAAATCAGGGACAGTCTCTCGAAAATTAGGGACAGTTGGGAGCTATGGCTGTGGGACACCCACAGCTTGGGTTTTGGCCCATTCAGCATGAATTTTTTTTTTAAATCCTAGATTAGGGATGAGCTTCGAGTTCGAGTCGAACTCATGTTCGACTCGAACATTGCCTGTTCGCTTGTTCACCAAACAGCGAACAATTTGGGGTGTTCACGTCAAATTCGAAAAGCCGCGAGCACCCTGTAAAAGTCTATGGGAGAAATATAAAGTGCTAATTTTAAAAGCCTATATGCAAGTTATTGTCATAAAAAGTGTTTGGGGACCTGGGTCCTGCCCCAGGGGACATGTATCAATGCAAAAAAAAGTTTTAAAATTGGACGTTTTTTCAGGAGCAGTGATTTTAATAATGCTTAAAGTGAAACAATAAAAGTGTAATATTCCTTTAAATTTCGTACCTGGGGTGTGTGTATAGTATGCATGTAAAGGGGCACATGTTTCCCGTGCTTAGAACTGTCCCTGCACAAAGTGTCATTTTTGCAGGAAAAAAAGCTATTTAAAATCACTTGCGGCTAATGAATTGTCGGCTTCTGTAATACAGAGAACAGTCATTGAAAGTCATTGATAAATAAAAAAAAAATAAAAATGACGTGGGGTTCCCCCTAAATATCCATACCAGGTCCTTCAGGTCTGGCATGGATTTTAAGGGGAACTCCACGCCAAATTTAAAAAAAAATGGCGTGGGGTCCCCCTCAAAATCCATACCAGACCCTTTATCCGAGCACACAACCTGGCAGGCCGCAGGAAAAGAGGGGGGGACGAGAGAGCGCCCCCCCCTCCTGAACCGCACCAGGCCACATGCCCTCAACATTGGGAAGATGCTTTGGGGGTCTGTGACCCCTCAAAGCACCATGTCCCCATGTTGATGAGGGGAAGGGTCTCTTCCCCACAACCTTTGCCCGGTGGTTGTGGGGGTCTGCGGGCAGGGGGCTTATCAGAATCTGGAAGCCCCCTTTAACAAGGGGACCCCCAGATCCCGCCCCCCCTGTTTGAAATGGTAAGGGGGTACAAAAGTACCCCTACCATTTCACAAAGAAAGTGTAAAAAATTGTTAAAAAACGAGCATGGAATGGATTATGCTCGTAATGAAAATAATTTGTTCCGCATTGACTTCAATGGGATACACTACCGCATGCGGCCAGAGGCGGGGGGCGCCGGAGAGCCTCGGAAATGGCCGAAAAGGCCCAAGCACTTCGGCTGACCTCGGCAAACCTTGGAAAAACTCAGTTCACAAGCCTTTCCGAGGTTTGCATAGGTCAGCCGAACTGTCCTCGGGCTTTCCGTGCATTTCCGAATGCCGACGATAGGCGCTGTTCGGCTCCGGCGCCCCCCACCTCAGGCCAAAATCGGTACTGCACACCGCTTTTGGCCTGAAACCTGCTCGTTTTGTGAGACAACACTCGCAAACCGAGTTAGGATTTTTAGAAATACAGTGCTCGTTAACCGCGTTTCTCGCAAACCGAGGTTCCACTGTAGTACAATGTGTGAATGTTGTCACCCTAGGACAGTAAGCATGTTACTTACACCTCCTTTTGTTCTAAGAACCCCTTTTGCTTTTTCTCCTTGTCCACCATTACATACAGCACAGGGGGAACAAAAATCTGACACTCCAGGAAGTGTCAAATGCTGCAGGATCTTCAGAATTATTTTGAAGACTGAAGATTTTTCACTACAGAGTTGCTTTAGACTCTTAAAACAAAAAAGTGATCCTGTACACATATAAAAGTACTTGGGCCTGGTGATGGGTTGCTCAGAAACCGAGTATGCCATTTTGGAAGTCAGGCAGAGTGTATATGTGTGTGCCAGTACTGGACTTTAGAGTTGTTCAGGGGCTCAAGTGGGGGACTGAGCAAATTTGCCTGACTGGTGGCCCTGAGGGGCACCCTCTTGCCCATCATCCTTTGACTGAAAATTGTTGGGCGAACAACACCAGCATCCAATCATATGCAGCAGCTGTTCGAGCATTTTGACAGCTTATTGCGCTTGCTGTCAGAAACCAACAGCCACTATTTCAGATTCCTTCATCCACGCTGTATATTAAAAAAAAAATCTATCAGTGTATGGATGGTTTAAATGTAGGGCATCACACCTCATGGATTTTTCTGTGCTGCTTCAGTGGTACTTGAGGCATTTATTTATATATTACTGAGTTCTCTATAATCCAAATTGGACAGAGTTCCTCACATGTTATGGCAGGTCTGATTCTTGCAGCATGTGCTGTGTAACCTTCAGCTTCTTTGTATAGACACTTTCATACATCAAGCTCTCAGCATGGAATAGACAGCAGTAAGCTTACAGCAGGTGTGCTTGGTAATGTAAGGCTACTGCAAATGACTAGAGGGCACTCTTAGCATCTGGAGGAAAACCACCACCTACAGAAAGGCTGTTCTACAGTACGAGCTGTGAAAATGTAAAACAGCTACTTCTAACCAGCTCAGTAGATTTTTTTTTTAAAACTGGATTTTTTTGTAAATGCATAGAGTATATCCCGCTATTAATAACTATAAGGCTTGATTCACACCTATGCATTTTTAGTGCTTTTGCATTTTGCAGATTTTCTCTACAGAACATGTGCCATAGGAAACCATGTTAAATGGACTGTAGTGCAAATCTGCAAAAAGCACTAAAAATGCATAAGTGTGAATCAAGCCTAAGTAATAATATCACAGATTGTTGATCCAGGGAACTTCAGGATGCCTTACGTGATCAGGAAATGTGTTTTCCCTGTTGGAGTCAATTGGACCATCAGGTTTTTTTTTTTTACCTTCCTCTGGATTAACTGTGGGTGGAGGGTTCAGTATATACAGTTGTGTGAAAAAACAATTGCCCCCTCCCATGCTAAATCATGAATAAACTGTGATTAACCACAATTTTTTGGAAAGCTAAGTTAAATTTCACTTGCCACACCCAGGCCTGATTACTGCCAGACCTGTTGAATCAAGAAATTACATAAATAGAAGTTGTCTGACAAAGTGAAGCACGCTAACCGATCACAAAAAGCCACACATTATGCCACAATCTTAAAAAAAATCAAGAACAGATTATAAACAAATTAATGTACGTGTAACAGTCTAGGAAGGCTTTCAAAGCCATTTCTAAGGTTTTGGAACTCCAGTGAACCACGGGAAGAGCCATTATCCACAAATGGAGATAACTTGGAACAGTGGTGAACCTTCCCAGGAGTGACAGGCCTACAAAAATTACTCCAAGAGCATGACAACGACTCATTCAAGAGGTCATAAAAGAACCCAGAACAACATCTAAAGGACTGCAGGCCTCACTTGCCTCAGGTAAGATCAGTGTTCATGATTCAACAATAAGAATGTGACTGGGAAAAATTGGCATTCATGGGAGAGTTCCAAGGCCAAAGCCACTGCTGCTGACCAAAAAGAACACAAAGGCTCTTCTCACATTTACCAAAAAACATCTTGATTATCCCCAAGACTTTTAGGAAAATATTCTGTGGATTGATGAGACAAAAACTTTTTGGAAGGTGTGCTTCCCATTACATCTGTCATAAAACGAATACAGCATTTCATAACAAAAACATCATACCAACAGTCAGACATGGTGGTGGCAGCGTGATGGTCTGGGGCTGCTTTGCAGCTTCAGGACATGGACGACTTTCCATAATTGATGGAACCATAAATTCTGAGCTTTACCAGAAAATCCTAAAGGAGAATGTCTGGCCATCAGTTCGTGACCTCAAGCTCAAGTGCACTTGGGTTATGCAGCAGGACAATGATCCGAAACACAACAGCAAGCCCACCTCCAAATGGTTCAAACAAAGCAAAATTTAGGTTTTGGAGTGGCCTAGTCAAAGCCCAGACTTAAATCCAATCGAGATGCTGTATAATGACCTTACACAGGCTGTTCATGCTGGAAAACCCTCTAATGTGGCTGAATTAAAACAATTCTGCAAAGAAGAGTGGGCCAAAATTTCTCCACAGCAATGTGAAAGACTCATTGTCAGTTATCGCAAACGCTTGATTGCAGTTGTTGCCGCCAATGGTGGCACAACCGGTTATTAGGTTTAGGGGCACCTTACTAACTATGTAATGTGTAACTATTACAGGCAAGTGAAGAAGAATAATAGCCCAAAACTAAAATTGATAGGGATGGAACACTAATAAGGATCATGGTCAAACAATACAGAACTACTGCTGTAAAAGAAACAGCTGAAATCGATATCCACCTTCAAGACCCTGTTTCCACAAAAACAGTCCTCGGAAAACTTCAAAAAGCCAACAACCATTGAAGAGCTAAAACCATGCGAGAATTCAGTTTGGGTTTTCAGCCACTCATCTTCCCAGTGAAGTCTTGCCATGCTTTGCATATTCAGTCATAACCGTGGAGACTGTTAACTCTTCATACACTAATCAATTAGGCTGTTAACCACTTGCCGACCACTGCATGTACATATACATCGACACAATGGCACTGACAGGCATATGGGCGTACAGGTACGTCCCTTTAAATTTGCCGCCGTGTCATTGAGTGCGTGTCGGCCACGAGCTCCGTGAATGTGATTGCGGGTCCCGCGGACTCGATGTCCGCGGGGATACCCGCGATCATCTCACGGAGAGGAAGAACGGGGAAATGCTGATGCAAACAAGCATTTCCCCATTCTGCCGAGTGACACTGATACTGATCACAGCTCCCTGTAATCGGGAGCAGTGATCAGTGTCGTGTCACACATAGCCCCTCCCCCCCACAGTTAGAACACATCCCTAGGACACACTTAACCCCTGCAGCGCCCCCTCCTGGTTAACCCCTTCACTGCCAGTCACATTTACACAAAAATCTATGCATTTTTAATCCCACTGATCGCTGTATAAACGTGAATGGTCCCAAAATAGCGCCAAAAGTGTCCGATCTGTCCGCCATAATGATGCAGTCACGATAAAAATCGCTGATCGCAGCCATTACTAGTAAAAATATTATTAATAAAAATGCCATAAAACTATCCCCTATTTTGTAGATGCTATAACTTTTGCGCAAACCAATCAATAAACGCTTAATGCAATTTTTTTACCAAAAATATGAAGAAGAATACGTATCGGCCTAAACTGAGGGAAAAAAATGTTTTATAGATTTTTTGGGGATATTTATAATAGCTAAAAGTAAAAAAATATTGCTTTTTTTTCAAAAGTGTCGCTCTTTTTTTGTTTATAGCAAAAAATAAAAACCGCAGAGGTGATCAAATACCACCAAAAGAAAGCTCTATTTGTGGGGAAAAAAGGACGTCAATTTTGTTTGGAAGCCACGTCGCACGACTGCGCGATTGTGAGTTAAAGTGACGCAGTGCCAAATCGCAAAAAGTGCTCTGGTCTTTGGCCAGCCAAATCCGGGCTTAAAGCGGAAGTAAACCCATCGATTTAACAGTTTGAAAAAAACAGTTACATTCCCAGCATGCCGGAAATGCTAACTGTCGTATTTGGTTGTACTCTCAACCAAACTATCCAATGGCTGGTGTCATAACTGATCACATGTGCAGCTTCATGGCAGTTAAAGATTAAATGGAGGCCAAGATGGCAGCTTCCTTGGCTGAAAACGATAAGAGGGTTTACTTCCACTTTAAGTGGTTAACAGCAAGCAAATGCGAATATTCTATAATTATTTATTCTGATTGAATGTTCTTAGGGTACTTTCACTTAGGCCTAGTGTTCATGGGTATTTTCTTCTCCTCATCGAATGCTCTTAGGCTATTTTCTCGTGGGAATGTTCCCATAAAGTGAAACTAGAGTCAAATTTAAAAATCTTATATCTTACAATTTAAGTCAATTTAAGTTACCACAAAACATGTATAATAAAAGATACATTCTAATTACATTTAATTTGACAATGATGGAAGAAACCACCAAATGAATGTTATAATTGCCCTGCAAAAGACAACTTAAAGCCCACCTCCAGGCAAACAAAAAATGATTCCTAGCAGTATGGCTGTGCCTGCGCTGCAAGGGTTAGTAGCACGTTTTGTCATGGGGAGAGGAGGAACAGTTTTACCTACCTGATCCTCTGCTCCCCCAGCAGCTGGCACATCCCCATAAACTGGTGGTGGACTGTCCCTCAGCATCCTCATGTCCAGTGCAGATCTATGGACCCTGCTCTGATTTTACTGACATCAGGACTCTAGACCAGTGGGGTAATGGGGTGCAGATGCTGTGGGGACCAGTCTAGCTGCATGGGGGAGTGGAGGATCAGATAAGTAAATCTCCTTTTATTGTTCCCCTAGACATAAATAAGCAAATAACCCTTATAGTATGAGCACAGCTCCACTGCAATGGCTATTTTTTTTTTTTATTGCCTGGAGTTGGGCTTAAAATATCAGAAATAACATATTCGCACATATTAAAAACCTTCGAAAGGTTATTATTCATTACTTTTTGTGCAAATACTGATACATTCACATGAAAATTTATTTTATACGTATATCCCAATGGGGGTTATTTACTAAAGGAAAATCCACTTTGCACTGCAAGTGCACTTGAAAGTGCACTGAGAGTGCACTTGGAAGTGCAGTCGCTCTAAATCTAAGGGGTAGATCTGAAATGAGTGGAAGCTCTGCTGATTTTATCATCCAATCATGTGCAAGCTAAAATGCTGTTTTTTATTTTCTTTGCATGTCCCCCTTGGATCTACAGCGGCTTTACTTCCAAGTGCATTTTCAGTGCACTTTCAAGCGCACTTGCAGTGTAAAGTGGATTTTTCTTTTAGTAAATAATCGCCAATGTGTAATACACTGGTATAGAACCTGGAGAGCAAAGAAAAAGAAAAAAAATAACGAAAAATAATTGCAACAGTAATGCCGTCATTATCCACCTGCACACCATTATCACATTCTTTCATTAAACTCACTAACAAGATCATCATAAATATTACCAACAGCCCAAATGACAAACAATGAGCTTTAAACAAGTCCAATAATTGCCGCCTGTAGTGTCATCAAAGCAGTGCCTCCTCATCGCCTTAGGGGTCCTTTTACTGAATGCCATCCCAGAACTTGAAAGAAAAAGATGAGGGTCAAGTGTTTTAACAAGAAAAACATCTGGACGAGGAGCTTCAACCAATTTTTTAGGAGCTTTCAAGTTGTAGTTGTGATTTATGACACAAAGTCAATTCTTGCCTTTGTAATACATGAAAGGTGAAAGGATTATTTTATTCTTTTACAGCTCTCCACAAAGACTGTAAAATTTCTCATGTCATTCTTAATTTGGCATGAAAGCACTAAAGTGGACCACTTAAGATTAGCGTGTATTCTTCACCCAGCTAATTATGTGAATTGCGTGGATTAATTGGGTAGATTTTCCCATGAGCATGGCACCAAAATAAGACAAGCCTAATCTGGAAAAAGCCATGGGATGTCAGCCATGTGGTTATTATGTCGGCAGGCACATCTTTACCACATTAATGGGTTGGAAAACGCACATTCATTTTTAATGTGTTGTGTTAAAATGTAACTCAAAACCAAGTGCATTGTCTGGCTTTTTATTAAATTCACTGGGAAATACGTTCATATTTTTTAGTCTTTTTTTTCTTTCTGTTTGGTGCTCCCATTGAAGTCAATTGGGGCCAAAAAAATTGTCATGGCCCCAAAGAAGCTCATGTACTTCAATCTGAGCATTGAGTGACAGCACATCTCTCAGATATGAACAGCATAGAAATCTGAGTTCTGAGCATTAAAGTGCTTCTGGAAACAAGTTTCTAATTGCTTACGTTTGCATAGGGCAGTGATGGCAAACCTTGGCACCCCAGATGTTTTGGAACTACATTTCACATGATGATCCTGCAGAGTGCATGAGCATCATAGAAATGTAGTTCCAAAACATCTGGGGTGCCAAGGTTCGCCATCACTGGGGGGTTTAATGTCATCCAATAAGGGGTTCTATCTACTTTGAAGGCATAGTTCACCTTTACCAAAAAAATGCCTATGCAGGTACATGATGCCTGGAGATAAAAACAAACTGAGCAGCTTTGACCAAAGTTGAGCAATGCCCTTGCTAAAGGGGTATGCCATTTACATACCTCCTAAAGCTTGACTAAAAAGTCCCAGCGATGGCATCATCTTATACTGCCTTGTTGCTAGGATGTTGCTAAGACACTCCAAGCTGTTACTGTTCACCTCCACCATCACAGGCCCCAAAGCCTCTTTCACGTGCATGGCCAGGGGGCTGTAAAAACAGGCAGTTTACCTGTGGTTTCACTGCCCCCTCCCTAAAACATAACATGCAGGCGAAGGGGACCTTACGCATGCCATGGCCACGCTGTTTTGCTTCATAGCTGTTCACTTCCATCATCACAGGCCCTCCCCAAGGCCTGTTTCAAGTGCGTGGCTAGGGGGCTGTAAAAGCAGGCAGTTTAGCTGCGGTCTCACTGCCCCCTCCCTAAAACATAACATGCAGCCGAGGGGGACCCTTTCGCATGCCATGGCCATGCTGTTTTGCTTCATAGCTGTAACACATTTAATTTGCCATGCCAAGTTTGACAGAGGGCACCACCTGTCAAACTCGCCCATTGAATTTAATAGGAACGCACCCCAATTGTGAACCAAACACTTGGCTTGCAGTTGTGAGTGTTTATATACAAATTCCACATTTAGCCTAAAAATAAGATAAAAAAACAAGCAGGAGGCAGCAGAATTGCCAGCTCTGTTGACCTCGGAAAAGCAACCCAACGCCATAGAAACACACCTGCGTGAAAGAGGCCTAAAAGCTTAAATTCACATACTGACAACATGGCTGCTGTGAGCCCACCCTTAGAAAGGGAATGGGTTATCAATTTCTTCAAATTACTGGCTTCTGTGACTTAGCTGATCAGGAACAAAGGCTATGCATTGTGTTGTAGGTGGTGCTTTCTTATTTCTGGTTGCTAACCTGAAAAAAAGTGTCCACAACTGCAAAAACCTGGCCAAAAGTTTGGGATTTGAGAATCCTGGAGATTTGTGGCGAAGCCATGGTAGCAGCAATCCTGAACCTCATCCTTACCTATGAAGAGCCAGATTTCACACTCTCCTCGTTTGGCGGTGCTGTTACATGGAGTAAGTCACATGGTCTCCCATGCCAGCACTGAATGGAGTGCTGGCAGAGTACAGAAAAGTTTAGTATATGCTGCTGGGCAAGGTAATGGGCAAACCTGAATGGGTAAGCCCTAGTTCACACCAGTGCAGCTTCGAAGTTGCGCTACTTCAGTGTGACTTCAAAGTCGACTATCAATGACATTTCATGTGCACCTTGCTGATATCTATGGGACTTCATTTAACAGTCAATGCAAGTCATAAATAGCGCAGGAACCTTTTTCGAAAACATCAAAATGTGGCAGGCTGAAATGTATTGTGAATCAGCATTTCTGAACACAGCACATCTAAAAATGAAAATACAGACACAGCTTAGCAGTGTTTCTCTGTATTTGTTGCTGAATTCTGCTATTTGCCCATTGTTCTCCTTTCTTCAGGATGGTAGACTGAGCTATATGTCACGTACCGAACTTCACTAAATACAGCAGCTGACCACAGGGAAACCCCATCTTACACAAGTTTTCTATACGGCGTTCGGCGCATCGGCGGTCAATATGTACATCGGGGGGGGGGGGGGTTAGTTATATGATATGTCTTATATTTCCTAAACACTGCAATTTGTTCTGAAGCTATAACTGCATCTTATCATAGTAGACTTCACCTGATGTGTATCAGTGGTCACCTTATCCATTATTCATTATGTTTGTAATTATACCCTGAGAAACATTAAATAAAAACACTCAGCGCTGAGTGCCACTTAGGACCACACTCCATCTAGCTATAATATACAGTAAATCATTGATCAGAAGCACAATGGTGAAATAGAAAAGAACGCAGGTCAGAAATAGCAGACTTGTCTCAGCATAATAAATGCAGACAACTTTATGTATGTACAGTGGTGTGAAAAAGTGTTTGCCCCCTTCCTCATTTCCTGTTCCTTTGCATGTTTGTCAAGTGTTTCGGAACATCAAACCAATTTAATAGTCAAGGACAACACAAGTAAACACAATGCAATTTGTAAATGAATGTTTATTATTAAAGGTGAAAAAAAATCCAAACCATCATGGCCCTGTGTGAAAAAGTGATTGCCCCCCTTGTTAAAACACACTATAACTGTGGTTGTCCACACCTGAGTTCAATTTCTCTAGCCACACCCAGGCCTGATTATTGCCACACCTGTTCACAATCAAGGCATCACTTAAATAGGAGCTGCTTGACACAGTAAGGTCCACCAGAAGATCCTTAAAAGCTACACATCATGCCGAGACCCAAAGAAATTCGGAACAATTGAGAAAGAAAGTAATTGAGATCTATCAGTCTGGAAAGGGTTATAAAGCCATTTCCAAAGCTTTGGGAATCCAGCGAACCACAGTGAGAGCCATTATCCACAAATGGCGAAGACATGGAACAGTGGTGAACCTTCCCAGGAGTGGCCGGCCGCCCAAAATTACCCCAAGAGCGCAGCGACGACTCATCCAAGAGGTCACAAAAGACCCCACAACAACGTCCAAGGAACTGCAGGCCTCACTTGCCTCAGTTTAAGGTCAGCGTTCATGCCTCCACCATCAGGAAAAGACTGGGCAAAAATGGCCTGCATGGCAGAGTTCCAAGGAGAAAACCACTGCTGAGCAAAAAGAACATCAAAGCTCGTCTCAATTTCTCGACAACACTTCTTGATGGTCCCCAAGACTTTTGGGACAACATTCTGTGGACCGATGAGACAAAAGTGGAACTCTTTGGAAGGTGTGTGTCCAAGTATATCTGGCGTAGAAGGAACACTGCATTTCAGAAAAAGAACATTATACCAACAGTAAAATATGGTGGTGGTAGTGTGATGGTCTGGGGCTGTTTTGCTGCTTCAGGACCTGGAAGACTTGCCGTGATAAAAGGAACTATGAATTCTGCTGTCTACCAAGAGATCCTGAAGGAGAATGTCCGACCATCTGTTCGTGTACTCAAGCTGAAACGAACTTGGGTTCTGCAGCAGGACAATGATCCTAAACACACCAGCAAGTCCACCACCGAATGGCTGAAGAAAAACAAAATGAAGACTTTGGAGTGGCCTAGCCAAAGTCCTGACCTGAATCCTATTGAGATGTTGTGGTATGACCTTAAAAAGGCCGTTCATGCTCGAAAATCCTCTAATGTAACTGAATTAGGACAATTCTGCAAAGATGAGTGGGCCAAAATTCCTCCAGGACGCTGTAAAAGCCTCATTGCACGTTATCGCAAACGCTTGGTTGCAGTTGTTGCTGCTAAGGGTGGCCCAACCAGTTATTAGGTTTAGGGGGCAATCACTTTTTCACACAGGGCCATGATGGTTTGGATTTTTTTTCACCTTTAATAATAAACACCTTCATTTACAAATTGCATTTTGTGTTTACTTGTGTTGTCCTTGACTATTGTTTAAATTGGTTTGATGTTCCGAAACACTTAAGTGTGACAAACATGCAAAGGAACAGGAAATGAGGAAGGGGGCAAACACTTTTTCACACCACTGTACATGGATTACTGTGCACTTCTACAAACTAACCCCTTTCTGTCTGTTCATAGACAAATACTGTTGGGGGGTGTCAATATGCAATCCCGGAGCATGGTCCCCCTGAGCATTCCATCTTTTTAAGAAGGCAAAAACAACAGGTTTTTTAGATGGACTCTTGATCTGTTTCATGAGTGAAGAACCACACACCCAAGAGCCACCATGGATCCCACCACAGCTACCCAGTGGTGCAGAAAGCAAAATGGCCAACCAGGTCCGAGCGTAGTATTGGATGTCTCTGGAGTCATCCGAGAAGAAAAACAGATTTGTCAGGCAGTGATGGCCTTAGCTCCAGAGGAGCAGGTGTTTGTGTTGGACTTGAAGGCTTAGAGTAAGTGTTTAGATCTACTTTAAAGCTTATCTCTAGGTAAAAATTAGCAACAGGTTTTTAGAAGGACTCTAAATCTGTTCCGTGAGTGAAGAGTGAAGAACAATGGCTACCACACACCCATGAGCCACTTTGGATCCTGACACAGCTGCCCAGTGGTGCAGAAAGCAAAACAGCCAACCAGGACTAAACGTAATTCTGGATGTCCATGGAGTCACCTGGGAAGAAAAACAGCTTCGTCCAGCAGTGATGTGGGTTTAGAGCAGGGGTCTCAAACTGGTGGCCCTCCAGCTGTTGCAAAACTACAAGTCCCATGAGGCATTGCAAGGCTGACAGTTACAAGCATGACTCCCACAGGCAGAGGCATGATGGGACTTGTAGTTTCGCAACAGCTGGAGGGCCGCCAGTTTGAGACGCCTGGTTTAGAGTAAGCGTTTAGATATACTTTAAAGCTTATCTCTAGGCAAAAATTAGCAGCACTCGAAGGTTAAACATCTTTGCAAAATAGCTCAAGCTCTGTCAGATTGGATGGAGAGTGTCTGTGAACAGCAATTTTAAAGTCTTGCCACAGATTCTCAATTGGATTCAGGTCTGGTCTTTGACTGGGCCATTCTAACACATGAATATGCTTTGATCTAAACCAGGGGTGCCCAACCTTTTGAAGAGCGAGGGCCACTTAAGCGAATTGGTAACTGGTCGCGGGCCACAATGAGCAGAGCGGGAGGATAACAGGTCCGTGTCCATAGACACAGCCAACTCTACTCTATGGGCCCTCTGATCCAATCCAATAAACCCAGAAGCCCTTTCTATTTATTTTTTTAGGTAGCCGGGTGTAAACAGGCACAAGTCCGTTTACATCTGCTGCTCCATAGAGGTGAATAGTAAGTCTGATTGGATCAGACCAATCATGTGAAAGGGGCCTAAGGCTGCTTTCACACTGATGCACTGCAATTTGCCCAAACCGCGGGTGCAGCGCAGTGAACCTGTGGATTTTCTGTGGGTTAGCTGCACTTTGTCGTAAACTTTTATTATATCCTGCAGGTGTGGCGCACTTTCTGAAGGCGCAACAAACCCGCAGGTAATAACAGAGGTCTATGGCTCAATGCAGGTAACCCGCAGCTGCACTGCACCTGCGGATCAGTTTAAAAGCAGCCCAGTAACCACTGCAAAACAAATATATCCATATATACTGTGAATTTAGTAGTAAACTTACCTTTAGTAACCGTGGCTCCGCAGCCACTTGCTTCCACTACCAGCGGCTTCATTCACAAAACTGCTGCTCTGGGATGGCGGGTCGGCAACCCGGGATCTGGGCTTGCCAACCTGCCATCTTAGAGCAGGAGGTCAAGGGCCACATCAGAGGGCTCCGTGGGCCACATGTGGCCCCCGGGCCACTGGTTGGGCACCCCTGATCTAAACCATTCCATTGTAACTCTGGCTGTATGTTTAGGGTCATTGTCCTGCTGGAAGGTGAACCTCCACCCCAGTCTCAAGTCTTTTGCAGACTTTAACAGGTTTTCATATAAGATTGCCTGTATTTTGCTCCATCCATCTTCCCATCAACTCTGACCAGCTTTCCTGTCCCGGCTGAAGAAAAGCATCCCCACAACATGATGCTGCCACAACCACGTTTCACGTGGGGATGGTGTGTTCAGGGTGATGTGCAGTGTTAGTTTTCCTCCACACATAGCGTTTTACTTTTAGGCCAAAAAGTTCAATTTAGGTCTCATCCGACCAGAGCACCTTCTTCCACGTGTTTGCTGTGTCCCCCACATGGCTTCTCGCCAACTGCAAACAAGACTTCTTATGGCTTTCTTTCAGCAATGGCTTTCTTCTTGCCAGATTTGTGGAGTGCACGACTAATAGTTGTCCTGTGAACAGATTCTCCCACTTGAGCTGTGGATCTCTTCAGCTCCTCCAGAGTTACCATGGGTCTCTTGGCTGCTTCTCAGATTAATGCTCTCCTTGCCCGGCCTGTCAGTTTAGGTGGACGGCCATGTCTTGGTAGGGTTGCAGTTGTGCCATACTCTTTCCATTTTCAGATAATAGATTAAACAGAGCTCCGTGAGATCTTCAAAGCTTGGGATATTTTTTTTATAACTTAACCATGCTTTAAACTTCTCCACAACTTTATCCCTGACCTGTCTGGTGTGTTCCTTGGCCTTCATGATGCTGTTTGTTTACTAAGGTTCTCTAACAAACCTCTGAGGGCTTCACAGAACAGCTGTATTTATACTGAGATTAAATTACACACAAGTGGACTCTATCTGTTAATTAGGTGACTTCTAAAGGCAATTCTTTTCTCTAGATTTTAGTTAGGGGTATCAGCGTAAAAGGGGCTGAATACAAATGCACACCACACTTTTCAGATATGTATTTGTAAAAAATTTGGAAAACCATTTTCCTTCCACTTTGTGTTGCCAATTATGTGCCACTTTGTGTTGGTCTATCACATAAAATCCCAATAAAAATACATTTACGTTTTTGTTTGAAATAGTATGAATACTTTTTCAAAGCACTGTATTTACTGCTTTGAAGTATCCATTACAGTGTGAGCAGGCAGCCCAAATGCCAGTTCTATGTATGTAGGAGATTGCAGTTATAGAGCAGCATTAGCTCCCTAGTCAATGAGTTGAGGTCTTTGTGTATTGGCCTCCTTTTCACCGCTGGCGCTGGCTGTGATGAGGATGAGCACGCAGATCTGTCACAGCCCCTCAATGGCACAGAAAAGTGCTGACACTTGTTTTCTTGTGGAGGGGTCAGCTGGTACTGGGCTCCATTGTGTGCCGCTGTACCGCCTGTGGCTCTGTTCTTTGTCTGCATTATCTGCCTTTCCTCTATAGAAATACCACAATGGATTCCTCTAACTGCAGCCAGTTATTTATTATGGATTATCACATCCATTAAAATCAATATCTATGAATGCAGAATTTTTATTAATACTGCATTTTTACATAGACAGATGATGATGAAAATATAATATTATTATTTATTATTATTAGTATGGTATAGTATGTATCTCTGCGCTTGCCTGGTGAATAAATAGGGCTAATGGAATACTGCGGCAAAGCACTGATAGGAACTATCGGATCCCAAGGAATTAAGGTAAGGTAAAGAGGTAGTGCTGCGCTGTATAATAAAGCTGTAGAGACTAAGGTATATTAAATAGGTATGCACACAAGTAAGTGCTGATTATG
Organism: Lithobates sylvaticus; assembly: GCA_028564925.1. Classification (NCBI taxonomy): domain Eukaryota; kingdom Metazoa; phylum Chordata; class Amphibia; order Anura; family Ranidae; genus Lithobates; species Lithobates sylvaticus. The sequence goes on along the minus strand of CM053028.1, from coordinate 490,130,528 downwards.
CAGAAGATAGTGGATGGTGTGAATTTTTTGCTTAAATCACATAAAATCGCATAAACGTGACATAGCTTAAAATTGCATAAAATTGCATGAAATCGCATAAAACATCATATTCAAAGGATAAATCCGTGAAAGGTGTGAATTTTTGTGCATAAATCACATAAAATCGCATAAACGTGACATAGCTTAAAATTGCATAAAATCGCATGAAATCGCATAAAACATCATATTCAAAGGATAAATCCGTGAGAGGTGTGCAGAGGTGTATCAAGTGAGAATGATGTGGGTGAATCACATAAAATCATATAAAAATGACATCTCTTAAAATTGCATAGAAACGCATAAAAATCGCATAAAGTTGTATCAAGCGTCACATTAAAATAAGGTGAATCTGTGATGGGCGTGCATAGAGTGCTGCGGTCAAGTAGAAGTGGTTAAAAAATATGACACATAAAATAGTCGCAATAAAAATTGCATCGGTGCATAAAACCAACTAGGTGGATAAGGATGTGTAAAAGGTAAGCATAGCCAAAAAAATTGAATACAATCAATAAATAAGTAATGCAAAAGTGCAAGAACAGTCCGTGGGGGTGAGCCCTTTCCTAGTGTGGGCAAAGTGTGGTTTGCTATGGCGCTGGTGACAAATCCTGGTGGGGTATAACGGTATCGGTGCTGGTGGTTATTGTGACCAGTAGCTGCAGGTGGTTCCTGATCTTCCGTGGAATATAGTAATGGATGTGCCCTTACCTTACCGCTGTAAGGTAACAGCGTGTATATGTGTTAGCTGGTTCTCAATGGGGCTTCTGTGTCCTATGGCGGGCGGCTCCCTTTAAATCCAGGTGTTTGGGCGTCTCTTTTACTGGGGTGTACGCTCTAGTTCAGGTGTATGTGTCTCGCAAAAATGGATAAGGAGAGGAAGGGTCTCGATAGTGTAGTACGTTTTTAAAAGGTTTTATTCAATACAAGTAAAATACAGTAAACTCACATTTATGTTGCTCAAAATTGCATGGGATAAACGAGCATCGAGCTCGTACCTCGCTTCCGGTATCTAGTGTCCCTTTACGCGTATTCGTCACTGTCACATGAAGAAGTCATGTGACAGTGACGAATACACGTAAAGGGACACTAGATACCGGAAGCGAGGTACGAGCTCGATGCTCGTTTATCCCATGCAATTTTGAGCAACATAAATGTGAGTTTACTGTATTTTACTTGTATTGAATAAAACCTTTTAAAAACGTACTACACTATCGAGACCCTTCCTCTCCTTATCCATTTTTGCGAGACACATACACCTGAACTAGAGCGTACACCCCAGTAAAAGAGACGCCCAAACACCTGGATTTAAAGGGAGCCGCCCGCCATAGGACACAGAAGCCCCATTGAGAACCAGCTAACACATATACACGCTGTTACCTTACAGCGGTAAGGTAAGGGCACATCCATTACTATATTCCACGGAAGATCAGGAACCACCTGCAGCTACTGGTCACAATAACCACCAGCACCGATACCGTTATACCCCACCAGGATTTGTCACCAGCGCCATAGCAAACCACACTTTGCCCACACTAGGAAAGGGCTCACCCCCACGGACTGTTCTTGCACTTTTGCATTACTTATTTATTGATTGTATTCAATTTTTTTGGCTATGCTTACCTTTTACACATCCTTATCCACCTAGTTGGTTTTATGCACCGATGCAATTTTTATTGCGACTATTTTATGTGTCATATTTTTTAACCACTTCTACTTGACCGCAGCACTCTATGCACGCCCATCACAGATTCACCTTATTTTAATGTGACGCTTGATACAACTTTATGCGATTTTTATGCGTTTCTATGCAATTTTAAGAGATGTCATTTTTATATGATTTTATGTGATTCACCCACATCATTCTCACTTGATACACCTCTGCACACCTCTCACGGATTTATCCTTTGAATATGATGTTTTATGCGATTTCATGCGATTTTATGCAATTTTAAGCTATGTCACGTTTATGCGATTTTATGTGATTTATGCACAAAAATTCACACCTTTCACGGATTTATCCTTTGAATATGATGTTTTATGCGATTTCATGCAATTTTATGCAATTTTAAGCTATGTCACGTTTATGCGATTTTATGTGATTTAAGCAAAAAATTCACACCATCCACTATCTTCTGCATAATCAGCACTTACTTGTGTGCATACCTATTTAATATACCTTAGTCTCTACAGCTTTATTATACAGCGCAGCACTACCTCTTTACCTTACCATTATTATTAGTAGTAGTAGTGGTAGTAGTAGTAGTAGTAGTATTAGTAGTAGTAGTAATAGTAGTAGTAGTCAGGGCTTTCTTTCTCAGAGGACAGGTGCAGGAACTCCCCCCTTCTGAGTCATCCCTTTTCTCTGCCTCCTACCCACCTTAGAGAACCGTCCCTTGGTTCCACCTCCTACCCACCTCCCTGTACTGCCCCTTTTGGAGAATACAGAACCAAGTATAATTTTGTGGTGCTAAGTAATTTTTATTGACTTTGGTAATTATAACAAGAAAGGCAGTAAAATAGACCCCCCCCCCCCTGCAGCAACAATAGACCCTGCCAACCAACAACAATAGATCTTCCTCAGCAAAATTAGACCAACCACCAACAGATCCTTCTCACAACAATAGACCCCCTACAGCAACAATGGACACCCTGCAACAGAATAACCACCTCAGCAACAGTAGACCCCTGGCAGCAGCAACAGGTCTCCCCAGTAACCAGCATTAGTAGAGCCTTCAGGAGCCCGAATCGATAGACCTCTCCCTCAACAGTAGATCCCTACCAGCAACAATTGACCCCCCCAGAAACATAAGACACCCCCAGCAACAATAAACCCCCATGAAAAAATAGATCCCCTCCAGTGCAATTGGGGGTGAAATCCCCCAGCAGTCAGCATCAATAGACCCTCTAGTACCCCTCCCCATTACATACATAAAAAATCAAATCAAATATAATAAAAATCGTTATGTATCATATAAACAAACATATATGTGTATACTGTATATATATATATATATATATATATATATATATATATATATATATATATATATATATATGTGCAAAGTATAATGCGTTCCAGTAATGATAGGAAAAGATTGGCCACAATTCTGGCAAACCAAGAACCACATCAATGTGATGTGTATCGAGGGGTGCCAGAATTGTGGCAATCCTACTACAGTATGTGTAAAACATAAATATCCAAATACATCTCCAAACAAACCAAGAACACATCAAAAATGTATAAAGCAAAACAAATAAGTAAAAACCAACAAACCCCACACTAAGTGAAGGAGTAGAAAGAAATTGAGATTAGGATAATTTCGCAAGATAAAGTCACACAGGAGCTGTGATCATATAGGGAGATATATGTCCAATGCATAAAAGACAACTAAGATCTCCGACATTGTATGTATGCATATAGACATATCCATAAACACATAATGGTAAAACATACAGTGAAAGATACAATAGAGCATGTGATGAAGCTACCCTAAATCAATAACTAGCGCTTACACATATACGTGGTAGAGGAGGAGAATAGGACAGAGCTCTGGGGGTGCTGTACCCCATGTTCCCACTAAAAAAAAAGCCTTGGTAGTAGTAGTATGCTGCATAGTGCTCAAAAGCTCAGGCACATATAAAAGATACAATGAAACAATGTATTTAATAATGAACGATTAAATATAGTTTTAAATGCACCTAGTGGAAGCACCTAAATATGAGTTTGCATCAATCACTTGCAATCCCCTATACAGTAAAGCTTAGACTGGAAGAAGTAGGGACATGACTTGGAGCCAATCAGGCATGCTGCATGCATGTGCTGATAAGCAATAAGCTGAAGAGAGACGTGCGCTCTATATGCGGCCATACACATATATTTCTCGTTCCCCGAAATGATGCCAGATTCTGACGAAACACGTGTCGGGAGCTTTGACGTGCTGACGTCATCGCGCTGCAACGCAGTGGATGGGTGTTCGCAAGCCAGCCGGCTGTTTTCTTGATTATTTTACTCTCCATTTCTGTAAGGGCAAATTTTAGCTTTAATAAACCTTATATGGTACGTTTTACACTATGGTGAGTCTGTTTACATTTTTGGGTAACGCTTGACCTACTCCCTTGACTGGATGATCGAGTCTCCCTGGTCGCCTGGTACCTAGCCCAAGACTCTTCTTACCAATTATCTGTGAATTGTTATATCGACAACCCTCCGGACAGAGGCCCTGGCTGGGTTTATAGGCACAGGCTCCTAAGAGCTCGCCTTCTGGTAAGCATGCACTCTATGTGGTGGAGGTGCACTGTCTCGTAGTGGTGTTTATTACAAGATTATACACTGGTGCACATTATATGGATTGACTTTGTGCAACACACAGGCTGCTGTCGTGTTGGAAGTTCCCACACAATCATTGTGTTTTTTGGACTATATTTACATTATTTTTATTTCAACTTTTTATTAGTATATATTTTTTTTAGCGCAGCTTTACTTTACTTTATATTTGTATATGTGTGTATCTCACGTTTCTAGCAGCCGCTTTGTTTTTTTATTAAAAATATTTTCCATTTGTCACTTAGCACGGTATTCTCTACTTGCATTTCCTTCAATCAGCTTGTGGGCTGAAAGAAAGAACTTTAGCAGATTTCTCCATCCACACAAACGTCAAAAATGAACAAATCCACCCTGCTGGGTTATTATATATATATATTCTGACAGCCACTAGCACCATCTGTCAGAATACCCCAACACTGTCTGCAGCTGGAACTGTTTCGCCAACAATTTTCAGCCCGGCTCTGGTTGATCCTCCTCCTCCAAACCAGCAGGGCCATCCACAGTTATGCCGCGTACACACGACCGGTTTTGCCGTCGGAATTAAGTCTGAAGGTTTTTTAGATGGAATTCAGCTCAAACTGTCTTGCATACACACGGTCACACCAAATTCTGACGGACAATAAAGCGGCGACGTACAACACATACGACGGCACTATAAAAAGGAAGTTTAATGCTTCCGAGCATGCGTCAAATTGTTTCCGAGCATGCATCAGAATTTTGCACGTCGGAATTGCATACACACAAACGGAATTTCGGTCGGAAAAATTGAGAACCTGCTCTCAATCTTTTGCTGGCCGAAATTCCGCCAGCAAAAGTCCGATGGAGCATACACACGGTCACATTTTCCGATGAAAAGCTCTCATCAGTCTTTTGCTGGCCGAAATTCTGATCGCGTGTACGCGGCATCAGAATATCGTATGATTTCTCTGAATTGGGTCAAATTCTAAAGCCGGCCAGGGACAGTTCGAATCTTGGCTAGTTCAACAGGAACCGGTCGAGATTTGAACTATGTGTGGGCAGGCTGATAGTACCCAAGTTGATAGATCGATCTACTTGGGTACAACCAGCATGTTGGATTATTCATGCAAATATTGCCAGTGGCTATAGCCACTAGCAATAAGCACTGTGTGTTCTCTCAGCAAGGACAGCTCCCCGACTTTCTTTCCTACAACCTATGACCAGCTTAACAGTGTATGGGCAGCTTAAAGCAGCACCAAATGCAAAATGACTTTCCCTAGTTCCAATGGTCCAGTGCCAGCAAGGTCCCTCAGTGGCACCAACACCTTCTCCCTGGCCTCTCCCATTTGCTGGACCTCAGCCATTTTGTTTGGTCGGTACAGAATGATATCACTCCCGTGCATCTGCAGGAGCGTAGCCATCCCGGTACACAGGCAGTGTGCTGGAATGTACACTGAGCTGTGCATGCACAGCTCAGTGTACATCATTCTACAAAAGATTGCAGGATTGCCTGTTCACTATTTTGTTTTTGAACTTTAGTTCTACTTTGGTTAAGCAGATAAACTCACAAATCTGCTACTCTTTAACTGTCCAATCAGCAGGCTGTATTCTTTAAACGTAGCATCTTCCACCTGGCATTGCATGAGGGGGCTACAGAGGCAGAAGAATACCCTATTTTATGACATGGGGGTAGCTAAAAGAGGGGCACAGCTACCAAAAAACTCTTCATCGGGGAAAAAAATGAATGGAGTTTTGCTTTAAGCAGTTACAGCAAACAGCTTTTTTTTTTCCTTTGGGGATAAAGGTTTTACATAAATAAATAGAAGCTGATCATTGTAAGCACCCCTGAAAGAGTTAAATTATTTGTCTCATCTCTGTAGCTTATACATCTGCAAGAGAGCTTACGCTTTTGAAAAACAACAGATTTCCTGGCATGATCACCAGATAAAAATACAAGAAAGAAAGCCTAAAAAAGAAAACTAACAACAGACAAATCCTCTTTTTGTTGGGGATTTTAAAGGCAACCAAATAAACAACTACAGTATAAAACGTATTTCATTCTTTTAGTGTATAAGTATAAAGGGGTGAGTGGCGCTACCAGAAACTCAAAAGCGTAGTGACTACAATCAATCAAAACAAGAATCCTCCTATAGGTAACCTAGTGGCAGGGACAATTGCAGCAAAGAAAACGTAGGTCTGGGACGGCGTGCGTTTGTCAGGAAAGATAGGTCCACAGTACACTTAGAGGTTCTTGGCATACGCGCATGCGCATTCGCGCATCGACGTATGCGCGCGCGGCTTTTTAAACTGAGCTCCTGCATAGACTCATTGCTGTTTGGTCTGCAAATTTTGTGTGTTCTGGCCTGTTACCTGTGCTGACCTCTTGTTCTCACTAACGCTGTCTGCTTGATAACCCAATCCCAGCTTGTTTTTGGACTCCTCTTCTGCCTGCTGCTCTATCTGCCTGAACACTACTGACCCGGCTTGCCTGTCCCTGCGCCTGCTCATCCAGCCTGTCATGGCTCTGCTCTGCAATCCGCATCTGGATCCTGCTCTAGCTGCAATCCCAGCCTGCCACGGCCCTGGTCTGCCTAACCACCACTTGCCTGCCTGCTGCACATCCATCCACGGACAACCAGCCATACAGACTGCAGGACTGATCTCAGGCACTCCTACGCCACCGTGCTTCTGTGGCTGCTGTCTCACCTTCAGTAACACACAAGCCGGTGTGGTATGAGAGGCCCTCCTCTACTCGTCAGGCTCACAAACCAGTTACATGACAGTGTTCCACAGACCGGGTGTACTAAAACCGGAAGTGACGTGATTGCGTTACAAGCTCCGTCCTATGCGTTTCGTCATTAGAAGCGGTGCCCATTCATTCACTATTCTTTAAATAAAAAATAAAAATAAAACAATAAATTCATGTAGTTTCCAAACCATGATATTTTCACAGCCAAAATTTTTCACATAGCAATGTAAACAGCAGGTAACATGATAGGACATGTCCTGAATTGTACAGAGTGTTATTCCCTAGATACTTGATTTTAAGTCCCACCACTATATAAATACGGTAAATGGTTCCAGAAGTTGGGGACATCCAACGTGTTTCGAACACTCAAAAAAACATCTTCTTCAGGGATAATATACCACTCTGCAATATAGAATAACCATTTCTTAGCTTAAAATTATAGGAATGATGGCAACCGCACCCCCAGTTATATGAACTTTACTTTTCTAAAAAAGAAAATGAATGCAGCCACCACATCTAAGAATTGGTAAACTGCAGTATAAGAACTGTTTGGGTTTAAGAACTCTAATGCCCCATACACACGGTTGGATTTTCCGACGGAAAATGTTCGATGGGAGCTTTTTGTCGGAAATTTCGAACGTGTGTAGGCTCCATTGGACATTTTTTATCGGAATTTCCGTCACACAAAATTTGAGATCTGGTTCTGAAATTTTCCGACAAAAAAATCCGTTGGCGTAAATTCCGATCGTGTGCACACAATTCCGACGCACAAAGTTCCACGCATGCTCGGAATCAAGCAGAAGAGCCGCACTGGCTATTGAACTTCATTTTTCTCGGCTCGTCGTACGTGTTGTACGTCACCGCGTTCTTGACGTTCGGGAATTTCCGACAAGATTTGTGTGACCGTGTCTATGCAAGACAACTTTGAGTCAACATCCGTCAGAAAAAAAACATGGATTTTGTTGTCGGAAAATCCTATCGTGTGTACAGGGCATTAAAGCTTGCTGATATTTAGTAGAAGTCTCCATTTTTTTTTCTTTAGCTGATAAGCCTGCTACCAAGCCCGATCCTTATTATGGAGCAGGATCACTGGTAACTAGACATGTGCAATTCGTTTTTGTTTTTTTTCGTTATTTTCGTTCGTTCGTTTTCATACGAATGACCGAATCATTCGAACCGTACGAATCCGAATAACGAATCCGAATAACGAATCGTTCGAATCCGATTAACGAATCATTCGAATGGAACGAATCCGAAAAACAACGAAAATCCGAAAAAAACTAATTAGAAACAACGAATGTACTAATGAAGAAAATCCGAAAAACGAAAACGAACGAAAAAATTCGTACATTCGTAACTTTTTTTTTGTGTTGAATTGGTAATTTTCCGTGTCCCTTACAATGGTGCTGCTAAATGTGCTTCGAATGGATTGAACAAAAAAAAATTCGTACATTCGTAACTTTTTTTTTCGATTCGTAACTTTTTTTTTGTTTTTTTCGATTTGTAATTTTCCGTGTCTCTATTGAACAAAAAAATTCGTACATTCGTAACTTTTTTTTTCGATTCGTAACTTTTTTTTTCGATTCGTAAATTATTAAAATGTAATAATAGCATACACATTACATAAAATTATGAATTATGCTCCGATTACGAATCTACGAATGTTACGAATATACGAATAAATACGAATGCGTCCGAAAATTAAACTAACGAAAAAACGAATCAACGAAAAAATAACTCTTACGAATGTACGAATCGTTACGAATACGAACACCGACGACTTACGAATGTACGAATCGTTACGAATAAGAACACCGACGACTTACAAATGTACGAATCGTTACGAATACGACACCGACGACTTACGAATGTACGAATAGTTACGAATCAACGGAAACAAAAAATCGAAACGAAAAAAAAACGATTTTTTTTCGGAAACGAAAAAAAACGAAGCGAAAATGAACAAATTTTTTTGTTGTGCACATGTCTACAGTGGTAACCCTAGGCATATTTCCTCTAAGGATGTGAGATGTGTGTTATGTGTTCTTTGTGTTCAGTATTCTGGAAGTCAGAGGTATTTAAAGTTCACAGTGCCTACGGCCTTGTAAATGGGCCCACGCTGCCTCTAATAAGGGATAATTCCTATATTTTGCTCATCTATCACACCAGCTAGTGAATATCTGTCTAGCACTCGGTAAAAAATACATGAAGCAGGAAAAATAGGACTTTCTTTTGATGTAAATTCTAGAGCTAAATTACATAGTAGATGTATGAGGATTGCTCATAGACCCACGGTAATGCACCCCCTGTAGATTCACCCCCAGCTCCATTCTTATGCTCAGTAAAGCTTTAAATTGTTTTATGGACTATCCAGACTTTTCCTATTCTTCAACGTTCCATTGTATAAGAAAATCACTAGTTATTTTCTATCTTCTAGCTATTCACTTCATTTATTGGCCCATGATCTGTCACAGAACATAGCCACCTAAATGACTTTACAATCTAATTGAATGCTCCTAATTTATTATTGTAATGCATTCAGTCTGCATACAAAGTAGTTTTATTTTTTACGTTTTTTTTATTTGCTTAGAGCTGCAGCAAAAATAAAAATAAGTCCCTGTGTCGGCAGCACTAGATTTGAGCCAGCCATACGCGGTTAAAAATGCATGTTCATTTTTAAAATGTTCATTCAATTTTCTGATGGGTAATAGGGCAAATTGATGATCATTTTCATCCGCGGTGTAGAGAAAAATCAAAGGAGAAGGATGGAAATTGCTCTCGTTTCTTTTTTGAATGAACGAAATTCTAACCAGTAATGTGGTCCTCAGTTAGGAATAATCATACACATTGTAATGTGCTAGTTTTATCTGGATTTAGAACTTTTTCGTGTTAAAGCGGAACTACACTGTATCTGAGCACCACAAACCAAAAACGCTATTTAACCAGTTCCCGGCCACGCTATAGAGAAATGACAGCTATAGCGCGGTCACACATTTCCAGGAGGGCGTCATTTGACGTCCAATCACAGCTGATCACAATGTAAATACAAGCCAATTATCAGCATTCCTTTCCTCATGCTGAAAGCGTGAGGAGAGAAGAGGAGAGACGGTAATAGGCTTGTGTGAAAGGGACGTTTAGGCACCTTTCACACTGGGGCGGTTTTCAGGCGGTACAGCGCTAAAATAGCGCCTGTACACCACCTAAAAAACGGCGCCGTTCACTCCAGTGTGAAAGCCGGCGGACTTTCACACTGGAGCGGTGCGCTAGCAGGACGGTAAAAAAAAGTCCTGCTAGCAGCATCTTTGGAGCGGTATAGGAGCGGTGTATTCCCCGCTCCTATACCGCTCCTACCCATTGATTTCAATGGGATACCGCGGTAATACCGCTACGGCGGCGCTTTGCGGGGGATTTTAACCCTTTTTCGGCTGCTCGCGGGGGGGTAAAACCGCCCCGCAAGCGGCCGAATACCGTGGCTAAAACGACGGTAAAGCAGCGCTAAATATAGCGCTGCTTTACCGTCGCCGCGGCTCCCGCCCCAGTGTGAAAGGGGCCTTATACTAATAATCAGTGTCCTGATTATCAGTGCAGTCCCAACAATGCCCACCAGTGCTGCCTATCAGTGGCCACCAATGTTGCCAATCAGTGCCACATATTAGTGCCACCTATCAATGCCATTTAGTGCTGCCATAGGGTTGCCACTTCATCCCTTTAAACCCAAACACATATGAATTACACAGGTTCTGAGGCTAATTTAATGCAGATAAGGCACCAAGTGAGTTTAATTATCACCTTAATCCACCACAGAGCCGTTGTAATTAATTTGTGTTCAGTTTTAAAGGGATGAGGTGCCAATCAGTGCCCATCTGTGCCACATATCACACTGCCCATCAGTGCCACCTGACAGTGCCGCCTATCCATGCCCTTCAGTGCTGCCAATAGGTGCCCAACAGTACCACCTATCATTGGCCATAAGTGCCACCTATCAGTGTCGCCTATCAGTGCTCATCAGTGCTGCCTATCAGTTGAGCCTCATCAGTGCCCACCAGTGCCGCCCTGTCAGTGCCCATCTGTGCAGCCTATCGGTGCACATCAGTGCAGCTTCATCAGCGCACATCAGTGAAGCATTTTATAACAAACTATGAAAAACATTTATTTTTCAAAATTTTCCGTCTTTTTTTATTTTTTGCAAAAAAAAAAAAAAAAACATTAGTGATTAATTACCACCAAAAGAGCTCTATTTGTGGGGGGGAAATGATAAAAATTCATATGGGTACAGTGTTGCATGACTGCGCAATTGTCATTCAAATTGTGAAAGTGCTGAAAGCTGAAAATTGGCCTAGGCAGAAAGGGGGTAAAAGGGCCCAGTAGGCAAGTGGTTAAGTGGTTAATTCATTTTTAATATTCAAAGCAACCCCCCCCCCCCCATGTCTCTATGCTTTATTTTGTGGAGAAATCACTTTGAAAAGCACCCCTGGCGATTGTTGCACACTTTGAAAAACACACCCTGGCATTTCTGGCTGTGGCCTTCTTGAGTAAGGGCAGATGATTCATGTATGCACTTACTTCCTGGAATCCACCTGCCCTTAGTTCAAGCATGCATGCAGGAGAGTGTGCTTAGCTGAGAAAACCCCTCCTCCTCTCCTCCCTCCCCTGAAGACTCCTGGAATGTATGACATCATTTTCCTAGACCAGAAACCAGGAAGTAACCAAATGTAAAATTAAAAAAAAAAATAAATAAAACAAGTAAATGTGATATACTTTCCTATTTACTAATGCAAGCAGCAAAAATAATCAAAGTTGGTCAAAGTTGGCCAATGATCTATCATGAAACTATAGACCTGGTAAAAAGTGATTGAGGAAACTTATCTAGAACAAACTGGTTAATCCAGGTAGTGCCCATTTACACTCAGTATTAGCATGTAGGCACTTCCCCTTCCCCCGTTCCATGCAAGGGTTAATGGCTTGTTTCGCATCAGAGGTAAAGAATAAGTGCATATACTGTATCAGTGGTAGCCTCTATGACATCATCACATACTATGCAGGACTGGAATGTACAAAAGGTTGTTATCCAATAATAATATTCTTAAAGTGCATGTTTGGCAGCTTCTCACCATTTTATCCTTTAAATTCTTATTTAGTTTGTTATCACATTGTAGGATTATTAGACCCATCTACACATTCTAGTTAGCGCCACATACTTCTTATTATCTATATTGCTTTTTCTGTGTGTGAACACTTATATATGTTTGGCAGCTTCCCCTATCCTTAAATTCTTTATTTTGTCCAGTACACTTTGGTTTTGCGCATTAGTTCCTTTTCAGTGCCCCATCATTGGTGTCATTGGGGGGGAATAGTGCCCCATCATTGGTATCATTGGGAGGAATAGTGGCCCATCATTGCTATCATAGGGAGGAATAGTGCCCCATCATTGGTATCATTGGGAGGGAATAGTACCCCATTATTGGTATCATTGGGGTCGGGGGAATAGTGCCCCATCATTGGTATCATTGGGAGGAATAGTGCCCCATCATTGGTATCATAGGGAGGAATAGTGCCCCATCATTGGTATCATTGGGAGGAATAGTGCCCCATCATTGGTATCATTGGGAGGAATTGTACCCCATCCTTGGTATCATTGGGAGGAATAGTGCCCCATCATTGGGGGGGGGGGGGGATAGTGCCCCGTAATTGGTATCATTGGGAGGAATTGTGCCCCATCATTGGTATCATAGGGAGGAATAGTGCCCCATCATTGGTATCATAGGCAGGAATAGTGCCCCATTGTTGGTATCATAGGGAGGAATAGTGCCCCATTGTTGGTATCAGTGGGAGGAATAGTCCCCATCATTGGTGTCAGTGGGAGGAATAGTGCCCCATCATTGATATCCTAGGGAGCAATAGTGTCCCATCATTGTTATCTAAGGGAGGAATAGTGCCCGATCATTGGTATCATTGGGAGGAATAGTACCCCATCCTTGGTATCATTGGGAGGAATAGTCCCCCATCATTGGTATCCTAGGGAGGAATAGTGTCCCATCATTGGTATCCTAGGGAGGAATAGTGTCCCATCATTGTTATCTAAGGGAGGAATAGTGCCCCATCATTGGTATCATTGGGAGGAATAGTACCCCATCCTTGGTATCATTGGGAGGAATAGTGCCCCATCATTGGTATCCTAGGGAGGAATAGTGTCCCATCATTGGTATCCAAGGGAGGAATAGTGTCCCATCATTGATATCCTAGGGAGGAATAGTGCCCCATCATTGATATCCTAGGGAGGAATAGTGTCCCATCATTGATATCCTAGAGAGGAATAGTGTCCCATCATTGATATCCTAGGGAGTAGGGATGAGCCGAACACCCCCCGTTCAGCTCGCACCAGAACCCGCGAACGGACCTAAAGTCCATGTGAGCTTTAGAACCCTATTAGTTATAATGGATGCGAACGTTCGAAATCAAAAGTGCTAATTTTAAAAGCTAATATGCATGTTATTGTCATAAAAAGTGTTTGGGGACCTGGGTCCTGCCCCAGGGGACATGTATCAATGCAAATTTTTTTTTAAAAAACGGCTGTTTTTTCAGGAGCAGTGATTTTAATAATGCTTAAATTGAAACAATAAAAGTGTAATATTCCTTTAAATTTCGTACCTGGGGGGTTTCTATAGTATGCATGTAAAGGGCGCAGGTTTCCTGTGCTTAGAACTGTCCCTGCAAAAAGTGTCATTTTTGCAGGAAAGAAAGCTATTTAAAATCACTCGCGGCTAATGTGAATTGACAGCTCCCGTAACACAGAGAACAGTCATTCATTGAAAGTCATTCATAAAAAAAAAAGTCATTGATAAAAAATAAAAAAAAATTTAAAAAAAAAGCGTGGGGGTCCCCCCAAATTCAATAACCAGGCCCTTCAGGTCTGGGATGGATATTAAGGGGGACCCCAGCCAAAAAAAAAAAGGAGTAGGGTCCCCCTCAAAATCCATACAAGACCCTTGAGGTCTGGGATGGATTTTAAGGGGAACCCCAGCCAAAAAAAATGGCGTGGGGTCCCCCTCAAAATCCATACCAGACCCTTATTCGAGCACGCAACCTGGCAGGCCGCAGGAAAAGAGGGGGGCGAGAGCGCCCCCCCTCCCACCTGAACCGTACCAGGCCACATGCCCTCAACATTGGGAGGATGCTTTGGGGGTCTGAGACTCCCAAAGCACCTTGTCCCCATGTTGATGAGGACAAGGGCCTCATCCCCACAACCCTGGCCGGTGGTTGTGGGGGTCTGCGGGCGGGGGACTTATCGGAATCTGGAAGCCCCCTTTAACAAGGGGACCCCCAGATCCCGCCCCCCCCTGTGTGAAATGGTAAGGGGTACAAAAGTACCCCTACCATTTCACCAAATAAGTATCAAAAATTGTAAAAATGACAGGAGACGGTCTTTGACAATTCCTTTATTAAAATCTTCTTTCTTCATCCTTCGGTTTCTTCATCTTCTCCTTCCGTCATCTTCTTCTTCCATTTTTCTTCTTCCTCCGATCCGCTTCTTCTTGCGCTGGTCTTCTCGTCCTTCTCGTCCGGCATCTTCTTCCATGTCGTCGGCATCTGTTCTTCTGTCAGGCCGCTCCTCGCAATGGGAGGCTCCCGCTGTGTGAGGCTTCGCTCTGTCTGACAGGTCTTTTATAACGGAGGGCACCTGGTGACCCCGCCCCCCTCTGACGTCATGGGGAAAGCCATAGAGAATTCCCCATGACGTCCCCGTGCGTCAGAGGGGCGGGGTCACCAGGTGCCCTCCATTATAAAAGACCTGTCAGACGCACCTAAGCCTCACACAGCGGGAGCCTCCCATTGCGAGGAGTGGCCCAAGAAGAGACACCGACACCGACGCCATGGAAGAAGATGCCGGACGAGAAGGACGAGAAGACCAGCGCAAGAAGAAGCGGATCGGAGGAAGAAGAAAATGGAAGAAGAAGATGGAAGAAGATGACGGAAGGAGAAGATGAAGAAACCGAAGGATGAAGAAAGAAGAAAGAAGATTTTAATAAAGGAATTGTCAAAGACCCTCTCCTGTCATTTTTAAAAATTTTTGACACTTTTTTGGTGAAGTGGTAGGGGTACAAAACCCTTACCATTTCACACAGGGGGGGGCGGGATCTGGGGGTCCCCTTGTTAAAGGGGGCTTCCAGATTCCGATAAGCCCCCCGCCCGCAGACCCCCACAACCACTGGCCAGGGTTGTGGGGAAGAGGCTCTTGTCCTCATCAACATGGGGACAAGGTGCTTTGGGGGTCTCAGACTCCCAAAGCATCCTCCCAATGTTGAGGGCATGTGGCCTGGTACGGTTCAGGCGGGAGGGGGGCCGCTCTCGTCCCCCCCTCTTTTCCTGCGGCCTGCCAGGTTGCGTGCTCGGATAAGGGTCTGGTATGGATTTTGAGGGGGACCCCACACCATTTTTTTTGGCTGGGGTTCCCCTTAAAATCCATCCCAGACCTCAAGGGTCTGGTATGGATTTTGAGGGGGACCCTACGCCATTTTTTTTTTTTTTTTGGCTGGGGTCCCCCTTAATATCCATCCCAGACCTGAAGGGCCTGGTTATTGAATTTGGGGGGACCCCCACGCTTTTTTTTTTTTGTTTTTTATCAATGAATGACAGTTCTCTGTGTTACGGGAGCCATCAATTCATTAGCCGCGAGTGCTTTTAAATAGCTTTTTTCCTGCAAAAATGACACTTTTTGCAGGGACAGTTCTAAGCACGGGAAACCTGCCCCCCTTCACAGGCCACCTATAGACACCCCCCAGATGTGATACTGCAATGCTGTACTAACAGCACGCACACACAAATCCCCAGAAATACAGCACATATTGTCAGCAGTCAGCAGCACACTGACACGCTGACACTGAAACACAATATGCGAGGCCGCCACCGCGGCGGCCTCTTATACCGTGGGGCGTGTACTAAAGCCGCTGAGCTATAATTGGCTACAGGCATCCTGCCTGTAGCCAATTATGGCTCTCCTCGCTGCCGGCGCTGTGATCGGCCAAGCATGCGGGGTCACAGTGCATGCTTGGCCAATCATCAGCCAGCATTGCACTGCGACTGGCGCAATGCATTGCGGGCCGCTCGCATCACACGAATTTGATGCAAGCGGCCCAAATAGTTCTGGCTCGCCGAACGGGCGAACGCCCGATGTTCGATTCGAACATGGGTTTGAATCGAACACCAGGCCCATCCCTACTAGGGAGGAATAGTGCCCCATCATTGGTATCATTGGGAGGAATAGTGTCCCATCATTGATATCCTAGGGAGGACTAGTGCCCCATTGTTGGTGTCAGTGGGAGAAACGGTGCCCCATTGCTGATGTCAGTTGTCAGAATAGTGTTCCATATCAGTTGGTGGAATAGTTCCCCAGGGGCTGGATAAAGGCAAGCAAAGGGCCTCAGTTTGGAGACCACTGCCTTAGGCAATGATGCCCAAAGGGGCTGATCCGATGTAATGTGATGTGCCTTAGGACTTGTTTACATTAGCATTGCCATTGGGGGTTTGACAGGCGGTGAGAAGACGATATATTGCCCCCTCCCAGCATGTTTTCACCCCTAAAAGCCGGCACCACCATGAACTAGGATGAGTCACATTTTGCGAGCTGTATTGTCCACGGAACGCAGTGGAATGGATCATTTTTGCCACTCTGTGAAGCAAAGCACTGCGTCTGTGGCATAGGTATACCCCTGTACAGCTACCTTTGCAGCTTAGGAAAGGGTGGTAATAACGCAGCTCAATGCCTGTTTTTACCATCCCCACCCCTATCTGCAAGTGTAAACTAGACCTTAGTGCTCTATAGCAGGACTCCATTTCCAGTAGATGATGGATTCAGCTCCTGAGCTCAACATAGGAACCCAGTTCTCACTAACAGACTCTAACATTAAAGTGTTACTAAACCCACAACAGTAACATCAGTCTGTATATGCAGTAAAGCATGCTTGTTATACTCACTGTGGAACCTAAGGGCTTACTCCCCCGAATTGTGTAAAAAGGCTGTTTGAAACTGTCTTCTCTGATCCTCCCCTTCTTTTACTGTCCTTAATCTATCTGCTGATAGAACAGAGTAACAGAGTAACTCTGCACATGCTCAGTTTGGTGTGTATTGCTAGAGAGTTTTTTTTTATTTATTTTTTTGAAGGGTGCATGTGATGAGCACAGGGCCAATCAGCACTGTCCAGACAGAGAGAGGGTCAGGGGTCATGCACCCTCATAGGACAGTCAGAGTAGAATGAAAACTCCTATTTAGACGTTTATATTTACTAAAACTATTGAATTTCCATGTTCTGTGTACTGTGGGAGACCAGATATAGAGAATGCAGGGTCCTGGGTTTAGTAACACTTTAACACTACCAGGATACCCCACCGAGATCAGATGCCATTTTACCACAGCTCTGGTACATATAAATGTAATTGCCGCTGTTTTAACCACCTCCTGCCCACCGTATAAACAAATGACGGTGGAGGGGTGGCTCTCTTGTTCTGGGACGATGTTGTCCCACTCTCGCCGCGATCGCGTCCCTGCTGGGTCGCACAGCGTGGCAATCGGCGTCGCGCTGTGTCCCTGAGACATGGTGCATCCACGAACTCGGTAAGGAGCCAATGACGCTGCTCTTTACCCATGTGATCAGCTGTGTCCAATCATAGCTGATCACATGCAAACAAGGAAATACCAGTCATGAGCTTTCTTCTCCTCACACTGAAAGCGTGTGAGGAGAGGAGAGCCAACCAGCGGCATTTTCTCACAGGGGAGACCTACAAAGGTAATCAGGGCACTGCTGATCAGTGCAACCCCAACAGTGCCCATTAGTGATGCCAGTCAGGGCCCATCAGTGATGCCAAACAGTGCTGTCGTTCATAGCCCATCAGTGCCACCTACATGTGCAGCCTATCAGTGCCACCTATCAGTGCTGCATATCAGTGGCCCCCATCAGTACCCATCAGTGCTGCATATTAGTGCCTCCTCATCAGTGCCGCCTATCAGTGCCACCTACCAGTGCTGCATATCAGTGGCCCCCACCAGTACCGATCAGTGCTGCATATTAGTGCCTCCTCATCAGTGCCGCCTACCTGTGCCGCCTATCAGTACCACCTATCAGTGCTGCATATCAGTGGCCCCCATCAGTACCCATCAGTGCTGCATATTAGTGCCTCCTCATCAGTGCCCATCAGTTCTGCCTACCTGTGCTGCCTATCAGTACCACCTATCAGTGCTGCATATCAGTGGCCCCCATCAGTACTGCATATTAGTGCCTCCTCATCAGTGCCCATCAGTTCTGCCTACCTGTGCTGCCTATCAGTACCACCTATCAGTGCTGCATATTAGTGGCCCCTGTCAGTACCCATCAGTGCTGCATATTAGTGCCACCTCATCAGTGCCCAACAGTGCAGCCTCATTAGCGCACATTAGTGAAGGAGAAAAATTACTTAGTTACAACATTTTCTAACAAACTAATAAAAACTTTATTTTTTTTAAATTTTTCTGTCTTTTTTTCATTTTTTTGGCTGAAAATTGGCCCGGGCAGGAAGGAGGTGAAAGTGTCCAGTATTAAATCGGTTAAAAAAGGTTTCCCTAATGGTTAATCACAGGCTTCACATCATGCAACTAAAAAATCATTTTCGATTGGCCTCAGTAGTAAAACAGTAAAAGTAGTCATGGCCAGGGTAGGGACACGTCTCCCTATGCACAGGGGAAGGTCCAAGCACAGCAGAACCTTGGATATTGACATTAGCAGATGAGAAGAGCCGATAGAACAGCTGACACTTTCACAGTATTGCCTGATCCCTGGAAGGAGACCGCAGGGTGAAATGAAGCGTTAAACTCCAGTGCAGTGGGGGGAGGGGAAACTTTTGTACTAAAATTCTAAAGCTTCTTTGGCTTCCCCTGCCACGTTCAACACTGCAGAAGTTATTTGTCTGCTCAGAAATGCCAAATGCAAGACGCAGCCGTGTGCAGCCACCAACATACTAAGAAAACAGGGACCCCTGAAAGAGAGGTCATCCGTGTGGGCACAGAAATGTCAAACAGATACATAAAATATCCAGAACTTCACGTCAATTTAAACTGCATGATCTGATTCTGCTACCACTGTTTAAACATTTACAGATCGAGGAACGCAGGGGATCGAGCCCCGGAGACATACAGTGGTTGTCATTGATGACCTACTACTGAAGATGCCAGTTGGCTGGCTAGTTCCGTCACTAAGGGCTCATTCATTCATTAGTTGAGCTGCGTTGATCGGCATAAATTAATGCAATCTCAACGCAAGGGCAAATACACTATATTACCTAAAGCAGGGGTCTTCAAACTATGGCCCTCCAGTTGTTCAGGAACTACTATTCCCATCATGCCTAGTCATGTCTGTGAATGTCAGAGTTTTACAATGCCTCATGGTATGTGTAGTTCCGCAACAGCTGGAGGGCCGTAGTTTGAGGATCCCTGACCTAAAGTATTGGGATGCCTGCCTTTACACGCAGATGAACTTTAATGGCATCCCAGTTTTAGTCTGTAGGGTTCAATATTGAGTTGGCCCACCCTTTGCAGCTATAAGAGCTTCAACTCTTCTGGGAAGACTGTCCAGGTTTAGGTCAGAACTCTGTCAAGTTCATCCACCCCAAACTCTCTCATCCATGCCGTTATGTCACTTTGTGCACTGGTCCAAATCATTTGGTGGAGGGGGATTATGGTGTGGAGTTGTTTCTCAGAGGTTGAGCTTGGCCCATTAGTTCCAGTGAAGGGAACGCTTAAAGCGGAAGTAAACCCATCGATTTAACGGCTTCAAAAAAAAGTTACATTCCCGGCATGCCGTAGAATGCTAGCTGTCACATTGGTTGTGCTCTCAACCAATCTGTCGAACCATCCAATGGCTGGAGTCATAACTGATCACATGTGCCTCATCATGGCAGTTGAAGATTAGACAGAGACCAAGATGGCAGCTTCCTTGGCTGAAAATGATAGGAGGGTTTACTTCCGCTTTAAGGTGTCAGCATACCAAGACATTTTGGACAATTTCATGCTCCCAACTTTGTAGGAACAGTTTGGGGATGGCCCCTTCTTGTTCCAACATGACTGCGCACCAGTGCACAAAGCAAGGTCCATAAAGACATGGATCAGCAAGTTTGTGGTGGAGGAACTTGACTGACCTGCACAGAGTTCTGTCCTCAATCCGACAGAACATCTTTGGGATGAATTAGAGAGGAGACTGCGAGCTGGGGTCTCGTCCAACATCAGTGCCTGACCCCACAAATGCACATTCCCATAGACACACTCCTAAACCTTGTGAACAGCCTTCCCAGAAGAGTTGAAGCTCTTATAGCTGCAAAGGGTGGGCCAACTCAATATTGAACCCTACGAACTAAGACTGGGATGCCATTATAGTTCATGGGCGTGTAAAGGCAGGCATCCCAATATTTTTGGCAATATAGTGTAGAAAACAAAGGTTCATACCACAACACCGCGTCAAGATGGGTTGCAGTGCGTTGCATAAAAATTTAAGATAAGCTGCATTTTTACACGACCCCTCGAACCTCGCTGCAAGTCACTGAGGTGCATTGTATATAAGTACTTGTAAGAAATAAAATCAATAAATAAATAATGATGCAAACCATCGCCCCTATACAACGTATAACAGGTTGCAGTGGGCCCCAAAAAGGATGAAGCCGCTAAAGTCAGTATTCCGCATCTAACGTGTCTCATAAACCATTAACTGCTTTATGAGATGCATTTGATATACGCCTGGGGGCCATTGTTGTTTTTCCAGCTGCTGCGAGGAGAGACTTTGTTTAGTGTCTGTTATTGAGATTAGTATTCCTGACCTGCAATTGTTTCAGATAGTGCTGTGGTTTTCTTACTAAAAAAGTAAAAAAAAAAATATTCTCTTAGCTCTGGTTCACACCTATGCAGGTTGCAAATGATGCATATTCCAGGTGAATTTTTGCGTTTTTCAATACACGTTTTTGATCCATTGAAGTCTATGGAACCAAAAACACAACCAGCTGGTCCCTGGCCCTTTCCATAAAATGCACAGATGTGAACCTGACCCATAGGAAACCATGTTAAATGAACTGTAGTGTGTTTCTGCAAAACTGAAAATGCACTAAACATGTGCAGGTGGGAACCAGGCCTTAGCCTGTGCCTGTATAGTCCCACAACATAAAGGGTAAATGCAATTGTTTGCCCCTGTGATGTAAGCCTGTGCCAAAGTGCCCCCCCCCCCCAGGTATGCACCCCTGTGCTTAAATGTCCCCACCCCAGGTATGTAAGCCTGTGCCCAAGGGTCCCCTCCCTTGATATGTAAGCCTGTGCCTAAGTACCCCCCTCCCTAGGTATGTAAGCCTCTGCCCAAGTACCCCCCTCCCTAGGTATGTAAGCCTCTGCCCAAGTACCCCCTTCTCTAGGTATGTAAGCCTCTGCCCAAGTACCCCCCTCCCTAGGTATGTAAGCCTCTGCCCAAGTACCCTCCTCCCTAGGTATGTAAGCCTCTGCCCAAGTACCCCCTTCTCTAGGTATGTGAGCCTCTGCCCAAGTACCCCCTCCCTGAGTATGTAAGCCTCTGCCCAAGTACCCCCCTCCCTAGGTATGTAAGCCTCTGCCCAAGTACTCCCTTCTCTAGGTATGTAAGCCTCTGTCCAAGTACCCCCCTCCCTAGGTATGTAAGCCTCTGCCCAAGTACCCCCCTCCCTAGGTATGTGAACCTGTGCCTAAGTAACACCTTCTCTAGGTATGTAAGCCTGTGCCCACGTACCCCTCTTCCTAGGTATGTGAGCCTGTGCCTAAGTAGCCCCTTCCCTAGGTATGTAAGCCTCTGTCCAAGTACCCCCTCCTCTAGGTATGTGAGCCTGTGCCCAAGTACCCCCCTCCCTAGGTATGTGAGCCTCTGCCCAAGTACCCCCCTCCCTAGGTATGTGGACCTGTGCCTAAGTAACCTCTTCTCTAGGTATGTGAGCCTGTGCCCAAGTACCCCCCTGCCTAGGGGTGTAAGCCTGTGCCCAAGTATCCCCCTCCCTAGGTATACGAACCTGTGCCTAAGTACCCCCTTCCATAGGTATATAAGCCTGTGTCTAAGTCCCCCCCCCCCCCCCCCCCAGGTATGCATCCATGTGCTTAAGTGTAGACATTTCGTTAAACCGTATGTCCTCAGGTGTAGTATAATGACAATAAGGCTTGATTTGAAGTGCCCCCACCTCAGGTATGTAAGCCTGTGCCCAAATGTCCCCTTCCTAGATATGCAAGCCTGTGCCAAATTGTCCTCTAACTAGATATTATAAGCCTGTGCCCAAGTGTCCTCTCCCTAGATATATTAATCCCCTCTCTAGGGATAAACATGCCCACTAGAAAGCCAGGCGGTTAAAGCCCAATAGCAGAAAAAACTGCTTTGTTTAGAGCGGGGAACTTATTTTTAGTTATTTCTATTTTTAATTTTTATTTTTTTACTCAACAATATGCAGTGCTTGTTTATGTGCCTGTGTGTTCAGGCACATGGCAATCTAACACTTTGTCCTAAGGTGACAATCCTGCTCCGCCATTGCTACTGGAGCGTGAGGGTGCTTTGTCACCCCCTAGGGCAGAAGTGACAGTGGCAGGACCACTTACTGAAAAAGCCTGAAATAAAAACAAATGCAGCCACTACATCCAAGGCTAGCCATCTATACATTGTACAATTTTCCTTTAGATTTACCAAAACCATATAATAGGAGGTCAAACCTAAACACTTTTAATGTGTATGCAATCAGGCAGGCCCTTGTACTACATGGTTGAAGGTAAATCTAAAAGAAAATTGTATAATGTATGGCCAGCTTAAGGACTGGTAAAAAGAAAATAAGTGTTTGTATATATGTGTGTGTGTATATATATATATATATATACACACATACATATATATATATATATATATATATAATGAGATATTTCACACTTTTTTTTTTTTTTTAACGCAGCTTACATCAGGCTTTTTTCCAGACGTAGTCCCAGTTGGCCAGCTTGAACACGTGATGCAATATATGCAAACAAAGAATCCATTTGTTAACCACTTGCCAACCAAGCCAATTCTGACATTTCTCTCCTACATGTAAAAAATAAAATCACACAGAAACCCCTAACGTTATATGTTTTTTTTTTTTTTAGCATAGACCCTAGAGAAAAAGATGGTGGTCGTTGCAACCTTTTATCTCGCACGGTAATTGTGCAGCAATTTTTATAAACGCGCTTTTTTTTGCATTAAAAAAAACAAAACACAGTAAAGCTAGCCAATTTTTCTTGCATAATGTGAAAGATGATGTTACACCAAGTAAATAGATACCCAACACGTCACGCTTCCAAATTGCACACGCTCGTGGGCAGGTACCAAACTTCGGTACTTAAAATTCCCCATAGGCAATGCTTTCAATTTACAGGGGGTCCCCGAGTTACGAACTCGTTAGGGACTGGCCCCGTGTACGGAAGTCGGAAATGTTCGTAAGTCGGCGCGCATGCGCAGACCGACAAATACGGAGATTTCCGGACATTTCCGATGTTCCGTCTGTTGCCGTTCTGCGCATGCGCGGCAAATTACGGACATTTCCGGCATTTTCCGACGCTCCGTATGGCCGCGCATGCGCAGAACGGCCAAAAGACGCCGAAAACCACCGAAAAATGGCGGAGGGTCCCCGCAGCACCCCGTTCGTAAGTAGGGGTTGTTCGTAGGTCGGGTGTTCGTAAGTCGGGGACCCCCTGTATTTATTTTTTCAATGGTTTGAGTTACAGAGAAGATCTAGTGCTAGAATTATTGCCAACATTCGCAGAGATACCTCACGTGTGTGGTTTGAATGCCGTTTACATATGTGGGCGCGAGTTACGTATGCGTTCGCTTCTGCAAGCAAGCACAGAAGCGCTTTAATTTATATATTTTTTTTAATTGATAATTTTACTTTTATTTTTCTATTTTGACACTTTTATTCCCGTTACAAGGAATGTAAACATTCCTTCTGAAAGAAATAGTGCATGACAGGTCCTCTTTACAGTGAGATCTGGGATCAATAAATCCCCACATCCTACCTCTAGGCTGGGAAGTCTGAAATCCAAAATAAACAAAAAATATATTTCATATATATAAAAAAAAAAAAAAAAAAAAAAAAAAAAGGAAGGAGGATCTCAGCTTCCCAGCCGAGGCATTTTTTTCAAATGCAAAGGTCGGGCGTGATGTCATAACATTGCGCCCGACCTCTGAACGATCATAGAGACTCCAGGGACCATCTGGCCCATGGGAAGTCTCTATGGTCAGCATCAAGGGCCGGTCAGATTCTTCTCCGGTTCACCGATGGCAGGGGCGAGCCAGGACGTCCCCTCTCGCTGCCTAGAAGAACGCTCAAGCTGCTGTGATCATTCTTATCGTGCGGGTAATCGCCAGCACTAAAAGAGGATATCTGAATGATGCCTTTAGCTGCAGGCACCATTCAGATATCATTGCTCAAAGTCCATGACGTGACACGGGCGGCAAGCGGTTAAGCAAAGGTGTGCTATAAAGTGGTAAGGGTTAACATGTGGTTACACCTCTTTAGTATCTCATGTGTATATAGGGAAGCCATTTTTTACCTTTTATTTTTCTCCACATTTAGGTCCATACTGTATGTGTGGCTGCAGTTTGCAGTCCAGGATCCGGTGTGTTTCTGTTCACAATTTTTTTTTTATAAATTCACATCTGAGCCGGACCCAAAACCACACACGGCCCTTGTTGAAACCGCACAGCAGCCACGTGGGAGCCGGTCACATTCACAGGTCATTCGAATTAGGATGTGGTTTAAAACACATGGGACCAAGCCATCTAATCTAGCAGAGGCAACAGTGACAGGGGTTAGAGTAAACTAGGAAATTGCTAGGGGAGGTCCAAGCAGTTACTTAAAGTGGTTGTAAACCACAGGTAAGCCTAGATTAAGGCTTACCTGTAGGTGCAAGAAATATCTCCCAAACCTAAAAGGTTTAGGGGATATTTGCAAGAAGAGTTGCATACGCTGTAGACATTGGGCACAGGCACACTGAATTGTGAAAAAAACAGTTCTAATACAGAGCTGTAGAACTCCGCGCCACGTAAAAAATAAATAAAAACAATAAAGTATATTGAAAAATATTAATAAAGATAAAAGGTGAAAACAAAATATTAATATCAAGCTGCTCCCTTAAAAATCATGTGATTTTGTGGTATGTAAAATGGTGTGATAGGGGCGCTATCTGCAAAAATGAGTGATACCTGTATAGGTGCTGCAGTGCTAATAACAATATATATCACTACGTTTACACTCTTTGGCAATCAAAGAATCCTGTGAAAAAAAAAGTGTTGCGAAATATCTGTGTAATGGTGCTTATTTGTTAATTCAACCAGTATATGGCCCTGGGATGTGGAAGAAAATATCATAGAATGGATACATACATGTAGCTTAATTCACTAACCCCATGTGTAAGTCCATACAGTTTTTTTCTACCATAGACATAAATCCATACAGTTTTTACACCATACATTCACCACAATCCCAAAAAGAGTCCATTAGATTAGATTTCAGGTAAGTAATTCATAATGGGCTAGTATGCTATGCACACTAGCTTATTATGCCTTTGCCTTGCAGGGAGTATTTTTTTTTTTCTTAAGAGGCTTTACTACAGGGGTCTCAAACTGGCGGCCCTCCAGCTGTTGCAAAACTACAAGTCCCATGAGGCATTGCAAGGCTGACAGTTACAAGCATGACTCCCACAGGCAGAGGCATGATGGGAATTGTATATATTTGCAACAGCTGGAGGGCCGCCAGTTTGAGACCCCTGCTTTACTTCCTCTTTAAGCAGCCCCCCCCCCCCCCAAAAACATTAAATCATGCATGTGCGTTAGGGATCTTCGATTGCAAGCTCCTTGAGTGCAGGGACTGATGTGAATGTACAATATATGTGTAAAGCGCTGCATAAATGGTCAGTGCTATATACAATAGTACATGTAATAAAAAAACGTAAATACATTTTGGACTGGTGTAGGCACCCTGACAGCACTATGGATTGTCCAAACCCGTCACCATCACTTGGTCAGCATGTAACCAAGACAAAAACTATTGCAATCTAAAACCTTTATGCATCCTCAAAAAAAGGGCACCAAGATTATTATTATTTATTTTTTTATTTTTTTTAAGCATTAATATGCAACTTTATAATTTTTTTTTTTTTTATATATTTATTTTTTTATTTATAATATATATATATATATATATATATATATATATATATGAATATATATATATTATAATATATATATATATATATATATAATAAATAAAAAAAACCTTAAAAAAAAATACAAACACAGAAATATATTTAGAAGATATTTAATATTTCACATGAAAACCTGTATATACATATAATAAATTTAATGTAAACATACCAAAAAGTTTTATTTTTACTGCTGTCAGCCTTTGTTCTCAGTTTAACACAATTTAGTACCACTGTCAGAAAACAAATTAAATATCTGCCTCTAACGCAAAAAAATAAAAATAAAGAATCTGCAACACATCTGATAGTTTCCCCTTCACCCACATTTTATGTGTTTTTGCATTACTGTTGAGCTACACTTCCCATTTATTTAATACTTGGAATGCTACAAGTCTTGTAACTTTCCTCCATGACTGGACATTCATGTACTAGAAAAAAAAAAAAAAAAAGATGTTGTATAAAATAAAAAATAAAGTGGTTCTTTTGTTTTTAGTGTTAATAAAGTTACAGTGGCTATGCAGATGGTAAGTGCATTGAGTGTCAAAGGAAAAAAAAAAAAAATATACAAAAAAGTTACATCTGCAAAACAGGCTGATCTGCAAAGGAAACCAGTAGTGAGAAATACACAGGCTGCCATTGAACATTCAAGAACACGCGTGGTCATTGCTTTCCGAGTCACTAGCATGAAACACGCTTAAAGGCTGGCAACGTTGTTATACAATTTTCCTTTACATTGACCAAAACTATATAATATGGGAGGTCAAACCTAAAAGCTTTCAATTTGTACGCAATCAGGCAGATCCTTGTACTACATAGACAGTAAATCTAGACTACAGGAAATTGAATAGGAAAATTGTATAATGTATGGCCAGCTGTTGATTAGACTCAGGATAGAAAAGTTCAGATCTTGACAGCCAGGCAACTAGCATTTCCAGAAACCAATGGCAGCTTGTATATTCTCTCAGCACAGATTCTTTCAAAAGACAGAAGGGCGAGCTCCCTCCTAAGCAGGTTTTGGCAAGTAGCAGTGTGCCGTTTACTGGTGAACTACAAGTCCCAAGTATCCTGACGCTTGTAGTTCCACAGGAACCGGTACACTACAAGCTGCCAAGCCTGCTCAATAGAATATTTTTATATATATATTTACAGGTCTATATACAGTTCAGGAGATCGCCCCTGTTAGCCCTGAAGAGGACAGTTGCTTGTGAATAAACCAGTAACACATTGCACAGCAACACACAACTGGGGACACCAGCAACAGAGGACCCAACGGTATCAAAGCATTGCTATCCCATCTAAAGATGGGCCACCACGATAATAACCCAACATGCAAAGACCTTGGGAGTCCCCTGGATAAGAAGGTAGTGTCTTTCAGGTCACCAGGGAGGGGTGGACCCCCTCCCTGGCACAATAGAGAGGCTCAGTCTATCTGTACAGGGGGGGGGGGGGGGGGGGGGGGGGGTGGCGGGGGAGGGGGGGGGGGGGGGGGGGGGGAATACTGCTTGGCAGGGTGCAGCACTAGTGTGGGGTAAACAGCAGTCCTCAAGTCATGAAGTGAGGGATGTGACCTCAAGAACGGGAGGCTCCCCAATCTACTGAGCATTGGCAGTCTTCAGGTCACAGTGTAGGGAGGGCCTGGATGACCCCCAATCTGATGAAGGCAGTTCTCAAGTGGGGGGGGGGGGGGGGGGGGGGGGGGGGGCTCCAAGGTGGTAACGTCTCATGCATTAGAATGACTGCAGTCCTTGTGTCACACAATGGTGGGCTTGGATGACCTTCAGGGTGAGAACCCCCAATCTTATGAATGCAGTGGAGGGGGCCCAAGGTGACCAAAGTCCCAAGCATCAGGGTGAAGTCTTCAGGTGACAATGGGGGTCTTGGGTGTCCTGTAGGACAGGGCACTCAAATCTCCAGAAGAATGGCCTTCGGGCTACAACAGGACTTAAGTGACCTCTAGGATGAGATGCCCCCAATCTCCTGCTGAATGGAGCCCCTAGGTGGCTCAATGAGGGACCTCTAGGATGACACCCCTCAATCTGATGAATGCCGTTCTCATGTGAGGGCAACAAGGTGGTAATTAATGTCCCAATCATCAGGATGATTAGAGTCTTCAGGTGACAGAATGGGGGGGCTTAGGTGACCTCTCAATCCCTAGAAGAATGCATTCCTCAGGTGACACTGGGGAGACTTGATGTACCTTCTAGAATGGACACCCAAACCTCTAGATGCAGTTCTTAGGTCACAGTGGTGGGACTGAGGTGACCACCGATGTCTCAAGCTTCAGAATGAACACAGGTGACAGGATCTGGGGTGGATGAGAGCCCAATCTCCAGAAGAACGCAGTCCACAGGTAACAATGGGGAGACTTGGGTAACCTCTAGGATGAGCTCTGGATGCCGTTCTTGGGTCACAATGGTGGGACCGAAGTGGCCACTGTTTTGAGCCAATAGATTAGGAATGGGCCAGGGTGGAGAGCCAAATTTCAGAAAGATTGCAGTCCTTGGGAGACTTGGATGAGCCCCCCCCAACCTCTTGATGTAGTTCTTAGGTCACAGCGGGTGGACAGAGATGACCACCAAGCATCAAAATGAATGCAGAGGGGGAGTTGGATGAAACGACCCCGATCTCAGGTGCATCAGGATTACAGTCCTCACCACCCAATCATGTCCGATGTTAGGTAACCCCATGGCGGGGCCCCCTTGGCACCATACAGTCTAGTCACACACAGGGTGGGGGGGATCATAGCAGCTTGCAGCAGCTGATGCACTCCCCGCTGGGGCCGTGCCTCTTCTGTAGCGCCGCCCTGGTGGCAGTCTCGAAGACCTCCCTGACGCCATCCTTGGTCTTGGCGGAGCACTCCAGGTACTCGTAGGCGGAGATGCGGATGGCCATGGCCCGTCCGTCGTCGGTACGGACCGGCTCCTGCTTCATACGGGCCAGCTCGTTGCGGATGTGCTCGTCGTTGCGGAGGTCCTTCTTGTTGGCCACCAGGATGATGGGCACGTTGGGGCAGAAGTGTTTGACCTCGGGCACCCACTTCTCCGGGATGTTCTCCAGAGAGTCCGGGCTGTCCACCGAGAAGCACATGAGGATGACATCGGTGTCCGGGTAGGAGAGAGGCCGGAGCCGGTCATAGTCCTCCTGGCCCGCCGTGTCCCATAGGGCCAGCTCTACCTGCTTACCGTCCACCTCGATGTCGGCCACGTAGTTCTCGAAGACGGTGGGGACGTAGACCTCGGGGAACTCGTCCTTACTGAAGACAATGAGCAGGCACGTCTTCCCACACGCCCCGTCCCCGACCACCACCAGCTTCTTCCGGATCGCTGCCATCGCCGCTCCGCTACTACCACTGCCGGCCGCCCGGCGCTTCCTCAGCTTGCCTATGGTTCTAATGGTGGCGGGTGATGAGGATCCCTGGCTCTGTGATCACAGCCGCGCCTCTCCGTCAGATCTATCTCTCTCCGCCACGCTGCGCCCCGGCTATTTAAAGGCTCATGCGGCTTTCTTAATATAGCCGGCCAATGGCAGCGCCGCTGGTGACGTTATGCTCCAGGAAGCTGCGCTCGGATTGGCGAAGGCGAGAGCAGGGAGGGCGGGGACGCCTGCGGCTGACACAGACTGATTCCTTCCTTGGTTGCAGCACCCTGGGAAAGCTGGAGGAGAGGAAAGAGATGGAGGGGGAGGGGAAGAGATGAATGAAGAGGAAAGAGCTGCATGGAGGAGACAGATCAGGGAAGAGCTGCATGGAGGAGACAGACCAGGGAAGAGCTGCATGGAGGAGACAGACTAGGGAAGAGCTGCATGGAGGAGACAGACCAGGGAAGAGCTGCATGGAGGAGGCAGACTAGGGAAGAGCTGCATGGAGGAGACAGACTAGGAAAGAGCTGCATGGAGGAGACAGACTAGGAAAGAGCTGCATGGAGGGGACAGACTAGGGAAGAGCTGCATGGAGGGGACAGACTAGGAAAGAGCTGCATGGAGGAGACAGACTAGGAAAGAGCTGCATGGAGGAGGCAGACTAGAAAAGAGCTGCATGGAGGAGACAGACCAGGAAAGAGCTGCATGGAGGAGGCAGACTAGAAAAGAGCTGCATGGAGGGGACAGACTAGGAAAGAGCTGCATGGAGGAGGCAGACTAGAAAAGAGCTGCATGGAGGAGACAGACCAGGAAAGAGCTGCATGGAGGAGGCAGACTAGAAAAGAGCTGCATGGAGGGGACAGACTAGGAAAGAGCTGCATGGAGGAGGCAGACTAGAAAAGAGCTGCATGGAGGAGACAGACCAGGAAAGAGCTGCATGGAGGAGGCAGACTAAAAAAGAGCTGCATGGAGGGGACAGACTAGGAAAGAGCTGCATGGAGGGGACAGACTAGGAAAGAGCTGCATGGAGGAGACAGACCAGGGAAGAGCTGCATGGAGGAGACAGACCAGGAAAGAGCTGCATGGAGGGGGCAAACCAGGAAAGAGCTGCATGGAGGGGCAGACTAGGAAAGAGCTGCATGGAGGAGACAGACCAGGAAAGAGCTGCATGGAGGGGGCAAACCAGGAAAGAGCTGCATGGAGGGGGCAAACCAGGAAAGAGCTGCATGGAGGGGCAGACTAGGAAAGAAATGCATGGAGGGGGCAAACCAGGAAAGGGCTGCATGGAGGGGACAGGCAGGGGAAGAGCTGCATGGAGGGGGCAGACTAGGAAAGAGCTGCATGGAGGGGACAGGCAGGGGAAGATCTCCATGGAGGGGGCAGGCAGGGGAAGATCTCCATGGAGGGGGCAGGCAGGGGAAGATCTCGATGGAGGGGGCAGGCAGGGGAAGAGCTGCACCGGTGGATAGAAGATATTACATGCAGAATGTGTCTGCAGTGGAGGAAAGCAGAAACCTTGGAGTTTAAATAGAACTAAATGGTTAGAGTAAGGCCCCTTTCACACTGGGGCGGGGAGCCGCGGTGACGGTAAAGCAGCGCTATATTTAGCGCTGCTTTACCGTCGTTTTAACCGCGGTATTCGGCCGCTCACAGTGCTGTTTTACCCCCCGCGAGCGGCCGAAAAAGGGTTAAACACCCCCGCAGAGCGGCGCTTTGCGGCGGTATTGCCGCGGTTTTACCGCGGTTTCCCATTCAAATCAATGGGAAGGAGCGGTATAGGAGCGGTGAACACACCGCTCCTATACCGCTCCAAAGATGCTGCTAGCAGGACTTTTTTTGCCGTCCTGCTAGCGCACCGCTCCAGTGTGAAAGGCCGCCGTCTTTCACACTGGAGTTAAAGGGGCCGGATTTTTTCAGGCGGTGTACAGGCGCTATTTTTAGCGCTGTACTGCATGAAAAACGCCCCAGTGTGAAAGGGGCCTAAGGGAGGGTTATAATCATTGATATTTTTGCCATCTGTATCCCATAGGGGATATTTTCTTTAGCTTTCTGTCCCATAACCCCAAACAGGAAGTGAGAAGAAATCCCTCCAAAGTGAGGAATCCCTGGTTGTCACAATATTTTGCAAAATAAACGAAAAATTACAGAACATTTACCGTATTTATCGGCGTATAACACGGACCCCAAGTTTAGGAGGGCATTTTAAGGAAAAAAAGTTTTAGGAGGGAAGTTTAGGGAAAAAAAACACTTACAGCAGCTTGCCCAGCGTCATTTGCAGCTTTGCCCAGCGTCATTTTCAGCTTGCCCAGTGTTATTTTCAGCTTGTCAGTGTCATTTGCAGCTTGCCAGCGTCATTTTCAGCTTGCCCACATTTAAATTTGCCGCCTTGAAAGACCGCGCCGCCGGAAAAGACCGAGCGCCGGTGAAAAAGCCCGAGCCGTCTGTTCTGCTCTGCTCGCAGTCCCGCCTCCCTGATGTTTCCGAAGCGAGCCGACTGTTCGGCTCCTGCTCGCAGTCCCGCCTCCCTGCTGTTTCGGAGCGAGCGCAGGGAGGCGGGACTGCGAGCGGAGCCGGAAAAGTCAGAGCCGTCTGTTCGGCTCTGCTCGCAGTCCTGCCTCCCTGCTGTTTCGGAGGCGAGCGCAGGAAGGCGGGACTGCGAGCGGAGCCGGAAAAGCCAGAGCCGTCTGTTCGGCTCCGCTCGCAGTCCCGCCTCCCTGCTGTTTCGGAGGCGAGCGCAGGAAGGCGGGACTGCGAGCGGAGCCGGAAAAGTCAGAGCCGTCTGTTCGGCTCCGCTCGCAGTCCCGCCTCCCTGCTGTTTCGGAAGCGAGCGCAGGGAGGCGGGACTGCAAGCGGAGCCGAACAGACAGATCGTTTTTTTTTTTTTCGGCGGCGCTCGTTTTTTTTTGGCGGCGGTCGCTGTTTTTCGGCGCCGTTTAATTTTTTTTGCCACTTTTTTTGAGGGATCGGCATATAACACGCACCCACGACTTTCCCCCGATTTTTAGGGGGGAAAAGTGCATGTTATACGCCGATAAATGCAGTAATTTAAAAAATCATCTTTGGTAAAGAAAAAAAATGCATAGGAATTGTTTTATACTAAAGTTATAGTGTCTACAAACTATGGTAGAGGGAGGAGTACTCTAAACACATCCTTGGCACAGGGGGTGTACTCTAGACACATCCATGGCACTGGGGGAGCACTATACACACATCCCTGGCACAGGGGGAGTACTGTACACACATCCTTGCCACCCGGGGAGTACTCTACGCCCATCCCTGGAACAGGGGGAGTACTCTACACACATCCCTGCCACAGGGGGAGTACTCTACACACATCCCTGCCACAGGGGGAGTACTCTACGCACATCCCTGCCACAGGGGGAGTACTCTACGCACATCCCTGCCACAGGGAGAGTACTCTACGCACATCCCTGCCACAGGGGGAGTACTCTACGCCCATCCCTGGAACAGGGGGAGTACTCTACACACATCCCTGCCACAGGGGGAGTACTCTACGCACATCCCTGCCACAGGGGGAGTACTCTACGCACATCCCTGCCACAGGGAGAGTACTCTACGCACATCCCTGCCACAGGGGGAGTACTCTACACACATCCCTGCCACAGGGGGAGTACTATACACACATCCCTGCCACAGGGGGGAGTACTCTACACACATCCCTGCCACAGGGGGCGTACTCTACACACATCCCTGCCACAGGGGGAGTACTCTACACACATCCCTGCCACAGGGGGAGTACTCTACACACATCCTTGCCACAGGGGGAGTACTCTACGCACATCCCTGCCACAGGGGGAGTACTCTACGCACATCCCTGCCACAGGGAGAGTACTCTACGCACATCCCTGCCACAGGGGGAGTACTCTACACACATCCCTGCCACAGGGGGAGTACTATACACACATCCCTGCCACAGGGGGAGTACTATACACACATCCCTGCCACAGGGGGAGTACTATACACACATCCCTGCCACAGGGGGAGTACTCTACACACATCTTTGCCACAGGGGGAGTACTCTACACACATCCTTGCCACAGGGGGGGTACTCTACACACATCCTTGCCACAGGGGGAGTACTCTACACACATCCCTGCCACAGGGGGAGTACTCTACACACATCCCTGCCACAGGGGGAGTACTCTACACACATCCCTGCCACAGGGGGAGTACTATACACACATCCCTGCCACAGTGGGAGTACTATACACACATCCCTGCCACAGGGGGAGTACTCTACACACATCCCTGCCACAGTGGGAGTACTCTACACACATCCTTGCCACAGGGGGAGTACTCTATGCACATCCCTGCCACAGGGAGAGTACTCTACACACATCCCTGCCAAAGTGGGAGTACTCTACACACATCCTTGCCACAGGGGGAGTACTATACACACATCCCTGCCACAGGGAGAGTACTCTACACACATCCCTGCCACAGGGGGAGTACTCTATGCACATCCCTGCCACAGGGAGAGTACTCTACACACATCCCTGCCACAGGGGGAGTACTCTACGCACATCCCTGCCACAGGGAGAGTACTCTACGCACATCCCTGCCACAGGGAGAGTACTCTACGCACATCCCTGGAACAGGGGGAGTACTTTACGCACATCCCTGCCACAGGGGGAGTACTCTACGCACATCCCTGGAACAGGGAGAGTACTCTACGCACATTCCTGCCATAGGGGGAGTACTCTACGCACATCCCTGGCACAGGGAGAGTACTCTACGCACATCCCTGGAACAGGGAGAGTACTCTACGCACATCCCTGCCATAGGGGGAGTACTCTACGCACATCCCTGGAACAGGGAGAGTACTCTACGCACATTCCTGCCATAGGGGGAGTACTCTACGCACATCCCTGGAACAGGGAGAGTACTCTTCACACATCCCTGCCACAGGGGGAGTACTCTACGCACATTCCTGCCATAGGGGGAGTACTCTACGCACATCCCTGGAACAGGGAGAGTACTCTACGCACATTCCTGCCATAGGGGGAGTACTCTACACACATCCCTGGAACAGGGAGAGTACTCTACACACATCCCTGCCACAGGGGGAGTACTCTACGCACATCCCTGCTACAGGGAGAGTACTCTACGCACATCCCTGGAACAGGGGGAGTACTCTACGCACATCCCTGGAAAAGGGAGAGTACGCTACGCACATCCCTGCCACAGGGGGAGTACTCTACGCACATCCCTGGAACAGGGGGAGTACTCTACACACGTCCTTGGCTTCTATTTAATACGCTCTACAACTTTCTTATTATTCTAATGAACCCTTACCTGTAGATATAATGATTTTTTAGCAGGGACTCCCTGAGACCTCGATTATTTGAAGGGTTCCTCTGGTCTAAGAGTTTTAATGGGCAGCTTTCATTTTTCTATGGGATGCTTAACCCGATCACAGACAACAATCTCACTAATTCGTTTTGTGCGTGAAAATCTTTTCTTCCATGACTGGAGATATGAGGTTGGTTACAGACGTGGGCTGGTACTCCTTATAGCTGGAGCTGCTGCATATTCTCAGTCCAGCTTTGCTGGGATGTATAGTCTCTCTGGAGAAGCTTAGTGTGTGTCTTGCTATGTCCGTATATCTTTCTGCTATATAGTGTACATCTATTGCTTGAACCTCCCAAATCACATGCTGTGTTCCACATTATTATTAGCAGAGATGTGACTGTTTTTTCCAGACCTTCTCCCATTTCCTGTACACTTCCCTGTTTTGTTGGCCTGCACTCAGAGCCGTGGTGAATCATCCCAGACAGTTGGGTTTGTTTCATGCCCTGGCCTCTGTGCAGAGAATATATGCCGTATTCAGACATAGACCCTTCCTACCCACTGTTCACCCCGCCACTCCCTTTTATATGCTGTTACACCCAGTTCACATGTCTGGGGCGGAAAGTTTTTAACTGTTCCATAGAAATCAATGTTTCATTACAGTGGAACTAAACTTATCGATTTAAATGTTTCCCAAAACCATTACATTCAAGTCATGTCATGAATACTGTCACAGTTGCTTGTGCAACTGAACTGTCAAGCCATCAAATAGCTGATGTGATAATGTGTGCAGCACCAAGGTAACTGTAGATGGAAAAGAGGCTAAGATGGCAGCTTCCTTGGCTGTAAAGGATAGGAGGGTTTAGTTCCCCTTAATTCTTTTTTTTTTATTATCCACATTTTTTATTTTATTTTCCTTTAATATACAGCATATCAATTCATTATTATATAAATTTATATTCCGATATATCCTAAATAAAAGATAAAAGCTGTACAGTTACAATACATTTCATTCCACAATCTAAAGCCCCATACACACGGTCGGACTTTTTCATGGATTCTGTCCGATCGGACAAGGTTGTTGAAAAATCAGACCGTGTGTATGCACCATCGGACAGTGTACGTCGGTTTGTCCGACGGACAAAGTCTTATCTCCTGCTGGAAAGATTTGCCGTCAACACGGTCCGATCACACCAAATCCGATCGTGTGTACGGTTGTCCGACCGGACAAAGTGCTACGCATGCTCAGATCACATTACAAGACCAAAGCTATTGGCTACTAGCCTCTACGTAGTCCCGTCGTAGGCAACAAACGTCACCACGTTCAGAATGATCGGATTTTCCGACAACTTTGTCCGACCGTGTGTATGCAAAACCAACATCGGACAAAGTATGACGGACATGGTCCGACGGACCTGGTCCGCGGATTGTCCGACCGTGTGTATGGGGCTTAACATTCATAACCCTCCACCCTAACACACAAAAAAAACGGGGGGGGGGGCTGCCTCCCTCCTCACTCTCTCCCTCCTTACACTCTCTTTTTATATAGAGTTCTCGATCGATTACACCCTACTTTCCCTTCATTCTACCCTGTCCTTATGTGAACAAATTGAATCATTTTTCAGTGCTCTCCCTTCCCTACCGCAAATAAATTTCCCCTAATTCTATAGTCCATAAACCTAAAGGTATGCACATAAACTGATTTTGAAAGACACAGCTCACTTGCAAAAAAAAATCCTGATCCTAATGTAAATTGAAGCGCTACACTATTACTAAACCACTGTACCTACAAGGACCAGATACGACTTTATTCTAACATAGGTCAGGGGGACAGTTAAAAGAGTAACTGGCTACTCACCAGGGGCGGCCTGTCCATAAAGGGTGCACGGGTGCCACCCCCCCGTCCATCGCTGCCACCCCTATCCATGCGTCCGGCCCCTTTCACGACACCGGCACATGGATTCCAATGCAGGGGGGATGTTTTTTTTTTGAAGCACCAATTAGAGCCAACCCAATAGTTTTCAATATAGGGTGGGCTCAGGTCCCACCCCGCTGCACTACGCTGCCTGCCACCCGCCATGATGGGGTAAGTGCCCGGCCGACCGGCAAACAGCGCGGGGGGGTTGTCGCTCAGGGGGATGGGTGGTAGTTTGCCGCCCTCCCCATAAAAAAAGCACCATCTGCCACTGCTACTCACTACTCCCTTCATCAAGACCTGAGATTGAAAACAATATAAATGGATTTCAGTTGAACTGGACCTTTAAGGGTGTTTCCTCCAGTGTGATTACAAGCACAGGTCTTCTTTTCAATCTTAAACCCTGATGAAAGGAGCAGATTTGGACCATTAAAGCACACTGGCTACTCTTCCCACCGTCCCCCTGAACCTATTGGACCTTTTAGCAGTGGTGATTCAAGTTACATTTTTATTACATTACACTACAAACTAAGGAGACTGTGGAGGCCCTCTCGGGTATAGGGGTCATCTGCTAACCAGATCACCTATAGCAACATCAATACCTGAAGGTTAAGAAAAGACTCCCTGTTGCTGCACATCCGTGCTGTCCCTAAGATGAGTGTATGGATGGCAACCTCAGCCTGGACTCCGGCCAGGCCACGTCCTCAACGCATTTCGCCCCATGAAGCTTAGTCATGGTTATCAACATCATTACTTTAGAATAACATAGCAATAAGATAGTAAAGAAATAATATTACATGCCCAGCGCTATTTTTCCACACTCCTTAACTGATCTCTACATTGGTGTTCCAGGTTGTCCTTTTGTTTATATGTCTGTGGTTGCTGGTATCCTCATCTTCTAGATGGCCTCAGTTAAAGCAGGTTCTCTCTCTGATTCCAGTTCCAATCCCATTCACTTATGCTCCGTACACATGGTCGGACATTCCGACCACAAAATCCATGGTATTTTTTCTGACGGATTTTGGCCAAAACTTGTATTGCACACACACGGTCGCACAAAGTTGTCGGAAAATCCGATCGTTCAGAACGAGGTGACATACAACAGGACTACGTAGAGGCCAGTAGCCAATAGCTTTCGTCTCCAAATTTCTTCTGAGCATGCGTGGCACTTTGTGCGTTGGAATTCTCTACACACGATCGGAAAAAGTCCGATCGGATTTTGTTGTCGGAAAATTTTAGATCCAGCTCAAAATCTTTTTCCGTCGGAAATTCCGCCAACATAACCTGATCGGACTTTTTCCGTCTGAATTTTCGACCGTGTGTATGGGGCATTAGCCCCCTGCAGCCTCATCAAAATACACTGGAGCATGAGAGGAAGGTTGCGCAACACAATCTTAAAGTTTGAGCTTTAAGAATAAAACAAACAATTGGGGAACAGGCAGGATTTTTAATGCAGAAGACATACTGGGGTTGATTTACTAAAAACGGTACAAAATCTGGTGCTATTCTGCACAGAAACCAATCAGCTTCCAGGTTTTTTTTTTTTTCTTTTGTCAAAGCTTAATTAAACAAACCTAATTGAAGAAGCTGATTGGCTACCATGTACAGCTGCACCAGATGCAGCACTCTCTAGTTTTAGTAAATCAACCCCATTATGTCTCTTCTTTATTAAAGTTTCTAACCTGCCTGTCCACACTACACACAGCTCAATTTCAGCAGTGCTGAGATAAATGAACTCCCACGCATGCGCTGGAGTGATGTCATCTTGGCCCGTCCAATGAAAGCGTCCAGATATCAGTACCCGGAAGTAGACCGGTGTCCTGTCGGATTGTGTCCCCATCACATCACATCACATACTGTCCACTGTGTACTGCGCATGCGCAGTACACAGGACAAGCACATTCCGAAGATGAACGGCGCCTGCGCCATGAGTCCAGGTTCAAGCCCCACCATCCAAGTGGACATAGAGTTAGAATAAAAAAGAGCCATGCCCAGCGAGGCCGTGCCCGAAGTGTGGCGAGCGAAGCGAGCCGCGAGGGGCCCTCTAACTTTGTCTACCCCTATGTCCACTTGCATGGTGGGGCTTGCACCTCGACTCACAGCGCAGGCGCCGTTCATCTTCCGAAAATTTCCGAATGCCTTTGTCCTCCCTACTGCGCAGGCGCAGCGCCTGCGCAGTACACCCCGGACAATATATAATAGCCGGACACATTTTGACAGAACACCGTCAGAAGATGTCAGTAGCCTCCAGGGAGCTCTGGTACATAGCAGACTGGAGTGAAGGGAAGTATAGTTCTGCTTTAAGGTTCCATAGACACTGGATGACAGTTCCTTGATATGGCTTGATACTTTATTTACTTAAACTGTCCATTCGGATATCTGCAATCTCTGATGTTTATGACACTTGTTTCATCATCTTGCATCATCTTGCCATTCATTTCCTTTGCTTGTTAGTAAGTGGAAATGAGTTTATGGATTGTTGTGGTATGTCGCCATCTTGTGTTCATACATTGTACTTCCTTTTTTTGTGGCAGAGATGATGATACAGATTTTTGTAAATGTCATTAAATTAGCGGGATTAAAGTACAATTCATTGATTTTATGGGAGTAGGGGTAATGAATAGTCTAAACGCTCTGTGAATTGGAAGTGTCAATAGGATATTTGATTGCTATTATTACTTTTACAACTAATTCAGAAACTTCAGTACATGTAGTGACATAGAACAGGATTTTATGTCTAATTATTTAGTGAGAGACTATCCTGCTCATTATAAAGTGGTGCTTGTATGCAGGCATCCCCTTACTTAGGTAAGCAATACTGTATAACTCTTTATGCAAAGTGGGTCTTACGCAATTCAGGTTAACCATACACACAGGCAATCCCTATATATACAGAATATCACCCTGGCTGCATGTATTTCAGCACTTTATGTGCTCTGTTGGACTGCATTCTTTGTATATAAATCTGGTTACAAGTAATGAAGTAAACGTTAAAGCTAACCTCTAGGCAGATATAAAAGACACAAATGAATGCAGCTCTGTAATCAATGAGATGTATTTCTTTTAATATAATTAGTGCAAGTACCTGAATTTTACCTATTAAAAACATTTTGCATGACATGTGAAGGACCTAACCCACAGTCCCTTAAGCCATCCATTAAACATAATATCTAACCCCTCCAAATCCCCTCACTAATGATATGACACGATTTTGGAGTAAATGGCCTTGACGGCATTTTATTAATAATTACCTTAAAATTAAATAAAAAACATTTTAAATAACTCTTAACCAACTTTATGTACTTTTGGGGTCTTCTCGGGGAACCCCACCCCACTGGTCACTGCGCCAAACTTCTTTAAACTTTAGGCCTCCGGTCGCAAGCCCCCAGGCCCGGAGACAGTACTCAACTTTCGCAGTGACCTACCTTTAACCCCTTCCTGGTTAACCCCTCGTTAACCGGAAGGTACCTGATAACCCCCATCCACAGATGGGTACCAACCATGTTAACCCCATCCCACAGATGGGTACCAACCATGTTAACCCCATCCCACAGATGGGTACCAACCATGTTAACCCCCATCCCACAGATGGGTACCAACCATGTTAACCCCCATCCCACAGATGGGTACCAACCATGTTAACCCCCATTCCACAGACGGGTACCAACCATGTTAACCCCCATCCCACAGATGGGTACCAACCATGTTAACCCCCACAGATGGGTACCAACCATGTTATCCCCATACCACAGATGGGTACCAACCATGTTATATATGCATATAACTACCATATTCTCTTCCTCCAAAGACCCAATCACTGCCCGGGCTGTCCTTACAGCCCCTACCATAATTGACCATACTCAGGAGGGTGGGTGGGAATCTTCTCCTCCGTCGCTCACTAATGACCTCACTCACCTTTCTTCTTCCTAACTTCCTAACCAAGCGCCTCCCCTGCTTCGGCCCCTCCCCTTTTCTTAAAGGGGACAACTTTTTCTCTCCACAAGCATGACTGTGCTGTCCACACCTGTCATGCAGTCCCTACGCCAATGCTTTTCTCTCCTTCTGCTCCGGGACTCTCTTTCTCTATACAGCAGAGCTGGAGTGTGAGAGGGAGAAGGAACACAAGGAGTCAGTGAGTTCATGTACTAACAAGAAGCATGCTGATAGGGTGCTAGAGAGAGGAGCTCATCACTGTGCTGCTTCTCCTTTCACTGTCCATTCACAGGCTGGGGGCGGGTCCAGTACAACCTGGTTTCAGAGGAAGTGGGTTAAAGCGGAGTTCCACCCAAAGATGAAACTTCTGCTTTAAGTGCAGGTGACCCCCTGACATGCCACATTTGGCATGTCATTTTTTTGGGAGGGGGAGCGGATACCCACTTTTTAGAGGCATCCAGCTACCACTTCCTCCCGGTGGTACACGACACCAGAAGGAAGATCCCCTCTCCCCCCTTTCTCCCTGCAATCGTCTGGGACATGTCACAGGTCCCAGAAGATTTCCTGGCCATTCACAGCGCGCAGCGCCTCTCGCGCATGCACATTGTAGAATGCCCAGTAAGAATGCCGGTGCCGTGGAGAAGAGCTGGGCTTTATGCGCCCATATAGCTGTCTGTTTATTAAAGTATCTGCTGACTTTTAATTTTTTTTTTCGGCAGAACTTCACTTTAACCTCTTGCTTACTGGGCACCTAAACCCCCCTCCTGCCAAGACCAATTTTCAGCTTTTAGCACTGTCACACTTTGAATGACAATTGCACGGTCATACAACACTGTACCCAAATGAATCATTTTTTTCCCCACAACTAGAGCTTTCTTTTGGTGGTATTTGATCACCTCTGGGTTTTTTATTTTTTGTTAAAAAAGACTGAACTTTTAAAAAAAATACAAAACCGTTTTATATCTTGTTAATGAATTTTGCAAACAGGTAATTTTTCTCCTTCATTGATGTACGCTGATGAGGCTACACTGATGGGCATTGATAGGCTGCACTAATAGGGCACCGATAGGCTGCATTGATGGGCACTGATAAGGCAACACTGATGGGCACTGATAAGGCGGCACTGATAGGCACTAATAGGCAGCACTGGTGGGCACTGATGAGGTGGAACTGGTGGGCACTGAGAGGTGGCATTGGTGGGCACTGAGAGGTGGCACTGATGGGCGACACTGATGGGCACTGATGGGTGGCAGTGATGGGCACTGGTGACACTGATAGGCAGCACTGCTAGGTGGCACTGATGAGGCACCTCTGGTGGGCATTGATAGGTGGCACTCATGGGCATTGATAGGTGGCACTGATTGCTGGCACTTATGTACTGTTGGGCACTGATTCGTGGTACTGTGGGCACTGATTTATGGCACTGGCAGGTGGAACTGGTGGGCACATATGAGGCAGCTTCGCCTCTTCCTCTTCGGGACCGATGTCCCTTCAACAGAAGCTGGTGATCGGCTTTTTTTTCTACTCACGCTGACAGCATGAGAAGAAAAATAAAACCTGTACCGATCCTCTGTTTACATCACGTGATCAGCAGTCATTGGCTGACAGCTTATCACGTGGTAAGGGGCCGAGATCGACCCCTTACTCCGATCTGTGCTCACCTGAGTCTCATTGACTCGGGTGATCACAGCACGTGCCCTTCAGGGGGCGTGGCGAGCGTGCAAAGGGGAGGGCGTCTATTGACGGCCTCCCGGGAAAAGCAGATCCACGCTAGCAGTACTTCTGTGGAAACTCCAGGTTAATGGTGAATATGATAGCAACAGCTGGTTTTGTTATTTGATCCTTAACGACTTGTCTACAGGGCACTTTCACCCCCTTCCTTTCCAGGTCAATTTTCAGCTATCAGCGCTGTCACACTTTGAATGACAATTGTGTTTTTATGCAACACTGTACCCAAATGAACTTTCTATCATGTTTTCCAGACAGATAGAGCTTTCTTTTGGTGGTATTTAATCACCACTGGGTTTTTTTATTTTTGCTAAACAAGCGAAAAAAGCCAGAAAATTTTGGAAAACATTTTTTTCCTGTTCAAAATTTTTTTATTTTCACATAAAAGAACAATACAGAACAAAAAGAAAAACAAAACGATATAGTGCATATATTTACAGTCATATATAGGATATCGTAGTAATCAAACAACATAGATAAAAGCACGAGTATCTTGTGGTCTAAAGTATAAGGTGGGAACTTATGATAGAGAAACACTATAGGAAGGGCTTATGTAATAACCTTGTATGTACGAGAACAGCATCTCCGAACCTTACCCAGGTGCTGTAAAACATTTTTTTCTTAGTTTCTGTTTTTTGTGTTTTTCAAAATAAGGAATTTTCCTTCTTTACTGATGTGCGCTGATGGGAACTGATAGGCTGCACGAATGAGGCTGCATTGATGGGCACTGATTAGGCTGCACTGATGGACACCAATAAGGTGGCACTGATGGGTATGGATGAGCAGGGCCGGCCTTACCATGGGACCCAATGGGACCATGGATCCAGGTGGCATTTAACAGGGGGCGGCAGCAGGGGCAGCGGCAGGAGGGTGCTTGGGTGTGCTAAATTATGTTTGATCAATGTATTGTCGATCGACATTAAGTAATTGATTATGTTGGGAAGTTTGGAGGCTGGTAGGCTTTTGAGGCGTGTGTTGGACCAGCAATGAGGGGAGGTTGGAGGCCGGTATGTGGTTTTTGAGGCATGTGTTGGACCGGCTATGAGGGGTGGTTGAAGGCCAATATGTTTTTGAGGCCTATGTTGGACCGGCTATGAGGGGAGGTTTAAGGGCGGTATGTTTTTGAGGCGTGTGTTGGACCGGCTATGAGGGGAGGTTGGAACTCTTTTTGTCTTCAGAGGTGGGAGGGGTCTTTCCAGCTTTCTTTAGGCCTTCTCTGCTGGAGAAATGAGAACTCTTCCCACCAGTGAGGTCCTTTATGGAGAAGTTCAAGGCCTCACTCACACAGGGTGTATGAATCTGTACCCTGTGTGGGGGCTGTGTTTACCCCAAAAAGGACATCCATGCGGGTGCAGTTGCACAGACGCACTCTGGGTGCGTCCGGGGGCCGTGCACCGGCACCCACACAGATGTCACATTGGGTACAGCCGCTGCACCCCAGTTGACAGCAATAGGACTGCCTACACGGGATGCTGGGAACACCTGTGCATCCCCATTCCGGTAAACACAGCCCTCCCATGGGGTACAGATTCATGCCCTCCATGTGAATAAGACCTAAGTGTGAATGGAATATGTAGCTCTATTGTGTTGCTAATTTGGGGACCACTGTACCCCTCTTTATTGTTATTTGGGTGCGTTTTATTATAGGAGTGTTATATATTGTAGATTAGGACAATAAGTTTGTTCATGTTGTGGAGGTGTGCGTTATTCTTTGGGTGTGTTTTTGGAGTGTTATATATATATATAGATTGTAGTTTAGGATAAGTTAGGATTTCTTCTGGAGGCGCTTTGAGTGGACATAACTGATGTACTCCGCTCAGCGGGGGTGGGCCTTAGAGAACAGAGGCCGCATATGGGCAGCACATAGGCTTAGGGGTTAGCCTTGCAGCACTGGGGTCCATGGTTCAAATCCTGACCAGGACACTATCTGCATGGAGATTGCATGTTCTCCCTGTGCTT
Source organism: Lithobates sylvaticus (assembly GCA_028564925.1). Lineage (NCBI taxonomy): Eukaryota > Metazoa > Chordata > Amphibia > Anura > Ranidae > Lithobates > Lithobates sylvaticus. Next base: position 490,086,022 of record CM053028.1, on the reverse strand, counting down.
GCGTGGGTTTCCTCCGGGTACTCCGGTTTCCTCCCACACTACAAAGACATGCTACCTTGCATTGGTGGTGCAGTGGTGAGCATAGCTGCCTTTCAAACAGCTGACCCGGGTTCGATTCCTGGCCAACGCCATCTCCAATACTTGGAGTCCTCAGAGAGAAAAGTGCTACAAGGTCAATGCAGAGTATATATTAGCGGTGGAATAAAGAATGAAGCGAATGTGTGGAATGTCTGAGGAAGAAAATGTTCCCCCAGAATATATAAAAGGTGAACCCAGCCACTGATAGAAGCTGCATAGGCTGTGATCACACCTAGGTGTTACGGATCGCGGGTGGAAATTCCCGATTGTGATCCCGTTACTTTCAATGGCACCCATTTGTCACCTGACAAATCACACAAACAAAATTGCGGGATGCTTGTTTCCCAAAAGCAGTCCTGCAATTTTGTTGCAATTTGTCAGGCGACAATCAAGGCAAAATCATGCCTCGATTGGGGTAATATTGAACGTAAAGTGATGGCAAGCGCGTGCCGCATTTTCGCGGCGATTCGGGAATCCAGAACACCTAGCTGTAAAAAGATCCTCGCCGTGTCCATCATACGACAAGAACTTCCTGCACAGACATCCCCCCCAACATGAATATTACACCCATACTCCCCCCAGCAGGAATATTACACCAATACTCCCCCCAGCAGGAATATTATACTCATATCCCCCCAGCAGGAATATTATACCCATATTCCCCCAGCAGAAATATTACACCTATACCCCCCCAGCAGGAATATTACACCCATACCCCCCCCCCCAGCAGGAATATTACACCCATACTCCCCCCAGTAGGAATATTACACCCATACCCCCCCAGCAGGAATATTACACCCATACTCCCCATAGCGGGAATATTACACCCATACCCCCCCAGCAGGAATATTACAGCCACACCCCCCCAGCAGCAATATTACACCCATACCCCCCAGCAGGATTATTACACCCATACCCCCAGCAGGAATATTATACCCATACTCCCCCCCAGCAGGAAGAATATTACACCCATACCCCCCCAGCAGGAATATTAAACCCATACTCCCCCCAGCAGGAATATTACACCCATAACCCCAGCAGGAATATTGCACCCATACTGCCCCCCCCCCCAGAAGGAATATTACACCCATACTCCCCCAGCAGGAATATTGCACCCATACTGCCCCCCCCCCAGCAGGAATATTACACCCATACTCCCCCAGCAGGAATATTACACCCATACCCCCACCAGCAGGAATATTACACCCATACCCCCCCAGCAGGAATATTACACCCATACCCCCAGTAGGAATATTACACCCATACCCCCCAGCAGGAATATTACACCCATACTCCCCCAGCAGGAATATTACACCCATACACCCCCCCCCCCACAGCGGGAATATTACACCCATACCCCCCCCCAGCAGGAATATTACACCCATACCCCCCAGCAGGAATATTACACCCATACCCCCAGTAGGAATATTACACCCATACCCCCCCAGCAGGAATATTACACCCATACACCCCCCCCCACAACAGGAATATTACACCCATACTCCCCCAGCAGGAATATTACACCCATACCCCCCCCAGCAGGAATATTACACCCATACTCCCCCAGCAGGAATATTACACCCATACTCCCCCCCCCCCAGCAGGAATATTACACCCATACTCCCTCCAGCAGGAATTTTACACCCATGCCCCCCCCCCCCCCAGCAGCAATATTACACCCATACCCCCCCCAGCAGTAATATTACACCCATACCCCCCCAGCAGGAATATTATACCTATATTCCCCCCAGCAGGAATATTACACCCATACCCCCCCCCCCATCAGGAATATTACACCCATACTCCCCCCAGCAGGAATATTACACCCATACTCCCCCCAACAGGAATATTACACCCATACCCCCCCAGCAACCCATACCCCCCCCAGCAGGAATATTACTCCCATACCCCCCAGCAGTAATATTACACCCATACCCCCCCCCCCCCAGCAGGAATATTTATTTATTTTTATTTATTTATTACAGGATTTAGCCGGACAGGTTGAGGCAGCGAGTTCCAGAGGATGGAGAGAGGCTCTGGAGAAATCCTGGAGACGAGCATGGGAGGAGGAAATGAGAGAGCTTGACAGGAGGAGGTCTTGAGAAGAGTGGAGAGGACGGTTTGGGATATGTTTGGAGACAAGATTGGTGATGTAGCTCGGGGCAGAGTTGTGGATGGCTTTGTAGGTTGTGGTTAGTATTTTGAATTTAATTCGCTGGGTGATTGGGAGCCAGTGTAGGGATTGGAGGAGAGGGTTGGCAGACACTGAACGGTTGGTAAGGTGGATAAGTCTGGCAGCAGTATTCATGATAGACTGAAGAGGGGCTAGCCTATGGAGAGGCAGGCCAATGAGAAGGGAGTTGCAATAGTCAAGGTGAGAGATAACAAGGGAGTGAATGAGGAGCTTGGTGGTTTCATTTGTGAAAAAGGGGCGAATTTTAGAGATGTTACGGAGGTGAAGAAAAACTTTTGACAGCGATTGGAGGCTGAAATGACAAGTCCGAGTCTAGGATTACACCGAGTACCCTGGCGTGAGGGGAGGGACTGATGGTTGCATTGTTGATTTTGATGGAAAAGTCATGGAGGGGGGCACGGGCGGGGGGGAATATTAATAGCTCAGTTTTAGAGAGATTTAATTTAAGGAAGTGGTGCGACATCCATGCTGAGATGTCAGTTAGTAAGTTAGTAAGTTAGTAATGCGAGAGGAGACTGAAGGAGTAGACAGATAGATTTGGGTGTCATCGGCGTATAAGTGGTATTGGAAGCCGTGGGAGGTTATCAAGTGACCAAGGGAGGAGGTGTAGATAGAGAAGAGAAGGGGTCCAAGAACAGAGCCTTGGGGGACCCCTACAGAACCCCCACAACGGAGAGGAGGAGACAGAGTTGTAGGTAACACTGAAGGAGCGCTGTGATAGATAGGCAGAGAACCAGGATAGAGCAGAATCTTGGAGGCCAAGGGTGTGTAGTTTATTGAGAAGGAGCGGGTGGTCAACAGTATCAAAGGCTGCAGAGAGGTCAAGTAGTAGCAGTATGGAGTACTGGCTGTTGGATTTAGCAGTTAGTAAATCGTTAGTGAGTTTTAGTAAGGCATTTTCTGAGTGCTGTGAGAGAAAGCCCGACTGTAAGGGGTCAAGAAGGTTATTTTCACTGAGGTAGGAGCTAAGACGGTTGTAGACTAAGCGCTCTAGAAGTTTAGAGGAGAATGGGAGCAATGAGATGGGCCTTAAGTTGTTCAGATTGGTGGGGTCCAGTGAGGGCTTTTTAAGTATGGGAGTGATCTTTGCATGTTTTAGAGAGGAGGGGAAGGTGCCACTAGAGAGGGAGAGATTGAAGATGTGAGTGAGGGAGCATAGGATAGAATATTACACCAATATTCCCCCCCATCAGGAATATTACACCAATACTCCCCCCAGCAAATGTGTTCCATTTACCACTGTGACACATCTTTTTGTCTATTTAGATACATCTTATCCGCATCCACCCCTGATGAGCGAGCTATGATCTTGTGAAACGCGCGTCGGGTTTTCTGATGCGTACATTTGTATATACAGGGGGTCCCCGACCTACGAACGCCCGACCTACGAACCTCTCCTACTTACGAACCGGGCGCTGCGGGGACCCGCTGCCATTTTCCGCGGACTCTCGGCCGTTCTGCGCATGCGCGGCCAGACGGAGCCTCGGAAAATGACGGCAAACATCGGAAATGTCCGTAATTTGCCGCGCATGCGCAGAACGGCATTTGACGGGACATCGGAAATGTCCGTAATTGTCGTTCTGCACATGCGCGGCCAACTTACAAACATTTCCGATTTAAGAACAGTAGGACAGTCCCTAACGATTTTTTAACTCGGGGACCCCCTGTACTGCATTGTATAACGTTTGTATCATATTTATTTATTCTCTTTATTATGTGAAAATCCATTGGCTGAGCTAATATGCTATATTATCCATGTATGTACATTCATTTTAATAAACATTTATACTGCTATTACTCTTTGTTACTCAGTGGCTAACTGTGACCACCTCATTTAAAGTCCCGGGGGCGACTCTTTTTTTTTTGTATATGTATATAGGGATGGAGGTGCATCACTGGTGACTGCAGACTTTTTATTTTGTTTCTATATACTATCTATATACTCCCCTTCCCTATATACTATCTATACACTCCCCTCCCCTATATACTATCTATATACCATACCTCCCAACATTTTGAGATGGGAATGAGGGACATCCATCAGCAAAAGTATGCAGGCATAGGACACACTCCTTGCCACGCTCCCTTAAAGGAGAATTGTACAAAAAAACAAGATTGGTTAAACCCACAAGTGCTTTTTTTATCACTACTATTCCTTTATATTGGCTTTTGGAATTTACAAATGCAGCAATTTAGAAATTGAATGAAGGGTTTAGCACTGGGAAACAATTTTTGATAAATAAAAAGTGCATTTTATATTCATCTATATAGATCAGACCAAAATGAGGGACAAATGTGGGGGACAGATGGACAGAGGGACATTGTTCAAAATCGGTTACAGTACCTCGAAATTAGGGACAGTTGGGAGCTATGTATATACTCCCCCTATATACTATCTATATACCCCCTCCCCTATATACTATCTATACACTCCCCTCCCCCTATATACTATCTATATACTCCTCTCCCCTATATACTATCTATATACTCCGCTCCCCAATATACTATCTATATACTCCGCTCCCCAATATACTATCTATATACTCCGCTCTCCCTATATAATATCTATATACTCCCCTCCCCTATATATTATCTATATACTCCCCTCCCCCTATATACCCCTCCCCCACCTACATGTATAGTGCCATGACAGGTCCTCTATATACTCCTATATACATGTATAGAGCCATGAGAGGTCCTCTATATACTCCTATATACATGTATAGAGCCATGACAGGTCCTCTATATACTCCTATATACATGTAAAGAGCTATGACACATCCTCTATATACTCATCTATACATGCATAGATCTATGACAGGTCCTCTATATACATGTATAGAGCTATGACAGGTCCTCTATATACTCCTATATACATGTATAGAGCCATGACAGGTCCTCTTTATACTCCTATATACATGTATAGAGCCATGACAGGTCCTCTATATACTCTTATATACATGTATAGATCCATGACAGGTCCTCTTTATATTCCTATATACATGTATAGAGCCATTACAGGTCCTCTTTATATTCCTATATACATTTATAGAGCCATGACAGGTCCTCTATATACACCTATATACATGTATAGAGTCATGACAGGTCCTCTATATACATGTATAGAGCCATGACAGGTCCTCTTTATATTCCTATATACATGTATAGAGTCATGACAGGTCCTCTATATACATGTATAGATCCATGACAGGTCCTCTTTATATTCCTATATACATGTATAGAGCCATGACAGGTCCTCTTTATATTCCTATATACATGTACAGAGCCATGACAGGTCCTCTATATACTCCTATATACATGCATAGAGCCATGACAGGTCCTCTATATACACCTATATACATGTATAGAGTCATGACAGGTCCTCTATATACATGTATAGAGCCATGACAGGTCCTCTATATATTCCTATATACATGTATAGATCCATGCCAGGTCCTCTTTAGTTATCATGATATAAAATATTAATGTGGGGACCTTTTGGTGGCCATGATTTTTTTTGGGGTCAGCATTTAGTTCTTGGTCCCAGGCAGCACAATGTCTTGGGCCGGCCCTGCGGATGAGGCTGCACAGATGAGGCGGCACTGATGGGTGCAGCACTAATTGGCACTGGTGAGGTTGCACTGATAATCAGGACACTGTGTGCTGACAGGCTTGCAGATTAACAGCAGTCCCTTCCCTCACACAGACACAGTGCATGAGGAAAGGACTGCCAATAACCGGCAAGTCTGTTTGCATGTGATCAGCTGTGATTGGACACAGCTGATCACATGGTAAAGGGCCGCTGTGATTGGCCCTTTACCCTTATCTGTGATCATCTGTGTCTGAAGGACACAGCGCTCACAGAGCGTTCCTGATGCGGGCCACAGGAGGCTCGCATGGGACGAGATTCTGGGAGAATCTCTGCGGACGCCCTCCTAGAACTATAGTGCCGCGTTGTAGCTGTATTTTGGCCATAGCTCAGTACTAAAGTGGTTAATGGGCTTTTCATTTTGATCTTGTTGTTTTGACTGCAGATCTGCTATAAAGCACAACTCAAGACAAAATGAATATGTTTTCTATATTCTATATTCTATTATGTTGTTAGGATGCATTGTGTTGGTGAGTTGTTGTTTTTTCCCATGGGTCTTTGAGCACTGTTCCATACGATTGGCTTGGCTCTGCACCGCTGGACCCCACGATTGATGATGGATTTACATTGCGGGGATTTTTTTGTTCTTTTTTTAATAGAAGGACTTCTCAAAAACTGCATGTGTTACTTTTCACTTTTTCTTTCTGTGAATGAGCAGGGGTACTATGCCCCCTTACTGATTCACAATTGGGGTGGGGGTGCAGTATCTGGGTGCACCCTTATTTGTAAAAGGGGCTTCCAAATTCTGATAAGCCCCCTGCTCGTAATCCCCCACAACCATCAGGCCAGGGTTGTGGGAAGGAGGCCCTCGTCCTCATCAATATATTGAGGGCATGTAGTCTGGTTTCCTAGGTGGAGAGAACAAGCTTGTTCCCCCTTTTTCTGGCCTGCTAGGCTGCATCCTCGGATAATTGTCTGGTATGGAATTCAGAGTGACCCCACATGTTTTTTTTTTTTTTGCGTGGGGTCTCTCTTTAAATTCATACTAGACCTGAAGGGCCTGGTATGGATCATGGGGAGGACCTCCATGCCATTCTTTCCATGCCAGTCCTAAATTTAAATATAAAATTCTATACCATTCCATTATCTAGGACAGTCTTTTTCAGCCAGCATGCCCAGGCACAATTCAGCTCACGTTCTCAACTCTCTCAGTCCCACCATCCCCGAAAGCAGTAAATGAAGGGACATTTTAAATAACGGGACTTGTGGCAACAACCATAATTTAAATTAGCAGATATAGTCTGTATAAAAACATTTGCATAAGATGTATGTTCTGTATTATTCTAGCCAAGATTAAAAGCACTTTTACTTACTTGTTTTTACTTACTTGCTCCATTCCCCCAGCAAATGGCACTTTCCCATGCTCCAGCAGTGGACTGTCCCTAGATGTCATCATGTCAAATACAGACCCGTAAACCCTGCATCAGTCTTGATGACATCAGGAGGACCTTAGACAGCTAAAGCATGGGGGGAAGATGCCCTAGGGCAGGGTTTCCCAACTAGGGTTCCTCCAGAAGCTGCTAGGAGTTCCTTTAGTTATGAAAAATTCCTGCCTCTCAGATAAGTTTCCACTGAAACCATTGATCTTTGTAGCTATCTGTAAGGTGGTAATTCTTCCCAATGATCACAAGTGTAGAGAGCATTCTTCCCACTAACCATCACACTAATGTATCATGAGTTTAGCTATAGTCATTTTTAGCAAGGGTTCCCTGAGGCCAGAAGGTTATTTCAAGGGTTCCTCCGTGTTGAAAGGGTTGAGAAAGGCTTGGGACCTGTCTAGCAGCATGTAGGATCGGGTAAGTTAATCTTTTTTTTCTATGCCCCCTAGACCTACACGAGAAGTTAACCCTTGCCGTGCCATTGTAGCCCAACTGCATGGGAGAAAGTTTTCCAGAATTGGGCTTCAAAGGCACTTGTGCACTTATCCTATGAATGTGAGCTACCGTATGTGGCCAAATCAAATGCACAACCATGGAAAGTATGTAAGATTGTATGTTATCCAGGGTAAAAAGAATATGGAGATTGCCATTGCTGACTGTTGAAAATGCTTGTTGTTTGGCTGTCATGCACATTCAATGGCAATACTTTCCTAGGAACTGACCTGGAACAAGTATTCAGAGGGGGAATTCTGACTTTCTAATCTGCAAGCTTGTTTTGGAAAGTACTGAAGCCTTTGGAGCAGGACAACAGCCTGGCAACCATCATTGTTAGAAGGAGGTCTGCCCAATATTTTCCTCTTGCAAATAGTAACAGACAGTAAAGCAACTGCAATTTTACATGTAGATTAAAAAAAAAAGAATACTTTTCCTGGGATCATGCTTGGAGGCTGAATACGGCTTCGGCTATTACTGAGAATGGTGAAAGCTTAGATAATGTTTGGTCAGCATTTCTCAAATCTCCATCACCATATTTCCCAGTTCTTCGATAGCCTTGTGAAGGTCAGTACTCCGTCTAGTCTTATTTCACATATAATTCCCACAGCTGATTGTAGCACTAATGATGTCTTAGGCTAAACGCTCGTAAATTATAATTCTGTTGATAAATTATGTAATTGAGTGTAATTATCATGGGAACTCCAAGGCCACCATATTCCTCCCATCAAGGGGCAGCTGTTTAAATAAGCCACTTACAATGACAAATTACTTGCACAGGCAGCAGGAACATTCACTTCTTCTAGAAAAGTCCTATAAAGAGAACCGGTCATGAATGGGTTTATGGAAAAATAAAAAAAAATCTAGTTGTAAAGGGAAAATTAAATAGATTTGTGCTATTTGATTTACTTTGTTTGAGTTTAATACTTTTGTTTTAGTATTGAATAGAATAGGGGAAGGTCAGAACTCCAGCCATGTTACAGAACACATAGATAGAGTGCAGCCAGTGCCCAGGGCGAGGCAAGTATTTTGTCCCCTAACCCAGACTTACTAGTTGCTTTCACACCACACCTACTTTGGGTCTCTTTTTGCCCTCTTTTAAGCATACCGCCCAGCCAGGCCATGGCACACCTCAGGCCTTAGTAGTTAGGATTATCGCATTTCCATGTGAAGACTCTGACTACAAGTTGAAGTCTGGCCGCAGGCTAGCCTGGATTTGTAGGAGGAGTCTGAGGGCTATATATCCCTCCTCCTCCTCCATCAAATCCTTCGTCGGATCATTTCCGGGTTCCCACCCACCCGTTCCCCCATACTTTTATTATTTCATTCATATTCATTCAGGGTATGCCCTCTTTTAGGCATACCGACCAGCCAGGCCATGGCACACCTCAGGCCTTAGTAGTTAGGATTATCGTATTTCCATGTGAAGACTCTTGACTACAAATATATATATATATATATATATATATATATATACATACTGTAACCCTAAACCCTCAAATCCTGTTTCCCTTCTAGCACAAATCTTTACAACCCTACCAGAGAACATTTTGAACATTTTGCTATGGGGCCCTGCGATTTCTAGTTACGCCCCTGATTACACCTCTTGAGTAACTTCAGACCAGGCGGGAACAAGGCTTCAAAGCTTTACTTGAAAAAGTGCAGAATGAACATCTCAAAGTCCAGCAGGCAAAAACAAGAATTTTCCTAATTTCCTAATCCTAACTCAGGCTTTGTTTTCCCTGACATACCTGCAAAGGTTGAGTCCATGTAAAAACAGGAGTCCGTCAGTGGCATTTGTTGTAATCTTTGGGGACAAGCCCCAGGTACAGAGGACCTTCTATGCTATGGCAGTAGCAGGCAACATTACTGTGCTCCTCCCGGGTACGTCTTTCCGATCTTCTCCCTCACGGGGTTCTCTTGTATCTCTAGCGCGCCCACTCTCAGGGGTACTTGGGCCTGGGCTCCCTCGTTCTGGAACACTGTCCCTCTTTTACAACACAGGACCAGTGGGTCAGACCTAGAGCTAACCTGCTAACCTGCCAAAAACAAAGCTAAATTTCAACATCAGAGCTGAGTCGGAACCTAGCTTCCCTCGGTTCTAACATGTATTGTTGGTACAGGCAGCCAGTGGGAGGAAATGCCAGCTGCTGCAGAGGGGGAAATCATGGTGCTAGGGACCTGGGGCAGGTGCACAGCACTGCTAGGGGAATTTGTGGAGCCAACCTAGATCTGTGGGACAAAGGGATTTTGTTGAAATCCCTGGATGGTCGCAATGGAATCCAAAACGGTTGGGAGACATGATTTTTCACCCTAAAATTTTTGCACCCAGAGCAATCGCCCTTGTGGCCCTGCCCATGCTATGCCCCTGAGTGCAACTCCTCAGTGGGGACATAGCAATAAGAATCAGACAGGGGTTTTAATACTTTGAAAAAGTTAAAGATCTATATACAGTACACTTTACATTTTAATAACATACCGTAACATCCAACTACCTATTACTTTACTTGACAAAATATGTCTGGAAGCGTTTAAAGCTGAATTCCAGGTATGATCATTTTTACTTAGTCACATTGGTCCAGCTTGGATCAGTGTAAGTATGGCATGCCATAGCTGTAGAATTACTCTAGAATCTAGAAATCACTGCAATAGACACCGCTACTACAGTGACCTCCACTTGCTTCCAGGTCCTGAGCAATCCCTTGCTTTCACTAAGCAGAATAGCAGCCACTCGGCATGCAACCTGGAATTTAGTGGAGGTCACTGGAGTAGTGGTGTCTACTACAGTGATTTCCAGCTTCCACGGGGATCCCACAGGTATGGTACACACATAATTAGATTGGCCCAAGCTTGACCAAAATTGCCATACCTGGAATTAAGCCTAAAAATTTACAGATAGTGACCTGCATAATTTTAAACATTTTAAGGGCCCTAAATATTTCCTGGTCCCTGATTGTAAATATATCCATCACTAATGTTTGTGCCATGATATATTGCATGTTATAATCCACTATTATAGTCGAATAAGCTGGGACACAGAGAAGCATTGTTCACTGCCTGAGAATCCTATAGTATAGCCAGTGTTTGAAATCTCACATGGCGGAATATGTGGGCAGACCATAGAAGAGGGCACAATGTCAGTGGCAGCGGGGCACAGTGCTATATACAGTCTTTGTCCTGGACCTGGCTGTGACTGAGCCAGTGAGACAGATGACTGTGTACTATGTGATGCTTGACATGAGAATTTGGGGAATTGTCTCACACTGGTTTCTGCATTACTTGATTTTCTGTATATTTGGGAGGAATAATTGACTTTCCAGTATGTTGCTGGAAACAAGTGAGAATATATTACTTCTTCAGGAAACGAAGGGTTGGTAAAAGCAGGAGGTCTGCGTTTTCATTATCCCCAACTGCAGAGGCACAAGATAACATGGTCAGTGGCTGTTGTAAAACGTATACAACATGTCATTCAAATGAATGAGATTGCACCGCAACCTTGCTGCAACCTTATGTAATGCAAGAGGCGGAGGCGGACAGTCAATAGTTAAAATAGTCATTCAGGAGGTGACACATGGCCTCTAAAAAAACAATCCAATGTGCAATGCAGAGTGATGGTAAACTCTACCGCATGTGTAAACAGAGCCTAAAAAGTAAAACCTGATTGGTCAATGTCACGGCTCCTATTGCCTATCACAAGTCCTGCCACAGCCTTACCTGGAATTCACAGGATTCAATCTTTAGTGTTACACTTGAGATGTACGCTCTCTAGTGGTTTAACGTGGTATTAAGCCCAAAAGCAAACATTTATTGTATTGCAGTTTACCAATTCTTAGATCTGAAAGCTGCTGTCACAAAAACCGCTATTCCAGACAGCGGGGTGGTGCGCGCCGCCGCGCGCCGGCGCGCGCTAGTGCGCGCACTCCTGTGCGCGTTCCTGCGGGTGCGGGCTTGCGTGCGCGCGCGCGTGCACGTGTCCGGGCGCGCGCGCAGTAATTGGAACACACCTGTGTGTGCTGTTGGCGCCAGTCAGCCTATTTAATCAGGCAGCACCTGTTGGCCAGTGCTGCCTGATCTTCAGCTCTCCAGAGACCTTGTTCCTGTGTTTGTAACCTGCTAAAACCTTGTTTGATCCTGTGACCCGGCTTGCCCTTTTGGAATTCCTTGATCTCCGCCTGCCTGACGACCTCTGCCTGACTGACCATTCTTATGCTTGTCCCTTTTGTGCCTCGCCATCGGAACACCGCCAGACCTTGAAGGTATCTAGATTATCTTGATCCCTATTGAGAGACTTGTGCCTGCTTCCTATTCCACGCCTCCTTTCATCTGTGTACCCCGCATACCTACACCCATCTTGTCCCCAGTGGGGCTTATACTTGGACTTACCACATCTTCTGGATATCCTGCATACTCTCACTTGCATCACCCACCTGTGGAATCTCCTCCTGTGTATCCCGCATACCTGCACCTCACCCGGTCTCCAGTGGACTCTCCTCACCACATCCGGATACCCTGCACCAGGCTCTCTTACCCTTCCTCACTCTCGTGCCTCCTGTACCCATCTCCAGGGGCCGATAGTGGGATCCGTACGGGAGACCTCCCCTCTGCCCAAGTAGACTCACCAGTCAGGTACGTACCAGCCTGATAGTATCAGGCAGCCATGACTGAGTCCGGGCAGGGGGCCTCCCCCATGGAAGATATGTGCAGGCATCTAGCGGGTCTATCCCAAGCTGTGAAAGGCCTACAGGAAGGCTATTCTCGATTGGAAGAACAAGTCCAAACCATGTCTGCATCTTCTGTCCCCCAGGTGGCGTCTTCTGTTGGGTACCCTCAAGCACCATCCGTGATCATGCTACCACCAGAACCCAAGGTACCAATACCGGAAAGATTCTCTGGGGAACGAAGTAAATACCGTGCGTTTCGCAATGCGTGTGAACTTTATTTCGCTCTACAACCACGGACTTTTTCTTTGGAAGCTACAAAAGTGGGGTTTATCATCTCCCTTCTGACTGGTGAACCACAAACCTGGGCCCACCGCCTTCTGGAACAGAAGTCTGCGTCCCTGGACTCCCTGGACCGCTTCCTCACTGCAATGGCTCAGCTATATGAGGACCCTCAACCTGCTGCCACGGCTGAAACCGCATTGCAATCCTTACAGCAAGGTCGCAGAACGGCCGAGGATTACGCCGTGGAATTCAAACGCTGGAGCTCTGATACAGAGTGGAATGATGCGGCACTGCGACACCAATTTCGCAGAGGACTATCAGATTCTCTAAAAGATGAGTTGGCCCGTGTTGGTATTCCTCAGTCCTTGGATGAACTCATTAACCTCTCAGTTCAAATTGACCGCCGTCTTAGGGAAAGACGGGCCGAAAGATCCTCTGGTCCTTCTCGCCCCTTTTGGATGCTGCCCAAAGTACCTGGTCCTTCTAGCTCAGTCCCTTCAGCTTCTTCTACCCTGACTTCTGGGGCTCCTGAACCAATGCAAATCGGACTAATTCGGCCTTCCCTGACCCCTGAGGAAAAGATGCGCAGACGGGCCCATAATCTATGTTTGTATTGTGGGGAATCTGGACACTATGCAAGAATGTGCCCCAACAAGACACGTAAGTGGTTGTCTGCCTCTTCTTTATGTGCACCCGTCTTACTCCCAACCGGTACTCACCTGGCTCTCAATATTGTTTTGCAGCTCTCCGGTCGGAGCATTCCAGTATCAGTCATCATTGACTCAGGAGCATGCAGCTGCTTCATTGACCAAGCTTTTGCAACCAACCATGGCATCCCTCTTCAACCCAAAGTACGGGGCCTTGCGGTCCACCTGGCGGATGGCTCCACACTTAGTTCCGGCCCAGTCACCCAGGAAACGGAACCCCTTCTGACCACCATAGGATCTCAACACCAGGAGCTCTTACGGTTGGATGTCATACCTTCACCCCTCTTCCCGATAATTTTAGGAATGCCTTGGTTACGGGCTCACAACCCCAGTATCAATTGGGCTACAGGTGAAGTTCAGTTTTCTTCCAGTTATTGCCATCAGAACTGTCACTACGGAAAACCCGACGAACCGGCTTCGCTCCTATGCCTGGGGACTGACTCAGAACTCTACCAGTCCATCCCTGAACCTTACCGGGACTTTGCAGATGTGTTCAGCAAAAAGGGGGCAGAGACACTTCCGCCACACAGGCCTTATGATTGTCCTATAGAACTTCTACCTGGAACAGAAGTTCCCTTCGGAAGAATCTACCCACTTACGGAACAGGAATTGGGCACTCTAAAGGATTACATAGACGAGAATCTGGCAAAAGGGTTCATTCGTCCCTCCACATCCCCGGCCGGTGCAGGTCTCTTCTTCGTCGAAAAAAAAGATCATTCTCTTCGCCCCTGCATTGATTATCGTGAATTAAACAAGATTACCATCAAGAACAGATACCCCCTTCCATTGGTACCGGAACTTTTTCAAAGGCTGGGTACAGCCAAAATCTTCACAAAACTGGATCTTCGGGGGGCTTACAACCTGATCCGCATCCGAAAAGGGGACGAGTGGAAAACGGCTTTCCGTACTCGGTTTGGGCACTACGAGTACCTCGTCATGCCATTTGGATTATGTAATGCCCCAGCAACCTTCCAACACTTCGTTAATAACATCTTCCATGATTATCTGGATTTGTACGTTATTGTTTATTTGGACGATATTCTAATTTTCTCTCCCTCCTTGACCGACCACCGCAGACATGTTCGAAACGTCCTTACCCGTCTAAGACAACATGGACTGTATGCAAAATTTGAAAAATGTAACTTCGAGATCCAGAGTGTACAATTCTTGGGACTAATCATATCAGCAGAAGGAATCAAAATGGACCCCGAAAAGGTATCCGCCATTTTGGATTGGCCAGCACCCATAGACAGAAAGGGAGTACAACGCTTCATTGGCTTTGCCAATTTCTACAGAAAATTTATCAAAGGATTCTCCTCTATTATTTCACCCATCACCGAACTTACTCGACAGGGAATTCGGTTTCATTGGAGTTCCAAAGCACAACGGGCCTTTGAAAAACTTAAAGAACTTTTTACTTCTGCCTCTATCCTCAAACATCCGAACCCAGCCTTGCCTTTTGTTTTAGAAGTCGATGCCTCGGAGATTGCAGTGGGGGCGGTGCTATCCCAACGACAGGGTACCAAGGCTCTTCTTTTTCCAGTAGGCTTCTTCTCCCGCAAATTAACCTCTTCAGAACGAAATTATGATGTGGGCGACAGGGAACTCCTCGCCATCAAAGTAGCATTGGAAGAATGGCGCTACCTATTGGAGGGGGCTGCGCATCCTGTTCTGGTGTACACCGACCACAAAAACTTGGAGTATCTGAGAACAGCTAAAAGATTAAGACCACGACAAGCCAGGTGGGCTCTATTCTTCTCACGTTTCCAACTCCACATAACCTATCGGCCAGGCTCCAAAAACAGTAAGCCAGATGCTCTTTCTCGGATGTTCTTGGATATCGAGCACGATATTCCTCCCGACACCATTCTACCCGCCGGGAATTTCCTACTCTTACAAGAAGATCTCATATCTCGGATCAAACAAGCCTCCATCGGGATGCCTCCCTTGGATGGAGTTTCCAGTAAAGATGGATTGTTTTGGCATGAAGGCAAGATTGTGGTTCCAGAAAAATTGAGGTTACATATATTAGAGTTATGTCATGACCACAAACTGGCTGGGCACTTTGGTATCTCCAAGACAACCGATCTACTACTACGTACCTTCTGGTGGCCCCATCTGACCAAGGATTGTAAGAGTTATGTCGAATCATGTTGTGTCTGTGCTCGGAATAAGACTAGCCGAACAAGAGCCTGGGGTCTACTAAAACCTTTACCAGTCCCAGAAAGACCATGGAGTATGGTTTCAATAGATTTTATTGTCGAACTCCCACCTTCAGAAGGTTTTTCCTCTATTTTTGTTATTGTGGACAGATTGTCAAAGATGGCACATTTTTTGCCCATGAAGGGTACCCCTTCAGCTTTGGAAACTGCACAAATGTTCATTAAAGAAGTAGTAAGGTTACATGGAGTCCCAACAAACATAGTTTCAGATCGTGGTGTCCAGTTCACCTCAAGGTTTTGGAAAGCTCTCTGTCAATCTCTGGAAATCGAGTTGGCTTTCTCATCTGCATATCATCCACAGACAAACGGCCAGACCGAGAGAACCAATCAGACATTAGAGCAATATCTACGCTGTTTTTCTACCTTTTCCCAAGATGATTGGGCCTCCTTGCTCCCCATTGCTGAGTTCTCATACAATAACTCCCTGCACTCAAGTATTAACCAAACCCCGTTCTTCGCCAATTATGGGTTTCACCCATCCTTTTTACCCAGGTCAATCCCGGAATGCTCCATACCCGCAGTTTCAGAAACACTTGACTTCTTCTCCACTAACAACAAGTTACTACAGGAGACCATGACTAAGGCACAAGAAAATTACAAGAGGATCTTTGATGGTAAGAAGCGCGGGGAACTCATCCTGGAACCCGGCAATCAGGTCTGGTTGTCCACCATCAATTTAAAGATGGCCTGCCCCTCCAGAAAATTAGGCCCTAAGTTCTTGGGTCCTTTTTCCGTGAAAAAAAGAATTAATAATGTCGCCTACGAATTGGATTTACCTACTTCTCTAAGGATACATCCAGTCTTCCATGTTACTCTTTTAAAACCAGTGACTCCTAATCCTTTTGCAGGCCGCAGGGTTGGTCCCCCCAAACCCATTATTGTCAATGACGAAGAAGAATTCGAGGTGGAAGCAATTCTGGATTGTAGGAAAAGGCGTAATCAGATCCAGTTTCTCATTAAATGGAAAGGATACGGGCCTGAAGATAATTCATGGGAACCTGAAGATAACCTGCATGCGGGTGAGTTATTACGAGCTTTCAAAGACTCACACGCCTCCAAGTTAACTCGTCTGGGCATCCGGAGGCTGCCCTTAAGGAGGGGGCACTGTCACAAAAACCGCTATTCCAGACAGGCGGGTGGTGCGCGCCGCCGCGCGCCGGCGCGCGCTAGTGCGCGCACTCCTGTGCGCGTTCCTGCGGGTGCGGGCTTGCGTGCGCGCGCGCGTGCACGTGTCCGGGCGCGCGCGCAGTAATTGGAACACACCTGTGTGTGCTGTTGGCGCCAGTCAGCCTATTTAATCAGGCAGCACCTGTTGGCCAGTGCTGCCTGATCTTCAGCTCTCCAGAGACCTTGTTCCTGTGTTTGTAACCTGCTAAAACCTTGTTTGATCCTGTGACCCGGCTTGCCCTTTTGGAATTCCTTGATCTCCGCCTGCCTGACGACCTCTGCCTGACTGACCATTCTTATGCTTGTCCCTTTTGTGCCTCGCCATCGGAACACCGCCAGACCTTGAAGGTATCTAGATTATCTTGATCCCTATTGAGAGACTTGTGCCTGCTTCCTATTCCACGCCTCCTTTCATCTGTGTACCCCGCATACCTACACCCATCTTGTCCCCAGTGGGGCTTATACTTGGACTTACCACATCTTCTGGATATCCTGCATACTCTCACTTGCATCACCCACCTGTGGAATCTCCTCCTGTGTATCCCGCATACCTGCACCTCACCCGGTCTCCAGTGGACTCTCCTCACCACATCCGGATACCCTGCACCAGGCTCTCTTACCCTTCCTCACTCTCGTGCCTCCTGTACCCATCTCCAGGGGCCGATAGTGGGATCCGTACGGGAGACCTCCCCTCTGCCCAAGTAGACTCACCAGTCAGGTACGTACCAGCCTGATAGCTGCATTGGTTTACTTTTTTAGGCTTTCTCCTTTTGTACACCTGGTGATCCAGACAGCAAATCTGTAATGTGACATCATCTTGTATTGTCTGTTGTTGTCCATAATGAGCATCAATTGTGCACCCTGAGTCCCTGACAGCTTATATTTTTCGGTCAAGAAACAGGGAGGGGAAGAAAAAGAAATAAAACTGAAATTTAGTTGTAAGAGGAGGATTTCAGGGGGAGTCAGGGTAAAGGGTGTGGAAGAATGGAATAGGGGAACCATGGACCAGCCCCATGGAGTTATAATCTGGTGCTGTATTAGAGGATTAAATCTCCTCTAAAGAATTCCTGTATTTCTTATGTAGCGCTACCCCCAGTTAAGAGAGCCGCTGGTTTGTTTTGGGTCCCTGAGTACAGCTCCACCAACCCCCGGCAATTTGGCTCTACCCGCTCTGGCACAGTTAGTAAAGGGGTACGTCCCTATGCACATAAAACTTAGCTTATACTCTAAGTGTAATTGGTATGAACTCACAAGCAGACTGCTGAGATAAGAATAACTGGCTTTACTTTTGTCAGTAAGGAAAAAGAATAGCAACATGCATTTAAACATATATCTTACAATACTTTAGCAGGTCCCTGCAATATGCACTTTAACATGTACACAGGTATATCAATCTAACAATGGGGAAACGGAGCGCCAAGTGTGGCGACCGTCTGCTATACACCCCTGAGGTGCAATAAATCTATCTGCGCCTACCTAATGGACCAGGCCTGATCCCTAGCAATAGAGCTCAGTCCTTGTACTAGTACAGTGTTCTTCACCGGCAATAAATCTGTAGAGGTGGTGCACATGTAGCTTTAAATGGTGTCATTTGTAATCCACAAAAGTAACATTGCTGCTCTGAGGTAAATTGCGCCTAGGCAGTTCAGTAGGCATAAAACGTGTGTGTCAATGCAGGATGAGCCTTCCGGCTCTCTCACCAATCCTTGGGGTACCGTCCTCCGATCCGGTCCCTCTAATGGCGGCTCTGGTCTCTTCAATGGCGGCGTCCGGTCTCCTCAGTCACAGCCCTGAACTCCGGTCATCAGCTCCGTCCGACCGACAGTAAGGGGAAGTCTCCGCTCCGCTGCTGTGGACTCTGAGGGGTGAGAGTCTCACTCCATCGGCTGCAAGGCCCAGGCTTCAGGCCTTCAGCTCCGGTCCGCACAGGTGTCTCTGCTGGCTGCAGTCTTCGCGTCACACGCTCTGTCAGCAGAGGCAGGCCAGTCCTGTCAGGCCTCAGAAGAGGAAGTGTCCCAAGAGGAAGAGGCGGTCTCCGCTCTTCCCTTTTATAATCTCCCCCAGCAGCCTCCCGGGCGGAAGTCAGCAGCCCTGGGGCCTGGGGAATCATGGGAGATGTAGTCTTTTCCAGAAAAAGGGGTAGAACCCCGCTACACACTCCCCCCACTTTGAATCTTTGGTCCCCAAAGACAGTGTTCAAACTACAAACTTTCTCGGGAACAACATTTTCACATAATTTGGACAGAGGAGCTTCCCACCAATTGGCATGAGATGGGGAGCTGTCCTGTCTACAGGTCACTTCAGTGTGGGCGACCTGTTTAACTGTGCCAGAGAGTGAGCTGGGGTTGCCCTCCACTAAATGAACAGCGGAAGGGTCAGGGCTTTCAGCACTTCTCCTTGCTGTAGTAACAGAGTCCTCTGAACTTTCTCCCATCTTGGGGTAAGTTAACTTCTTGGGAGGCTTCACAACTCTGCGAGCTCTCTGTTCTCTTGGAACTTCTTCAGGAACACATTCTGGCAACATCTCTGGTTCTGGAACATCTACTTATTCTTCTTCTGAGTAGAGACCAGGGATATCTTCCCAGCACTCAGGCACATCACTGAATGGCACAAACTCTGTGGCTTCTGGGTTCAATGTGTTATCTTCCACATCTTCAGTAGGTGGAAGATCTATGGCAGAATTTCCTGGAGTTGAGGAAGGCCATAGCCATTCAAGTTCTCCTCTTTCTTCTTCAGGTTGGGGGTCCTCACCACCCCTAACTTGGGACGTCTGAGACCTAGTGTTAGGCCTGGGGGTATCCAGAATGGAAACAGATTCAGGTACGTCTCTTAATGGAGGCATTCTGACTGCTTCAGTGAGTGGGAGCAAATGATTCCTATGCCAGGTCTTCAAAGGCCCCAATCTTCCCTCTGGTTTCAACTTGTAGACAGGCAATCCTGGAAGTTTTCTACAGATGATATATGGTTCTGGTCTCCATCTATCAGCAATCTTGTGCTTCCCAGGGATTCCTAGATTCCGTAACAGTACACGGTCCCCAGGCTGTAGGTCCTGTACTCTAACTTTCAGGTCAAAGTTCCTCTTATTTCGGGCCCCCCTCTGGTCGGAGGCCACTTGAGCTTTCTCATAAGCTATCTTCAAACTGCGCCTCAGTCTGTCCACATATCCTTTGTGGGAGGCAGCAGAGGCATGGTCTAAGGAAATGCCGAAGGCCAAATCCACTGGCAATCTTGCTTCTCTCCCAAACATAAGCCGGTAAGGGGAAAAACCTGTCACATCACTTGTGGTGCAGTTGTAAGCATGCACCAGAGCTGAAATGTGTTGACTCCAATGTTGCTTCTTCTCTGTTTCCAAAGTTCCCAACATGTTCAATAGGGTCCTGTTGAACCTTTCAGGCTGGGCATCACCTTGAGGGTGATATGGTGTGGTCCTAGTCTTCTCTACTCCCAGAGAATCTAGTAGCTTCCTGATCAGGCGACTCTCAAAGTCCCTTCCTTGGTCTGAATGGATTCTCTGTGGCAGTCCATAGTGAACAAAGTACTTCTCCAGGAGTACCTTGGCTACTGTAGAGGCCTTCTGGTCCTTGGTTGGGAAAGCCTGAGCATAACGAGTGAAATGGTCGGTTACCACCAGAACATTTCCCAATCCGCTCAAATCGGGTTCAAGGCAGAGAAAATCAATGCATACCAGATCCATTGGGCCTTGACTCTGTAGGTGGCCCATTGGGGCAGCTTGATGGGGTAAAGTCTTCCTCTGAATGCATCTTGCACAGGAATGGCAATACTCCTCCACTTCGGCCCTCATGCAGGGCCAATAAAACCGGTCTCTGACAAGTTGGAAGGTTCTCTCTGCTCCCAAGTGACCATGCTGGTCGTGTAGGGCAATCAGCACAGTCTCTCGATGCTTCTCTGGGAGAAACAACTGCCACTTGTCTTCTGGGCCATCAGAGGGGCCCCTTCGGTAGACTACCCCCTGATGCACCTGTAACTTGTCCAACTCTCTCCTCAGTAGGCGAGCTTCTTTAGAAGGGTGAAGGCGAAGTCCCTCTGGACTCTTGTCTTCCAGGGCTTCCAGGACCAATCTCCCCATGGGATCTTCCAATTGGTCACACCTTAGCTCCTTCTTGGACAGCTTCGGCAGACACTCTTCTGCTAGTTGAGTTACCCCACAGTAACACTTTGGGACTCCCACTGTGGTAACTCCTATCTCTTCAGCTCTGGATCCTCCTCTGGCTTGGAGTTCAGCCCCTTGACAAAGGGCTCGCACTCCATCCGGTGCCACTTGGGTCCAGTCTTCCCAATCACCGACCATGACATGGGATCTTCGGGACAGGGCATCTGCATCCCTATTTCCAGCCCCTGGTCTGTACTTGAGGCTGAAATTGAATCCAGACAACGCCGCCAACCATCTGTGTCCAGTTGCATCCAGCTTGGCGGTGGTGAATAGATAAGTCAAGGGGTTGTTATCTGTCTTTACAGTAAACTCGGCCCCATACAAGTAGTCTCTCAACTTGTCAACAACTGCCCACTTGAGGGCTAAGAACTCCAACTTGTGGGTGGGATAGTTCTTCTCGGAGGGGGTCAGGCTCCGGCTCACATAAGCCACTGGTCGTAGCTGGTCTTCATACTCCTGGTAGAGTACTCCACCTAGGCCCTCATGGCTGGCATCAACATGTAGCTCATATGGTCTAGTGGGATCAGCGTAGGCCAAAACTGGGGCTGTGGTGAGACTTCTCTTCAAGGTTCTGAAAGCCTCTTCACACCTTGAGTTCCACTGGTCTTGGACCGACTCACTGGACCTCCTAGGCCCCATTCCATCCTCCTCTCCTTCTGTCTTCAGCAGCTCGTTGAGGGGCTTGGCAATGCGGGCAAATCCATCCACAAACCTGCGGTAGTAGGAGCAGAACCCCAAGAAAGACCGGAGTTCTGTAACTGTTGTGGGCCTTGGCCACGAAGTAACTGCCTCCAACTTCTCAGGGTCTGTAGACACTCCTTTTTCAGACACTATGTGTCCCAGATAGTTCACAGAAGACTGATAGAACCGACACTTCTCTGGAGAAAGTTTAAGTCCCTCTTCACTGAGCCTCTTCAGTACTTTCTCCAACCTGGCTTCATGTTCTTCCAAAGTCTTTCCAAAGACAATGACATCGTCCAGATACACAAGGACTTCTATGAGGTTCATGTCTCCAACAGTCCTTTCCATTAGGCGTTGAAACGTAGCAGGAGCCCCAGATAGGCCCTGAGGCATCCTGTTGAACTCAAAGAATCCCACTGGGGTTATGAAGGCAGTCTTTTCTCTATCTTCTGGATGCATGGGGATTTGGTAATACCCACTCTTGAGGTCCATCACACTGAACCACTTAGCTCCAGATAAACTCTGCAAGGCATCTTCTATCCTTGGCGTGGTGTACTGGTCAGGAATGGTCCTCCTGTTGAGAGTTCTGTAGTCAATGCAGAGTCTCAATGACCCATTCTTCTTCCTGACTACCACAATTGGGGAGGCATAGGGGCTTCTGGACTCCCTAATCACTCCCGTCTTCTTCAGTTCCGCAAGCTGCTCCCTCAGATCCTCCAGATCTGCTAGCGGGACTCGCCTCACTCTCTCTCTGAATGGCTTGTCCTCTTGCATGCGGATACGATGGGTGGCACTCTTCGCACACCCCACATCAAACTCATCTTTAGAGAAAATCTTCTCCCATCTGGTCAGCTGGGCCTTGGCTCTCTCTCTCCAAGCTCCAGGTAGGTTAGGGTTTTCCATGGAGAGTTTCTTCCAAACATCTTCTCCTTCACCCGTCCCCTTCACTTCTGACCAGCCAACTGGGACAGCAGGACTCACCTGTCCCAGAAGCATCCTGGCAGGGATCTCCACGGGCCGCTCCGTGGGGTTCCTCACACTGACAGGGACTCTTCCTCTAGCCTTCTTCAGGTCCTTCAGTGAAATTACTTCTGGTATCACCTCCAGACCTGAGTGACCCTCCATTGGGTCAGGTTCCAGCATTACAAAGGGGCCAGGCTGCTCCCAAGTAAGTTTCACCGTGGCTCTCATGCAGGTCACCTCTCCAGGCTGTAACACTGCTCCTTCTTTCCCAAGCCTCCATACCCTTCCTATCCCCTCACTTGGGGTCTTCTGCTCTAGGACCAACCGCTGGTAGGCCGCCTTCAGCATGGGATGGATCTTGGGGGCTGAGAGATTCTCTTTCTTCACCAGGGGGGTCAGAAGCCTTCTGACTAGATCCGTGTTCGTCCCTATAATCAGGGACGTCTTGCTGGTTCCTGGTGGGCGGGGACACACCACTGCTAAGGTGTCGAACACTTCAGACTTCCCAGCTACGGATGGGTCAAACGTCAATCTGATGGGTAAGTATCCATCATAGGGGAAACTCTGGGTTCCCAATCCCCTTATCTCCAACTCTTCTATCTTCTGTATAGGCAGATGACTCAGGTATCTGTCATAGAAGTCCCTGTACAACAGGGTCACTTGTGCTCCAGTGTCTAGGAGGGCCTTTGTGTACACTCCTTCCACCTGGATAGGTACAGTAGGGGATGGACCAACTAGCTCTTCTGGGTAGGGCCTAGTTGATGCTGTCCTCTTCTTTGGACTCTTTGCTTTACCAGCACTTGATTTGCACTTGCTCCTTTCTTGAGCCTGGTATGCATTGATTTTCTCCCTCTTAGTGGGAGTGTGAACCCGTTGAGGGATATTGTTATCTCTCACTTTGAAGAGTTCACGCTTGGGGGTGCTGTGTCTCTCCGGAGGGGTCTTGCCCCCTTTCTCTGGAGTGCACCTTGGTTGAGGATCCCTGGGCCCCTTCTGAGGGGTTTGGTCTCCTCGCTTTCTCTTCCTGTTGTGCTTCTTGGAGCTCACTGAAGGTGATGGGCACCCGGTTGACTCCTTCACCGGGGCCCTTTGGCGTTTCCCGCCGGCTGGCGGCTTTCTGCCTTCTTCTTCTTGGGACTGGAACATACAGCTGCAATATGACCAATTCCTCCACAATTGAAGCAAATCATCTCACCGTAGTCAGGTGAGGATGCTGGTGCTGAAACAGCTGGAAACAACTCCTTCCTGCTTGTTTCTTTCTTGGGACTGGGCGTCTCTTTCGCCACTAGAGACGTCAATATCTCCATCATCTGGGACATCTGCAACTTCAGGGCATCTACCTCTGTGTCTCTTTCAGGGGTTAAGGCCGACCTGACCGTGGCCACTGGAAACTTTGTAGACCCCATCACCTGCTTCTCCCTTTTCTCTTCCAACATGGCCTCTTCTTCTCTGACCATTCGGATGAGGTCAGGGTAGTCCAGGCTCTTCCCATCCTGCCGGGTACGTAGTACTAGTGCGACAGGGTCCAAGGGTTGGGCTCCCCTCATCACCTGCTGGGCACGGGCTTCATCTACCTTCCCTGGATCTATCCCCTTCTTCAGGATAATCCTATGCAGGATCTTGTCTATGCGTCCCATGTACTCTGACAGCTTCTCCCCTGTCTTCTGGTAACAGTGTTCCAGTTGATAGGTAAGTTCTGTGACTTTTTCTGTCCCACCAAACACACCTTCCAGGATGTCTATGTAGTCCTGGGCAGTGCAATCCTTTTTACTCGTCTTCAGATTGCGTATGGCCTCTAAGGCAGGTCCTTTTAGGCTCTCAACAATCCTTTGCTTCTTTCTGCCTTCTGAGACCTCCCATTCTTCTAGGGCCTGCGTGGCACCATCTAACCACTCTTCAAATCCCTCTTCTCCCGAGGGTACAGGTGTCCTCCCTGAAAACATCCGGAGTTTCCTGTATCCCGACATTGGGTAATCCCCGGGGTCTCTTCTGCACTGAGTCACAATCTCCCCTAGGACAGCACACAGTTCTGCACTAAGAGTAGTGTGTGCGGGTGCGGGACTTTCCACGCCCTTCTGCTCCTCCTTCTTTGGGGATAGAATGGCTTTCATAGGAGAGTAGTCTCCCTTCCGCGGCAGCGCATGCAGCAATTGGTAGGCCTGACCATTCGGTGCCTGTATGCTTTGGCTCCTGAACTGCTCTGGAGTCTCTTCCTTCCACTCTATTAAGGCGTATGTGTACCCAGCATCATTTCTCATGTCCATTATCCATGACTTCTGGCATGGGGATAATGACATTATGAGCTGCTTGACTGCCTCTCTCTGCCATATCCCTGGCAGTTCAATGACTGCTGCTGCGGCTGGGTCAGCGGCCCATGTTGCGGACCACCGTCCCACTTCTATTGGGTCCATGCCGGCACCTTCTGGCGGCTTTTCCCGCTGACTCAGGATCCCGGAATACGAGCCCCCACGTGTAGCGCTACCCCCAGTTAAGAGAGCCGCTGGTTTGTTTTGGGTCCCTGAGTACAGCTCCACCAACCCCCGGCAATTTGGCTCTACCCGCTCTGGCACAGTTAGTAAAGGGGTACGTCCCTATGCACATAAAACTTAGCTTATACTCTAAGTGTAATTGGTATGAACTCACAAGCAGACTGCTGAGATAAGAATAACTGGCTTTACTTTTGTCAGTAAGGAAAAAGAATAGCAACATGCATTTAAACATATATCTTACAATACTTTAGCAGGTCCCTGCAATATGCACTTTAACATGTACACAGGTATATCAATCTAACAATGGGGAAACGGAGCGCCAAGTGTGGCGACCGTCTGCTATACACCCCTGAGGTGCAATAAATCTATCTGCGCCTACCTAATGGACCAGGCCTGATCCCTAGCAATAGAGCTCAGTTCTTGTACTAGTACAGTGTTCTTCACCGGCAATAAATCTGTAGAGGTGGTGCACATGTAGCTTTAAATGGTGTCATTTGTAATCCACAAAAGTAACATTGCTGCTCTGAGGTAAATTGCGCCTAGGCAGTTCAGTAGGCATAAAACGTGTGTGTCAATGCAGGATGAGCCTTCCGGCTCTCTCACCAATCCTTGGGTACCGTCCTCAGCTCCGGTCCCTCCAATGGTGGCTCTGGTCTCTTCAATGGCGGCGTCCGGTCTCCTCAGTCACAGCCCTGAACTCCGGTCATCAGCTCCGTCCGACCGACAGTAAGGGGAAGTCTCCGCTCCGCTGCTGTGGACTCTGAGGGGTGAGAGTCTCACTCCATCGGCTGCAAGGCCCAGGCTTCAGGCCTTCAGCTCCGGTCCGCACAGGTGTCTCTGCTGGCTGCAGTCTTCGCGTCACACGCTCTGTCAGCAGAGGCAGGCCAGTCCTGTCAGGCCTCAGAAGAGGAAGTGTCCCAAGAGGAAGAGGCGGTCTCCGCTCTTCCCTTTTATAATCTCCCCCAGCAGCCTCCCGGGCGGAAGTCAGCAGCCCTGGGGCCTGGGGAATCATGGGAGATGTAGTCTTTTCCAGAAAAAGGGGTAGAACCCCGCTACACTTACAGTGGGTAAATTCGAGCCAATAAAACCAGGTACATCAAAAATTTCATGTGGTGTTGAAGGATGGTTGTCAAGCCTTTTAGAGCTTTCATTTTTTGTACTTTTGTACACTTTGGGGAAGCTTTTGTTTTCACAAGGGAAGTCAAATTGTCTAAATTATATCTGTCTATGGATAGGTAGCTCAAATGTAGGAGGAACACAGCTAGGTTATCTCCCAAATTAATGTCTTTTCATTTTTGTTTTAGAGAATGTACTGGGACCCAGAAGTTCCTTAGTCCTGAACATTCCCAGAACACATGAAGAATGGCACCCTCATTCTCTTTGCATCTCCTGCAGGTCCTAAACGTTGGTGGGTATGTTTTATATAGGGTGGATGTGTCCTATGATACTTTGTTCATATTTTATATCCAGATTTCTGGAATATGCTATAGATAATCCCCAAACATCATAAATGAAAAATCCTAACATTACAAAACAATTAGTTAACATTTAACAGAAGTGAGCTGAAGCTTTGTAAATTATCACAGAAAGCATTAACAGTGGGGCAAAAACACTTGGAAATAATTATTTTAATATACATATAAATTTCTACATTAAAAAGAGGGGGGTTGTGGGGCTTTGAATGAGGCACCCATGTATAGATGTGCGCCTCCATCCCTATTCATTGAGATAAAAGGAGGCGATTGGGACCTTAAAGGGGATGTAAACCCCAAATTATTATTTTTTTTTTTATGTCATAATGTAGAGAATAAGATTTTCTTTCATTTGAGCCCAGTCTTGCCACAAAGATTTACTCGAGGCCTGAGCAATCCTATTTTATTGTTCAGTTAGAGAAATCTTGACAAAGTTTTGAAAACTTTGTCAAAAACACCTTTGCTGTGAGTGTCAGGTGATTTACATATCATGCACTAGCCTGAGACAGGCACATCCTGTGTAAAAAGTTCACAATTCACATCCCCCTTCCCTCCCCTGCAGCTCTCCCAGCTTTACTGTGTTTTGACTGGATGTTTCTCATCATGGGATGCAGTGAACAGTCAGCAGACTATAGACAGACAAGTGATTTAGGGGACGTGTATGTAGTCAGAGATGGGCAGAGTAGAACATCCAGTGATCTGATGATAACCTGTCTCAGGCTAGTGCATGAGACATGTAAATCACCTGTCACTCACAGCAAGGGGGCGTTTTTTGACAAAGTTTTCAAGACTTTGTCAAGATTTCTCTAACTGAACAATAAAAGAGGATTGCTCAGCCCTCAAGTAAATCTGTGTGGCAAGACTGGGCTCAAATGAAAGGAAATATTATTCTGTAAATTATAACATAAACAATTTGGTTTACATCCACTTTAAATGAGGCAGGTATCGTCAGAATAAAAGAATAACAGTTTTTATTAATATAAACAGTAATAACGTAACATATTTACATGGATAGGATATCAATCCTTGCTCGGTATATAAAAAACATAACAGAAGTCGATAATTCCATAATAGAGGTAAAATAACAAACAATTGACGATGTGTGAGCCATTATGAGAGGTAACATGAAATCTAGATATGATGGACTTTGTAGATATAACCAGATACCATAGTGGAGTAAAAATGTGTGTATGTAAAGTTGAAACCCTGTAGGGGATCGAAACTGCATCCTGTATAGCTTGACGTGTTTTGTGGATAAGTTCCACTCATCAGGAGCGGATGCTAAACCGATCTGAAAAAAAATATGTAGGTGACATTATAATCTAGATAAAAACCAAAAAATTGGAAAAAGAGAAAAGATTGTGAGGAAGTAAATTTTCCAACCAGCAAAAGCTCACATATAAAAAAAATGGGTTCAACCTATGCAGAATTATGAAGCAGAAGGGCTGCCAAGGATGTCTGACCTGGGAGCTGAGGTCACAGAAGTCCATGGGAACATCGGGTGCACACAGGGCCACCCCCAGCAAGTCAAGATCGCCAAAGGTGATGGATCCGAATATCAGCTTCCAAGAAAATTGTCTATGAAAAAATATTACTCGGTAAGAACGAGACAGCTACACTAGTGCTACCATACAGGGGCGAAGTGTAGCCCCTGCTCCTGGAGACCATAGAGATACCATAGACTTTGTTAAGGGTAAAAAAGTGTCACCTGTAGTAAGTACAGAAAGAACTGGTCCAAAAGCAACATGCAGTGAAAGGGAAAACTCAATGTGAGTGGCATGTGAAAAAAGAAAAGGGGGGTACAGTGTTACAAGATGGTTACCTTATGGTGTTAGATGCACTGGTCTCAATGGTAAAAAAAATAAAGCCATAAGTGCAGCTATATAGCCTGTTCCGTGCCAAGTAGGGGTGTGGTAGTGAGCAATCGACTTCTCCCCGGTCCTCTTCCAGCGTCACACTGGCGGATTAATTAGCGGAAGGCGTCCGGCACCAAAACACCCTCCACACACAATCACGCCTAGATGGAAAATCCCCTACCCTACAGTCAGAATACACAAATCAGCGTTTCAGCCATTGGCTGCAAGGGCTGATCAAATGCTGGTTTTCCAGCATGAAATAAAATAAAAATAGTGCTGCGCTGTAAACTAAATGCCAACTATACGGTAAACTAAAGTAATACACAGTGCAATAGTGCATAACATGCAGCCAAAACTAGGGAAACCACAAATAAAGTGACAATGTGCAAAAGTGCCAGTGGTATAAAGACTGAATAAACAAATGCTAAAAAGTAAACAATCAATCGATCACAAACGTTCCTAGTTCCTATTACATGTTCAATAACATAAAGAATCATATAATGTCCTTCTTTTTTTTTTTTTATTAAAATAAAAACAGTAAAAGAGAACAATAAACAACCGAACTATGTTCGTGGAGTGTCTTCTTTACATACAGTGAAAACGAACAAAATAAAGTGCTGTAGATGGGGACTTCTTATATAAAATGCAGATAAATTGTGACTTCACTTGACCCTGATGAAGTCACGTGACCGTGACGAACACGCGTCGGGATGTACAGGCACAGGAAGTGACGTTGGCGAGCTCGCTGCTCGTGTTTTGTTTTGCATTTACACGCATTTTAAATGTGAGTACCCTGTTTGTGTTTGCTGTTCTCAATAAATATTTTAATAAAACATACTACACCATCGAGCACTCCCCCCCCCCTGTTCTTCCTTTTATACTTCCTCATGCCCACTCATGAGGTTTGCTGAACTAGCCACGTCTGGCAGAGGGCTATTGGTCACATAAACGGACACACACCAGCAGATCCAGAAACACCAGATACAGAGGTCTTGGGATACTTAGGTCCATAGGGAACATACCCGTTACCTGCAAAGATATACTTACACGCTGTTACCTTACAGCAGTAAGGTAAGGGGACATCCATATACCATGGTTTGCACTGAAGACAGGAAGTCACCATTTATCTGCACTTAATATAAGACGTTACCATCAATTCTACAGCACTTTATTTTGTTCTTTTGCACTGCATATAAAGAAGACACCCCACGGACATAGTCCGGTTGTTTATTGTTCTCTTTTACTGTTTTTATTTTAAGAAACAAAAAAGGACATTATATAATACTTTATGTTATTGAACATGTATTAGGAACTAGGAATATTTGTGATCAATTGTTCACTTTTTAGCATTTGTTTATTCAGTGTTTATACCACTGGCACTTTTGCACATTGTCACTTTTTTGGTGGTTTGCCTAGTTTTGGCCGCATGTTATGCACTATTGCACTGTGTATTATTTTAGTTTACTGTATGGTTGGCATTTAGTTTACAGCGCAGCACTATTTTATTTTATTTTTTTAACAGAGATGTTTTATTGAAGACAATACAGCATTACAGTTACACGTTACACAACAGTATCTTAGAGGAAAGAACAGCAGTCGAGATGCGAGCAGTTTCGGTTATCGAATCTCTAGATCCAATCTATATATACATACTACAATGTAGACCCCCCCATCCCCCACAGCAAGATAGGATCTGTCATCATTAATACTTAACCTGAATATTACAGTAAGGTACGGATAACATAAACAAACCACAGATTCCCGAGTTGGGTACGTTTTTAGGGTAACTCTTCTGTTGGGGGCGGAGTGGGGGGGGCTCAGGCTCAGCCAAGCGAGCTCATATCCACGGATGCCTTCAATTGTAGCCTCAAAGCTACTCAACCATTGGCATTTGCACTATTTTAAATTTTTTTTTTTTTTTATCTACTTTAGGGTTTTGGTATCACCTTCAGTGTTTGCAGCAGTATAAGTTTTATCTACTTAGTGGCGCGGGGATATTCCTATTTTATTTTTGGTTTTCCAGCATGACCATTCAATAGAAGCCGCCCAATAGACTGATCTGTTGAACAGTGAGGAGTACACATGGACCGAAAGTCAGTTGGTTTCTTCTGAACTGGCTGACTTTCTGTATGTGTGTACCCAGCTTTAGTTTCAATGGAAATTATTTGATCTGTTTGATTTTGCTTCTTTATCGTTAGACCCTGTAAATGCTTAATACTGGATCTAAATAGACTGCATCCACCTCCCTTGTAGTAGCACCTTTCAGAGGACAATAAAGGTTGGCATGGGGTTTGCTGCTGACATGGGCTTGAGCCAAATCCTGTGGATCTGAGATTTGCGGTTCTTGCAAATTTATGTGAAGATTTACCCAGAAAAAGTTGATCTCCAGGAACAATCTGTATTGCATACTTCCATTGATACTGTTTGGCACAATATAAGTATGCATTTATCATACCGGATAGCAGCTAGGGAAGCCCAAAATAACTGTATTAGGTGGTGCTACTACAGTGATACCTGCTGAGGTGGAGAAGTGAAGTGGAGCATTTACTTGTTACTTACCATCTGTTCCTGGAGATACTTTTTGTTTGCAGCATGCACCACTGAAAGAAAAAAAAAACAAGAACAACGTGCACCAAAAGCACATTATACCACTGGAGGAAAATAAAACCGCGCTTATGTCTAAATACACACAAAAACAAACAGGCTGCCGCTCAAGGTGGGATACACACACTAAACGATATGGCAAAAAAGGAAGCAGCGCCAAAAAATGATAAACAGGGATAGTGAAAAGCTCCCCGTTAAATGATCATAAATGTCATGATGATATTCAGTCCAAGCCAACTATTAGCTAAATCAAAGTTCATATATGCAGGCAAAGTTTGGCTGTAGATGGATATTTGTTAAGCTACACGCCAGACCACTGACCACATCCAAAGCACATTAACCACTTCAATACCGGGCTTTTAAACACCCTTCCTTACCAGAGCACTTTTTGCGATTCGGCACTGCATCGCTTTAACTAACAATTGCGCGGTCGTGCGACGTTACACCCAAACAAAATTGACGTCCTTTTTTTCCCACAAATAGAGCTTTCTTTTGGTGGTATTTGATCGCCCCTGCGGTTTTTATTTTTTGCGCTATAAACAAAAGAAGAGCGACAATTTTGAAAAAAAACACAATATTTTTTACTTTTTGCTATAATAAATATCCCATTTTTTTTTTTAAAAACTATTTTTTTCCTCAGTTTAGGCCGATACGTATTATTCTACATATTTTTGGTAAAAAAAATCGCAAGAAGCGTATATTGATCGGTTTGCGCAAAAGTTATAGCGTCTACAAAATAGGGGATAGATTTATTGAATTTTTTTTTTTTTTTTTTTTACTAGTAATGGCGGGGATCTGCGATTTTTTTTTCGTGACTGCGACATTGCGGCGGACACTTCGGACACTTTTGACACATTTTTGGAACCATTCACATTTACACAGCGATCGTTGCTATAAAATTGCAATGATTACTGTGTAAATGTGACTGGCAGGGAAGGGGTTAACACTAGAGGGCGCTGGAGGGGTTAATGTGTTCCCTAAGCGACGTGATTCTAACTGTAGGGGGAGGGGACTTAAGGGGAGGAGACCGATCATGTGTTCCTCCGTACTGGGACCACATGATCGGTCTCCTCCCCGCTGACAGGACGTGGAGCTGTGTGTTTACACACACAGCTCCACGGTCCCGCCCGGTCCCGTTGTTTTAACGGGCAATCGCGGGTGCCCGGCGGACATCGCGGCCGCCGGGCACTCGCACCGGGTCCCGAGCGATGCCGCGGGCGCGCGCGCCCCCGAGACGGCCGGGAATCCGAGGACGTCATATGACGCCCACCCAGGATGGTAGATCCACCTTGTGGGCGTCATATGACAGCGGGCGGTGCTGAAGCGGTTAAAGATCAACACTGCAAATCAATAGTAAAACTTACAATTCAAATCGTAGAGGCATAAAAACATGTCCGACCGGCCGGCGGACATGTTTTTATGCCTCTACGATTTGAATTGTAAGTTTTACTATTGATTTTTTAATAAATGGTATACGGAATTACACTATTGGTGGCTCTTTTCTCCCCTCTTAAATGGTACACTGTTGAGCCTACACTCATTATCGGGAATCGGGAGGAGCTACAAGCTTGGGATATCCCTAATACTCCACTGTCTGCAAGGAACTGATTCCAACAGTGCTGGTGGACACAGACCCCAAGCCCTGGATACCTACAGCTGATTGTTCCATCACAGAGCCTTATATGCTCTGCCATCTGGTAAGGGCATATTATATGGTGGTGGAGGGTCCGGTTGTCACTTACTGCATATCACTCACTGCGGTGTTGATCTTTAATGTGCTTTGGATGTGGTCAGTGGTCTGGCGTGTAGCTTAAAAAATATCCATCTACAGCCAAACTCGAACTTTGCCTGCATATATGAACTTTGATTTAGCTAATAGTTGGCTTGGACTGAATATCATCATGACATTTATGATCATTTAACGGGGAGCTTTTCACTATGCCTGTTTATCATTTTTTGGTGCTGCTTCCTTTTTTGCCACATTATACCACTCACCCTCACTATCTCCATATAAAAGAAAGTAAAACACAGTGAGGCCTATTACCCCAAATTAAGAATTCCCTGCTGCTGGTCAATTTTACACTGCTGTATCCTCCGCAGTAGCTTTATTCTTGCAATAAGACCTCATTCTGTTCTAATTGTCCCTAGTAAATTTGGGCCTAGCCTTGCTCAGTAAAATGGTTCTGTTGCTGGCCTGTTTTACACTACTGTGTCATCTGCAGTCTCTTTATTTTTTATAGTAAATTACCTCTCTGTCTCTAGTACATTTTGGCCTATTATCCCTGATTAAAAGTATCCTACTTCTGGTTAAATTTACACTGTTCTTAGAATTTTGTGGGATAGATAGAGTAGCAATATACTGGAGGGGAAACATTATGACCCAAGCTGTTTTAAGGAATGAAACTAAGTGGATATTTGACCTTAATACTTTAAGTCCTGTAGGTTTGAATATAGAAATTGATTTAATTGTTTTGTTTCGGATTTCTAATTTAATTATTGATTGTATATTGTAAGTCTGTGATATTTCTATCAACTCCAGAGATAATATACATTTTAATCTGGAAAGGATGTGTTATTCATGGCTAACCACTAGAGGTCCTCTTTATTTGGCCATTATGAGAGAAAAATTATCAATGTTATTACGTCTTTCTACCACTGGAGGTGAACATAGAAGTCATATATACCTTTTATAATATCTATAGTGGCCACTAGATGCCCTTGTGCCCCTTTTCTCCCTAGCAGATAGAGGCTAATAGTAATAGGGATAATCTATATCCCAAAATATATATAATTTATATTTTATACATTTTAAAAGTTAAAATAAGACTATCCAATATGAGATTTGTTTATATAAAACACCGTCTGTCGGTTGGTTTTATATAATTAATGAGGATGGCATGAGATTTGATCAGATTGGACCGGGCTGGTTGTAATTGTGTATAAAAGTGTTATGCCCCATACACACGGTCGGAAATTCCGACCACAAAATCCGTCGGATTTTTTCCGACGGATTTTGTCTGACACTGGTGTTGCATACACATGGTCGGACAAAGTTGTCGGAAAATCCGATCATCCTGAACGTGGTGACGTTTGTTGCGTACGACGGGACTACGTAGAGGCTAGTAGCCAATAGCTTTGGTCTTGTAATGTGATCTGAGCATGCGTGGCACTTTGTCCGTCGGAATTCGCTACACACGATCGGAAAAAGTCCGATAGGACTTTGTTGTCGGAAAATTTGAGAGCAGGAGATAAAACTTTGTCCGTCGGAAAATCTGACGGAAAAAGTCAGATGGAGCCTATACGCGGTCGGAATTTCCGACTACATGGTCCGATAGGACATTTTCCATCGGAAAATCCGACCGTGTGTACGGGACTTTAGACGTAGCCGAGCACATGGCCCCTGATGACGTGAGACGTAGGCTGACGAACCGGCGTTGGGTGGAGTTTCTCGAGATACTACCATTTCTGGTAGTTGGAGCGCAGGGGGAACGCAAACCGGTGTTTCCATTATCTTACATGCTGATTTTTGCCTACTTTGATGTAAGTGCAATATTATTGGTTTTGAAGAAATCTTTTTTTATAATACTACACTATGACCCCCCTCTTCTCTCTCCCTCCTTACCGTTCAATGTTTATGGAGTGATATTGGAGCATTTAAGTACAAATCCACCTGGATATCTGGATGGATGTCAGCAGTGACCTGGATTCCAATATATGTTGACCAAATCTGTGGGATCTACCTTTTTGCGCATTTGGGTCAACAAAGTCCGGTGAGTGTGTGGTGTGTCTGCATGCTGGTGGAGAGGATATTTGCATTTATTCACGGTGGATGCTTATCACATTGAGATCACTTTGGACTTGTTATAGACTTTTGGAATGTCTTATAAATTATGTTTTTTTAATCTTATAGTCATTTTTTCAAAGTGGTGGTGTTAAAAACCTTAATGTCATCTTCTGCATATATACTATGTACGTGAATTGATCTTATCACACTAAAAAGTTAATTTTGGTTTGTTTTAATTTACACTGTATCACGCTGTATCCTCCGCAGTTTCAGAATTCTTACACTAAAACCTCATCCTGTGCTCTTTGTCCCTAGTAAATATGGACCTAGCCTTGCTCACTAAAATTATCCACTTTTGTTGAAAAAAAAAAACAGTCCCCTCTGAATGATCTATGTACATTGCCAGGATTTTAACAAACTTTAAACAGGTTCTTACCTGTTTCTGTTCATAGGAAAAATCTGTATGCTCCGCTGTGTTCTTGAAGTACTGATTCCTGAATGGGAGTGTTTGTGTTCAATATAATCAGCTGATGCAGTTTTAACATTATAATGAGGAAAGTTGCAGTGTCTGCATCCCTTTAGAAGCAATTAACACTTAGGGAATATCTCACCAATAATATAATTCCTATTACAGAGGATGCCTAAAATGTGATGTGTTACTTAGTGCACACTTCTGGGGAATTTCTGTTCACCAACTATGTACAGAATGCCTCCAGGTTGCCATATTGCATTGAATTTTATAGAAAATTTTGCAGATTGAAAAAGCAAAGGTAATTTTTAATAACAATAAAGTGATTGTAAAGGGAAATGTGTTTTTTTTTTCTTTTTTTTTTAAAGAACAAACATTCGCACAAACCTTGTACAGAGCAGATTTGATCCTCTTCTTCTCATGTCCCCTGCTGGCGCTCCTGGCTCCCCCATTCCTACTGAGTGCCCCCATAGCAAGCTGCTTGCTGTGGGGGCACTCATGTGGTCTTGATCCCGACCCAGTTCTGTGGTCCATTTTCCATAGAATGCATCAATGTAAAACAAACCTTCAGGACCACTTTAACCACTTGCCGACTGCCCCATAGCAGATTTACTGCTACAGGGCTTCCGCACTGTGCAGAATCACACACATATATATATGCACATCCATATACGTGAATCTGCACTTCCGGGTAGGGCGCACGCGTGTGCCTCTGGTATATCGCTTCTGCTGTGATTTGTCAAAGCAGAAGCCGATCAGTGGGTGCTGGCCAATGGATGTCCGCGGTCACCCGCCGATCATGTGTAAGAGACACAGAACAGAGCTCTGTCTATGTAAACAAGGCACAGCTCCGTTCTGACAGGGGAAAAGTGATGGATTTTCTTTTCCTGCAAAGCAGGGAATAAAATCGATCACTTCCCTTAGTAAAACACTAACCACAGTGCAGAAAAACACTGGCTAGGCACACATTTAACCCTTTGATCGCCCTAGATGTTTAACCTCTTCCCAGCCAGTGTCATTGTGGTTGAACTGGATGGACTTGTTCAACCTGACTAACTATGTAATTAGTACAGTGACAGTGACTGTATTAGTGTCACTGGCTCTCACAAAGTGTCAAAGGTGTCAGTTAGTGTCAGAATGTTCACCGCAATATTGCAGTCCCACTATAAGTCACTGATTGCTGATCATTTCTAGTATAAAAATGAATAAATAAATAAAAAATTCCCGTATATATATATATATATATATATATATATATATATATATATATATATATATATATATATATATATATATATATATATATATATATATATATATATATATACCATAGATTGTAGACCCTATAACTTTTGTGCAAATCAATCAATATAAAAGTAAAAAATATTGTTGTTTTTTTTTTCAAATTGTCAGTCTTTTTTTTGGTTATAGCGCAAAAAATTAAAAAACCCAGTGGTGGCCAAATACCAGCAAAATAAAGCTCTATTTGTGGGGAAAAAATTACATAAATTTTATTTGGGTGCAGCATTGCATGACCGTGCAAATATCAGTTAAAATAATGCAATGTCGTATTGCAAAAAATGGCCTGGTCAAGAAGGGGGGTACATTTTCTGTGGGACAAGTGGTTAAATTAGAATATGGCTTGTGTAGCAATTGTATATGCAATTGCACTGTATATGCTAAATTATTTTTTACATTTTCTATATTTTTTTCAGAAAAGTGGAGTTACCCTTTAATTCTTATAGTAAAGCCCCAGCCTGTGCGTTTTGTCTTTAGTAAATTTGGGACTAGCCTTGCTGCTGCTGGCCTATTTTTCACTGCTGTGTGATCTGTGGTCTCCTTATTCTTGTAGTAAAACACCTGCCTGAACTTTTTTTCTCCAGTACATGTCATCTCATCTCACACACATCACTCCCCCCACAGTAGTGTCCTTTACCCCACTTCACATCATCACCCACAGTAGTGTCCTCTGCCCCACTTCACATCACCACCCACAGTAGTGTCCTCTGCCCTCATCCCACAGTAGTGTCCTCTCACCCTACAGTAGTATCCCCTATGTCCCTCCCCCACTTCACATCACCCCCCCCCCATGGTAATGTCCTCTGCCCCCCACAGTAGTGTCATCTGCCCCCCCCAGACAGTAGTGTACTCTGAATTCCCCCCCACAGTAGTGTCCTCTGCCCCCCTGCCCCTCATACAAAGCAGTGTCCATTGACCCTTCCCACGGTAGTGTCCTCTGCTCCCCCCCTCCCACAGTTGCGCCCTCTGTGTCCTCTGCCCCCCTTCACATTACCCCCCCTCACTGTAGTGTCCTCTGCCCCTCCCTCCCCCCCCCCGCCACCACAGCGTTGTCCTCTGCCCCCTTCACAACACCTCCTCACTGTAGTGTCCTCTGCCCCTCTGCCTCCCCCCCCCCCGCCACCACAGCGTTGTCCTCTGCCCCTTCACAACACCTCCTCACTGTAGTGTCCTGTGCCTCCTCCATAGCAGTGTATTCTGCCCACATCACCCCCCCCCCTTCTCCCCCCATATAAGTGTCCTCTGTTGCCCCTTCACACACAGCACTGTGTAGGTAGCACTCTCCTACCTGACAGCGTGTACAGAAGAGCAAAGAGCTGGAGGCAGCACAGTACTGGACGGATGGCGGGAGCTGGCAGAGTTAACTTTTCATATTAATAAGCCGGTGATTGGCTGCTAGGACCACTCAGCATCCTAGCAACCAATTACCTGCTGGTTAATTTGAAAGGTTTACTGAGGCAGCTCCTACTCCCGCCCTCCATCCATCCAGTGCTGTGCTGCCTCCTGCAATGCAGTGAAGATGAAAGCTGTGGAGACATCAGAGGAGAAGGATCAGCAAAGCTAGCAATGCTTGCGATCTACCCATCAGCTGTCTGCGGTCGACGGGTAGATCACAATCGGCAGGTTGCCAACCCCCCAAGTAGGGCATGGTGCAGTTGGCAGGTGATCCTGCCTGTCAATGTGTTCCATAGGAGTGAATAGGTTGTTCCATAACTTTGTCCAATGGAAGCTGTTGCTGTGTGACCAAGAGGGATTTCAAACAGGCTGCAGGAAGCAGAAAATCATCTACTGATCACCTGCTAACCACAGGCCAGCTGCTGCTGACACAGCAATCCACCATGGATCATGAGTCGACAGCAGTGATGAGCTCAGGCGGGTTGTAAGCTATCCCACCCAGAAGCAGTCAAAGCTGACAGACAGTCATAAGTGTCAGAGGCATGCATGTATACACATCACCTATGAATGGCTCTTTGCTTTGATAGCTTCCAGGCTGGATAGCCCAGGCAGGTTTAAACTCATGTCCGAACAAGCCTGAGCTCATCCCTAGTCAACAGCTATGCCCAAGTGAAGGGCCTTAGTGAATGCCTATGGAAAGACATACAGCTTTACCTATAATTGAAATCAGTGGCGGCTGGTGACGTTTTTGGATGGGGGGGCGCCAGACCCCGCCCATCAATATTGACCCCCCCCCCCACTTCATAAAATGGCGGTCATTGCAATACTTATTTTCACACCGTATTTGCGCATCGGTCTTACAAGCGCACTTTTTTGGGAAAAAAATTCACAACAGTAAAGTTACCACAATTTTTTTTATATTGTAAAAGATAATGTTACGCTGAGTAAATTGATACCCAACATGTCACACTTCAAAATTGCGCCCGCTCGTGGAATGGCATCAGACATTTACACTCAAAAATATCCATAGGCAACGTTTAAAAAATTCTTCAGGTTGCATGTTTTGTGTTACAGAGAAGGTCCAGGGCTAGATTTATTGCTCTCGCTCTACCGATCGCGGCAATACCTCACATGTGTGGTTTGACCACCATTTTCATATGTTGGCGCTGCTCACGTATGCGTTCACTTCTGCACGATTTTGGGTCACTTTTATTCCTATTACAAGGAATGTAAACATCCCTTGTAATAGAAAAAAGCATGACAGGTCCTCTTAAATATATGAGATCTGGGGTCAAAAAGTCCTCAGATCTCATATTTGGTTTGTGAAATCAAGGAGATGTATATAGAATATTATACAGCCATCATCGGTGATTCTGATGGTAAAAATGCTCCACACTCCCCTATCATATCTATGTTATTAGCACAGAGCAGAGCACCCAACAAGCCACACCAATAGCAAGCACATTTTCTAGTCCAAGTAACAAGCAGACCATTGCAGATTGCACTGATAAGAATACCGCATGTTACATCTCCTGCTCACAACTGCTGCAAGCATTGAGCACATTATTCATATAAAAAAACCTGGCTGTTGCATACATTCTAAATAAAAAATAAAACATGGATCATATTGCTCAAGTCAACTAGTGAGTCAAGGGGTGCATTTTAGTCATTTTCAATTGCCTAAAAATAGTTATTAGCTCCACACACTCCGCAGAGAACATTTATGGACGCCCTCACCTTACTGCAGCT
Organism: Lithobates sylvaticus; assembly: GCA_028564925.1. Classification (NCBI taxonomy): domain Eukaryota; kingdom Metazoa; phylum Chordata; class Amphibia; order Anura; family Ranidae; genus Lithobates; species Lithobates sylvaticus. Next base: position 490,046,259 of record CM053028.1, on the reverse strand, counting down.
CCGCTCGGGCTGAGGAACGGAGCTGCCGACGTCACTTCCGGCTTTCATCTGCTTCACGAAACCCGGAAGTGACCTCAGGGTTTAAACAACAATGCTCCCGCCCGTAGAATCACAGTGATTTTACGGGCAGAAGCTACTCAGCATTCTGCATTGCCCCAAAAGGCGGGTTAACAGCCCGCAAATGAAGCGCCATGTATGCAATCTTGTGATTGCATATACGTGGCGCTTCCCATAGTGCACTGCGTCCGGCGCCACAGTGCACTATGTTAAATTACTTTTTTTTTATTTTTTATTTTTTTTGGTGACTACAGGAGGGGGGGAGGGCGGTGCCCGGGCACCCCCTATGGACGGGCCGCCACTGATTGAAATCCTTAAGCCTGGGGCACACTATTCGTTTTTTACATTCAACCCAGCAGGCTGAAAGAAAAAAAAAAAATGAAGAACTCAGGAGGAGCTGCTGTACTAACAATCTGCCATTGGCGCCAATCGACAGACCTTTTTCAGTCATGCCCCTTCGACAAAAGATGGCATGGCTGCCGTATAAACGGGCCGAACGTTGGCCTGTTTCTATTGAAATGGCCAATGCTGCCCGATATTTGGAGAATGTGTATGGCCCTTCAGTGATGTGTGTCCTGGTAATGAGGACCTCACCCTTCTCCAGGAACAGAAGAACTCCTTGTTATCATGAACTAAGCTTTATTTTACACATGATTGAGAACAGTAAAAGGAAATGTTCTAATCTTTACATTGAATGCATAGATTTATAAATCAAGTGGACAGAGAATACATTTTATATGAAACAAGTTAAAGAACAATTTCTATTTACAAGGTCTAGTTCACAGTTCTGAATTTGTCACAGAAGTATTTAATATAAACCTTTAGAAGTCCAGAGGAAGGTGAAGTAGTGATATCTGCTCATAGACAAAGGGGCAGCAGATGTCTCCAGGCCTCTTCTCAGTCATTTCTCTCAGCTGGAGAAACTTCCAGCAGCTGCTGCAGAAAAAGAGTGATGGATCGGAAACATTTGTTGGAACATTTGTAATGGACCACAGGAATGTAAACAATAATTCCACTTAGGATAAAGAGCACAACGTAGAGATACTCCAACTGAGGACTGTCGATGATGGGTGCCAGGACCAGGTATATGGCGGCGATAAGTACAATCCCTGGGATAATGATCGGAACCTGAAATAAATATATTGTCATGGTTATGGGAAAAAAATCCAGATTCCTGTCTTTTGCTTTCATTAGAATTGTTGACTGAAGAAGAACAGAAACAGATGAGGTTTATTAAATTTGTTGCTTATTCTAGTCTTCTTTAACCCCCTTCTGGCCCAGCCCGGCACCCTTTAAGTTGGTCTTTATGCCTGGGGGCAGGACAGACTTCCTGATCACATGACCACTGTGATTGGCTGTCACAGCTGCCACATGATCACGAGCCCATCTGGCTGGTTCTCAATTGTGACTAGTGACCGAGAGCTGTCTATGACAGCTTGGTCACTTTGCTGGGAGCGCACAGGGAGCGCACTCTCAGCATGGCCCTTCATGGATGCATACATGTGGTATATGGTCGTTAAAGCCCACCCTCTTTGCTGCCGCATGTATGCGTCACATGCAGCAAGAAGTTAAAGGACAGTTTTGATTATATTAAAGTTAAATACATTAGCAACATCCTAAAGGCAACTTTACTAGTGTAGCCAGGTGCTTGGCTAAGAATGGAGAATGAAAGAAACATTGGCTGCTGCTTCTCTCTGTAGCCACTTCCATGCAATGCTGAACTGGTTAATGGCTATATCACCCAGAGGAGGGAGCTGCTGATCAGGAAGGGTACAATAGATTGAGTCAGGCAGCACTGCATTGTGGGAACTGCACTTCAGAGGAGAGAGATTATACTGTAATCAAGAGCTTTTATACTGCATTTTTCCAGAGAGAGAATGGCAGGATGGGAAAGAGATGCATATTTCTCAGACTGTACAGGACACAGCTTCCATTTGCCATGAGAAAGACCAGAGAGTGCACATTGCTGTCCAGTGTGCACCATCACTGCTGCATATTGGCGGCCTGAACCGGTTCTGAAGTGTTGAGGTCGGGGGTGCCAACAGCCAGGGTCACCTAAGTGCAGAGCAGAGAATAGACTAATCCCTGATTTTGACTGGATGGTCAGATATGATATCACTGGGACCGCTGAGTTCCTGCTGTGGGGATTTATTATTTCCTGCTAGAGAGACTGAGTCCTTTAGGAACTCAGTATACAGCCATCTAATAGCCTTATTGATGATAGCAGGCTTGACTGGAACTATTCTTATGTGCACCAACAGTACAACTGGGCCCCAGCGCTAGCCGACTGAAGAGTTAGGATTAAAGACTGTCCCTTTACATCTGCTTCCAAAATACCTTCACCTTTGGCTTATGCTAAGAAGTACCTCTCATGGCACCATATTCTAGCCATTCTCCCAGAGAGCACTAGTTATAGTATTATTCACATTGCATTTAATGCTTATATGCACTGTTTTTTGCGGACTTTGCTGGTTCATGAGTTAATTCCCAGTCAAGTGGTACAGAACTCTTTTCTAAGTTACTTTGGCATAGTGATACTGTGTCTGAACCTACCTTCTGTGTGTTCCATCATGCTTAAACTATTTGTTCTAACCCGTAACAATACATTGAGTATACATTGTTGAGTATACCACTAAACGGTCTTGAGTCTATTTCCTGATGCTTATTTGCAGCCGAGTTAAAGTTATCTGTACTTATGTTCTTATAAGGGCTTGCAGTAACTTTCATTTAACCAGGTGTGTCAGAGGGGCTGAGGTTATTGTTGGAGTCAGCGCAGAGCAGAGAATCTAAATTACCAAGAAGCTCCTTTTCTTGTTATAAAAAAATTACCAAGAAGCTCCTGCAGGAGTAGGGCTATACTTTAACCACTTCAGCCTTGGACCATTTGGCTGGCCAAAGACCAGAGGAATTTTTGCGATTTCGGCACTAAGTTGCTTTAACTGACAATTGCACGGTTGTGCGACGTGGCTCCCAAACAAAGTTGACGTCTTTTTTTCCCACAAATAGAGCTTTCTTTTGGTGGTATTTTATCACCACCGCGGTTTTAATTTTTTTGCGCTACAAACAAAAAATGAGTGACAATTTTGAAAATAAACGCAATATTTTTTACTTTTTGCTATAATAAATATCCCCAAAAATATATATAAAAAAACTATTTTTTTTTTTTTTTCCTCAGTTTATTCTTCTACATATTTTTGGTAAAAAAAAAAAATCGCAATAAGCATTTATTGATTTGTTTGCGCAAAAGTTATGGGTCTACAAAATAGGGGATAGTTTTATGGCATTTTTATTAATATTTTTTTTTTACTAGTAATAGCGGTGATCTGCGATTTTTATCGTGACTGCGACATTATGGCGGACAGATCAGACACTTTTGGGGCTATTTGGGACCATTCACATTTATACAGCGATCAGTGCGATGTGATGTGATGTGACTGGCAGTGAAGGGATTAACCAGTGGGGGCGCTGCAGGGGTTAAGTGTGTCTTAGGGATGTGTTCTAACTGTGAGGGTGTGGGCTACGTGTGTCACAACACTGATCACCGCTCCCGATCACAGGGATCGGTGATCAGTGTCCTTTCACTAGGAAGAATGGGGAAATGCTTGTTTAAATCAGCATTTCCCCATTCTTCCTCTCCATGAGACGATCGCGGGAATACCCACGGACATCGAGTCCGCGGGACCCGCGATCACACTCACGGAGCTTGCGGCGGGCCCACAATTCCGCGTCCTAAAGACAACGTACAGGTACGTTAATATGCCTGTACGTGCCATTCTGCCGACGTATATAGCGGCGTGAACCGGTCGGCAAGTGGTTAACTTGGTTGTGTCCGTTAGACAGTATAATCGCTATGCCAAGGTAACTTAGAACAGAGTTCTAACTAGACTGGCATTAACTCATGAATAAGCAAGGTCAGCAATAAACAGTGCATAGAAGCATTAACTGCAATGTGAATAGTAATACTACAACTAGTCTAGAGGCACTCTAGGAGAAGGGCTAGGATTTGGTGCAATGTCCCCTGAGAGGTAACTCTTTGCATAAGCAATAGGTGTAGGCCTCTGTGTAGTAGCTTTGAAGGGACAATCTTTAGTCCTAACTCTTCAGCCAGGTAGCGTTGGGGCCCAGAGTCTCTGAGGAAGAAGGTATTGCTTAAAAATGCATCAGCCAGCAGAGGCCTCTATGTCTTCTTCTTTGTTATCTGGAGACTGTCAGTCTCAGGACTGATTGCCACGACAAGGGGGTTTTTACAAAGCTTTATTTTTCCACATGTTTGTGAGTAGTTTTTAATTTGTTATCAGTATTAATAAATATACTTTGGATAATGCACTAGGCTGGTGCGCCCTCTTTTCTGTATTTTTCTATTGTTGGGGCCCAGTTGTATCTTTGGTGCACATGAGAATACTCCCAGTCAAGCTTGCCGGTATCAATAAGGCTACTAGATGGCTGTATGGTCAGTTACTAAAAGACTCAGTCTCTATCAGCAGATAGTAAATGCCCACAGCAGCAGCTCCCCAGTCCCAATGATATTGCAGCTCACCATCCGGTCACACACAGCAATTAGTTCACTTTCTGCTCTGCAATCAAAAACAGGAACAAGGTCTGGACAGACGCACTTAAAAAAACGTTTTTTTGCCTTTTATTCAAAAATTCTTATGAACAAAAATACAAGCCACAGCAGCTAACGCATTTCACATTTCGATGTAGTGCTTAGTCATATGACTAAGCACTACATCGAAGTGTGAAACGCATTGTCTGTTCCTCCTGTAGCTTGTATTTTTGTTCATAAGAATTTTTGAATAAAAAGGCAAAAAAAATTTTTTTGAGTGTGGCTGTCCAGATCTTCTTCCTGTTTTTGATTGCTATATGCATTTCCGGCACCTGGGCTTCCAAGCTGGATGAGAAGGTTTTCCACTGTCACTTGACCTACCTGGATCGGTGATATCTCTCTCTCTACTTTCTGTTCTGCACCCAGGTGGTGCCAACCCCTCCCCCCCCCCCAATATCTTGAGCACCAACCGCCACTGATTTTAACCAGTTCAGCACCGCAGGGTAGCATCTACAGAGAGCAGCTGCAGTCTCTCATTCTCCATTCTTAGCCAAAGCACCTGGCTATACCGGAAAACATGATTTGGAGTGTAACTCCAAGCAAATATATTCAAATATTTTGTCAAGTTCTATATTTTTTTTAATGTTCATTTTTGATGGTACAGTGTAATAATATTCCTGTTCTGTTGACAACTGTAGAATTTTTAGATTTTTAGATTATCATGTTAATGGTTACTAATGCAAAAAGAGAAAGTGATTATACCCAGAGGAAACACCTGCAACAATAAAAATCGGAAAGGGGTTGTAAACCTACCCTATTCTTTCTAAAACATTCAAAAACAATAAACTCAAAAACAATTAATACATTGCAGTATACCAACCCTTGAATGTGGTAGCTGCATTCGTTTTCGTTTTTAGGCGTTTTTGCCTAGTAATCCTACCAATAATACACTTCCTATCCCTTCCTGTCTACACTCATTTGTATACTGTGTCTGTGGAGGGAGCCGTGGTTGTCACTAGGGATGGGCTCAGGCATGTTCTGATCATAGTCCCATCCCACCTGAGCAGTCCCGCCAGGAAGCCATCACTGCACATCGCCAATCATAGGCAGTGTGTGTATGTGCAGTTGCGAGTTGCAAGTGGTGATTGCATTAGTTTTCATTTTTCAGGTTTGTTTCTCCCTCCGTTTTCACCTGTGATCTGGCCAGTAACACACCTCCTGTGCTCCTACACTGGATGAAGGAACACAGAGGGCACAGCAGATAACAGCTAATACTTTATTAACTGTTATGCCAGGTACACACTATTCGTTTTTCATAGGTTGAACGAAAAAAAAACTGTCAGCACCAGTCAGAGCCACTGTACTAATCATGCAACCTCCCCCGTTGAGCTCTTGTGTTCTAACAGGCCCCCCCCCCCCCCCGCCAGAACACTTCGGTCAGCGTTCTCCGCCATTGGCTGAGAGCGCCGATTTGGAGTCGGGCGGCTGCTAGTTTTCCAGCATGCATATCCGACAGAAGCTGGCTTCTGTCAGACAGACCTACATACACACGGGCAGAATGTTGGATGTTTTATTGAACCGGCAAATGCCCCCCCCCCCCCCCCGACATTCTGGCCATGTGTACAGGGCTTTACAGTTTGTCTTTTTGTGATAAAGGTTTTACATAGATAAATAAAAGCTGACCATTGTAAGAACCTCTGCTATTGGTAAATGGTTTGTCTTATCTCAGCAACTGCTACAACTGCAGGAAAGCTTGTTCTTTTGAAAAACAACAGTCTTGGACCTCTTTCACACTGAAGGCACTTTACAGGCATTTTTTTTATTTTTTATTTCATAGTTTTTATTTTAACTGCATGTCAGTGCTGCTAATCGGTAGGGAAGGCGAGGGGATAACTAGGTTGAAGTTTTTTGTATGAATGTTCTATAATCACTTATTTAATTTAAGATGAAAGAACACAAAAGGAATGCATAAGAGCAAAAGATATATGCTACGATGATGTGAAGACAAGAAGGGACAGAGATGAATTGGAAAGTTGATTTAAGTCTCTCTAGAGAATTCGCTGAAGTGGCAAAAAGAAAAAAAAAAGAAAAAATAATAGAAGACTGGATAGTCCAGTCCTCCTTTCCAAAATCTACAGATGACAAAGCGCCTGGGTCGATTCTATAATGTCTTAAGAAAGTATTTTGAGAAGACCAAGATGCTGCTCTATAGATGGTTTCCATGGACACATTCGAGAGAACTGCCCATGAAGCTGCCACTGCCCTGGTAGAGTGTGTAGTCACCACTGCAGGAAGGTTTCCACCCCACGCTCGGTACGCTCTGCGTATGAGTTTGGCAATCCATCCTGCCAATGTTCTTGCAGTGGCCTCCTTCCTCCGGTACCTCCCTGTTGGGATTATATAGAGATTCTCCGAAGATCTAAATGGTGCGGTAACAGATAAGTATTTCCTTAACGTCCTGGAGACATCTAATTCATGCAGATTTTCTGAGTGCTCTTCTGGGAAGTTGGGCAAAGCCCAAGTACCAGCCTGGTGGAAGGGCGTTGCTACCTTTGGAATAAAGTGGTCGACCGGCCTTAGATCGACCCGATCTGGAAAGAATCTTATATGCCGCTCTGAGGCTCCCAAGGCATGAAGCTCCCACACTCTCCTTCCAGAGGTAATTGCTGTTAAGAAAACTGCCTTGTACATTATGTCCCAAAGAGAACAATCCTCGGTTGAAGCAAAAGGGATGGGCTGATAGAAAACCTAGCAGAACTGACAGATCCCATTGGGGAAAGACTCTTTTATTTGGTGGGCGAATTTTGATAATTGCTTTTAAGAATTGTCTGATTAACGGCTCCTCACCCCATCTGAGCTTTGTTATTGCAGAGATTGCAAATATTTGCACCTTTAATGAGCTGAGGCTAAGGCCCATGTCTAGGCCCAATTGAAGGAAGTCCAATACTGCTGATAAAGTTAGGGCTGCAGGATCCAGGCCTCTTTCAGTTAGCAAGAGTGCAAATCTGTCCCAGATCTTGGCGTAGATTTTATTAGTAGTGGGTTTTCTGGCCTTCAGTAAGGTGGCAATAACTCCAGAGGAGCATCCTAAGCTCTCCAGCCTCCACAGCCAAGCCAAGTTCCAGCCTGCGTATGTTCAGGTGCAGGAATCTGCCTGTACCATCAGGTACGGGAATGCTGATAGGGAGATTGGATGCTGTTTGCTGAAGTGTATCACCAAGGGGAACCAAGGCCTTAGTGGCCAGAACAGGAGGATGGCTATGACTGTCACCTGTTCTTTCAATAGCCTCAGGAGGAACCTATATCCGCATGGAAGTAAACCATCAGGCCTTCAGGAAAAAACTCAAGACCTTCCTCTTTTAAGAAGCCTGACAACACAGGTCGGATCCAGCGCCTTGAGGTGATTCAGTTCGCATTGTAGCGCTATACAAATTATTCATTCAACCTCATAATTAGAGCTGTTGGAGGAAAGGAGTAAGCCAGGCTGCAATTCCAAGGTGTAACCAGTGCATCTGTTCCCTCGGCCTGGGGATGCGGAAGTCTGGACAAGAATCTCTGAAGCTTGCTGTTGTTTTGTGAGATGGAAAGAGGTCGATTTGAGGTAGACCCCACCTGTGGACCAATTGAGAGTATACTCTGGGATGCAAGGCCCATTCCATAATGATCTGGGAATTTTCGTGACAGATGATCCGCCTGTGTATTCAACCTCCCAGGAAGGTAGACTGCCCTCAGAGACTGTAGGTGAATTTCAGCCCATGTCATTATGGGTTCTACTTCCATCATCAATGTGCTGCTGCGAGTTCCTCCCTGGTGTTGAATATAAGCCACTGCGGCCCTGTTGTCCATTTGCAGAGTAACTGGGTGATTCTTGATCCTGTGGCACAGGGCCTGGAGAGCCAAAAAGGCTGCTCGAATCTCCAGCATGTTGGAGACCATGGCGGAGAAGCTCTATCTGCCCTGGACTGACTGACCTTCGCAGTGCGCTCCCCAGCCTGCCTCGCTGGCTTCAGTCGTAACAATGGTCCAACTTAATGGACCTAAGGGTTGCGACTTCTTTAGGGACCCCACCTTCAGCCACCACAGTAGGCTCCGTCTCACAACGAAAGATACCGTTATCAGTTGTGCCAAGCTCTGCTTGCTCCACTGTGTTAGGAAGCCTAGCTGAAACTGACAAAGATGCCAGTGGGCCCATGGAACCATTGGGATGCACAATGACATGGTGCCTAGTAGACTGAGGTACTGAGAGGCTGATAGGTGAGTGGTAGTTTCTGCTACTAAAATTCTCTTCCTGATCACCTTCACTTTCTCTGCTGGAATAGAAACAGATGCCTTCTCTGTATTGAACAGCGCTCCCAGGTACACCAATTTTGGGTCAGATTGAGATGGCTCTTTTTGAAGTTGATGATCCACCCAAACTTCTGCAAAGTGTGGATGAAAGTAATTCTTCTCGATCCCTGGCCAGCAGTAGGACATCATTCAAGTAGTGATGGACTCAAAGTCCCTGCACCCTTAGTGGGGCTAGCATGGCAATGAGGACTTTTGTGAAGGTCCTCGGAGAAGGGTAGGCTGGTAAACTGTAAATGGGTCTGGCCGACTGCAAACCTCAGGTACCTCTAGAAGGTGGGCAAGATTGGAATGTGGAGGTATGGGTCCTGTAGATCTAGAGAGGGCATCCAATCGCCCGGCTGTATGGCTTGAATGATCGTGTGAATGGACTCCATTTTTAATTTTTCTAATTAAATAAAACGATTCAGTCCCTTCAAGTCGATGACTGGGTGCCACCCTCCGTCCTTCTTGCATACCGTGAATAGGGTAGAGTAAAACCTTGAGTACTTCTCCGAGGAGGGGACTGGTGTTACTGCTTGCTGTATTTGGAGAGACTGAATATAATGAAATAGCCACTTTCTGCTGTATCTCTGGAATCTTGGTGGGTAAAAAGCGATCTGGAAGGGGTGTGCTGAGGAACCTCCAGGAACGGCCTTGGGTGATCGTAGATCTTACCCAAGAGTCTGTACAGTTTTTTGCCCAGATGTCCACAAAGTGTGCCAACCTGGCTCCTACTGGGAGCATCTGGGACTGCGCACCATCAAAAAGACTTATTAGGCTCCTGTAGGACACTCAGCATCTTCTGCTTGTGAGCTCTAAGGAAAGTTGCTTGTCTCCCCATCCAGCCACCACCCGGGGTCCTGGACTGCCGAGAAAATCTTGAGTCTCTGATTCTGTAGAAATAAAACCTACTGGAAAAAGCCTTTGACCTCCGTTGTTTTTTGTCTTGTAGGAGCAAACCAGACTTGCCTCCCGACACTTGCCATCAAAAGGTATCTTACACCAAGACTTTTTTGAGGAAGGATCCGCTGACCATGGTTTTAACTCTATTTTGCTGTGACTGTGTCAAGTTGCAACATAGCCCTGGCAGAGCACTTGACCATGTCTATTTCTGCCTCGCCTATAAAATCAGCTGACAGCTTCAGCTCATCCAGAGCCCGAATGATACCAGCCCTTAGCACCCCCTCCTTCACCGCTGACTCGTCCAGACTTTCAGGGTGCTAGCCACTGAAGTAAGGGCCACAGCTGGACGGCAGGCTGCCCCGCCTGCCTGATAGGCTTTCTTAAGATCCAAGTCTATTTTTCTGTCCATTATGTCCTTGAAAGAGGCTGAATCCTCCAGGGAGAGTCACGTTCTTCGCCAGGCGGACAACTGCTGCATCGATTGTAGGTGGTGAGTCAGGTGATGTCCCTTCTGTTTCCTGTAGAGGATATAACTTCTGCATACGGTTGAGGGGAAACCTTATTTCGGTTTTCTGACACTCTTGTTTTATGATGTCCTTGATCTTGTCCATGAATGGAAAATAGGCTTGCCGTTTCTGGAGAAAAAGGGAAGTAGGATTTAGCCTTCTTTGGCACTTCTTCCTCTTCCCATGGGATTGCCTGTTTTACTGCCTGAATGAAGGCCTCTACTAGAGAAAAACTGAACCCAAGTTGCTCTGGATCCTCCTCAGATGAGGAAGAATTATCCTTTTTCATAGGCTGACCAGACTGTAAGGACACCCCACTGGGCAGGGCCATACTGCTTGCTGAAGTTCCCGGTTGATCTTTCAATGGGACCTCTTGAGCAAGTGGCTGGTCTGATGGGACCAGTGAAGTAAATTCAGATAAGAATTCTCGCACTGCTCTCTTTAGTAATGACGAGACCTGTGCAGTGTCCTGTTCCCTGTCCAATGAAAATTCTTCAAGACAGTCTTTGCACACCAATTTGTTGAATAGGGAGACTACGCCACAAGCCCAACATGATTTTTTTGCTGGGATGTCTGGATTGCTCTGGAGAAGAGGACTGGGAGTGACGTCTGGAGCTATGCTCCCTTGAAGAGCACCTGTCCTCTCTTGTCTTGACTGGGAGTGACGTCTGGAGCTATGCTCCCTTGAAGAGCGCCTGTCCTCTCTTGTCCTTGAACTCCAAGAGCGTGAGCGTGCGGGGCTGAAACAAATCAATGCAAACCGCATCAGAGGGCACACTTTAAAGGTCTCCTGAAAACTTACCAACTTGTGGTCCCCCTACCTACCATAAGCATTGAGGGTCTTGCATAAGTGGTGACTGACTCATGGTAATAGAGATAAAGGGACGGCCAGCGGAAAATAGAAATAGCTGAAAGAGAGAAAAAAGGATGGAGATCACCAGTAATATTCTAACTCTTTCTCCTTTTTTTTTTGTTTTTGTTTTTTAATTAGAACTAAAAAGGAATACATTTTCCCTTTCAGTGCCTTTTTTTTTTAAACAAAAAACTTTTCTACCAGCAGAGGGCGCCACGAAACTTGCTGAACCTGGATCCAAGATAACTGCAAAGCCAGGAGCCACAGACAGGAGGCTGTATACTGCCCACCCTACACCAGCCCACTGACAGTTTTAAATGTTCCTGGGGATAGGAGAACCCGCCCCCCCAGACTCCTCCTATTGTTGTGGACAAAATTGAACATCATTGGGAGCACCCTAGGCCAGTAAATACAGCGTTTGGTGGCCCCACGCCTTTAGGGAGACCGAAACCCCTGCTGCATGGAGCGACTCACTCCCCTCCCGCACGCAACCTACCCTGACCTCAGAGGAAACAGGAGGAAAAAACAAAGAGGATAGACAAAAAAAAGGTAAAGACTGCAGGGCCAGGGAAGCCCATAGTAAAAGGAAATGGCAAGCTGCCCCCCAAAGCATCTAAACTTATTCAGGCTATATTTCAGATTTTATTCCTGAAGAGGAAACACTGCAGAGGTCCATCAAGACCCACAGATGAGGGTTTCCCAGGCTTTTCAGTGAATTCAGCAGCCCGAGCACCGGGACTTCGCACTGGGAGAGGCTTGAACCCAGACGGCTACTGCTCAGCGGCAGAGGTGGGGGACAAAAAACTGCTTACTTCATCACAGGTGTGTGTAGGTATGAGGAAAAAAGAAGAATGGGGTGGCGGCTAAATATGCCTTTATTTATGCTATTCACTGGTCCAGAGGGAGTGGTCAAGAGGCGGAGCTCTATCACTAGTATGCTGCCATGTTGGCGTCAGGAAAAATAAATCTAATGCAGCCATCACGTCTAAAGCCCCATACACACGGTCGGATTTTCCGATGGATTCTGTCCTATCAGACAATGTTGTCGGAAATTCCGACCGTGTGTAGGCACCATCGGACAGTTTCCATCGGATTGTCCGACGGACAAAGTCCTATCTCCTGCTGGATAGATTTTTTGACAACAAAGTCCGATCACACCAAATCCGATCGTGTGTAGCGAATTCCGACGGACAAAGTGCTACGCATGCTCAGATCACATTACAAGACCAAAGCTATTGGCTACTAGCCTCTACGTAGTCCCGTCGTACGCAACAAACGTCACCACATTCAGAATGATCGGATTTTCCGACAACTTTGTCCGACCGTGTGTACGCAAAACCAACATCGGACAAAGTACGACGGACATGATCCGACGGACCTGGTCCTTGGATAATCCGCGCGTGTGTATGGGGCTTAAGAATTGGTAAGCTGCAATATAATAAATGTTTACCTTGGGGTTTAATACTGCTTTAAAGGTAGAAATAACTTGTGGATACAGCTAAGAAGCCGAACATTTTATCACTTACTTTATATGGTCGGGGAATATCCGGCTTCTTAATCTTCATATATATTAGGCCAGCAATCGTTGTACCATAGAAAAGCCAGGTTGTAAAGCTGAATGTAGACAAGAGAACAAGATTACAGTAATCAGAATTTATCACTGCGTATACTGAAATGTTCAGGCATGGTAGAAGAGCAGTTGAAGAGCAGTGATGTCTGAAATAAGGATTAGATAATGTCACAGCTAACCACCTTTAGCAATCATAAAGCTAGCGATAACAAAGAGGACATTTTTGGATGACCTGCTAAATTATAAGTGCTAATATGTCCTAAAATTGGTCTGGACTTCTCCTTTACCTGAGCTGACATTAATGCTGGTCTTACATTGAACGACATTCGACCCACTGCTGATGAACCGGACAAATTCAATCAGTGGGTGGCCCAGGGGGTACCACTCAAAGGGGTCAGATGGAAAATTGTTGGCTAAACAGAGCAAGCATCCAATCGGATATAGCCAGTGTTCGAGTGTTCCGATAGCCTTTGGTGGCGGCTCTCAGAATACAATTGCTACAACAGTAAATTTTATCCATCTACACTGTTTATGTTTAACCTCTTTGCGCCAATTGCCTCCTGGCCCTTTAAGATCCCCTCCTGGGGATCGGGAGCTTACCGATCCCTGATGGCTACCATGCTGGGAGTGCATTCCCAGCATGGTAAGTTGAAAAACACAGGGCGACCGCATATATGCAGTCGCTCAGCCTCAAGGCCCAACTGCCAAGAGGCCGCATATATGTGTACAGCTGGCGCCAAGGGGTAATAAAGGAAGATGTTACATTTCTTTTCTTTAGCCCACAGACTGGATGAAAGAAATCTATGGGAGTATGACCTGCTTGCGCACACAAGAGCCATTACAGATCTGCCTCACAGTTACCCAGTACCCTTCATTGCATTGGGCATTTGCCTTCTGCAACATTCATCTTCCAGTATTATACTTATTGCTGAATATTCAGAGAATGCAGATGAACCGTGCATTACACAGTCTTTATAGTCGGATCACTTATCACTGTATACATGTTACATAGCTCTGGATGGCTCCAAGAATAGGCTAGGATGCTGTGTAAAGCCCTAAGGTGAAATAGACAGTAGCAGGGATATAGTTAGAAACCCTCTGTTCTAGAACAAAAATGAATGGGCTCCACCCCTTTTTAAAATCAACCTTAAAGGATATTTTCAGGTTTGTAGTCAAATTTGAGGAACTCCACTATATGATTTTTATGTGTTCCCATTCACACAGAATGCCTAAAAAAAATGTAAGGTGTCATGGCTGACTGAAAGGTTTTTTGAACGATGTTAAAATGAGCCCGTCCCAAATCTGTCCTTATTAACATACAATGCAAGAAGTCCAGTCTCAACGCCTTTAACCCTTTGTTAGAACAGACAGTGTTCAAATCTAGTTACCACTGATAATGAAGATCTGCCTGCACAGTACAGACAGGGTTCATTATGGCAAACACAGCTGCTGCTCATATCCCTTCTCTGTGTTTTGGCTAAGATCAAGTGTGGTATCTGTTCTTATCAGTGTCCAGTAGGGGTGCTATGCTGTCATTCTGGCCTAAAGGAGGGGTTGGTAGGGCTGGCTATATAGTACCCTTGATGGGGGCTCTGAAGGCTAGTACCAGCTGGAACAGAAACCAGGGCACCCACAGGCAGTTGGGGCACGGGAGTAATTGCCCCTGGAAAACTGGAAGAGCCCAGTTCCTCCTGGTTTAAATGGATCTACTTTGTCTGACCATGGGCTGGGAAGGCAGAGAGTCCACGGTGTCCTTGCTCCCTGGGTGTGGTCTCCCTAGGGGTGCTCTTAGTAACACTGGGGTGTGGGACCCCGCGGTTTGAAAAGGCACATGGTCACAGCACCAAAAACTTTTTTTTGCACTGCGCCTTTTAGGGATAGGCCTTTTGGTGAAGTCCAATGCAATTTTTGTTACCAGGCCCCAGGGCTCAGCCAGTGCATTTATTTTATCTAATTTTCTCTCCACGTTTGTCCCCTTTCACTTTTGTGTGTGTTTTTTTCTCACTGGATGGAGGATGTGAGTCCTTGGGCTTGGCCTGACGTCTAGGGGCAGGATGTGTGGCCCTTAGGTTCCTTCCTCCCCCAAACCTGCGGGGTCTGTGCTCGGAAGAGCCCCTTGACCTAGTACTTGGTTTTCGGCTTTGGCTGGCCATAAGGAGAGGGGTCCACCAGGCCTTTTGGCTAGGTGGACCATGTCATACCATATGTACCTGTCAGGAGCCTTGCGCCCCGGGGATCAGGGAGATGTCCTACACTTTAGTGAGGGGGGGGGGTGGACAAAGCACACCTGGAATTAAGAGGATTGGGGAGAGTTTTGGTGGGAAAGAGTCTCCAACCCTAACTATGGGTACTATGGTTCTAAAAGGGTTAACCCCCTTTTAGAGGGTGCTGAAAAAGGGCAGGAAACAGTCAGCAGGTATAATTGAGATGTAACGTGGAACAGGACATGCTTGTGAGGAAGCTGAGTTCAGTTTGTAATGAAGCTGAGCTTTGGTGTCCTTTTCTTTGGACCCCAATGCAGGCGAGGACTTTAAAACCCTGGTAAGGGACAAGCTTTACTGGCAGTGAGCCAAGTTTTTTACATTGTTCCAGAGTTTATGGACTGTTTTTGTTTTGTCTGCTGAAGAAAACTATTTTTTGTTTGCATGTCTTGAAAAATAAAAAACACTTTGTTTTAACAAAATTGGGCGGAGATCCAAAACCCTGAATATCATTACATATAGCCCCTTTTTTTTTTAATTCCTGTGTACTACAAAAATATTCCTGTTTGCCTTTTAGATATCCCCCAGGATCTGTCGGTGTCTACTGCTGTGTGATGTTGCCCATAGGCATGGTGTATCTCAGTCATCCTATGATCATTTCTTTCTGAAAGACAATCATTTAATCTAGAGGAAAACCTTGTAATGACTGCATCAGAGTGGGGTACCAGTCCCTGAAGCCCCTTATACTTAGGGGCACATATGGCACAGAGAGTCAGCTATCTTGCAAGTAGGCACCTTGTGCTGAATAAAGTTTCTCACATCCTCTGACACTGCGGTATGATTGGTTTTGTTTCCCTAGGGGGTCACCCAGTGCCAGACAGCAACGCTTTTCATAGGTACAGCATACATTTTATCATCTACTGTGTACAAGGCTAAGTGCCTGGAAAATAAACATCTGATGGACAAAGGATACTGTATTATGAGGAAGAAATTAGTTCACCTACCTGGTATAGTTTACAATAGTGCTGAAATCAGAGGGAATGATCATTATTAATGAGATGGCAGATGTTATGATGAGGGCAGGGGAGGGTGTGAGCCGTTTCACATGAACCATCGAGAGAATATTTGGCTGTAAGTGAGATTATTCATAATGATTATAAAAAAATAACAGTATAATAATAACAAAATACACACACAGTTAACATTATCATGAAGGCGGATGCCCACTTTGTTTATATACTGTATGTATATATATGCATATATATATATATATATATATATATATATATATATATATACACACTATACAAAATTACAGGGATCTCCATGTCTGAAGAGAGAAAAAGGGGATGGAGATGAGTCACTGCTGTGACTCATTCAATTGTATGTCTAAATTTCAGCTTGAGCTATTGAACTTCAAAGACAGCAGGCTTTCTTCAGCCGCCGGCCATAGGAAAGAATAACGCTGGATTCCCCCATAAACACAATTAGTGTTGATGGGGGAATACCTCCCGTGGAGCTATTGTGTTCTCAAGGGGGGCAAGGGGGCACAGAGAGCCGTACCTGCTGCCGGGGGAAGACACATTGCTAGGATCTATAGCCACTTGCAAAAATTGCATTAAAAATCCAATATGGGGGCGTGGCTTGACCTAGCATGAAGATGGACGCTTGAATCTAGAGCTCCCGCTGCTACAGGACAAAGCTACTCACTACTGGAGGTAACCTCACCCCAAAATACACATAGAACATGGGGACAGCATCCCGTCATTCCTCAGCGATCCTGCTCCCCCCGGGAACAGAACGGGGGTCTGAGCCAAAAACATTCCTGAAATGTTCCAGACCAACAGAGGGAACAATGTCATCTTCCCGCCACGGGCACTCTCAGGCAACAGCCCCTTCTCTAACGGGACACCACCCGCTACACCCCCGGTGGTCACAACAGGCACGGGAAGGATAGATGCCCCCCTCAACCCCACCTGAACATCCATGATCTGCGGACTATTGCCGCTGATATAAAAGATACTCTGTCAGCCACCATTTCAGAACTCCGGCTGGATATTCATGTACTCACTGACACGAGTACATGAGGTAGAAAAAGTGACAGAACAGCACGACACAGTACTCCGGCGGGCCACGAAAAGTAGACACCCTCCAACTAAGGGTAATGCAACGCCACATGGAAGATCTAGACAACAGGGGAAGGCACCATAATCTGCAGATTAGGGGCTTGCCTGAGTCGATTGAAGGCGAACAAATATCCCCCACTGTCATAGGTCTGTTTAACGGGCTGCTCAACAGACCACCCTAGTCGTCGATTGAAATGGAGAGGATCCATTGAGCCTTGAGGCCCAAAGGAAGGGACACGGACCCTCCTAGGGACATCATTTGCTGTATAGTAGACTATAAGCTTAAGGAGGAAATTCTGAGACAGGCGAGGGGCCGACCACAACTTATGTACGAAAGAGCAAACATACAAATATTTCAAGATCTCTCACGCATTACACTGCAACACTGTAGAGACTTGAAACCCCTGCTGGAAACCCTACGTACTAAAGGAATCCAATATAAATGGAAGTTTTCCTTCTGCCTATCAGCCACCAGACAGGGCCGCACAGCGCTACTAAAAGTGCCTGAGGATTTACAGCATTTCTGCGAAACCATAGGTATCCCCCTGGTGGATGTTTCTAACTGGTATACTGACTTTCCTCGCACCACTGTGAGGAAAGTCAAACAGCAAGAAGAGACTATGGATGCGCAGGACACCAGATATCGCAGGAGACGGTCCCCTCGGGACCCAGGCAACATACAACATCTCGCAGCCTCCAGCAGGACTTGAGCCCCACCAACTCACCAACATCCAAGAGAGCTCGTGGGGACTGCTGATGCCCTCTCAGGTATTCCTTCCTGAACAATTAATGTTAGCCATGTTCGGCTCCACTGAGTTCAGTTAAATACTCCTTTTGTTGCCTTTATTGTGTATTCATCTTACACCCCACGCTACCTGGATAGACTTGCCTTATAATTTTACTAGAAGTTACTCTCGCCATTACCAAATACATACGAACTGATAACAGCAGAACCTGTTCACAAAGATGTGCACACATATCCCGCAGGATGTTGACAAAACTACAATACCCACATCACCCTGCGACCTGCAAACTAAGTCTGACTGGAGGAGCGGACACAGCAGCTTACCTCCATCAACCTGCCCTTCTGTACATCTCGTAACACCATGGAGGTCTCCCTCAAGATGTTCTAACTTAAGAGAAAGAACCGACACATCCGACTGAGGCTACGTGACACCGGCACCCACTCGGACGGCCATGAGACTCAAGGCTTTATTGGCTCACCCTCTACAAATGACTGCGCTACACCAGGACAGGTATGCTTTCATGGAGCCTTGTCTAAGGCTTTATACGGTGGTCATAAGGCGACATCCCCCATGCCCTACCTCCAATATGGGAATTAAGTTGCCATCTGACCTAAAAGACATGATCGTATAGCTTAGTTATAGATCTGACATTGTATGCATAAGGCTGGATGGTAGCGGACGCGGGTGGCTCCCCCAAAATACATTTGCCTCACAAGATACATTTGTACTACGGGACTTAAGACCTGGCATGGCACTCACACCTCCCCCGCCCCCCCCCCCCCCTGTTTTGCAGAGACCCCCCCTCACAGCATGAAGCCTGCATCAAACAGTGGAGCCCCATACAGCCTTGCGAAGTGTGACATTCTACCCTGACCACCAAGTCGTATTGATAGACCACTGCTTACAGCGGAAGAGGGTATACAGGGGGAAGGAAACATCCCAGGAAAATATAATACCACAACGATGCAGAGGCATTATCCAGCACCCGCCAGATACTTTACCTTTATACCGCAAACTGCTGTGTTATGCCACGTACACACGATCGGAAATTCGGCCAGCAAAAGACCAATGAGAGCTTTTGGTCGGAAAATGCATCAGACTTTTGCTGGCCGAATTCCAGTCAGCCAAAGATTGAGAGCATGTTCTCAATTTTTCGGTCGGAAAAAGTTCCAATCAGAAATTCTGATCGTCTGTATCAATTCTGACGCGCAAAATTCCTACGCATGCTCGGAAACAATTCACTGCATGCTCAGAAGCATTGAACTTAATTTTCTCGGCTTGTCGTAGTGTTTAGCGAACTTTTATGTGACCATGTGTATGCAAGCCAAGCTTGAGCGGAATTCCGTCGGAAAAACCATCCAAGATTTTTCTGACGGAAAATCCGCTCATTTGTACGCGGCATTACTTGCAGTACCACCCATATTTGGGAAACTTTTACACTTGACAGAGAGGAAATTACAAACTAAATATGGGTCTCCGCTCAGCAGCAATACATTGGTTATATACTTCTTTTTTTTTTTTTTTTTAACATTTACCTAGGAAATTCATTGTTTATTTATATAATGCAAAATAGTACAGCAGGCTATGTAACACTTGCTGCATTTTACTGGATACAGGTTAGAAAATGTTTACAGTATAATTCAATGAAAAGGCCAAACATAAGACCGTACTATGCACAGTTATAATAGCTGGATATTCATTATACAAAGGAAGCATTGAATGCAATAACAATTTAGTTCAAATAAATATGTAAGGTGAACAGTGACATTATTACTGTATGTACATACTAGTATCCATCACTTCATTGCCAGTCTGGGGCTCAGAAATGCTACAGACTCTCTAGAAGTGAAATGGTTAAAGGTGTTAGAGATATTCCTTCACAAGAACACAGAAAACACAAGGGGCTGGGAACACAGAAAACACAAGGGGCTGGGTAAAGTAAAATGGAAAAGTCTTAGAATATACACAGTCAAGGCTGTTTAATGCTAAAGTATGAAGAACAAGCAGTATGAATTTAGAACCAAGACTGAACATATTTAAATACAGCAGTTATTGGTTTTACATTTTACCACAGAATTTGACATGAAAGCAAAGATGACTGGTGTGTCCCCTACAAATATTAGAACATTAAAAAGAAATTTTAATTGTATATGGCCATATGGTCTTGTTTTTCATGACGGTTGAAGGGAGACTACACTATTTTAGTCAAAGGGTACCGTGATCAAAACGGCTCAATATATGAGCAAGTTGAGGTCATCAAATGCAGAGGACATCCAATACTCAGCACTGACAAATTTTATAAAAAAAAGAAAGGTTTTCAATAACACTGAGTACTGCAAGGTTAGACTGTACACATAGAAACTATGGATTTTAAAAAGAAGGATTAACTATATATTTAATTATAGATTGTTGAAAAATAAATAGTCAACAAGTGTCAGCAGCAAATTGTCTTTAGTCATTAATTCCATGATTTAGTCAGACTATAAACACATTTTTGGTTATTTCTGAGTAATAAAATTCCATTATGTATACTAACAATGAAAAGGGCATCGTTTTTAAAAAAAAGATAGAACTTCTAGGGCAACAGGCTTTTGATTAAAAGAAGCAGTAATAGAACTTTAAAAGGCACTGTGTGAAAAAAAAAAAAAGGCATATATGATTTTAACCCCCTTGGGTATTCCAGCATAAAATCTATCAAAAATAAAATATCTGAATAAACTGCATGTGGCCTTATTAAAAAACCAGTGAGAAAATTGCATAGCAAAATAAGTGTGTGAACTACAATGTACTAGAGCTCCCAATATTTATCAAAGAAACAATTTTACTGGCCAAAAAATTAATACATAAATTATGTACTGGTAAAATATTCCAGCCAATTGTTGGTTTTGGTCCTATGAGTTATTTATTAAAATAGAAGCAGTTAACAGTTCACGAAGTGAAATAGGTAGCCAGTACAAAGAAGCGGAGGCCAGGACTTGTCAGCAGGGTGATTGTCTCATGTAAGATAAATGAAAGGGTAATCTCGCGCTTAACCGGGAATAAGAACTAAACTAGTGCAGCACACACTGGGGGTAATGTCTGAACCCAAAGGTAAATAAGAAAAGGAAAGGTAGTGGCGCGCAAGGGGTTAAGATTAAACTAAAAGCAGGTAGGAGGAGTAAGGTAAAATTGAATCCAATTAGGTGGTGAATGAAGTAATGAGAGTAAATTCACAAGGTAAAAATCAGTGATTGTGAGGGTAAATCACATGGGAGTAAATACATCAAAACATAGTAAACATAGCTTGAAAAATAAAAAATATATCATATAGAATATAAAATATATAGTGAATAGTGACTGTGGTTTAAAGAGCAACGTAAATCTTCATAAAATTCAAAATTTGATAAAAGATATAAAAATATGGTGAAAAAACGCAGTGAGAGCGATAAAAATGCAGTAAAATAGCTAAGACACTGCTAAGAGAATAAATAATAGACCAAGATGTCTAAATAGTGACTGAAGTAAATGATAAAAGTGAATAAAATAACTGAAGTGAAGAAACGCATCACAAAAAAAAATATAAAATGGTAAATAGTCCATATAAACACGGGTGCAGGTGACAATTCGTTCCCAGAGTCAGGTGCAAAAAAGTATTTCCTGTTGGCTGTGCAATGGTTTTTTTGACTGTGACTATCTTGTGCGGTTTAAAGCAGCGGTTTGTGATCCTGGTGGGGGTGGTATGGTTGGCCCCTTACCTTACGGCTGTAAGGTTACAGCATGAGTTAAAATGGGTCTTTGGGGTCCCTGGTGTCCTTCCTCCTTTGGGAGCTCCAATCTGTGTCCCGGTTCTTTATGGTACTTGGGTTGCATCCAATAAAGGGGGGGGGGGGGGGCGCTCGCATCAGTATAAAAGAGAGGAAGGAAGTAGCCTCATGGTGTAGTATGTTAACATCAAAAGTGGTTTATTTGGTACAAGTAAAACAATTCACATTAAAAGCAGGGGGGTACTCACATTCTTAAGGCCCCTTTCACACTGGGGCGGTTTTCAGGCGGTACAGCGCTAAAAATAGCGCCTGTACACCGCCTGAAAAAAACCGGCCCCATTCACTCCAGTGTGAAAGCCGGCGGGCTTTCACACTGGAGCGGTGAGCTAGCAGGACCGCAACAAAAGTCCTGCTAGCTGCATCTTTGGAGCGGTGAAGGAGCGGTGTATTTACCGCTCCTTCCCATTGAAATCAATGGGAAACCGCGGGGATACCGCCCGCAAACCGCCGCTGCAGCGGCGCTTTGCGGAGGTTTTTAACCCTTTTGCGGCCGCTAGCGGGGGTTAAAACCACCCCGCTAGCGGCCGCATACCGCGGGTAAAACGATGGTAAAGCAGCGCTAAATATAGCGCTGCTTTACCGTCGCCGCCCCGCACCGCCCCAGTGTGAAACCAGCCTAAATGAGTCAAAAGATAATGTAAGAGATGCACAACATATAGCATTTTGTTTGTACATAATAAAATTCATGTCACAGAAACCTGACTTTGCAAAATAGTTTACTGTTGCTGTGGAATACATCATAAAAAGTAATTTTTAAATGAAAACTAAATATATTTGAGAAAAAAAGGCAAAACAAAG
The DNA here is from genome assembly GCA_028564925.1 of Lithobates sylvaticus. NCBI lineage: Eukaryota > Metazoa > Chordata > Amphibia > Anura > Ranidae > Lithobates > Lithobates sylvaticus. Next base: position 490,023,824 of record CM053028.1, on the reverse strand, counting down.
CATTACCATGCAATACAGTTTAAATATTTAAAAGGCACAATGTTTTTCTTTCATTATCAAAAAAAGAAAAATAAGCAGCCTGGTAGCAAAAGGACTAGAGTTAAAGATGGTATTGACCAACAAATTAGCACGCCAATCTTATTTTGTGTGATGTGCCAAAGACATTCCATATTTACATGAAAAAGACATTGTACCTTTAACGGTTTATAACCATGTCCTGCGAAACTTAGGAAGGCACGTATTAGATTAACCGGCACAATTTGCGGCTGATAATAACGTAGGCATTTCCTTTTTTTAAACTATAGCTAAAGAGCACAAGAGACCCATCAGGCATTGTAAGCGTTTAAGGTGCTCAATTATAGTCTATAGCAAAAATGCTGTTGACATGGCCTTAACCTGGCTGCAGAATGAGGGCAACTTCCTACAGTGCAAATAATAAAAAAAAAAAAAAACACAATGGTGCCTTATTTAAAAATTTCCCAAAGCTTAACATTTGAAAAAAACTCTTCCTACCATCCTAGAACTTGTTGGAAATGCCCCAAAAACCCTTTAAGCAACTATGAAGTTCTAAAACTTTGCCCTCCAACAGTATGTATGGCCTGAAAAAACTTGAAAATAAAGGACGATGGGTCGGAGTGTCCTTATAAGAATTGTAATTTAGCTGCTGGCGGTCAGGGCGCGCATACGCTTTGCAATCTCATACACATAGGTAACATCTGGTCTCTTCTCAGGGTCCAGATTTATACAATTATTCACCAGCATACGTAACTCCTCAGAATAATGATCAGACGGCAAAGGTGGATAGTCGCACTGCTCTATCTTTTTACCCAAAGAGTACAGGTTCATCTTGTCTCCATAAAATGGACTTTGTAGTGCTGCCATCTCATACAACAGACATCCTAATGACCAAATTTTAGATTTGAAGTTGTATCCGTTATCATGTATACATTCTGGCGACATGTAATCATGGGTACCAACGAAAGAAAGTGCACCTGTGGGTTTGGAGCTGAAGAAGCGGCCCAAGCCTAAATGCCCCAGCTTCACCACGCCTGTGGCTGTTATAAACACATTGGCTGGTTTAATATCTCTATGCATGACCTGGCGGGAATGCATATGTTCCAAGGCACTGCACACCTGCACAAAATATTTCCAAACCGTCCTCTCGGGGATCAGCCGCTTCTGCTTCTTAAAATGCTTTATCATCCTAGATAGGTACCCAACATCTGCCAGTTCCAGGACTATATTCAGCTCATTGTACTCAATGAAGGAAGCGTAACATTTAATGACATTTGGATGGTTCAGTTGCTTATGGCGGACAATCTCTTCGATACAGTCAGCTCCTGCCTTGGCATCCATCAAACCAAAAATATCAACTTTTTTTAAAGCAACAGGTACTCCATCCAAAAGGCATCTGGCTCTGTATACTTCACCGAACTGGCCCCTGCCAATTCTCTTCTCAATCTGGAAATTGGCCAGTGTATTATACCCCATGTCTGGTTGTAGTGGCCTCTGTGGCTGGAACTGAGGCACTGGTGGTCCCTGCATGGCCTGACACCGATCTTCCATTATCTTAGATGCACAAGCACCACAGAGCTCTGTACAGACCGCCGCCGTTCCAGGCTGTCCAATCACCGAACGTACACACCGACCGGCCACCTGTACCGCGGGCCGCACAACTCCTCACAGCGGAGCGCGTCCTCCAACTGACGGCCACGGCATCCCAGCATGCGCAGCGCCCGAAGGGGGTGGGGCTTACGGGGAAGTGAGAGTGACTCTGTTGGAATGTGGAGCCGCGCACCAATACATTGGTTATATACTACCCTGCTCCCATTCAGTCAAGTTAGACCGTGCCCCAGTCCCCTTAGGTCAGTACAACTCTACGCCTGGACGGACAGTGGGGCACCACACAACCGCTATTCCAGGGATGATGAACACACGTTCACCTGCAACACCCTCCCGACCTCCTCAACTAATACCCTCTCCACAAAGGATGCCGGTGTTGTGCCGAGAACGGTTTCCCCCTCGAAACTGGTGCCCCCTGGCTCTCGAGAGCCAGGGGGCACCAGTTTCGAGGGGGAAACCGTTCTCGGCACAACACCGGAGTGTGGTAAATAGGGGCAGGGCAACACTCCATACAAGAGACTCTTGGCGCTCTGTGCCCCCCATGAAATGAGGGATAAAGGGCTCATAACGGAGCAGAACAAAACAAGCTGCAAGAACTATAGACTGATGACTTTGTAAGCAGGTATTCAACCTTCTCGGCTCAGATCGATTGGTATCTTTATCTGTATAATGTTCACATTGGTAAAACGTTTGTTTCTTGCAGTCCCAGAGGTTTTAGGCTTGCATTTTTTTATTATTCTAGTTTATGTTTTTGGGTTACTGACTTTTGTGTTATATTGCACAACCCAGACCATGGACTTTATACTGTGAATTTCTGTGAACTCCATCTTACCACAGCAAGACAGAGATAGACTACTGGACTAGACATACAAATAATCTCTATTTAACATTTAACAATCCCACACACTCACCCTCACCATGTCAAACCAACGCGTACAGGCTAAACCCCACTTTACAAAGTATTCCGAGGGGTTAACCTCCACCCTCTCAGTCCAATGCCCTGTGGCGAAGGGCGAAAATATATATCTGGTAACTCTTCATAGTTTGGTACTCGTCAACCCCCACACAGCAGCGTAACACAGTGCAGGCACACCGATAGGAGTGCAAACATTGTTTATGCTCTGTACCTCACTGATCCCACTACATACTGAGGAAGGTGGACGAGTCCCCCCCCCCCCCCCCCCTCATCGGTACACCCCTAAAGATAATAACTCCCAATTTATTCCTACTCTAAATACAGCAGCACCCCCTTTCATGTTTAGTTACCCCTCCGTCCCCTCCCCCCACCATGACGGATACCATCGCCCCACCCACAACACACCAGCTACCGACACAACTCCCCATATAGTTCAAGTTATGCTCGTTAAATATCCGTTGACTTAACACCCCTGAAAAGAGAACACAACTACTCTACACTCTCCAGAAAACCAAGGTGCACATAGCCCTTATACAGAAAACTCACTTTAAAGCAGACAGCATCCCCAAGCTTCACAGCCATTACTTTCCGACAGTTTACCATGCCTCCAATGAGGAAGCTAAAACTAAAGGCGTCTCTATCCTGATATCTAAGCACTGCCCCATCCAAATATTATAAGTCCAAAGAGATGTTCAGGGCAGATTCCTGTTTCTCAAGGAAGCAATACATAATAGGCCTATCACGATAGCAAACCTTTACGCCCCAAACACACAAAGTATCCTTTTTTCGCAAAACCCTAAAACAACTTACAAGCTTTCAATCAGGCACTCTGATTGTGGGGGGAGACTTCAATGTTGCCCTGACCCCTTCCCAAGACACATCCAACGGTTCGTCTTCCATGACATACAGAGCCCTCCACACGATAAAAACCCAACTTAGTGACCTGACCCTACATGACACATGGCGCGCGTTACATCCAAATGTAAAAGACTTCACTTTCTTCTCCCCACCACACAACAAGTATTCCAGGATTGATCACTTCTTCATCTCACAGAATGACTTAACCTTCCTTACTGAGGCTACAACTGACCCCATGCTACTCTCTGGCCATAACCCCATTACCATGAGATTGACACTCCCAATGACACGCACCAGATCCACTATCTGGCGCCTAGATAACTCCCTCTTGACTGACTTGGAGACAACTCAAAATATCACCAAAAGCCTATCCCAATATTTAAAAAAAAACATTTCTAAGGAATCCTCACCTGCTACAATTTGGGCCGCAAAATTTTAGCTGCTAAAAGGAACAAAATTAGAAAAGCCTGTATTGAAAAATTTTCCGCACGCATACGTTCACTCAAACAAGCATACAAATTATCGTTGGCCATTACATCTTTCAATGAACTCCTAAAGGCCAGGGAGGAACTCCTGGAGGAGCTCCACAAAACACTGAAACGCAAATATGCCCTTACCCAAAAATGATTCTATGAATTTGGTAATAAATCCGGGAAACTGTTGGCTAGAGCCCTCCAACTTAAAAACGCAGCATATACTATTCATAATATCAAAGACCCCTCTGGTAATACCATGGCCACTTCAGAAGACATAGCCGACCAATTTTTGAAATATTTCTTCAAGCTCTACAATATATCTACTTCACACCCAAAAGATCCAGCCCCAGACCAAATGTAGACTATTAATGACTTCCTTTTATGATATAGCCCGTCTCCACTCACCAGGGAAGAATCGATCTCAATAGAAGAGACCCTTACCGCTTTGAAACAACTAAAAACAAGCAAAAGCCCAGGCATCCTAGAGGCCCACATAACGCTTATTCCAAAACCAGGCATAGACGCCACAATGGTATCTAACTACAGTCCCATGTTACTTCTTAACGTAGATGTGAAGCTCTATGCCAAAGTCCCGGCAAACCGCATACTCCCCAGATTGATTTCATTAGATCAAGTTGGATTTATCCCTGGTAGAGAGGCCAGGGATAACACCATAAAAGCCATTAACATACACCACTGGCTCTCAACAACTTCCACTCAGGGCTTCTTTTTATCCCTAGATGCGGAGAAGGCGTTCAACAGATTGGCTTGGGACTACATGTCTGCAACACTACAGGCGATGGGATTTCCAAATCGCCTACTTCAAATGATACTTGCACTATATTCGTCTCCAACAGCCAGAATCGGAGTCAATGGCTGCCTGTCGGATGCCTTCTCCATTTCAAACGGAACACGTCAGGGATGTCCCCTATCCCCCCTTATTTTCGTCCTTACCATGGAACCCTTTCTTTGCAAACTGAGAGACAACCCAGACATCAAAGGCATTAATATCCACCATAAACAATATAAAATTGCAGCTTACGTGGACAATATCTTGCAATTCCTTTCAGACCCCATAACTACCATTCCCAACCTCCTTAAAGACACTCTTTTTAAAACAATTTCCAGTCTCCATATTAACTTCACTAAATCCAAAGTTCTGAACATAACTCTCCTGACAACGACGGTATCACAATGCCAAAGTAATTTCCCCTTTGGTTGGGAACCAAATGCGATCACATACCTGGGTACCCAAATCCCCACCAAATTAACCAACCTTTACGCACGGAACATTATACCCATTCTCCAGACCATTCAGGGAGACCTTCACAAAAGGCATACAGGTCCTTTTTCTTGATTCGGCAGAACAACCATCTTAAAAATGGATGTTCTGCCCAGACTCCTCTATCTTTTTCAGGCCATCCCCATCAAACTTCCCCCTTCTTTCCTCACATCTTACAAAAGAATGTGCAGAAACCTCATATGGTCCTCCAATACCCCCAGACTGAGCTGGGATAGACTGGTACTTGTCAAACTGAAAGGGGGGTTAGGCCTCCCGGATATCCACAAATACCATTGGGCATGCCACCTTACCAGAATTATCGTTTGGCACGTGGCTCAAACTTGTCTTGCATACACATGGTCACACAAATCTTGTTGGAAATTCCGTATGCATGGAACTTTGTGCGTCGGAATTGCGTCGGAATTGTGTACACACGATCGTAATTTCTGACAACGGATTTTGTTGTCGGAAAATTTGAGATCCAGATCTCAAATTTTGTGTGTCGGAAATTCCGAAGGAAAATGTCCGATGGAGCCTACACATGTTCGGAATTTCCGACAACAAGCTCCCATCGAAAATTTTCCATCGGAAAATCCGACCGTGTGTACGGGGCATAACAGACGCAAGCATAAAGTTATTAAGTGAAATCACCCAAGTGATAATAAACATAAAAATGAAAAAATTTTGTATAACACAAGTCCATAGAACTGAATGCCAAAGTATGCCACAGTGCAATTAAAAGACCTCCAAATACTGTATGTAGAGTTCTTCACAACACCACTTATCTAATTTTCATATTTGGCAATAAATATAATAAATATAATTAATACGATATATAGCGATATCCACCTCTTCTCCAGTCGGGTGAGACATTGCCTGTGGGCATTAGGTCTGACCGCTGTTACGCTTTGGACAAATGCAATTCATGCTCGTTTTTTATTGGAATAATGTAAGTGCAATGATTACATTTTTTTTTAATAAACCACATTTGAGACATACTGCACTAGTGGAGCTCTCCTCTTTCTTCCCATACATAAGTGAGCTGATCCATATCTGAAGAGGTGGATATCGCTATATTGGATTTATTAACCCGGTGTGGTTAAACTGCATTATTGCCAAACATGAGCATGTGAGGCAATTAGATTGGTGAGTTAAATTCTTATGGGGAAGAGGCGACTATATCGTATTTATTATATTTATTTCCAAACATGAAAATTAGATAAGTGGTGTTGTGAAGAACTCTACATATTTGGAGGACTTTTAATTGCACTGTGGCATACTGTGGCATTCAGTTCTATGGACTTGTGTTATACTACATTTTTTTCTTTTTTAATTCTTATGTTTATTTTCACTTGTGTCTGTTATCACATTGTTACTGTGTATTTATCATTATTATCAATGTTTGTGTTTATAGCATGGACTGATATTTTTCTTGTGAATTTGATTATGCACTTTAGCACTGCTGTTTATCTAGAGCAGGGGTCTCAAACTGGTGGCCCTCCAGCTGTTGCAGAACTACAATTCCCATGAGGCATTGCAAGGCTGATGGTTACAAGCTTTGACTCCCAATGGGCAGAGGCATGATGGGACTTGTAGTTGCGCAACAGCTGGAGGGCCAGAAGTTTGAGACCCCTGATCTAGAGTGATCTGTATAGGTGATAGTTTGAGATCTATCAACTTGGATACTATCAGCCTGCCCATACATGGTTAAAATCTTGTCTGGTCTTGCCGAACCAGCCAAGATTCAAACGATCTATGGTAAGCTTTATGGAGAGTCTAGAAAACATGTGAAAGTGATGCGTGCACTACATCTACTGGCTGTCTATGAAAACATAAAAAAAAGTATAATTCGTTTTTAATTTTTAAAAAATATATTTTTCAGTTCTAATCATAACAAACAGTTTTTTTTTAGTAAATCAGTCATACTAATACAATTGCTTGTGATTACCAAACTGATGAGCAAATGGTTCCCTATCGTGAGCTTTTCTAGCAGCATGTAGCAGCAGTTATTTTCTGTTGGAGCACTGTGCAATCATGCTGGACTATTCTCTTTACATCATGCATTTTTGTTCTTTACACAGAGTGGAGGTATCAATACATATTTCACTGTTGTACTCCAATACATACTGACCACCGCTATGGTGTTGACATCATTAGCCGATGCATTTCAGTGGGCATCCCCACTTCCTCAGTGTATGTGACATGCTTCTTACTCCAAACATTGAACAGGTTCTAAAGGGAAGAATGTCACAGGCTCGACTAAGGAAGAGGGCACACCTAATGAAAAGTGTCAGCTAATAACACACACCACCATGCTGTAGTAGAATACAAAAGCTGAATATGACATGCACAAGGCTGCTGATTTTTGATACTGTACTTTATCACTTTTTTAAAAGGAAATGTATTCTTTCATCAGTACATTGTACATACCTACTACACATGCCGCCACGCTGTGGTGTTTTAGTATTTTTCATGTTTAATGCAATAAACCAGGACGTTCTACAGCATGCTGAATGACGCCTCTCACTCCCTTCTTCAAAGCTAAACAAGAGGACCACTTGCAGAACCCATGTATTCCTGTTTAAAGCTCAAGACATTGTGAGAACACACTTGCATGTTGGACTGTTCTATATCTATAGCCAGATTTAGACTGACATGAGATTATAGATACATAATTACCCATTGTCATGGAGAAAACACGGCGCAACAAAACTGGCTATCATGAGAACCAAAGGTCTGGGGTTACCATAAATGGGTTTGACAACATACAAAAAATCAGGATGTTGTCACAAAGCTATCTCGATCTAAGATTTTATAATGTTTTGAGTACCCTTTTATAACGACTTAAAAAGAATGCCTACCAAGTGGCCCTCTCTGGCTGCAACATAGCACACGCGTCCTCCGCTAAAGAAGATTCCATTTGCTGAGCCGAAAGTAGAAAGCGCTGCACCTAGAGACAATATCCAAGTCCAGCTTCCCAGAACCTTCAGTCTGCAATAAAAATGACTGTGTAAATGTAAAATAACTGAGAAAGCAGATTTATTTCTAAAGGCACTGATGGCAGGGCAATTTGTCCTGCATATAATAAAGACAGACTGTTCACTTTACAAGGAAAGTTGCACTTTGCAGGGGGATTATCCACAGAGCTTAATGAATGGGGTGAAGCTCTGCTAACTTCCGTGATCCAATCATGTGCAAGCAAAATGGTGTTTTTTTTTTTTCTTTGCATGTGATTGGGTGTTCTTTACAAAGTGAAGTTTCACCATGTTCACTAAGCTCCCAGAAAATCTTCATTGCAAATTGCATTTTCTTTTGTTAATTGAGCAACATATGTGCCTTTAGTAAAAAAAAACAAAAAAAAACGTCTCTCGTAAAGTGAGCTCCTAACATCATCTCACATGATGAGCACATGATGAGAATCATTAAAGTGGATGTAAACCCAAATTTATTTATTTATTTTTTTATGTTATAATGTAGAGAATAGGATTTCCTTTCATTTGAGCCCAGTCTTGCCACACAGATTTACTTGAGGCCTGAGCAATCCTCTTTTATTGATCAGTTAGAGAAATCTTGACAAAGTCTGGAAAACTTTGTCAGAAACGCCCCCTTGCTGTGAGTGACAGGTGATTTACATATCTCATGCACTAGCCTGAGACAGGTTATCATCAGATCACTGGATGTTCTTCTCTGCCCAGCTCTGACTACATACATGTCCCCTAAATCACTTGTCTGTCTATAGTCTGCTGACTGTTCACTGCATCCCATGATGAGAAACATTCAGTCAAAACAGTAAAGGCAGCCAATCCTGGGAGAGCTGGACGGGAGGGGAGGGGGATGTGAATTGTGAACTTTTTACACAGGATGTGCCTGTCTCAGGCTAGTGCATGAGATATGTAAATCACCTGTCACTCACAGCAAGGGGGCGTTTTTGACAAAGTTTTCAAGACTGTCAAGATTTCTCTAACTGAACAATAAAAAAGGATTGCTCAGGCCTCCAGTAAATCTGTGTGGCAAGACTGGGCTCAAATGAAAGGAAATCTTATTCTCTACATTATGACTTAAAAAAAAAAAAATTGGGTTTACATCCACTTTAAGGCTGCCATCCAGAATAAAAAATATTATTTAAGTTCAAGAGCCAAATACAGCATCTACTGTATGGATTACAAATTTATTCTTGCATATTTACATAGTTTATACAGAGCAATTCTATACCAAACTGTCAAGGCTGGAGCTCTCAGGAACTGGCAATGGAGAATAACTAAACATAGTAATCTGCAAAGTTAATTTAGTTTTTCCATAAAAGGGGCCCATGTGCCAATACCTGGCTACATATGCAATACCTGTGGCTCCCGGGTGCCAAAATATTTGCACATTTTATGCTATATGTCCCAATGCGTCCGTGTGAACGAGTCCATAAGGCACTTCTTTTTCAGTATAAATGCAGCGTACAGGTTCTCCAATAAGGCCCTGCTCCCCTGTAAGTCAATAAAAGAATAACCCTATTGGATCCAACTCACTAGCCGACCAGGTGTTCCAGGCTGACCAAGCTCCAGGATGCAACAGGGGCTCCCAGGATAAATGAAATCAGAGTCCAAAATACGAATTTACTACTGCATTAGTAGAGCAGATAGTTTACCTGGTTGATCAAAAAGAGGCATGGTGAAGTTTGCTTCCTATGAGTCATCTCAGTCTGGGTCGAATGTTGTTTCTGAGGAAATAAATCCACTCATCTCTATATAAGGGTGGGGGAGTTTTATTGATAAAATGCTTAAAGTAAGAAACCAATCAATGGAAAAAATAGGGGAGCAATTTTGAAGCATGAGTGATATGCATAGGCTAGCTTTAGTCCCAAAGGAATAGCATTTTTATAATTGTTAATATAATCAATAAACTGACCCCCAGCTGATGGCCACGGCGTCTGAAGATAGAAATTCCTGTGGAGTCATCACTGCAAAATAGCTGATATTGACCAGGAGATAGATGCATGTTACTAGTGGAATAGAAATCATCAGAGCTCGCGGGAGACTCACCTAAAACACAAACAATAGTAATTAAAAAAAAAAAAAAAACATCATAATCTACTGCGTTAATTATTTGTTTAAAATATTATGAATTATTACATATATATTATTATTATTATTATTATTATTATTATTATTAATACACACATATAGATAAACTGTATATAATGATACTGTCTGAAAGTGGAAAGAGGTAAGTATGAAACATTCATATGTAACATTTATATGATTTAAAATAAAATAAAAATTCACTTTGAATATAATAAATAGATTGGTTAAATACATTTCTATATTTTATGCAGGCCTTTTTGCATTGTTGAAGCACCAACATATTCAGAAAAAATTGAAAATTAGCTGATAAATATGCAGTGATCACATACAAAATATGCTTTGAAATAAATGAAATGTGGTTTTGGTTGAAGAACCTCCAATCTAATGGTAAGGTCCACTCCCTATTACCTATTAAGGCCCATATACACGATCGGACTTTTTGACAACAAACATGCAAATTAGCTGTTTTAAGGCAACATCCGACCGTGTGTACACTCCATAGGACAAACTTTTTCGGTTTTCATCGAACTTTTGTTGGCTGTGCGAACGGACAAACAAACAAAAGTCCGATGGAGCAAAGTCCGATCGTGTGTACAGAAAATCATAGGACCTTTGTACAGAGTACAAACACGCATGCTCAAAACCAATGCAAAAGATCAGACAACAATACAGAAGTTGACCAAAGGTGGCGGTAAAGAGCAGAAAAAACACGTGATTTTGTGAAAGTTGGCTGAAAAAGTCCTGCCGTGTGTATGCAATACAAGTTCACGGCCGACACGCTTTGTACAAAAATCCACGGGAACGTTTGTACAAAGTCCAATCGTGTGTATGAGGCTTAAAGGCAAACAGCTTTTGCTGTGCTCACTCTTAAAAAATACACGATTCCTGTATCATGGGTAGGGATGGACCCGATGTTTGAGTTGACCATAATTTTGACTTGCGGCAAATTCGAGCGCTGCAGAACGACCCATAATGCACTGCGATATCTGCTGCGAGAGCCATAATTGGCCAAAGGCAGGGTGCCTTTAGCCAATCATGGCTCAGGGGGCTAAGTCCATGCCCTACACTATATAAGGCTGCTTACACGGCGGCCGCATATAGTGTTATAATAATGTGGAGGAGATTGAGAGAGCGTTAGCTAGAGGCAGGTTAGTTAGTGGTGTGCAGGCAGTTTAGTATATATAAATATATATATCTATATATATATATACACTCTGCATTCGGTGCAGACTATATATACAATGCAGGCAGTCTAATGTGTGTATATATATATATATATACTATATATATACAGTGCAGTCAGTGTACAGTATATAATGCAGTGTATTGAAGTGGTTAAGGGGAACCCTATGACAGAATTAAGAAAAAAAAAAAACATCTCTTTGGGTCTGGTATGGATTTTAAGGGGAACGCCACACCAAAATTTAACAAAAAACAGAGTGGGGTCCCCCCCAAAATCCATACCAGGCCCTTTGGGTCTGGAAAATATTGTAAGGGGAATTCCACGCCAATTTTTTTTAAATTGGCGTGGGGTCCCCCCAAAATCCATACCAGACCCTTATCCGGGCATGCAACCTAGCAAGCGCCCCCTCCCCCTCCTGAACCATACCAAGCCGCTGGACCTCAACATGGGGAGGGTGCTTTATGGGTCCCTCCCAAAGCATCTTATTACCATGTTGATGGGGACAAGGGCCTCGTCCCCACAACCCTGGCACGGTGGTTGTGGGTGGCTTATCGTAATCTGGAAGCCCCCTTTAACAAGGGGGCCCGAGATCCCAGCCCCTTTTATGTGAATTGGTAGGGGTACATTGGGAAGGGAAGCTCAGTGTTCTGCTGCTTCTCCTCCCCCAGCTCTTATGCAGCTGAGAACAGTGGGAATGTAATCACTTATAAAAAAAGGGGGGGAACTGAAAATTTTCTATCAAATTTCCCTTTCCTGATGGACTACTGTGTAGTATCTCGTGACCTTGTATAGTACCTCTCTAGTTTGAAGTTGCATGGGGAGGCTAACAAGTCTACTTCCGGAATAACTCCCAGGAACAGGAACCTGATTTACCGGAGGGCGCAGGTTCAACCTAGAGTCAAAGATGACACCCAGGTCCCTGACCTGAGTGGCCGGAATCGGAAAAGGTTTGAAAGATTCCAGCCATGACCGAAACAACTTGGAATACACCTGGTTACCGAAGATGATACATTCAGTTTTGGTTATGTAATACACCTACCAGCTCAAGCTCACTCAGTGGAGAGGGCTTATGTGCTCCATGTTCCATAGGCACCAAAGTCAACAGGAAATAGTGTTGGCTAGTAGCAGTCTCTTCTATTGGGAGTACGGTGCTAAACTAACAATTAAAATCTGGCCTGTTAGTGGGTCCTGAGGACAGGAGTTGAGAACCACTGGTCTAGAAAAAGCACATGAAGTCAGAAATCCTTATCTGCATACATTTGCAGGTTATATAAAACATTTTAGCCAGGGAAGGACAGGAATTGGCAGCCTCTATATTTTTCATAAGTGTACTTTAACTTTCTAATGCCCATTTGAAATATTTAGCAGTAGTAGAGCAAAATCAAAAGAATGAGGAGCACTGGAAGGGGCAGACATGCAGGACATGGGATGGAAGTGCAAAAGTGAGGAAGTTGTTTAAAGTTGTGTGTGTGTGAGGATTAGCCTTTTAACCTAGATGAACATTTCAAAGGGAGTATTTACTGATGGTAATTAGGATTGAGGGGGGTATTCATGGTTGGACTCATTGTTTTTGGGAGAAAAAGCTGTTTATTTTCTGTTTTGGAAGTCAATAAAATCTCTCTCTGGGAGAATCGGGTTTTGCCAGACAATACTTTTAATAACCATATACCATCTACGATTAATGATAGTTCAAGCGACCAGAAGAGCATTTTCAGGACTTTGTATTAGAAATCGTGGTGATAACAATCCGTGAGTTGGACGACATGGACTATGATGAATGAATTTTTAGAAAAAACTGTTTTTGATAGTAAAATTTCAGAAGGTAAAAGAAAAGGTTGTATTGTACAGGGCTTATTATCTTGCTGTTTAACAATGGAAAGTTCGTTGAAGGATAAGGTTGAGGAAATTACCCAGTTACTGAGTGCAGTTGATAATAGCAACAAGGTTTGTCCCCCCATCTGCCTGTCACTGAGTAATGTGATCTGAGCCGCACATGTGCAGCTCAGACCACATTGACGGCCGTCAGAAATAAGGTCTCTTCTGTTTTGACTTCAAACAGTGTTTAAGGACCTTGCTAATTAGTTTTTGTTGGAGAGTTTTTTTGTCTTTCAGATAATTATTGGAGATTCTGCATGTAAATAGCATGTGAACTGCGAGCTGAAATTTCTGGCTAGTGGGGAGAAACGCTGAATAAACAATATCATGGACTCTCTCAATATTCATCAAGCAATGGACATTTTTTTTTTTGGAACATACATTTTTTTTTGTCAATGGACTTTTCCCTATTTTTTATTTTTCACCCTTTCCCAGTTTTATTCTTCAAGCCCTATTTTTTTTAATTTTTTAATTTAATTTTTTTTTAATTATGTTTTATTTCTTGAACTTTATCTTAAAACAAGAGCGAAACATTTAAACCGAAAATAATTTTCATGTTACATTACATGTTGCATATTACATATTGCATATTGATCTATATATTTGCCATCTAAGGTGAGATGCTGCACAATGGCTTGGCATAGCATAAATTATAGTATGTTGGGTGGTTTTCCTAAATTTATAAGAGGGGTGAGTGAAATTCATCACTCCAGTCATGATTTGAAACTTTGTTGAATCAGTCATTAATATTATTGACATATGGATGAAAAAAGACCTAACTTTACTGGCAAGATTTTCCACTGCTGCTTTGTCTGGATAGAAGATCTGATAAACGCTGATGTCAAGCTGATTCTATCTGAAAGTGGGGGATTATATATGGATTATATGGATATATGGATTATAGATTGGTATATAGATTGGTATACCATTCAGGTGGAATTATGGACTGAATGATTCAAGTAACTGCTCTATTAAGGATGGAAATGAGGAGTCGGCCTACAGCAAATTACAAAGTACAGCAATAGCAGTTTTTTTCAGCCGTATCCAAACCTTTTGAACTTGAAAGTGAGAGCTGGTACATGGATGGTTCTTCTTACTATAAAGATGGAAGTAGAATTTCGGGATTTGCTGGTGTTTGTGCAAAAGCATCTTTAAGAAAATGAAAACCTTGAGCCTGGAGAGGAATCCTGGAGTTATGTGGATCGGAGCTCCCAGCACACCAAGTCTACTTTCAATGAGAGATGTGATGAAGTTGAAAATTGAAGAATGAACTGCGACATCAGCTCGTTTTTGTGCAATATTCAAGATCTTGATGTGATATAATAAGGCCTAACAGCGATATGGGCCAAGGATGTGTACCAAACCCTTTTCAAGTCATGGTCTAAAGCTATATTATCTAATGACTTTTTCATGGGGATATTTTAGAGGCTGGTGAAGAGAGATGTAACCAGTTTCAACTTTATATTTCATATGAGCCATTGTGAAGCATCCAATACCTCAAGTCGGTAATGCTATGTTGTGTGTGTGTGAGGAATAGCCTTTTAAACCTAGATGAACATTTCAAAGGGAGTATTTACTGATGGTAATTAGGATTGAGGGGGGTATTCATGGTAAACATTTGGTTGACCCCCCCCCGTGTCTGGGGCAGCTTTATAATTACAACTATTCACAGCATGGGGTTGTCTCCTGTCACGATGTGACTCTCGTTTGCATGCACACGAGTGACATCGCACCGGCACTGTCAATCAAGCAGTCGAAGATCGCACAACCAGAAGAAAGACCAAGCGAAGATGGAAGCTGCTTAACCACTTAAGGACCGCCTCACGCCGATATACGTCGGCAGAATAGCACGGCTGGGCACAATCACGTACCTGTACGTGGCCCTTTAAGAGCCCAGCCGTGGGTCGCGCGCGGGCCGCCGGCGGCCCTTTAAGAGCCCAGCCGTCCTGAGCTCCGTGACCGTGGCCGCGGGACCAGTGGACCCGATCGCTGATGGTGTCCCGCTATCGGGTCACAGAGCTGAAGAACGGGGAGAGGTCTGTGTAAACAAACCTCTCCCCGTGCTTCCTACACTGCCTGTCACTGATCGGCTGTTCCCTGTCATCGGGAAAGCCGATCAGTGACGTCAGACGTAAAGCCACGCCCCCTACTGTAAAAAAAAAAACACACGTCACCCTTAGCCCCTCCCCGCCCCCTAGTGGTTAACTCCTTCACTTCCAGTGTCAATTACATAGGAATCAGTGCATTTAAATAGCACTGATTTCTGTATAAATGACAATGGTCCCAAAAATGTGTCAAAAATGTCCGATGTGTCCGCCATAATGTCGCAGTCACAATAAAAATCACTGATCTCCACCATTACTAGTAAAAAAAAAAAAAAAAATTAAAAAAAATGCTATAAAACTATCCCCAATTTTGTAAACGCTATAACTTTTGTGCAAACCAATGAAATAATCGTTAATTGCGATTTTTTTTCCCAAAAATATGTAGAAGAATACGTATCGGCCTAAACTGAGGGAAAAAAACGTTTTTTTATATATTTTTGGGGGATATTTATTATAGCAAAAAGTAAAAAATATTGCATTTTTTTCAAAATTGTCGCTCTATTTTTGTTTATAGCGCAAAAAAAATAAAAACCGCAGGGGCGATCAAATACTCTATTTATGGGAAAAAAAGGACATCAATTTTGTTTGGGAGCCACGTCGCACGACCGCGCAATTGTCAGTTAAAGCGACGCAGTGCCGAATCGCAAAAAGGGGCCTGGTCCTTTGGCTGCAAATTGGTCCGGGGCTTAAGTGGTTAAGACCTAATTTTTTACTTCTCTAATAAACCTTAAATAACATAGCTTTAAAATCCCCAAGAGGAATAAATTCCATATATACAGTAAGTTGGGACAAGGGAGAGCGGTTTGCGTTTGTTGGTCAGTCTGTCATAATGTACTAGGATGCAGTGCATGGGTTAAGGCTGCTGGGGTATGTGTTTTTTTTGTTTTTTTAAAGAATAGACTTTACTACCGCTTTAAAGGCTAAGAGCTGTTAGTTACCAAACAATGGTGTTTTTAAATGAAAGATGTAGGGGTATAAGAAATGCAGAAGAATAAGCTTCCATCTCCTTTTTATTTACTTTATTTACTCTTCATTGCTTTAAAGAGATCATAGTGTTTCTGATGGGTTGTTGCTTTGCTCTTGCCTTATTAAATGCATTAATATATGTATCATTAAAGGAGTATAAAGGGAGTATAAAGGGTAATGATGATGCTCATAATGCAGTAATCCACAACAATCAATCAACTATTACTTCACTTCACTTATTGATTGATATAGTACTGCAGTTATTATACTGCTCTTTCATTTGTTAGAGAGAACTCCATTTAGAAATGTTTTGTTCCATTTCTGGTAGAGGGCACAGGTTTAAATTCCCACCAAGCTGTCCAGGACGAAGAAGGTAGAGTACATATGTTCATCCAAAATGCAATTTTACCTAAGTTTTACATTTTACTAGGAAAAGATCTATGGAGGTTTTTTTAGAGAATCCAATAGATTCCCACCTACAATGCAAGTTTGGCTTACATATATACAAGTGCAGTTAAAAGTGTCTCATGAATGCAGACTCACTACCTCTGTTGATATCCATAATATAAAAAATGCTAAACATTGCTTGCTCCACCTAATGTAGTGCTAAATACCTATATCATAATCCTCCGCGTCTATATCTGGATCATTATAGTAACAAAAGCCAATTAGTGCTTGATATCTCAGTCAACAAATTAATTATTCAATGATGAAATGAACATATAAAGTGCATAAATGAATAACTAAATGAACCAATTTTATATGAGTGGTACATTTTTTCCACCAAACTATAAAATGTTAAAGTGACGTTTATAGTGCATAAGAGTGATATCTGTGCAAAACAAAGTCTCTTCTTTTTTTAAAAAGTGCTGTTGTGCTCCGTGTTCCAATGGTGTCTGTGCATCCACCTTGTGGGGGGCTGTGAATACTCCACACTCACCAGATATGTTGGACCTACCTTATAGTAAAAGGAGTCTGTTGTGCTTGTAGGCCTTTAGGGGGACCTGTCCCACTGCGGTATCCTATGGTTACTCCCACTGGTGTTGGTTACCTCCAGTTATGACTCCCAACGCTCCAGGGCCAGAATGTGCAGGTGTGTGATATATGGAGAGAAAACTCCTCATAGTGTAAAATCCTCCAAAAAATTATTGAATATAGGCATCTGGAACGCACGCCATACCATGACCACTATCTACACTAGTGTAGGGCTGTTTGTGTGTTCAGTGAAGTCCAGTCGGGTTACATCAATTTTAATGGATTTTTAACATGTAAGATGCTGATATTCAATAATTTTTTTGAGGACTTTACACTATGAGTTTTCTCTCCATATATCGCACACCTGCACATTCTGGTCCTGGAGAATTGGAGTCATAACTGGAGGTAACTAACACCAGTGGGAGTAAACAGAGGATACTGCAGTGGGACAGGTCCCCCTAAAGACCTACAAGCACAGCAGACTTCTTTTTTCTATAGGGTAGAGGAGTCCAACCTCTCTGGTTAGTGCGGAGTATTCACAGCCCCCAACGAGGTGGATGCACAGACACCATTGAAACACGGAGCATATTAGCACTATAAAGAAAAGACTTTGTTTTGCCCAGATATCACTCTTATGCACTATAAATGTCACTTTAAAATCTTATAGATTGTTGGATAAAATTACCACTCATATAGAATTGGTTCATTTAGTTATTCATTTATACACTTTATATGTTCATTTCATCATCAAATAATGAATTTGTTGACTGAGATATCAAGCACTAATTGGCTTTTGTTACTATAATGATCCAGATATAGACACAGAGGATTATGATATAGGTATTTAGCACTACATTAGGTGGAGCAAGCAATGTTTAGCAGTTTTTATATTATGGATATCAACAGAGGTAGTGAGTCTGCATTCATAAGACACTTTTAACTGCACTTGTATATATGTAAGCCAAACTTGCATTTGATATCAAGCATTAATTGGCTTATGTTACTGTAATGATCCAGATATAGACACGGAGGATTATGATATAGGTACTTAGCGCTACATTAGGTGGAGCAAGTGCTGTTTAGCATTTTTTATTTCACTGTTGTTCCACTAGTGGGGACAGTACTAACAGCAGTGGCCCAATCACTTCAGTATATATAACCGAGGCTTGGGTGTCCAATATTTGATATCCATAATATAATCACCATTGGTAAGATTTGAAGACAGGTTTGGGAAACTGCTCTTCTGGGCAAATATCACAGAGCTGCTGGAGAAGAAAAATGCTAAACACTAAATATGATTTATACTACTGTGCAAAAGTTATAGGCAGGTGGGAAAAAATGCAGTAAATTAAGAATGCTTTTGGAAATAGGGGTGTTACCAGTATATTTTGATCAATTAACAAAATGGAAACTAAATGACCAGAAGAAAAAATTAGATCAAATCAATATTTGGTGTGATCACACTTTGTCTTTAAAAAAGCATAATTTCTTCTAGGTACACTTGCACACAGTTTTTGAAGGAACTCGGCAGGTAGGTTGTTCCAAACATCTTAGAGAACTAACTACAGATCTTCCGATGTTTAAAGGAAGTAAGCATGATGTGTCTTTCATCTTCTGCATTAAGTTTCCTTGGCTGATCATTGTGTCCACGGTCCTCAACATCGCCCATTTCTTTGTGCTTCTTCAAAAATCTTGAACAGCACATCTTAAAACCCCAGTCTGCTTTGAAATCTTTGCCTGGGAGAGACCTTGCTGATGCAGTATAACTAATTTGTGTCTTGTTGCTGTGCTCAGCCTTGCCTTGGTGTATGACCTGTTACACGAGTCTTCCACAACCTCACCATAGTAGCAGAGTTTGGCTGTTCCTCACCTAATTTTAAGCCTCCTACACAGCTGTTTCTGTTTCAGTTAACAGTGTTTCAACATACAAATGTACTTGAGGTGATTGTAGCCGTATTAGTGCAATTGTGACAGAGAAAATTGAGTACTGTCCATGATACTTTTTTTATTTGCACTAACATATCATTTTTCATGGACGAGCTTTTGGGGTGTGTCCCCTTCTTTAAGGAATGTCTACTGCTTAGACCTTAAAGAAGGGGACACCGAAAGCTCGTCCATGAAAAATGATATGTTAGTGCAAATAAAAAAAGTATCACGGACAGTACTCAATTTTCTCTAACGTACAAATTAAATTAATGATCATTAGCATTTGCTTCGTATAATTAGTTAATCATACAACTGACTCTAATCCTACAAAATCCATGACTTTGTGCAAGTGTACAAAGTGTGCAAGTGTAGGAATTGATGCCAAAGGGTAGTCACACCAAATACTGATTTGATTTAGATTTTATTTCTGTTCACTCACTTTGCATTTTGTAATTTGAAAAAGCACTCTTAATTTTACAGCATTTCTTTACACCTGCCTAAAACTTCTGCACAGTACTGTATGTTCTACCCACAAGTGGATGCAGTCCTGCCCTTCATTAACAGATAATCTGGAGAATCCCTGGAAATGCAAGTTTGCTAGCAAGTATGTACTATCTATTGATTGTGTTTGGTGCATTAACTAACCTCTGGGTTTTTCAGTTCTTCTATTACAGGGTTCAGATTGTTCCATCCATCATAAGACCAGAGTCCTTGATAAAAAGCCACTCCAACTGGACCAAATCCTACAGCCGTATTTTCAAAGGCATTCTGGAAGACCTGAGTGTTTCCTTTGGCCAAGAAAACCATACCACCCACAGTTATGACCAACAAGGCAATCAACTTGGCAGCTGTGAAGAAGATCATCAAAGAAGCAGAAAGCCTGACATTGAGGCAGTTGATGATGCCCAGGACGAGGATACAGGCAGCTGCTGTGCACTTCACCGCTGCTTGAGGCAGTGGGCAGTCCTGGTAGAAGGCAGCCACCACATATTCTGAAAAACCAATTGAGATAGCAGCAATGCTAGCAGGTCTTAACACAATGACTGATGTATATGCATGAAGGAAGGCTGGTAAGGTGCCAACATTCCTTAAAATATAAATGTACTCCCCTCCAGATTCCCTAATGACAGTGCCAAGTTCAGCATAGGAAAAGGCACCTAGCATCGCTAGAACACCACAGGCTGCCCATATTAACAGGCTGGCTCCAGGACTGCCCATGTGATAGAGGACCCACTGAGGAGACATGAAGATACCAGAACCAATCATGGTGCCAGTTAGCAGTGACACAGCACTAACCAGGCCAAGTTCACGTTTGAGTTGTAATTTTTGGGTCCCTTGTTCCATTTTCCCATCATAGGATGAAGAGGAGTCTCTTTTTGTCCTTCGATGCATCGTGGAATATCGGAGGCTTCTTATCTCGGATTCTTCTAAAACAAAGTGTGCTTTTTCACAGCTAAAATGTGACAATTAACACCAATGTTAATCATTACAAAGAACATCACAGATCCTTTATTACTGCTGTTAATAATCAATTAAGTTAAATCAGTAATGCCTATTTCCAAAAGTAAAGAGGGAACATAAAAGCAATTATCAGGTATAGTTTTGTGTTCTTAGTTTAGGCTACTATGGTGGCATGTACAGGGCGTTTTAGCTATGGAATAATACAAATTGTAGCATGCTGTAGAATAAAAGATGCTACAATACAGAAGCTGTAGCTGCCCAAAAACAGGTTTCTTAATTCACCTGCCATTAACTCGGACAAGTCCTTGGGTCAGTGTGAATGATGCTGCCCTTGCATGGGTCTATCATCTGTAGAGAAACCTTTTAGACTGTAAACTGACACAGGGAGGCTTACATAAATGTTCAAAGTATATTCAAAGCCAAAACTTTTGTTTTTAGTTTTGGATAGAGTGAGGAAGGATTTACTACATTACAACGTTTTTATTTTGTGTCTACTGGTTGGAGTCGCCCTCTAAACTAATCCTAGTGACCATTGTCACAGAGAAGCAAAGTGATGGGAAATCCAACATTTTTTGGGTTTTCAACACAGCAAGAGGTGAGGGTAAATTTTTCATGGATGACACCAGTTCCTCTAATAATGAGCAAACACCTCAACTGGTAGAAATTTCCTCTTACTTCTTGCTGTATCTCCAAAACAAGAATTTAAGGGAAATCTCCCCAGTGAGGCAAATAAAAAATAAACTGACAAGGGATTTTTTTTAGGTATTCTCTACTCTGTCAAAAACTAGTAAAAAAAAAAAAGATTTGCTTAAACACACACTTTAAATCACAATACTATCACAATATTATCACAATACTAGTAAGATAGATTCTTAGAATCTTGAGGAGTAGATTAAAATTGACACAACAGAAATATCAACAATTGGATTTAGATGTGCAAGAGTACCTATACGCTACTGTCTCCATTCATTGGAACAGCTTCCTATCCACTTGCTCACCAAGCCTTTTCTGGAACTTTTTTTTACAATTCTAAATTAGCATTTTTTGTTAGAAAATTACTGTACTTAGAACCCCCACCATGATATATATTATAGCAGAGGAACTAGAGATTAAAATGGTGGTCCCATTGTAATTGCACAACGGTCTTTCAAATAGTTACCTAATTTTTATTGTATAATGTGAAAGATGATGTTATGCTGAGTAAATGGATACCTAACATGTCATGCTTTAAAATTGTGCACGCTCGTGGAATGGCGACAAACTACGGTACTTAAAAATCTCCACAGGCAACATTTTTTTATTTATTTACAGATTACCTGTTTAGAGTTACAGAGGAGGTTTTGCACTAGAAATATTGCTCTCAATCTAACAATCGCGGCAATACCTCACATGGTGGTTTGAACACCGTTTACATATGCTGGCGCTACTTATATATGTGTTCAAGAGGGGAGAAATCTGGCACACTAGAGGCTATCATACTCAAACCCGCTAGGCTGAATAAGCAAATAAATTAATTACAACAAGGACAGTCACATGAGGAAGAAAGTCCAAGGTGCTAGCTAAATTTTAATAGGCACAATAAGTAAGGCAACTCACAGGATTGTGGTTGATAATGCTCATCAGTAAGTGGACATACCCCAATGTTGGTGGCCAGCTGGGCATAGTTCTGCCACGCCCACCTCCAGGGACGCCCGTGACGTCAGCCTGATCCTCATCCACCTGGGACTCTCGGAACACCTCCTGGTAGTGTTGCTGCTCATCGACACTGCAGAGGGAGTCATCCGGTCTCCCTCGAGGAGGAACGCCGGTCAGCTGGCCACCCACAGTGAGGTCTGTCCACTTACTGACGAGCATTGTCGATCACAATCCTGCGAGTTTCCTTACCTAATGTGCCTATTAAAACTTTTACTGCTACACTTAGTTGGCACTGCTCTCCCTCTTGTCTTTCATATGTGTTAGTTTCTGCACATGAGCACGGAGGGATGGGGCGCTCTAAATTCTTTTTTTCTTATTTATCCTACTATTTATTTTTTATTTTCACACTGTCCCATTATTTATTTTTTATCACTTTTATTCCTATTACAAGGAATGTAAACATCCTCCCTTGTAATAGAAATAAGCATGACAGATCCTCTTTATTGAGAGATCTGGGGTCAAAAAGACCCCAAATCTCTCATTTACCTTTAAAAGAAAAATAAATTTTCTTTTTACATTTTGACTTTAAGGCTGGGTTCAGATTGCAGATTGTTTCAGGTCCAATTTCAGACCGAATCTTTGGCTGAATTCGAACTTGAAATGGACCAAAAGACGCACAGGACTCCTGTGCAATTCACACCGGAGCGGCTCCGGAGATGTGTGAACCAGCTCCATTAGGAGCCGGCCACAATCTCCTACTATGTGAATTGGATGCAGGGAAACCCGCATCCAATTCGCATAGGTGTAAACCCAGCCTAAGAAAAAAAACATTTTGTTGATTCCTAAGAACCGTAAAGTGATGTCAGAGGTCACTCCGGTCCTCCAAAAGCATAAAGCCGAGTGTGGGCCATCTTGTCCTCACTTGAGTTCCTGCCCAGTGATCGGCTGCATCCGATCACTTCCGGGTGTACCAACGGCTACGGTAAGCTCAGAAACCCAAGGGAAGCGGTGGGGGCATCTATCCTGCCGCTCATAAAAGTGATCCTGTGGGACCACTTTTATCAGATGCAGAATCGCCCACAGTAAATAACAATACGAGCTAGCTGCCATAACCCCGGCATTTAACATCAAAGTAATTATGTATATTTACTGTAGGCGGTCGGCAAGTGGCTAGGACAGGCCTTATGAGGTCATGAAACATGTAGCATCATTTTTTTATTTTTTAAAGCAGCCCTGATCGGCCATTTCCATTCTCATGGAGGCCAGGGTAAAATTGTTGCATGATACATTACGATTACATTAGTACATATGATTTTTTTTTTTTCAATAGTGTGTCAATAATAGGTGAGCTGGAAATTCTGGCCATTTTCTAACCAATTTTTGTTTCTTTATAATTTAAAAAATATAAGATTTAAACTTTGAAGCACTATAGAAAGGGATCTAACCTTACACAGACTTTAAAGTGTATGTCCAGCCAATTTATTTTGGTTTTAGACAGCTTTGTTAGATCAATTTCCCAACTCTCTGGTTACAAGAAAGGGGTGTTTTTTGGGGGGGGGGAACTTGAAGAAAAACAAAAATGACCTAAGTCTGGCTGTTTAGTTTTATTCTTTAAAATAGGAGTTCCTAACCGTTTTATGATTACAATCCCTAATGAATTGCCAAATACGCTCTTATACCCCCTCTGCCAGACTGTCATCATCATCACCAGTCCTGTTATGTGTCAGTACAGGTTTAAAAGATGTTAATTGGTTGAGTTTTACTTTTATATATTGATAGGTAGGAACAGGAAAGCTGAAAGAAAATCATAAGGATTTTATTGTATTTACCGTATCTATCGGCATATAACACGCACTTTTTTCCCCTTAAAATCAGGGTGAAATCATGGGTGCGTGTTATACGCCGAACCGCTGCCTCGGAGAGGAAGGAGGGAACGAGCGCCGCCGAAATAGACAGAGCCGAGTGTACTGTGTACTCGGCTAGGCTCGGCTCGCAATCACGCCCAGTCCCGCCTCCTAGCATTTACGTCCCGCCATTGAACCGGTGTTGTGTCCATCATAGGAGCCGGGCCAAGGGGCGGGACTGGGCAGGACTGCGAGACGAGCCAATAGGAGCCAAGTACACAGGACAGCCGGCTCTGTGTATCTCGGTGGCGGTAACATTTAAAAACGATCATGCAGATGGGCATTTAAAATGTTTTTTTCCTTAAACTTCCCTCCTAAACTTGGGGTTCGTGTTATACGCCGGCGCGTGTTATACGCTGATAAATGCGCTTACTGCATATAAATATGGCAAATACACAAGCTATTTACAGCTGGTAAGTTTTTGCTGTTATTTTTGTACAATGGATGTACAATTATTAACAATGTTACTCACATGTCATCTGTCACAATCAATTTCAACAAGTCAATTCTACCAATTTGATTTTAGGTTCAATAATGCAAGCAATCCTGTTTCATTTTTTTTTTGTATTTATTCAAATCAATTGGTTTAAAATATTGAAAAAAAAATTTTAAAGGGTGCATTCATGACACTGTTTAACCACTACAATACAGGGCACTTTCGCCCCCTTCCTTCCCAGACCAATTTTCAGCTTTCAGCGCTCTCGCATTTTCAATGACAATTGCGCGGTCATGCAATGCTGTACCCAAATGAAATTTTTATCATTTTGTTTGCACAAATAGAGCTTTAGTTTGGTGGTATTTATTCAAGACTCCGTTTTTTATTTTTTGCGATATAAGCGAAAAAATAGCGGGAATTAAAAAAAAAAAAAATATTTTCTCCTTTCTTTTTTTTAAAAGAAATCCAATAAAATCTAATTTTGTCATAAATTTAAGCCAAAATGTATTCTGCTACATGTTTTTAGTAAAAAAAAATCAGTGTTTTGGGGACATGTATGTTTTGGGGACATGTGTGGTGTGTTGTGTGTTTACACTAGACTGGTGATCAGTGAGTAAAAAGCTGTAAAAAAACTGCTAATACTCACTGATCACCAGCCGGCTGCAGCGATCCGCTCTCCTCTCCTCAGCGACGACTTCCGTGTGAGGAGAGGAGAGCCGATTGCCTAGCAACCGGCTGTTTGCTTACATCACATGACAGCTGTGATTGGACATGGCCGTCATGTGATCAGGAGGGCCAATCACAGAGCCCTCCTGCCGATCCGAGATGCGCCTTGTCCGGGTGACACGAGCACATCTGGATCGCGCCGCTGCGCGGGCACGCACGCGCGCGATCCCCCTTACTTCTGAAGGACGTTCAGGAATGTCCTATCAGAAGTAGACGGCTCCCACCCGGCCGTATATATACAGTGGCCGGGTGGGAAGTAGTTAAAAAGCATGCTAGGTTTTATGATCAGAAAGCCCAGCACTACATTCATACCTTTTGGCAAACTGTATAGCTTCACTAATTTCCATCTATAAAAAATATAGCTTCCCTTTTAGGCAATCACAACTCACTGCAAACTACTAATCCAGGTTGCCAGACTTTACCCCCTGAGAACTTTAACATTCATTTTGCAAATAACAGATATAACTGACACACACATACACATTAACATAGGTTGCCTAGCTTAGGCCTTAGCTGAAATATTTGGTGGGTTACATATTAGGCGTTTAGGGATTATAAAAACATTAAAACGCCAAGGGAAAAAAACAATAAAACGTAGAAATCCGTTATAACAAAGTGTTCCATCTAAACCAGGGGTAGGCAAACCCCGGCACACAAAGCCTCTTTTTCCGGCACTCGACTCCCTCCCCATCAGCAGTGCAGGGAAGTGTCAGTGAGACACTGATGCATTCCAATTTCAGAATTCACCATGCGGCACCTGCACTGAGGGGGGGGGGCACCGTGCCCCCACCACATTGTAAAAGATGGGAAACATTGTTTGGTTCTCTAACTTTGCTGTAGCTGCAATCGTCAGCTTTTGTGATTAGGAAGAGATTGGGTGCAGTTCTGCTGGGGGGGGGGGGGGGGAGAAGGACTGTCATTGGCCACTGCTAAAGCCAATCACAGTCCTGCTAGCCCCTCTCACCATCAGGAGGAAGATGACTCGCTTGGTTGCCACTACCAATCTCAGAAAGAAGGGATTTCACTGTGATTGAGACAACAATCAGGTGACAGTTTGTGGAATTATTGTTGAGCTTCTGGGAACTTTGTTGAAATTATTCCTGAACCTTACCGTCACTTACTACTGAACCTCTGCACTCTGTGTCCTTTTAAGCCACAGCCAGTATTCAGTGCAATGAGCAAAAAAGAAAAATAGCCCTAGGAGGGACTTTAGATGAGGTGAGAGAGGTTTAGCCAATGTCCACAGCGAACACTGAGACAAAATCAATTTATTTGTTTCAAAATGTTATGTAATGGCAACATAACATTTTGAAACAAATAAATTGATTTTGTCTCTCAAGGAGGATGCTGGAAAGGTACAGTACTGTGCTAGAAGCTAGATTAGTTTTAAAATGGCTTTATTCATGTGTCTGTGTTTGTATGTATGTCTGTATGTATGTTTGTATGTATGTGTATGCATGTGTCTGTATGTGTGTGCGTGTGCATGTGTCTGTATGTATGTATGTCTGCATGTCTGGGTATGCATGTGTCTGTATGCGTGTGCATGTGTCTGTATGTATGTCTGTATGCATGTGTATGCATGTGTCTGTATGTGTGTGCATGTGTCTGTATGTATGTGTATGCATGTTTCTGTATGTGTGTATGTATGCATGTATGTTACTTTTAATCCAGACCCCCCCTCCCGCCCCATTCCTGTACCATCAGAACTGCTGTTGTAGGGCTTGTTTGTGATATCAGCCAGGACTGCTGCTCCTCTCAAAAGCAATCCATGCACAGATAGCTTTTCAGAGGCATTTGACAGGCGGTAAAGAGGCATTATGTCGCCTCCTCACCACCTGTTTTAAGCCTGTAAAATCCAGCATCACTATACCGCAACTGTGCAATGCACACAGTTGTGGGGTAGTTGCAGTGCAGCCCCATTCAGCCTGGGTATACCTCCAGCTGCAGCCACAGCATGTGTACACCCCCAACTGCTCCCTCTGCAGCTAAAGGGGGAGAAGTTAGGGGTGGTAAAAACAGCTTAACCATGTGGTTTTACTGTCCCTCCAACCTGACATGTGAACAACCCTTGGTTCACATCTGTGTGGCTGTGTGCTGCGTGTAGGGCAGCCCATTCATTTCAATAGGCTTCCCTACGCACAAAAATTGCACTGCACCAAAAGCACCCCGCATTATCCAGGGGTGTGTGGGGTACCATTAATAATTAACGGTACCCTTAAAGAGCAGAGCATTCTTCTGTGTGTCGGGAACGAGTGCGACAAAGGCAAGAGAATTCTTGTTGGGCAGTGTATTAGTGCTCGAACGAACACACTTAGACCGAATTTTATTAGTTCAAAGAATGTCAGGCAAAATGGTCGGTCCTCACGCATGTTCACTTCATCAAATCTGGCCCTCTTTGAAAAAAGTTTGGACGCCCCTGGGCTAAACCTCTCTCACCTCATCAAAAGTCCCAGGGCTATTTTTTGTTTTTTGTGCATTATTAGGGATGGAGGTGTCAGAGGGGTCACACCAGACCTTAATTTCCCTTCTTCAGTGCAATGAGAATCACACCCAACTTTTCCTGTGGCGCAGAGCGCCACACTTTTTCTCAGCTGCGGGGGCCCAAACTTATGATCATGCACACAGGCCCACTGCTTTCAGAAAATGCCCCTGACCTGAGCTCATCATTGTGCATCCATTCCAGATGCTTGTATGTGACATCACATACATTACATACATCGCATACATCCACATGGGCTGGATACGAGAGGTGAATCAGCAGGATGAGTGTGCCAGGACAGGTAAATGTGTCTTATCTCTTCTTCCTTTCACCACTCTGCATATCACGCATATCATATCACACTAATTGCTTAAAGTATAGTTTTTTTCCCTAGGGCTGTATTGTCCATAACCCCATCAGGTACAGTGTTTTAGGAATTTTATGTGTAGAACCCTGATGTTTAGGCAGGGTTGCTAGTAAATTTATTTGCCAAGTGATAGTTGCCTTGGCCAATTGATATGAGGTAAATTTTGCCCTAATTCTGGAAATGCTGCACTTCTCTCTTCTGCCACTAGATGGCCGGGTATCTGGTGGCATTAGATAAGACAAGGGCATCGCAAGGACAGATTAGGAATGAATGGGGTGTCAGCCAATGGGAAGGGATTTTCTTAGGTCCCTTGGCCTGCTGGGGGAGCCTATTTATTTGGGTGAGGTCAGGTGATTGGGGTTCTGTGCCACCTGGACAGCTGTCTGGGTGGATATGTGTTGTACTGCCCCAGGCTGCTAGGCCAGAGCCTGAGGCCTATCCCAGGGACATCTGGCTGCTAGGCTATCTGAGGGCCTATCCAGAAGCAAGAGAGCAGTGTAGGGTTGGGATTGCGGCTTGCAGTGCAACCAGAAGTGGCGGTTCTGCCGGCCGGAGAACCTGTCGTGGTCGGAGTTAGAAGGGAAACTGTCGCCACTAAGGGACCATCCACCTTAATATCAGGGGCCACTGTGAGTAGCTAAAGCAAGTACCAGAGCAGTATTCTCACCATTCTGACAACAAATGTCCGATGGAGCATACACGCGGTCAGACTTTCCGCCAACAAGCTCACATCCAACATTTGTTGTTGGAAAATCCGATCGTGTGTATGCGGCATAAGACTGGGATGCAATTAAAGTTCATGTGTGTGTAAAGGCAGGTGTCCAAAAACTTTTGACAATATAGTTTATATGGCGGTACGTGAACACAAGCAAAACATACTGGCATTACAAAAAATAGAAAGTTTTCTATTTTGTGCCTACATCCTTATGTGGGGGTACTGGCATATACATTGCATGGTCTCAGGGCTCTAAAAGAGCTTTAATACAAGTATCACTGACCTTTGTGGCTGTTTGTAATGTAAAGCTATTCATTATCAAAGATCATGAGGATCATAACAAAGGCTCTAGAGTCAGGTTTTATTCGGGTTCTAACTCCTGCTTAGAAACACTTAATTTTACACAGCACTTTTCTATGCATTAGATTGCAATGTATTCTAAAAATACTTCCACATTTTTTAATGTGCATAAAGAAATGATTTGCATGACTTTTGGATTTGTGCAGGAAGAGGAGATATTTACATATGTTATAAGAAGGTTTATTGTACTTTTCTTAATGTTCAGTGAGATCCTTGTGCAATGGCGCCACCTTCTGGTTACAAATTAATCAAATGCCTATATGCTCTCATAGGAGATAGCTTATTTTTACATGAACCAACCTTGTTATGGCTTGCTAACATTGGAAAGACATGTACGGAGCTGCAGTGAAATGTAAGCGTAGTGCAAACATGACAGGGTGCAAGGGGGTTACCGAGAGGTCAGCAAAGGGGGTTGGTATATTTACCTAGGGGGGCTTACCTTATTGGAGTTCAGCAGTGGTGGGTGGAGTACAGGTCATTGGTGTGGTGGGGAGCAAGAAAAGGTCACCAGTCCAGAGGTAGCAGGCAAGGAGAAACGTTCCCGCCCGCCCGCCCTATTGGTAGGGTTAGGTGTTACGTTGGATTTAAAAAGCCAGCGTTGGCGTGTTGGTTTTTTCCTTGACGACAGTTAAGTGACTCAGTTAAGAGGTTTTATTCAAAAGTTAGGACCCATCACTGGTATGGAGTCCGCCCGAGTGGTCTGACAGTTGGCCAGACTCACGGGTTAAATCTGTTGGGGGGTCTGTGGTCAGTTGGCAAGTCCCCGAGGCGAGTCTGCGGCTGGGGAGCTTGCCAACAAACGGGATTACAGGCTCAGTTGCAAGTGGTCGTCAGGGATCAGAAAATAATAAGTTGATTAGCTGATTAGCTGGATGAGGAGTGTAAGAAAGGTAAAAGTTTTTCAGTGGTTTAAAAAGTTAATAAAGTTTGTTTGTTTGAGTTAATTTTAAATAAAAGGCCGAACAGGCCATTTTCATCCAGCAGGTGTCAGTGTCTTTGTTATATTTATTATAGAAACATAAGTATTTATATGGTACATGTGTGGGTCAGGGCAGTAAGTCATCTGGCTACCCTAGTCATGAGTTACTAGAACCACACATAAATCATTTCATGGGAAAAACAAACAAACATTTTCTATGAATTTTCAAAAAAATATGCAGCTGCATAGCTCCCAACTGTCCCTGATTTGGATCAAATCAGGAACATTCCTCCTCATTTGTCCCTCATTTTGGTCTGATCTATATAGTTGTATATAAAATAAGCATCTACTTTTTCATTTTTTTATTTTTTTATGTATATGCGGGTTTTTTTTGGGCATGTGCGTTTGCGCAATTTAGCAAAAACGTATTTTCGGGTTTTTGTTCTGCACAATATGTAAAATGGGCATTTGCGCTCATGAGGTGTAAATTACTGACCAAAAATGCAGATTTTTCCATTTTTTTTTTTTTTACTGAAGAATGCACGGTGCTTGTGTATGCGGCTGTGTGCATAGGCACATTACAATTAATGGGCTGTATTTTAGCTCAGTAAAAAAAAAAGCTGTACAGTGTGCAAGAGGCCTAAAAAAAATATTTTTCTGCATATTTTATTTTTCAAATATTATAGGAATACTCATCTCACACATCTCACCTGCTCCACTTCCCAGAGCATTGGGGGGGGGGGGGGTGTTTACAGGGAGAATTAGAAGGCTGGAAGGTTACAGGGGGAGTTGTGATGCTGAGTCACTGCTAGGAGGGGGAGCTGAGCTATTGGGAGGGGGAGCGGAGCCAACTGAGCTGTAGAGAGGGGGAGCATAGTCAGCTGAGCTGCTTAGTCACTGTCGCAAAGAGAGCAGGCTGAATTGTAAAAAGGGGAGCAGATTGAGCAAAGCTTTTAACCTCATGCCGACCGCGCTATAGTCAAAAGACGTCTACAGCGCAGTCGGGTTTTCCTGAGTGGACGTCCTACGGACGTCCTCCCAGAAACTTGCTCCCGCGTGCCCCCTGGGGCGCGCACTCGGGAACATCCGTGACCGCCGGGTCCCGAGGACCCGGCGCATCACAGATCACGGTAAACACCCGCTGATAGGGGCCGTTTACCACGTGATCGCTCCATCAAATGACGGAGCGATCACATGTACACAAACCGCCGTCACGTCATGACGCCGGTTCCTCCCTCCCCTCTCTGTACCGATCGGTACAGAGAAGGGAGAAGCGGAGAGGGGGGGGGGAGACGGGACCATCGCTGTGGGCTGGATGTGTAGTGCACACAGCGCTGGTCAATACACTGCCACCACTGTGCAATACACTGCCACCACTGTGCAATACTCTGCCACCACTGTGCAATGCTCTGAAACCACTGTGCAATGCTCTGCCACCACTGTGCAATGCTCTGCCACCACTGTGCAATGCTCTGCCACCACTGTGCAATGCTCTGCAACCACTGTGCAATGCTCTGCCACCACTGTGCAATGCTCTGCAACCACTGTGCAATGCTCTGCCACCACTGTGCAATGCTCTGCAACCACTGTGCAATGCTCTGCCACCACTGTGCAATGCTCTGCCACCACTGTGCAATACTCTGCAACCACTGAGCATACCACACGCATGTTATGGTACACCACCAGGCCGGTCTATTGGGCTCGGGCTGAAGGCTGACAGATCTATCACCAGGCAGCACAGTGGGACCCGACGGTGCATGCAGTCCTGCCCACTGCACAGCATGTATTCCCTTTGGCTTAAAGTGCCACTCCCACCTTGGGCTTGTGAGAGGAGCTTTGCCTGGGCCCTGGAGCGCCATGTGCTGTGTGCCTGCCAGCCTCACCCCCCCCCCCATGGATGCTGCTGTCCTGTCCAGATATGTCCCTCTTTCTCTTCTGTCCAAGTCCCATAGAGTGTCCTCAGACTTACCTACTGCTCACTGCTGTGCTCCTGCTGGCATTCTGCTGTTCATACTAGGTAATCGTGAGTCAGTGAGAGACTGTCTGTGATTCTGTGTGGCAACTGGCAAAGTATGTGATTGAGGCTGGCTGGGCTACATTTTGCATTGCTTGTGTTACTGACAGTTGACTGAGGCTAAGCTGAGTTTTCTATTGCTTGTGTTACTGACAGTCCAGCTTGGCACTGGCAAGCTTGTTGTGGTGCTCACCGGCTTACTGATTCATCAGTTGACACCACAACATGTCTGCCAATGCCAGAGCCAGAGCTTGTGAATGCGATATGTTTCAGGCAAACGCACTGTGTTTTGCAACCTTTGTTTGGGGTGTCGTTAAGATAGCACTGACACCCACTGCAGATTGCAAGGGGGGTGCGATTTGAATGAGGTGCATGAAACGTGCGTGGATTGAGGGTTTCCCGCATTGTAGTGTACCTCTGGGTATCTCATAAGCAGTAGTGTTTTTCCTCTGTCAGTGGAGGAAGGGGTGCAAGTACACACCCTCTCGCACCCGCTTAGATATGAACCTATCCTAAAGAGAAGTCAGTGTATTCAAGGCTGGTCATTTTTCAGTTGATTGTTTTTTTTATTCTGTGATTAATTGAAAATGAAGCTAATGTTAACACAGTGAGTGTGCTGCCTTCCACAAGGTGGTGCCCTTTGTACCTCCCCAGTAAGATTGGCTATTACAGTGCACCATCCTGTGATAGGCAGTGCATTCCTCCTTTTCTTTTTAATCTGTAAAAGTTAAAGTCAGTGAGTGCTCTGTCTGACACAACATGCACTTTGCACCATAATAGCCACAGGTGCAAAGGGCACCATCTCCTTGTAGGTAGGCAGCACAATCACTTTGCACCTATTCAGTTTGGACTCTAACACTGGACAATAGCCAACAGAGTTCATAAAAACTAGAAGAAGATAAAACTGAAATCAGGTTCGATTTTCTAAAGGACCTGATAAAATACAATTAAGAATGTGATTGCTTACTAGGGGCAACACATATTGTTTTTCCTTTTTCTAGTCTTTATAATTTTGGTGCAATTTATTTTATTTAAAAATACTTTTATTTAGTACCTGTGCTTGACCCCCCCCCCGCCCCCCCCCCCCCCCGCCACCCCCCCCCCCCCCCCCCCAGCACAAAAAAAAAAATATCTACGGCCCTGTTCTGAATACACTAATACAGCTCATTGGCTGCAGCCTCTGATCAATGGAAAGTTTTTTAACATTTTCCTTTGACAGAGGTCTATTAAAGAAGAATTTGCTTCTCCATTGATCTCCACTTGCTTCAAGGTTGCGTTCTGAGCAGCCGCCTTGATTCTGAATGAATGCAAAACCATCTCTGATTGGATGAGGTGGAGAGCGTGACATTATATATAAGTGTAAAATGCAGCAGGGCAGCCCCTCACCACAGGACCTGGAAGCAAGTAGAGATCACTGGAGTAGCGGTGTCTACTTTAGTGACTTCCAGCTTCCAGCAGCATCCGTCAGGTATGGTATACACATAGTTACATTGGTCCTAGCTGGACCAATGTAACCAGGGCTTTTTTTTATCAGAAACGCTGGGGAATGCAGTTCCGGCTCCAGCACTCAATTTATTTATGCCAAGCTAGTGTTTGAGGGTCTATTAATGCTGGCTGCTGGGGGTTCTAATGTTGATGGTTGGGAACCATTTTTGTGTGGGGGTCTGTTGTTGCTGATGGGGAGTTTCTTGTTGCTGAGAGGGATCTACTGTTGAGGGAGAAGTCTGTTGCTGGCTGCTGGGAAATCTGTTGTTGCTGTTGGGGTTCTATTGTTGCTGGGTTTGTATTTTGTTGCTGGGGGAGGTCTATTGTGGTGTGGGGAATCTACTGTTGCTAGAGGAGGTCTGTTGTTGTATGGGGCATCTATTGTTGCTGGGGGAAGTCTGTTGTTGCTGTGGTGGGGTCTGTTGATACTGGTGGGGTCTCCTGTTGCTGGGGTGGGTCTATGTCCATAGAGAGGGACTTTGACTATATCTCCAGTGGTACATGTAACTTAAACATCATTTAAAATTATTTACACACCTTTATTTGTATATGTTTAAAACATATATAAAATCATTATAAGCCAAAGTCAATTTTACGGGGACTTGTGTAGAAAAACCCCTTGAGATCATTAATTACGGGCCAATGTGTTTCACATCCCGCTTCTTCAGGACCTCCGATCTCAATTTTCTAACACTCGATATACAATATGTATCAGGTTCAGCAAATTTAAAGAGTTCATCTATCAATATAAGGAGGACAAGTGAAGGGACAGATCCAAAGATGTCCTGCGGGCCCGTGGGGAGAGAAACCATTGAAAACAGGGACCCCCTCAAAGTCTATAGTGTTCTCATATGTGAATTCCACCAAAGGTTCCCCTAGGTTCCAACTAAAGTTACTATCTGGAATGCTGTAAATCCCCAAATTGAGAGGATTCCAACCAGACGTTCCAACAGGTATAATGGTGGAATGTAGCCATTCAAAGCAGATATTTAGTGTCCCCAATTGCTCTAAGATGGCATCCTAGCACATGGTCTGTGTGGCCTCCATGCAGGGGCGTAGATAAGGGGGGGTCAGGGGTGTTCAAACCCCCCCAGGGCCAAAATGAAATGCATGGTGTCCCTGCTCTGCAGCTGCACATGGCACCAGCGACAGGCAGCACTGCAGTCAGTGGCACACAGAGTGTAATAATGCCGCTGCAGCAAGTGTAATAAATCATTAAGCATACCGCACGCTGGAGGAGAAAGAGTTAACATGACTAAAACTTTTAAAATAGCTGACAGAGGAATATCCCTATTTTAGGGTCTTGTTTTTCACGATGACCACTGTATAGATAAGGTCTGGTAAAAACTGGTTCTGAAATGATGTCTTCAGACAAAGTCAAAATGTCAGCATTAAATAGTTTAAATTATGTCTGAGATGCTACATATGTTTATATAGGAATTATGCCTTATGTGAGGAACTCTGTCCTCCCTCCCTCCTTCTTTTTGTGCAATATTCTTTGTCCATATCCTGTATTAAATTTTGTTCGCCTGTCAATACTTTTGAGCATTCATTGAAACAACCCAACTGTGTGCGTGTTGATTTGAGTGTCTCCCGGGGGCCCCCGAGAAGTTTCACTGATATTCCAAACATCCAAGCAGATTTAACCCCTTCAGTGGTGGCAGCGTGTGGTATACGGTGTTCATCTGAGGCAATGTAGGGTTGTGTCTGTTGTTGACGCTGTTCCTCTTGCCTTGGCTCTGACAATACCGCATCCTTGTATAATGCAAAATTGCAAACTACCGTGCTTTTGGCAAGCACATTAAGGCAAAAAGTCTTTGGTAGACTGATAGTGCAAAATTGTAGAGAGGTTAATTGTAAACTGTTGTGCTTTTGGGAAGCACATTAAAGTAAAAGTCTTTGGGAGACTGATTTGAGAATAGTAAAATAGAGGCTCTTAAGGAAAGAGCGGGACGATCAGTGGAATTTTACCAACCTCTTTGCTTTCCCTTTCTATCGCTGAATATTGTATAAGAATCATCTACGATCTGGCGCAAATGACCAATTCCATATGGATATGGTCAGGGGACCCTGAGAGATAAGAAAGCTTTCCCATGGTACACAGGGGACCCTGAGTGGGACATAAAGTACATGAAGGAAACAGGGACCCCCCGCCACTCAAATAGGCCAAGAGGAAGCTACCTCTTGGGCAGATACGATCTTTGATAGTGAGTGACTTTGTCACTGGAATTGTACTCTTACATCCTTCTTTCAAGATAATACTTTCATGTCCGGTAAATCTTTTGGGAAGAGATTTAATAGGAGTCTTATGTCGCGTACACGCGACCGGACTTTCCGGCAAACTAGGTCCGATGGGATTAGTCCATTGGACAATCAGATCATGTGTGGGATAATCCGATCGTTTTTCAAAAAAAAATCAGACGGACCTAGAAATAGAACATGTTTCAAATCCATCCGACGGACTCAATTCCGACGGACACAAATCGGGAAAACCATTTGTCTGTATGCTGGTCCGACGGACCAAATACGACTCAAGGGAAGCTATTGGCTAGTGGCTATTTAATTTCCTTTCTCAGCCCTGTTTACGTCATCACGTTCCAAACGAACAGACTTTCGAACAGACTTCCATTCTTGTGTAGCCAAGTCTGTTGGAACTCCGCCGAAAATCCGTCAGGAAGACCGTTGGACCTTGTTTGCCGGAAAGTCTGGTCGTGTGCATGCGGCATTAGAAATTTAAATTTTCTTGACTCGAAGAGGGGGAGTAGCCATAGAATTACCTCCCCCATTTCCACAGGACCACTCCCTCCCTGGGCTAAAGACAGTCTTGATGTACCCCTTACAAAGCCAGACTGAAACAAGGAGTATCTCCAGTTTACCACAAGCAGTACCATCTCTCCAAAGAGAAGGAGGAAGGCATCAGAACCATTATTGAGCAATTCCTGAAACAAGGAATTTTAAGACCCATCATATCGCCTTATAACACTCCCATAAACCCAGTAAAAAGGAGTGATGGATCATACAGGTTTGTGCAGGATCTCCGAGCCATAAATAACCTTGTGATTCCAATTGCCCCTATTGTACCTGATGTTTCATCTCTCATTACCTCCATACCTGCCTCGGCAGTGTGTTTTTCAGTTATTGATTTAAGTAATGTTTTTTTTCTCTCTGTCCCTGTTGATGAAGAGACACAACTACTACTAGCGTTTTTCCTATAGAGGGCGCTAGATAACCTGGAATCGCTTGCCATGGCTATATAGGCTCACCTGCAGTCTACTCAATAGCTCTCCAGGCTACCTTACAGTCTTAGGCAACTAGCGATGGTTCCGTCCCTCTTCAATGACCTACTGTTGTGTAGTCCCTCCCAGGAAGCCTGTCAGAAAGACTCTGTTTTACTGTTAGAACATTTAGCACAGACAGGTCACAAAGTGTCTAATGAAAAGTTGCAATGGTGTCAGGAAACTGGTGAGTGTCTTGATTTTACTCTGTTCCATGGTGAAAGGAGAATCAGTCACAAGTGAGCTGCGGCTCCGTGGGTCTGCCCCACCCACATACCAAGAAGGAAGTGTTAACCTTCTTGGGTACGATTGGTTACTGCTGCCAATGGATATCTGATTACTCCTACTATGATAACTTGCTGAGACAAGCTGCTCTACCTAACAGTCCTTGTGAAATGAAATGGTTAATGCTTTTGTGTATCTTAAAACTGCTATGGTAATGGCTCCTGGTCTGGGATTACTTGAATATTGTAAAATATTTCATTTGTTTGCAAAGGACAACTGTAAAACCATGGTTGGGGTCCTTGCACAAGAACATGGAGGAAAGTTGAGACCTGTAGCCTTTTTTTCTAGAATAGTCCCAGTTCTGGTACAAGGCATGCCGGCGTGTCTGAGGGCTTTGGCCTCTTGTGCCATGGCTGTAGAAATGGCTACATCATTTACATTAAGTCACCCTACGGAAGCACACACACACAGTACTGATGACATTTCAGAGGGAAGTGCACTGGCCGACGCCGCTGCTAGGCAGGCTGCTTTGACGGTCCCAGATTTTATCCAAATTCCCCCCCCCCCCCTTACACCCCCAACTTTGCCCTGGGAATAGGTTTTGCAGGACCTATAGGCTATGGCTTCACCAGAAGATCTGGCCTATTGGTATAAATAGGGTCTGACAATGAGTCCTGAGACTGGACTCATTGCCAAAGAGGGGAAACCAGGCATACCTAAAGCAAGTACACCTTTATTCATCTCACAGTACCATGGCATAGGACAATAAGGAAAGCTACGGGTGGCACATTTGCCAAATGGAAAACTGTGCTGCCTGCGGTTTTAGCAGAAATAAGAATGACCACTTCCAAGACCCTTTTGAGATCCTGATGGGTCGACCTTTTCCCATGCCCTGAATTAAGAAACCCTTGGTAATAGAGCAGGGTGATCTGAGTTTGATACAATATTGTAGAAACTTGATTATGAAATTGAATGGCATCTATAGTAAAGTATTCTTTTTCATTACCCTCACAGGAACCAACACACGAGTTCCAACCCAGAGACGTGGTCGTAATTCGCCAGCTGAACTGGACCAATAAGCAAGATTACCCTTTTGGCCCCGAGAAGTTTCACTGATCGTCCATATATCTAAGCAGATTTAACCCCTTCACGTGCAAGTTGTGGTACACCACCAGGCCGGTCTATTGGGCTCGGGCTGAAGGCTGACAGATCTATCACCAGGCAGCACAGTGGGAGCCGATGGTGCATGTAGTCCTGCCCACTGCACAGCATGTGTTCCCGTTAGCTTTCAGTGCCACTCCCACCTTGGGCTTGGAAGAGGAGCTTTGCCTGGGCCCTGGAGCGCAGAGTGCTTGTAAAGTGCTGTGTAGCCACCAGCCCCCCCACATGGATGCTGCTGTCCTGTCCAGGTATGTCCCTCTTTCTCTTCTGGCCAAATCTCAGAGAGTGTCCTCAGACTTACCAATGCTCAGACTGCTGTGCTGCTGCTGCATCGTGAGTCAGTGAGAGACTGTCTGTGATTCTGTGTGGCAACTGGCAAAGTATGTGATTGAGGCTGGCTGGGCTAAATTTTGCATTGCTTGTGTTACTGACAGTTGACTGAGGCTATGCTGAGTTTTCTATTGCTTGTGTTACTGACAGTCCAGCTTGGCACTGGCAAGCTTGTTGTGGTGCTCACTGGCTTACTGATTCAGCAGTTGACACCACAACATGTCTGCCAATGCCAAAGCCAGGCTGGACTTTCTGCTGCCCTCAGTGGCATGCCTTGGCCCTGTTTTACCCCTGGTTCATACATATGATGTATAGGAAACGCTGTGATCCCTGTGCGTTTCCCGCACTGCATTGCAATCACACTGTGTTTTTGATCTGTTGCAGGTGTCAATTCAAAGTTAACAACTCCCCAAAAGAAGGTCACAAACGCAGTGTTTGTCTGAACCAGATCGCATGGTTGGTTTTAAAAAAAAAAAAGGTGCCTGCACTTCTTTGGTGCGACGTGGTGCAATTCAGCCCATTAAAAATGGGCTCAAATCACACCACACAGAATCGCATTTGAATTGCACAGGAATGTGGTGCAGTTCCTGTGCGATTTACATGCAAACTATAGTGTGAAACCAGGCTTAATGTGTTGATTGCGGTGCAATCAAGGCCCATTCATTTTGAATGGGCTCAAATCCCACCAAAGTCATGCATGCACCATCTTTGGAACCGCACTGCAACCGGTTCGCATGGACGTTTTGTGAATGCGATCTGTTTCAGGCAAACACACTGTTTTTTGCAACCTTTGTTTGGGGTGTTGTTAAGATAGCACTGACACCCACTGCAGATTGCAAGGGGGGTGCGATTTGAATGAGGTGCATGAAACGTGTGTGGATTGAGGGTTTCCCGCATTGTAGTGTACCTCTGTGTATCTCCTAAGCAGTAGTGTGTTATTCCTCTGCCAGCGGAGGAAGGGGTGCAAATACACACCCTCTCGCACCCGCTTAGATGTGAACCTATCCCAAAGAGAAGTCAGTGTATTCAAGGCTGGTAATTTTTCAGTTGATTGTTTTTTTTATTTTTTATTCTGTGATTAATTGAAAATTAAGCTAATGTTAACACAGTGAGTGTGCTGCCTTCCACAAGATGGTGCCATTTGTACCTGCCCAGTAAGATTGGCTATTACAGTGCACCATCCTGTGATAGTCAGTGAGTGCTCTGTCTGGCACAACATGGTGTACTTTGCACCATAATAGCCAAGCTTAATGAGGAGGTGCAAAGGGCACCATCTCCTTGTAGGTAGGCAGCACAATCACTTTGCACCTATTCAGTTTGGACTCTAATACTGGACAATAGCCAACAGCGTTCATAAAAACTAGAAGAAGGAAAAACTGAAATCAGGTTCGATTTTCTAAAGGACCTGATAAAATACAATGAAGGATGCGATTGCTTACTAGGGGCAACACATATTGTTTTTCCTTTTTCCAGTCTTTATAATTTTGGCTCAATTTATTTTATTTAACTGCTTGCTACCTGCCCACCTGTTCATCAGTGCCCTGATTACAATACTGAAATACAGTGTCACCAACCAGTGCCCACCATTGCCCACCAATGCCAGCTATTAGTGCCCACCAGTGGCAGCAATCAGTGCCCACCACTGCCCACAAGTGCCCGCAATCAGTGCTGCCTATCAGTGCTGCCCATCAATGCCTATCACTGCTGTCCATCAATGCCCATCAGTGTCGCTCATCAGTGCCACCCATCAATGCCCATCAGTGTCCATATGTACCGCCTATCCGTGCACACCAGTGCTGCCTACCAGTGCCCGCCACTGCTGCCTATCAGTGCCCACCAGTGCCACCTATTAGTGCCCATCAGTGCCATCAGTGCCACCTATCAGTGCTCATCAGTGCCACATATCAGTGCAACCTATCAGCGCCCATAAGTGCGGCATATTAGTGCCTATAAGTGCCACCTCATCAATGCCCACCAGTTCAGCCTATCAGTGCCCATCGGTGCCACCTCATCAGTGCGCATCAGTGAAGGCGAAAAATTACTTAGTAACAAAATGTACTGACAGAAAAAAGTAAAAAACGTTTTTTTCAACATTTTTGGTCTTTTTTTTTGTAAAAATAAAAAACCCAACAGTGATTAAATACCACCAAAATAAAGCTCTATTTGTGTAAAGAAAATGATAAAAAAAAAATGTGGGTGCAGTGTAGCATGACCGTGCAATTGTCATTCAAAGTGTGACAGCGCTAAAAGCTGAAAAATGGCTTGGGCGGGAAGGGGGTGTTAGTGCCTGGTAGGCAAGTGGTTAAAAAGACTTTTACTTAGTACCTGCCCCCCCCCCCAGCACAAAAAAATATCTACGACCCTTCCTTCATGTCTAGCATCTCCTGGTCAAAAACAGTCTCTCCCAATTGCTGGGGTGGGGTCTATCAAATTCCATTCAAACTACTCAGTAGCACAAAATTATACTTGGTGGGTAGGGGGTGGAACCAGTGTTGCCAACCTACCAGATTGAAATTTACTGACACAACACCCAAAATTTACTGGCACAGCCACGTTTTTACTGGCGTTTCCAAAAGTTACAAAATTTAAGTTTTAAGTGCAAATTAGAGTATTTAGGCTACAAACAAATACAATATGCAATTAGCAATATGATTTAAGGTAGATAATAAGGCAAAAAACATATTTCTTATTTTATTTTTGATATAGTAAGTAAGTAGCTCAGGGACAGGAGACAGGATGGCAAGAAATTAGAATGGGCAGCACACACACATAAAACTGACTCTCACAGTGACACCTCACCGACACAACACGTCCCCTCCTGAGTCACAGTGACAGTCTCTCTCCAAGCCAAGTAGTCCCTCCAGTCCACTCCAGTCTAAACAGTACTGATGGTCCTGATCCCAGCCTGTCTTGCTCCCATACTGTAGACCAGCACACGATGCTCTGGCCACTCTGCTTGGCTCCATTGCACCATGACATCACACAATATGCTCAGGCACCTCCTCCACCAGAGCCGCTGGATCACACTGTAGCAGGCACTCAGATGGTCTCAGCCGGCTCTGGACCAAGCCAATCGTCACAGCCATATTTTTTACTGGTAACCTTTTACTTTTAGTGGCAGGAGAAAATTGCTTGTTTTTTACTGGCTGCCAGTAAAAATACTGAC
Source organism: Lithobates sylvaticus (assembly GCA_028564925.1). Classification (NCBI taxonomy): domain Eukaryota; kingdom Metazoa; phylum Chordata; class Amphibia; order Anura; family Ranidae; genus Lithobates; species Lithobates sylvaticus. The sequence continues at coordinate 489,981,909 of CM053028.1, read as the reverse complement.
GATTGGCAACACTTGGTGGAACCAAGGGATGGTGCTCAGAGGTGGGTAGGAGGCAGAGATGAAGGGTGGGTCAAAAAAAGCCCTGAAAGTAACTATGTATAATATGCCAGTGTCTTCCCTGGAATTAGTCTTTAAACAAAGTCATGAGGAGGGAGCCCATACACTGAAACTTGCCTGGACTGGTCGAATCTCGAGTAGTGTATGGCCATTTCATAGCCACAAACAGGCATGATCGTCCAATAAACATGTGCATGTCTGTACAATGAACTTTTGTTATAAAAATGATTAGGTGGCTGCAAGATGAATGTCTGTAAGGAGCTTTATGAGCTTGTCAGCGCTGATCATCTGACCTCGGTCTGATTACAGTCGAACAAAATGTAATGCAGCCGATTCTGAGAAACTCCAAGAAACACAATTCATATATAAACTGTCATCTTAAGGGAACAGCAATGATAATTTAAAAATCCATAAAACTACTGGAAACACTATATTGGGGTTCACCTGGTTCTCTCAATAAAATATGGAAAAATCCTATTATTCCCATTCGGCTTCTCTGCACATCATTGCTGGCAGCTCTGATTCCTACAAAAATAGATGAAATCTGGCTTTCCGGACCAGCCAGAGACTGCTTACCTCCCAAACTCTGCAGATGACTGGACCCCTCACCCCTCCCTCCTTGTAACCTGTTCCTGGGTTCACCAGTGCTGAGATTGGTGCCCTCTGTTGATAGATATTCAGAGTTGCAGTGTAGTCACACCGCAACCCACACCTAACTGTATAGCTCCCAACTGTCCCTAATTTCGAGGGACTGTCCCTCTGTCCCTCGTTCCTTTTGGTCTGATCTATATAGTTGTTTATGAAGTGCACTATTTATCTTTAAAAAAGTGTTTCCCAGTGCTAAACCTTTCATCCAGTTTCTAAATTGCTGCATTTTTAAATTTCAAAAGCCAATATAAAGGAATTGTAGTGGTAAATAATAAAAAATAAAAAGCCCTTGTGGGTTAAACAAAACTTTTTGGGTGGTTAATTCTCCTTTAAGGGGGGCGTGACCTATTTATACATACTTTTGGTAGTAGGTGTCCCTCATTCCCATATAAAAAAGTTGGGAGGTATGCTAACTGCCTTTTACCTACCCTGAAATAGACTACAAATCTGCCTCAAAATTTTGTACCCTATCTGCTTCTGATTGATGGTCAACTGTCACCAATAAGGCAATCTGGGGGGGGCTGCAGCCTGTAGGTGGCCCTGCAGTCAACCCTACCATAGTTTGAGTGGACCCCGGTATTTAATCAGCCACCCAGAGGCATAGGAATATTTACATCTTTTACATTTTAATACTAAAAATGTTTACACCTTTATACCTAGCCATACAAGACTAGATTTCTTTAATTTGGTCCATCTACTCTGTCAGATACTACATTTAAGCAGTCAGAAGGACCCATGGCTGCCTAAATACTCAAATGTTGACTGCATCCATAGGAGTGTGCTGGGTGTGACACGGTGAGTAATCTGTTCTGATTGCTCCTATCATCATTCTTAAATCGGTAGTAAACCCACACTTTTTTTTTTCTTAAACAAATAAACCTGCAAGGCAAAGGCATTATGAGCTAGTATGCAGTGCATACTAGCTCATTATGAAATACTCACCGTAGATCAAGGTGCCGGTATCTCACCCGATCCACGCCGAGGGAGCTGACATGTTGCCTCGCCGTGTCTTCTGGGTATCGCGGCTCCGGCGCTGTGAGTGGCGATACGTCACTCCCATGCATGTGGGAGTCTTTTTCCTAGCAAGGTCTGGCAGTTCTGCCGGACCTTCAGCCGGGCCTTAAAAGCACATGCGCCGCATGAGGTCAGCAGCTGCATGAAAAGTAAATATCTCCTAAACCGTACAGGTTTAGGAGATATTAATTTTACCTACAGGTAGGGCTTATTATAGGCTTACCTGTAGGTAAAAGTTCAAAAAGACTATACAACCACTTTAACTGAATTATAGTAAACTATGTTTACTGTATGCTGCAGATGAAGGGTCTGGGAAATCTCTGTCCTCAGTTTCTGTCTCTGTCTCAAAAGTGAGACATCAGGGGTCTGTTTAGACCCCTGATATTCCACCAAAGCCCCATAACAGGGCTCCTAAAAAATTTAAAAAAAATAAAATAAAATATAATATTGTAAAAAATAATAAAAATTATTAAATTGTACAAATTAATAAAAACAAAATAAAAAAAATAAAAAGACTGACTCCGTCCACTGCCCTACTGACACCAATCTTTGCTCTACTGACACTATCCTCTGCGCTGATGATATACACAAATGTGTGTTTGTGCTCTGGGGTGCACATCCTAATGCAATAGGCTGCACACACCAATGACTACATCTGATGCAGTTACTGTTCATCCAAAAAATTTCCGCTTGGCTCCTTTCATTTTTCAATCAAGTCTTCTCCAGCCAGTCTAGTGGTTCAGATAGTGCCAACAACGGCTCACATTTTGGCCAATTTAATTCAGTAGAAGATAATTCTGTGTAAAAAGCCACGTCACCTTTTTTCTTTTTACTGATCAATAGCTTTCACTGCACAGTTTTAGGTGCAGGGCTGTGCTGTGAGTACCTGTGTATTGTCTTGTTGAGAACCTGTGTAATATTGAGTATTAGTGTCAGTAAGCTAGTTGTTAGTTAATTTGAACAGGGTATAACCCCCAATCCCCATTAAGATAGTAGGTATTATGCCCGGTGTGGAGATGTGACTCGGTGTACATCTTGGGGCATGTATGCATTCCTTGATTATCCGATCGAGGGCGAATACTGTTGTGCAAAATGTAAGCACATTGTTTCCCTGGAATCCCAGCTTCTGAATCTAGGGAAGCAACTGTCAACACTGAGAAGAATCTTCATTCCAAAGGAGAGCTGGGAACATACCAGGCAGGTACCGGCAGGGGCCAGCACAGAGGCGGGTGGAGATGAGGGGCATGCACCAAAAGAGAGTAGATGGGTGACAATCAGGAAGAGTAGAGGGAAAAGTGCCAGGGAGGCCCATCCTGGGCTGGAGCACCCCAATAAGTACACCATGTTAAATGACATTGGTGAAACCAGTCAGGGACCAGCGCTGCTGAGTGACTCCCATAGCTGCCAGGGTAATAACTCCTCCAGTGAGGGTGAGAGTAAAGCCTAGGTAAAGGAAAGACAGATTCTGGTGGTAGGGGACTCAATTCTTAGAAGGACAGAGAGGGTAATCTGTCACAAAAACCTGAAGTGCCAAACTGTATGTTGTCTATCGTGCGCTCAGGTTCGGCACATCACGAATCTAATGGACAGATTACTGGGAGGGACTGGGGAGGACCCGGCTGTCATGGTGCACGTTGGCACCAATGACAAAGTCAGAGGAAGATGGAGTGTCCTAAAAAACTATTATAGGGACTTAGGGGCTAAATTGAGGAAAAGGACCTCCAAGGTAGTATTCTCAGAAATACTCCTGGTACCTCGAATCACAGCAGAGGGAGATTAGGGAAGTAAACAAGTGGCTGAGGAGCTGGTATGGAAAGAAGGGGTTTGGGTTCCTGGAGAACTGGGCCGACTTCTCAGTCGGTTACCAGCTCTATAGAAGGGACGGACTGCACCTAAATGAGGAGGATGCAGATCTGCTGGGAATGAAGATGGCCGAAAAGTTAGAGGGGCTTTTAAACTAGGTGATGGGGGGAAGGTCCAGAGGTAGAGATAGTCAGCACGGCGCAAATTCCAGAGGGTAGTATTGGGGGCATTAGTTGTAGGTTGACTAAAGCACCTCAACCCGAGGTAGGTACAGTAACAAGGGAGGTCAGATCATATTGGTCCCATGAAGAATGATGAAGCGAATCTGGTTACAAAAAGTGTAGCTGCTGACTTTTAATAATCGGACACTCACCTGTCCTATGATCCAGAAAAGCGGGCGTACGAAGCCCCACTCCTCTCCCCCTCCTCTCCACGACGCCGGCATCACTACTGTGGGCACCCGGCTGTGGCTTCACAGCCGGGCATGCACTGTGCATGCGCGAGCCACGCTGCAGGCTGTGATTGGCCAGGCAATCTTCCTCTAAAAAGAGGGTATCTGCTACCCCCCTAAAAAAAAATGACATGCCAAATGTGGCATGTCATTGGGTCACCGTCACTTAAAGCGGAAGTTCCATTTTTGGGTGGAACTCCGCTTTTAGGAACTCAGTCAAGTAATTGCCAGACCATTGCTCCTAATTTTTACCTACAGTCTACTGACTGGAATGGTACCAGCTGATTGTAGAAAAGCCAATGTAGCACCAATATTTTAAAAAGGGGCGTTAGCCTAACATCAATAGTATGTAAACTCTTGGAGGGTATGATAAGGGACTATATACAATGTTTTAGTAATGAGAAATCATTAGCAGTAATCAGCATGGATTCATGAAGAATCGTTCTTGCCAAACCAATCTATTAACTTTCTATGAGGAGGTGAGCTGACATCTAGATAAAGGAAGGCCCGTAGACGTGGTGTATCTGGATTTTGCAAAAGCATTTGATACAGTTCCCCATAAACGTTTACTGTACAAAGTAAGGTCTGTTGGCATGGACCATAGGGTGAGTACATGGATTGAAAACTGGCTACAGGGGCAAGTTTAGAGGGTAGTGATAAATGGGGAGTACTCGGAATGGTCCGGGATGGAAAGTCCCCCAGTGTTCTGTCCTGGAACCAATCCTATTTAATTTATTCATAAACGATCTGGAGGATGGGATAAACAGCTCAGACTCTTTTTTGCGGATGATACCAAGCTAAGTAGGGCAATAACTTCTCCACATGATGTGGAAACCTTGCAAGAAGATCTGAACAAATCAATAGGGTGGGCAACTACATGGCTAATTAGGTTTATTGTAGAAAAATGTAAAATAATGCATTTGGGTGGAGAAAATATGAATGCAATCTACTCACTGGGGGGAGAACCTCTGGGGGAATCTAGAATGGAAAAGGACCTGGGGGTCCTAGTAGATGGCAGGCTCAGCAATGGAATGGGATGCCAAGCTGCTGCAAGCAAACCAAACAGAATAATGGCATGCATTAAAAAGGAGATTAACTCCAGAGATAAAACTACAATACTCCCACTCTACAAAACTATGGTCAGGCCACACCTGGAGTATGCCATCCAGTTCTGGGCACCAGTCCTCAGGAAAGATGTGCCGAAACTATAGGGAGTCCAGAGAAGGGCAACAAACTGATAAAGGGACTGGAGGACATTAGTTATGAGGAAAGGTTACGAGCACTGAACTTATTCTCTCTGGAGAAGAGACGCTTGAGAGGGAATATGATTTCAATGTAAAAATACCATACTGTGACCCCCACAATAGATGGGAAGTGTTATCATAATGGGGGATTTTAATTATCCAGACATAGACTGGGCAGAGGGAACCACACATTCGTCTAAGGCTCCCCAGTTCCTAAATGTCTTGCAGGACAATTTCATGGTTCAGATGGTAGACGCACCAACTAGAAATAAAGCGTTACTGGATCTACTGATTACCAATAATACAGACCTGATCACGGATGTGGAAATACAGGGGAATTTAGGAAACAGCGATCACAGGTAAATTGGCTTCAGTATAAATCACACAAATAGGAAACACAAGGGGAATACAAAGACACTGAATTTCAAAAGAGCCAACTTCCCTAAACTACGAACCTTGCTACAAGGCGTAAACTGGGATGAAATCTTAGGAACAAAGAATACGGAAGAGAGATGGGTTTGCTTTAAGAGCATATTAAATAAGGGCATTAGCCAATGCATCCCATTGGGTAATAAATATAAATGAGTGAACAAAAGTCCTGGATGGCTTAACTCCAATGTAAAAATGCATATAAAAGCAAAGAAGAAGGCCTTCAAAATATACAAGGTTGAGGGATCATCATCAGCATTCAGACTTTATAAAGAATGCAACAAGAAATGTAAGGGTGCAATTATGGCAGCTAAGATAGAACACGCAAAGACACATAGCGGAGGAAAGCAAAAAAAATCCCAAGAAATTCTTTAAGTATGTAAACAGTAAAAAAGGAGGACAGACCATATTGGCTCCATAAAGAATGAGGAAGGTCATCTGGTTACAAAGGATGGGGAGATGGCGAAGCTACTGAATTTATTCTTCTCCTCAGTCTTCACGAGGGAAATGGAGGGCTTCAGTAACCAAAACTGCAGTGTTTATCCTCATGACACATCACAGGATGCACCTCCATGGTTAACAGAGGACAGAATTAAAATTAGACGGGAAACTTAACATTAATAAATCACCGGGACCAGATGGCTTGCTCCCGAGGGTACTTAGGGAACTCAGTCAAGTAATTGCCAGACCATTGTTCCTAATTTTTATTGACAATGGTACCAGCTGATTGGAGAAAAGCCAATGGAGCACCAATATTTAAAAAGGGAATGGTACCAGCTGATTGGAGAAAAGCCAATGGAGCACCAATATTTAAAAAGGGCCCAAAATACATTCCTGGGAATTACAGACCATTTAGCCTAACATCAATAGTATGCATAGGATTACAGTTAGAGTTTTCCCCTTGAAGAACAAGTTAGGGTTAGGGTTTCCGGTTAGGGTTTCCAATCAGGGTTAGGGGTTAGGGTTAGGGCTTCCCATTAGGGTTCGGGGGTTATGGTTAGGGTTAGGGTTTTCCCATTGAAGAACAAGTTAGGGTTAGTTTTTCCAATTAGGGTTAGGGTTAATTACAAATATTAAAAAAAAATGCAATTAAAATTTGCATACAAAAGACAAAATAAATTAATAAAAAAAAAATGAAATTACACATACAGCTTTTAAAAGAAATGTAACAAAAATTGTAATAATCAATTGCAATTTAAAAATGAAATATATTACAAAAATTGCAATTCAATTTTGCTGAAAAAAGACAAAATAAATAAATTTAAAAAAATGAAATTACATATACAGCTTATACAAAAAAATAAACAAAAAAATATACTAATCAATACTAATATATTTAAAAAATTGCATTTTTTCCTCACATATGCTAATTGTGGGATCCATAGTAAAAGCACTGAAATTGAGGTAGATACAAGTACACTGCTGCTTTCTCAGCTGCTGTTACTCTGGTCTCACAGAATAGCTGAAATAGTTAAATAATACTGTTTTTTGGGCTTTGGGAGGGTCTTATGATTTTATCTTAAATAAACGCTCCTAGACGAAAAATGCAGCATGCAAACGCCGCAAAACGGGCGTTTTTAAACGCCGGTTTGAAGCTGTCAAAAACATTGTTCAGAGGATGTTGCCTCAGCGTCCCATGTACATTAAGCCTTAGTAGCAAGAGATTAAAATTGCATGTGTAGCCTTTGGGTTAGTGTTGAATCAAAATGTATTGTTAATAAAATTGTTATGCCCTCTGAAACCTATAGGATCAGGCGGTGAACTACTGCAGAATATATGTCTTGCTACAACCTGGAGCAATGGAATCAATTTACTAAGATTTACAGAACTTAGTGACCGAGGTGAAGTTTTGCCGACTTCCACCATCCAATAATGTGCAAGCAAAAATACTGTTTTTTGTTTTCCTTGCATGTACAGTAATTGGATATTCTTGGCAAGGTGAGATGTTACCACGTTTACTAAGTTTTGGGCTAAATTCCCATGCAAAGTGCAACTACAAAGTCAACAGCCTATTTGCCTTTAGTAAATTAACCCCAATGTGTTTAAAACCAAAAAGTAGAAAGAAAATACCTTTTTATATATATATATATATATATATATATATATATATATATATATACTGTATATATATAAAATAAACAGACACATTTTGACATCACCACCTGTGTTTGGACTATTTCCTTTTAAAACACCTTTTATTACTGCTTCTAAAGTGTTGAATGTCCAGCTGTTAGTTTTTGGATCTGAGAAGTTTTTATAACACACTGGATATTGTTCTTATTATTTTTATTGTCTGTTCATTTTAATTTGACAGAAGCGCTGCTAATGATGAATGACATCTAAAGATTTTATGATCTAGAAGTTGTATTTATCATAAGAGAGGATATATAAAATAGTTTATTTTTATTTTTTTTGTATGTTAGATCTTAATGTTTTGACCGACGTTCACTTTACTAAATATTTTCTTATAAAATTACTTTGGCTGCATCTTTTTATATATTATAAGGGTGCTAAATATTTTCGATGTCTAAAATGTATACCTTGCTAGTTTGTGCCATGATATATTGTACATACTATATCATTTTATAGGCCTGTGGTAAGCTGAGACACACAGGAAAACATTGTTTCCATGCCTGAGAACTAAAGCCAGCGTTTGAAAACCCACACAAGAAAATATGCGGGCAGAACATAAGAGAAGGGCACCAAATCCATGGCACCAGGGCACAGTGCTGTATAAGGAGTCTTTTTGTACTGTATGATGGATCCGTTGCTGGACACGATTGTGCTAGTGAGAGAGATGACTGTGCTTCTGTATGTGATGCTTCACATTGAAATCTAGATAGTGTTGTTATGCATTGTGTCAGGGCATGTCTGAGTAATTCATTAATTTGAGTTAATTGTTTAAACCAAGCAGAATCCTGTGAAATAACACAACAGGTCGATGTAAATATGGACTGGGCTATTGACAATAAATTAATATATTTTTTTCACTATGTCAAATATACTGTACACTATAAACATTGATTAATAAGTGGACACAGACAATACAATTTTGCATAAAACTTTCAAAATGATCTGTAAAAATGGATTACATATATACTGTATATACAGTATCTATTGAATAGAGTCATTTCAAAAGCAAATTTTTCCCCATTGATGGAATAACCACTGATAACCAATTATCAGATAATAGTCTGCGTTTTACGGAATCCAACGGTTATTCCCCCACAGAAGGATTAATGGTATGCCACTATGGCCCAAAAATAGAAAAAATATTAGAAAGGAAAAACAAAAATAAAAATTAATAATTTGAATGTTTAGGTTAATCGGGGGAAAGCGATTAACGTAGGTTACCAAAAGACAGATAGCAATAGGCTTATCAGTATAAGAAAATGAATCAACAGAAGATATATTATAGTTACACTTTTTATATCGCTGCTGGCTTAAAGTGGTCCCAACCAGAATCTCCAAAGATGGCTGCCAATTACTGGTTGTAGCTGCCTTCCCAAAATGGGGCTCTGCCCTGGCGTCCCTGAGGTATCAGATGGCTCTCTCTGATGTTAGATGGATGGATGATGTATCTCTACTGTCTACCTGACTTCTCCTCGTTTAATGTGACAACAATAGAGTTATAAAACACGCCAGAGGGTGGCCCAGAAGGCGTTTCCATATTCCATATTTGTTAATTATTTTAATAACTAATTGCATGTTTTCTTTTGCATTCATTGCCTCCTTTCACCACCAGGTGTCATCCTCAGATAAGACATGACTATTCTAATTGAAACGTATAAAATAATCTGTTTTAGGATCGATTCATTTCTTACTATAGCAAGTGTGACCATGTGAAATTATTTAAAAATATATAGAGTGTTTAGGAGATCTTGTAACTGTCAATGTATGAGCATTACCTTTCTGGTGCAGCAATATTTTAGGTATAACACCCTAAAGCCCAGTACATACGATTGGACTTTCCGACAACAAAAAACCTTGGAATTTTGTTCGAAGGTTGTTGGCTCCAACTTGTCTTGCATACACACACACAAATGTTGACCAACAATTACGAACAAAGTGACGTACCAGACAGTAGTTTTTCAGCTCTTTAGCGCCACCCTTTCGCGTTAGTAGAAGTTTGGTGAGTGTTGATTCATGCTTTTCTTTTTGCGTTTTTTATTTAGCGCTATTATTATTATTATTCTTGATATCACTTGAAAAAAAAAAGCCTTTGAAAATTAGTTTGCAATAACTCCATCAGTATCACCAGCTTAATTATTATCCCATTAAAGAAGAAGAGAATTGTGCACTGCATTTGGCTAATTTGCCATGTCACAAATGTTAATGCTCCATTACGAACGCTAGTTTACAAGACCGAACGCTTCTGCTTTTGAGCATGCATAGACTTTTGTCCGACGGACTTGTGTACACAAGATCGGAAATTCCGACAACAAAAATTTGTTGGCAGAAAATTTAAGAACCTGCTAGCCAACATTTGTTGGCGGAAAGTCAGACAGAATGGCTTAAACAGAAGAAAATACGCCTTCTGGAGTGGCCCATTCAGAGTCCTGACCTCAACCCGATTGAGATGCTGTGGCATGACCTCAAGAAAGCCATTCACATCAGACACCCTAAGAATATTGTTGAACTGAAACAGTTCTGTAAAGAGGAATGGTCAAGAATTACTCCTGACCATTGTGCACGTCTGATCTGCAACTACAGGAAACGTTTGGTTGAAGTTATTGCTGCCAAAGGAGGTTCAACCAGTTATTAAATCCAAGGGATCACATACTTTTTCCACCTGCACTGTGAATGTTTACATGGTGTGTTCAATAAAAACATGGTAACATTTAATTCTTTGTGTGTTATTAGTTTAAGCAGACTGTGATTGTCTATTGTTGTGACTTAGATGATGATCAGATCACATTTTATGACCAATTTGTACAGAAATCCATATCATTCCAAAAGGGTTCATATACTTTTTTTGCAACTGCATGACTTGCAATAGATAATCCATGGAGAAAAAAAGAAGAAGAGTTATTAGGGACTAGAGTCCTCCATCTTTTCTTTTTCTTTTTTGGTTTGTATGTGACACCTTTCCATCGTGTCACCAATTGCTCATTTGACCTCTTCCTGAGGTCTGGCTTACCTCCCTTTGAAAGATCCCCTCCAGTTTTGGATACCTGGTTACCATACCCTGATCTGGCTTGGCTGATTGACACAAACGCCCATTCTTGGAGGGATTTCTTCATCCATTCCGTCCTTCCCCCAGTCGGGAGCATTGATGAGCGTTGGACCTCCGGTCACCAATACAAGCCTGATTGGCCCACTGTCGTATGAAGTATCCATCCATTTCTCTTCATTTGATGAATGTACATCTGTTGCCTGATACCTGTTGTGTTACACAGTCACCACTTTATTTTCATCACTTCCACTTTGAGCCACAGAGGACATCAGCTGAGTGGGATTTCCATCTATGAACTTATTTCATTTTGTCTTTGTTTCATAGGATTTGGATTTTACATGTCATAGACACCATTTATTATTGTTCCTTCACTGTTCATTTTCCTTTTATATTAGTTCATATCCACTGTATTATAGTTCACTGTCACAGCGATCTACATTTTCTAGCGCTACACTTATTTTTTATCTTTATGCATCTTGGACGTTGTTTGTTTTAGTGTCAGCAGCTATACATATGTCAATATTTGGATTATTGTGTTTGCTTTGGAGTTTAGCGCAGCAATTTCTCACATATTTTTATATATAAAAATATATACTGTATATTTTTTTTAAAGTTTCGGTTTCGGCCAAGTGCATCCTGAATTTTCGGTTTCGGCACCAAATTTTCATTTCGGTGCACCGCTACAGCATGGATGTCCACTCTGCTCTGCCATTAGATATGTATGATGTGCGAGTGCTGTAGACATAGGGTTCTATCTGAACATATGAGGTGAAATTGAAAGCTTGGTTGGTCACATTTTGAAATCAATGGTGGCACCATCGGATTAAAAAACACACTAAATTTCTGATATTCAAAAGAAAATTTGTTTGGAATGTGACTCGCGTATAGCCTGTTGCTAGACTATATAGTTCAGCAACATTCTTCCCATGAGATTATACAGTATGTGCATTTAACCTATTTGATACCGTATATCCTCCGCAGATACTGAGGACAGTAAGTGAGTGTTGTCATCAGGCCCATTTGATCGCCAGATAAAAATAAAGTAACGAAAATATTGAAAACAAATGCAGCAACCACATTTAATGGTACATTTTAAAATATTAAATATTTTATTACACAGTTACATAGTTAGGTTAAAAAAGACACGAGTCCACCCTGTACCCACAGTTTATCCGCCAGGGGGTATGAGCGAAGAAATTGAGGTTCATACCATCCTATAATCTGCCCTTACTGCTACAATGAGCCTTATAATATTTACTTTATTAGTACACTGGTCACTTTACCTTTATGTTTTCAAGTCGTCACTATATTACTAGTTTATACCTCATTACCATATTCAATAATTTTCTTCATGTATGTATGTTTTTCAAACATACATAACTTTATTCCCCTTGTATATGTGTATATACTTACATGTATGTATATGCATGTGAACAGATCTATATGCATAGCTATACAGTCATAATCTACTTTTTAATCAACTTTTTTAATAATCCCTCATTAATTTCTAATGAACTTTTCTTCCCTTCCTTTTTTTTTTTTATGTATGTGTGTAAGTGTATATGTATATTTTTTATTTATTTAATTCCTTTTTTTTTTTTCTTTCTTTATACCATAATTTTTTTTTTTTTTTTTTTTTTTTTTATGTATGTATGTCTAATCTGCTACTGGAACATTTGCTACCTATTCTTATCAATTTTGTTAATAATTATCAACCTTATTGTTTTTATTAGTTATTGATTTTTATTCTTTGGTTTTTATACTCATCTTACCATCCATCCCCATTTTATTCAAGCGTTGAATGTATTTCATAGAGTCAGAGTGCCACCTTAATGGATCATGTGACTGGGCGGGTTTATCTCCCCAACACACATATACCACAACAAAGATGGCGTTTTGTATGGCCTGAGGAAGGAGCAAGCATGCTCTGAACGCAAAGCCACCTCCTCTCACCCTTCACCCGAAAGTGACATCATCTCCGATCACCCCTGTGTTCCCTGCTGTTCTCATAGGCTGAGAATGCTGGAATCCACCTGCACGAGCTGTCAGCTGCACTTCAGAGATACGTACGTTTAGGAGAAAAATGACCTCCGGATTTTGCTGCAGGATTACTATCATGCTTGTGTTCATGCTCCCTTTAGTAGTTTTAGTTTTGACTTATTAAATGGTTTACCAATACTGCACTTAGAAGCGCTGTGTTCTTTTTCATTATAGTCTTTGGGAGACTGATTTGAAAATAAGTTTGTAAAAGTTGTTTGTAACCAAATTAAGAATGGGTAAGGGAGAAAGTAAAGAATACCCCCCCCCCCCCCCCACCTAATCCCGGAGAGACAAGTAAAGACTATGTGGTCAGAGTATGTGGAAAAGATTATTTTTTGATAAATCCTTTCATAGACCATTTGGGTGGATAAACTGAAAGTATGTACAGTAGCTCACCCTTCCTGCGCACAGGCGCAAATGACCAATTCCATATGGATATGGTCAGGGGACTCTGAGGCATAAGAAAGCTTTCCCATGGCACACAGAAGACCCCGAGTGGGACATAAAGTACATGAAGGAAACAGGGACCCCCACCACTCAAATAGGCCAAGAGGAAGCTACCTCTTCGGCAGATACGATCTTTGATAGTGAATGACTTTGTCACTGGAACTTTACTCTTACATCATTCATTCAGGATAATACCTTCATGCCGGTAAATCTTTTAGGAAGAGATTTAATAGGAGTCTTAGAAATTGAAATGTTCTTGACTCGAAGAGGGGAAGTAGCCATAGAATTACCACTGTTCTTTCAAACTGAAGTCCCTCCCCCATTTGCACAGAACCACCCCCTCTGGGCTAAAGACAGTCTTGATGTAGGATACATTTCATGTACCCCTTACAAAGTTAGACTAAAACAAGGAGTATACCCAGTTTACCATAAGCAGTACCATCTCTCCAAAGAGAAGGAGGAAGGCATCATACCCATTATTGAGCAATTCCTGAAACAAGGAATTTTTAAGACCCATCATATCACCTTATAACACCCCCATAAACCCAGTCAAAAAGAGTGATGGATCATACAGGTTTGTGTAGGATCTCTGAGTCATAAAAAAACCTTTTTGTGATTCCAATTGCCTCTATTATACCTGATGTGCCATCTCTCATTACCTCCATACCTGCCCCAGCAGTGTGTTTTTCAGTTATTGATTTAAGTAATGTTTTTTTCTCTATCCCTGTTGACGAAGAGACACAACTACTACTAGCGTTTTTGCTATAGAGGGCGCCAGATAACCTGGAATCCCTTGCCATGGCTATATAGACTCACCTGCAGCCTACTCAATAGCTCTCCAGGCCACCTTACAGTCTTGGGCACCTAGCCATGGTTCCGTCATTCTACAGTACGTCAATGACCTACTGTTGTGTAGTCCCTCCCAGGAAGCCTGTCAGAGAGATTCTGTTTTACTGTTAGAACATTTAGCACAGACAGGTCACAAAGTGTCTAAGGAAAAGTTGCAATGGTGTCAGGAAACTACTGGGTATCTAGGTTTTATTCTGTCCCAGGGTGAAAGGAGAATCAGTTACAAGAGAGCTGCAGCTCTCGTGGGTCTGCCACGTCCACATACCAAGAAGGAAGTGTTAACCTTCTTAGGTACAATTGGTTAATGCCGCCAGAATGGATATCTGATTGCTCCTACTATGATAACTTGCTGAGACAAGCTGCTCTACCTGACAGTCCTGACCTGATGAAATGGTTAATGCTTTTGTGTATCTTAAAACTGCTATGGTTAATGGCTCCTGGTTTGGGATTACATGATTATTGTAAAGTGTTTCATTTGTTTGTAAGGGACAACTGTAAAAGCATGGCTGGGGTCCTTGCACAAGAGCATGGAGGAAAGCTGAGACCTGTAGCCTTTTTTTCTAGAGTAGTCCCAGTTCCGGTACAAGGCATGCCGGCATGTCTGAGGGCTTTGGCCTCTTGTGCCAAGGCTGTAGAAATGGCTACATCATTTACATTAGGTCACCCTACGGAAACACACACTACAGTACTGATGACATTTCAAAGGGAAATGCACTGGCCGACGCCACTGCTAAACAAGCTGCTTAGACAATCCCAGCTTTTATCCAAATGCCCCCCCTTACACCCCCAACTTTGTCCTGGGACCGTGTTTTGCAGGACCTACAGGCTATAGCTTCACCAGAAGATCTGGCCTATTGGCAAACACAGGGTCTGACAATGAGTCCTGAGACTTGACTCTTTGCCAAAGAGGGGAAACCAGGCATACCAAAAACAAGTGCACCTTTATTCATCTCACAGTACCATGGCATAGGACATAAAGGATGGAAAGCTACAGCTAAAATGTTAACACAAGTATTTGCAAATAGAGTGGAAATTCCATATCACCCACAGAGTTCAGGTATAGTGGAAAGAATGAACCAAACGATTAAAGATAAAATAAGGAAGGCTACGGGTGACACATTTGCCAAATGAAAAACTGTGCTGCCTGTGGTTTTAGCAGAAATAAGAATGACCCCTTGTAAGACCAATCACTTGTCCCCTTTTGAAATCCTGATGGGTCGACCTTTTCCCACGCCCCGGATTAAGAAACCCTTGGTAATAGAGCAGGGAGATCTGAGTTTGATACAGGAATAATATTGTAGAAACTTGATTATAAAGTTGAATGTCATCTACGGTAAAGTATTCTCTACTTTTCCATTACCCTCACAGGAACCAACACACGAGTTCCAACCCGGAGATGTGGGCGTAATTCGCCAGCTGACACGGACCAAGAAGCAAGATTACCCTTTTGGCCCGCCCACTTGCGTAGTTGCAGTGACCAGAACCGCTGTCCTCACGGAACAATCTGGAGCCTGGATCCACAACGAGAGGATAAAGAAAGTACCACAAAGGACCCAGAAGCAAGACACAGATAAAGGAGGTCAAGCAGGTGATGCAAATCCTCGAAGAGCGAATGAAACAGGTGATAAAAGACTCTGAAAAAGATGACCTCGCTTCTTTCACAACAGACTTTTGGGAAAGTCTTGTGCCTACTCTTTATGCTGACACTGATGGTGTTTCTGCCCACATGGATCATCACTAATTGTATCTATCATCCTGGTGACTTGGGCAAGACCATATGCAGCCCCTCTTCTAATGGAACAGTAACTAGACAAAGGAGGGAATCCAACGTGGAGGGCCCAAAGGACTCATACCCCCCCTACTGATAAAATGTTGTTACTTCAGTATAAGTATTCTTATGCTCAGAAGTCAGGTTATGACAAATGTTTGGTATGTAGTAAATTGTACCCGAGCACACTTTGAATTCCTCTGTTAGTCGTCCCTGTGAACATAACTCAGTTTTTGAATGGTAATCCTCCTGTGATTATAACCAATATATCGGCTATATATGCTGATAAAACAAATTCCTTCCCAATAATTGGAAGAAGCCACTCTCCAGATTGGTGTTTTAACTTAGGAAATTCCTTAAATAAAGGTCAAAAGATATGCCAAAGCTCACAGTTTAATATCTCTTTAAACAGAGATTTGTCCTCCATGTTTCACATCAATAACCCAGAACTTAATACAAATTTAAATAACGTCTTGAATAGGGGAGCTGGTATTAACAAACCCTGTGAGTTTCGTTTTAAACCAGTTGACCATGGCCGCCATTTCAGAAAGTTTTCAGGATACTATAAGCCAACGATCATTTTCCCTAGGGAATAGTGTATATGTATGTTGTGGCAAAGAATGCTATCCATGGATGCCGGTTGGTACCCGTGGGTGGTGTTATTTGGCTACATTGATTCCAGTCATGGGAATCATAGGGGAAGAAAAAGGAAAGCACCAACATCTTTTGAAAGCTAGAGCATACCCCAGGTACCTCCTTAAACACATAGAGAAAAGAGTTGTTTTCTGATAAAGACAAAACCTGGGCATGGTTTTCCTCATGGACAGGATGATAGAATAATTAAAAGATTGAATAACTACTCCAAAATTATGGAGGAAATTATGGAAAAGAATTCCGTAGACATCAAACTGTTAAGTATTGAACAAAGGGCTATTCATAAACAACTAGATATGCACGAAGTAGCTATTGAATCCATAAGTGTTGCTCTGACTGGACTCTGAAGTAACGGAGGACTGCACATGGATTCATAATACCAGTATTGAAATACCTGATTATTATGAAATAATTGATAAACACCGAAAGGAGGTGTCAAACCTCCAAGCTGAAGCAAGAGATATTGCCAAAGATGGGTGGAACCCCTTTAAGGGACTAGGAAGTTTCCGTGATTTTGTTTGGTTCCATTTTCTCTTGGTTCCGACAGGCAGGAATGTTACTTTTAATGTGCCTGTTTTCTTTCCTTGTGTTATACATATATATGTATATATATATATATATATATATATATATATATATAATATATATTGTTCAAGCTTATTCAATGTATCTGTAATTATACAATGCAACAAAATGACCCCACACAGAGAACATTAAGCGATCATGGTGAAATCACTTTGTGATTTAAGAGGGGATTGAAGGAGGAGAAACAGTTAACATGACTAAAACTTTAAAATAGCTGACAGAGGAATATCTTTATTTTAAGGTCTTGTTTGTCACGATGACCACAGGATAGATAAGGTCTGGTAAGAACTGGTTTTGAAATTATGTCTTCAGACAAAGTCAAAACGTCAGCATTAAATAGTTTAAATTATGTTTTTAGATAATATCTATCAGGGAAGTAACTTGGATCAATCTTACCATCTCCCTGCGCGCAGGCGCACACAAATTCACCATGGATCGGCACTCCAGCGCACACACATTCGCGGCCCTACTCAGCGGCGTGCACGCATGCGCACAAGTGCACGCATAACGTGAATCCCCTGACCAGCCTATAAAAGGACCCTTGGCAGACAGACAAGTTGCTGGTTTGTCTCAGCTCACCTGTGTTCCTCTGCTTCCTGTTCCTGTTTACCATTTCCTGTTCCTGTTTGCCACTTCCTGTTGTGACCCGGATCGTTTGAAGACTACGCTGAATCTCTCCTGACCTGACCCCCTGGCTTGTTTTACGGACTTCCTACTCTCACCTGTGTTTGACCCTCAGCCTGCTTCTGGATTACCTTCTGCCTTCAGCACTTAGCCTTGCTGGCTCCTGGACTGATTACCTGTGTTTGACCCTCAGCCTGCTTCTGGATTACCTTCTGCCTTCAGCACTTAGCCTTGCTGGCTCCTGGACTGATTACCTGTGTTTGACCCTCGGCCTGTTTCTGGACTTTCCTCACCTGTTTTACAGACCTGCCTGCTACTTACCTTCTGGTCCGGTCCATCCTGCATGAGCCATCTTCCAGACCTTCATACAAGTCAGGTGTCCCGCTGGAGGCTTGTGCCTCTTGGTGCAACCCACTCCCTGTATCACCTCCAGGGGTGGTGTGCGCCGAGTCGCAACAGCCACCGCTCTCTGCATCTTGGCCTCGGTGAGTACCTCTTTGCTGATAGTACAAACCAGCCATGTCAGAGGCCAACAGAGCGGGTTCACCCTTGGAGATTTTATGCCAGCAAGTTACAGCCCTCGCAGAAGCTGTGCAGAAATTGCAGGAAGGGTACACCCAAATTGACAGCCGTCTTCAGCAACTAGCCGGAACACCCGCACCAGTTAACACAGCACCAGCACCTACCAGCGGGGCCTCCTTACCTCAGGCCCATTCACCACCCGCCATGATGATGGCGGTTCCTGAACCGAGAGTACCTACACCCGAGCGATTTTCGGGCGACCGGAAAAAGTTCAGGGCATTTAAAAACGCCTGCTCCTTATATCTGGCCCTGCAACCAAGGACTTTTTCTTCCGAAATAGTTAAAGTCGGATTCATCATCTCCCTACTGTCCGACGAACCCCAGGCATGGGCACATAGCCTCATGGAACAAAGAAGTCCCCTCCTGAACTCTGTGGAAACCTTCTTTAACTCCATGGGTCAGTTATATGATGATCCACAACGTACTGCTACAGCTGAAGCCACCCTGCACGCCTTGACACAAGGAAAGAGACCAGTGGAGGACTATACCGTCGAATTCCGCAAATGGTCAGCTGACACCGGCTGGAATGAGGTCGCCCTCAGGTACCAATACCGACAAGGCCTTTCTGAAACTTTGAAGGATGAATTGGCTAGGGTTGAGACCCCCGCTTCTTTGGAGGACCTGATTCAATTGGCCACCAAGCTGGATAGACGCATGCGAGAGCGGCGCTCTGAGCGCCTTCAGACCCCTCGGCCCAGCTGGATGCTCCCCAAGTCAACCAATCCTTACCCTCCAATTACTGTCCCTTCCGGCCCCTCGGCCTCGGAAGGGGAACCCATGCAGCTAGGGCTTGTTCGCCCTCGTCTCTCCCCTGATGAGAGGCAACGAAGACGGCAGGCCAACCTATGTCTGTACTGCGGAGGGGTTGGCCATTACCTCCGCAACTGCCCAGTGAGACCCTGTAAGCCACCTCTACAAGTTGTTATGAACTATCAAGCCACAGGTCTTGCCCAGTCTTATGTTACTCTTTTTGTTTCTCTGCAGCTGGCGGAAGAGAGGATTCAACTACCGGCCGTAATTGACTCTGGAGCATGCAGTTGTTTCCTGGACATCTCTGTGGCTCAAAATCTTCACATCCCTCTCCAGGACAAAAAACAAAATCTTCTTGTCCACTTGGCTGATGGGTCTTTACCCCGCTCCGGACCAGTGACACAGGAGACCCAACCGATTCTCACCACCACGGACTCAGGCCACCAGGAATTCCTACGCTTTGATTTAATTTCTTCTCCCATGTTCCCTATTATTTTAGGGCTTCCTTGGTTGCAGGCCCATGACCCTCAAGTTAGCTGTGGCAAGAAGAAGGTCTCCTTTACGTCTGTCTACTGCTCTCAACACTGTTTCCCTCCAGTTCCAGCTCCTTGTATGGCAGTCATTCCTGCATCCGACAATCTTCAGCATATCCCTCCAGCATACCTTGAGTTTAAGGATGTTTTTGATAAGAAAAAGGCAGATTGTTTACCACCTCACCGGTCCTACGACTGCCCCATCGAACTGTTACCAGGGTCTGAAATTCCTTTCGGGCGCATATTCCCTCTATCCGAGACTGAACTAAAGGCTCTCAAAGCCTATATCGATGAAAACCTGGAAAAAGGCTTCATTCGCCCCTCTTCATCTCCAGCCGGGGCGGGTATTTTCTTTGTTGGGAAAAAGGATGGCTCCCTCAGACCCTGCATTGATTATAGAGAACTCAATAAGATAACCATCAAAAACCGATACCCGCTCCCGCTCATCCCAGAACTATTTCAGCGCTTCCGGACTGCCAAGATCTTTTCCAAACTTGACCTGCGAGGTGCCTATAACCTTGTCCGGATTCGTACCAATGATGAATGGAAAACAGCCTTCCGGTCCAGGTTTGGGCACTTTGAGTATTTAGTGATGCCCTTCGGCCTGTGCAACGTCCCAGCCACCTTTCAACACCTGGTGAATGATATTTTCAGAGACTACCTTGATGACTTTGTAGTCGTCTACTTGGACGACATTCTCATTTTCTCTGCCACCATCGAACTACACCGAGACCATGTAAGAAAGGTCCTTACCATTCTTAGGAAACATAGACTATACCTTAAGGCAGAGAAATGCGAATTCGAGAAGACTGTTGTCCAATTTCTTGGATTCGTCATCTCCACTGAGGGGATCGCCATGGACCCCCAAAAGGTCAAGGCAATTCTTGAATGGCCCGCTCCAGGGGATAAAAAAGCTGTGCAAAGATTCATAGGCTTTGCTAACTTCTATCGAAGATTCATCATCGGCTTCTCATCCATTGTTTCTCCGATTACGCAGTTAACCCGGCAACATGGTCGCTTCCAATGGTCCCAAGAAGCTCAGGAAGCCTTCATTAAACTGAAATCTTTGTTCACCTCAGCACCCATTCTACAGCATCCAGACCCGCTTTTGCCATTTGTGTTAGAAGTTGACGCTTCTGAAACCGCCACTGGAGCCATCCTTTCTCAGAGACGGGGCCCCAAAGCCCTTTTGCATCCAGTAGCTTTTGCATCCCGAAAGTTAAGTCCTCCAGAAAAGAACTATGATGTCGGGGATCGAGAGCTATTGGCCATTAAGTGCGCCTTAGAAGAATGGAGGTATCTCTTAGAGGGCGCAACCCATCCTATTACAATTTTTACGGACCACAAGAACCTAGAATACCTCAGAACAGCCAAGCGCTTAAGACCACGACAAGCCCGTTGGGCACTTTTTTTTTCTAGGTTCAGCTTCCATATTTCTTACCGTCCCGGGTCCAAAAATGGCAAAGCTGATGCACTCTCCCGGATGTTCCCTGAGTCCTCCCAGTTAACCGAGCCCAGCACCATTCTGTCACCTCAAAATTTCCTCCTTCTTACACAATCTGATCTGGCAGCTGCCATTAAAACAGCCTCAAGCCACTGTACCGATCCAGTAGTGTCTTCCTTGGAGAGACGCAATGATCTATTTTGGGCACAGGATAAGATCTTTGTTCCTCAGGAAGTAAGACCAGCAATTTTAAAGACTTTTCATGACCACAAGTTGGCTGGCCACTTCGGAATACGGAAGACGTCAGAATTAATTTCACGTTCCTTCTGGTGGCCTGGTTGGAGACGAGACTGTCAGAAATTTGTCTCCTCATGTGTTCCGTGCCAACGCAACAAAGGATTTAAAGCCAAACCTTGGGGATTACTGAGACCCTTACCTATCCCTGAACGGCCATGGGCAGACGTCTCCATGGACTTTATTGTTGACCTGCCACCCTCAGAAGGGTTCACCACCATCCTGGTCGTGGTTGACCGTCTCTCGAAAATGGCCCACTTTGTGCCCATGATTGGTACTCCATCTGCCTTGGACACTGCCAACACCTTTATTAAGGAAATAGTCAGACTCCACGGAGTACCTAACAGTATCGTCTCAGATAGGGGCGCTCAGTTTACCTCTAAATTCTGGAGAGAACTCTGCAAAGCCCTGGAAATCAAGGTCTGTCTCTCATCCGCATACCACCCTCAGAGCAACGGTCAGACAGAGAGGACAAATCAATCCCTAGAACAGTATCTCCGCTGTTTCTGTTCCGGCTCCCAGGATGACTGGTCTTCCCTCCTGTCTTATGCAGAGTTTGCATACAACAATTCGGTGCACACAGCTACTCACCAAACACCGTTTTGGTCGAATTTTGGATTCCATCCCTCCTTCCTCCCCAACACCATCCCTGAAACTTCAGTCCCTGCTGTTCAGGATCGGATAGTCTCTATCCAATCAAATTTTCAATAAATTCAAGAAACCATGCAAAGAGCTCAAGACGACTACAGGAAGCACTATGACAAGGGAAGAAAGGAGAATCCAGCTTTTGGAATTGGCGAGAAGGTTTGGCTAGCCTCTACTCACCTCAAATTACCCTGCCCTTCACGTAAGTTAGGTCCTCGGTTCATAGGTCCATTCACAATCAAGAGAATGGTGAATCCTGTGGCCTTCGAGCTAGACTTGCCCAGATCGTACAGAATACATCCGGTTTTTCACGTATCTCTCTTAAAACCAGTAGTCCCGAGTCCATTTCCCGGGAGAGAGGAGCCTCCCCCGCCTCCAGTTGTAATCGATGGGGAGGACGAATTCGAAGTGGAAGCCATACTTAGCTGCAGGAAGATGGGCAGACAACTTCAGTACCTGGTAAAATGGAAAGGGTACCCATCGGAAGACAACTCCTGGGAACCGTCCGGTAACTTTCATGCTCCAAGATTGATTAGAGCTTTTCACCGGGAACATCCAGAGTTGGTTCCGACAGGCAGGAATGTTACTTTTAATGTGCCTGTTTTCTTTCCTTGTGTTATACATATATATGTATATATATATATATATATATATATATATATATATATATATATATATATATATATATATATATATATAATATATATTGTTCAAGCTTATTCAATGTATCTGTAATTATACAATGCAACAAAATGACCCCACACAGAGAACATTAAGCGATCATGGTGAAATCACTTTGTGATTTAAGAGGGGATTGAAGGAGGAGAAACAGTTAACATGACTAAAACTTTAAAATAGCTGACAGAGGAATATCTTTATTTTAAGGTCTTGTTTGTCACGATGACCACAGGATAGATAAGGTCTGGTAAGAACTGGTTTTGAAATTATGTCTTCAGACAAAGTCAAAACGTCAGCATTAAATAGTTTAAATTATGTTTTTAGATAATATCTATCAGGGAAGTAACTTGGATCAATCTTACCATCTCCCTGCGCGCAGGCGCACACAAATTCACCATGGATCGGCACTCCAGCGCACACACATTCGCGGCCCTACTCAGCGGCGTGCACGCATGCGCACAAGTGCACGCATAACGTGAATCCCCTGACCAGCCTATAAAAGGACCCTTGGCAGACAGACAAGTTGCTGGTTTGTCTCAGCTCACCTGTGTTCCTCTGCTTCCTGTTCCTGTTTACCATTTCCTGTTCCTGTTTGCCACTTCCTGTTGTGACCCGGATCGTTTGAAGACTACGCTGAATCTCTCCTGACCTGACCCCCTGGCTTGTTTTACGGACTTCCTACTCTCACCTGTGTTTGACCCTCAGCCTGCTTCTGGATTACCTTCTGCCTTCAGCACTTAGCCTTGCTGGCTCCTGGACTGATTACCTGTGTTTGACCCTCAGCCTGCTTCTGTATTACCTTCTGCCTTCAGCACTTAGCCTTGCTGGCTCCTGGACTGATTACCTGTGTTTGACCCTCAGCCTGCTTCTGGATTACCTTCTGCCTTCAGCACTTAGCCTTGCTGGCTCCTGGACTGATTACCTGTGTTTGACCCTCGGCCTGTTTCTGGACTTTCCTCACCTGTTTTACAGACCTGCCTGCTACTTACCTTCTGGTCCGGTCCATCCTGCATGAGCCATCTTCCAGACCTTCATACAAGTCAGGTGTCCCGCTGGAGGCTTGTGCCTCTTGGTGCAACCCACTCCCTGTATCACCTCCAGGGGTGGTGTGCGCCGAGTCGCAACAGCCACCGCTCTCTGCATCTTGGCCTCGGTGAGTACCTCTTTGCTGATAATATCAACCGTCAGCTAAAATACTAGTTTAGATTATGTCTGAGATGCTATATGTTTATATAGGAATTATGCCTCATGTGATGAACTCTGTCCTTGCTCCCTCCTTTTCTTTGTGCAATATTCTTTGTCCATATCCTGTATATAACTCTGCTCACCTGCTATTAAAACTAAGCATTCATTGAACGACTCTCTTGTGTGCATTGGATGCTTCCAGAGCTCTGAAAGAATTCTCACTGATTGTGCAGGTCTAAGCAGATTTAACCCCTTACACCTGTCAGTATCCATCAGTGCGGCATATTAGTGCCAACTCTCAGTACCCATCAGTGCCTCATATCAGTGCCACCTATCAGAACCCATCAGTGTGGCATATTAGTGCCTCCTTATCAGTGCCACTTCATTAATGCCCATAAGTACCACCTCATCAGCGCACATCAGTAAAGGAGAAATATTACTTATTTACAAAATGTACTGACAGAAACTAAGAAAAACTTAGTGATTAAATACCACCAAAAGAAAGCTCTATTTGTGTAAAAAAAAATATAAAAATTGAATTTATGTACAGTGTTGCATGAACACGCAGTTGTCATTCAAAATGTGAGCGCACTGAAAATTGGCCTGGGCAGGAAGGGGTTGAAAGTGCCCAGTAGGCAAGTGGTTAAAGTGATGTTAAACCCTCAGTTTGTTTTAAACAAAAACTGATGTTTTACCTAAATTGACAAAGGACAGGTTTGGATACGAGACTGGTGGATTGTATTTCGGTAAGGACTTCCTCAGAGGGTCAGTCTGCTGTGATAAATACAGGGATAATCTACACAAGAAATTAACTGTTTTCCTTCTGTAAGATGTCAAGCAAATCTCCAGGCAAACAGCTAAATATACATATAAGAAAGCCATTTTACTTAACAAAGGATTTGTATTTCTGTCCATTCTGTCCTGAACTTTAAACAGCTCTGCCAGACAGTTCAACCAGGCTAGTGATCTGCCATTTCATTTCTGTCTGCTGTGGGTCTGCAAGTCAGGTCTCTTCCCTGTCCCCTGTCTGTGATTGGACAGTGGCTGCTCTCTTCTCCTGTCAAGAGATTCCTTGTCAACACATGTCTGCAACACACCTAACTGGCTAATAGCACTGCTTCTTCCTCTACTACTTGCTACTTACAGTAATGACATTTCAAAATAAATGTACCTTTTTTTTTTTAAATATAAGACTGGACACATTGATGCTTTTATATCTGTCTGGAGTTCAGCATTAAAGCTAGGATCCTGCCAAAAACTATTTTGGGACATTTGCACTGTAAAAATAAATGACCACTAATGAAGTGTGTGCCAATTGTGTATGCTGCTTTCCTGAAAACGTTGACTTTCATTTAGTCCTTACAGTAAATGCTGAACGTCCGGCACATTGATGGTATCTCGCTTGGCACCTCATCCATTCAGAAAACGTCTTCCATTCTTTTAACAGGATTCAATGCACTTTGTGATTGGAGGAGGGGAGATTGTGACATTCATCCAAACCTTCAGGGGACCGGTTGCAGAAAGAGAACTGGAAATACTGGAATTTGTAAATGGATAAGAGGGACACAGATGTCTCCAGGCCTCGTCTCAGTCATTCCTGTCACATGGCGAGATCTCCAGCAGGAGCTGCAGAAAAAGAGTGATGGATCGGAAACCTTTGGGAGACCATTTATAACAGACCACAGGAATGTAAAGAATAACTCCGCTGAGGATAAAAAGCACAACGTAGAGATACTCCAGCTGAGGACTGCCGATGATGGGTGCCAGGACCAGGTACACGGCGGCAATAAGTACAATAACTGGAATAACGATCGGAACCTAAAACAAAAAAAAATTTGTGGTTATGGGGAGAACCTGATATCTTCAGCTTTCATTAAAATATAGGGTGTTGGAAGCAAAGAGATGGATGCGGACTCTAAGGCAAGCTCCAGCTAGGGTACTTAGTGAAGGGTACTAGCAGCATCCCTAAGACACATTTGCTAACATATATGGTGAGAACTTTTGCATTTTTATATTACAGACTAATGAATAATAGAGACATTGAGTGGTCTTAGTTTTGTGATATATGCCTTGAGCTTTCAACTTCCTCTTCTCACCACTTTCAGACCGGACCAATTTGCAGCCAAAGGACCAGGCCCCTTTTTGCGATTCGGCACTGCGTCGCTTTAACTGACAATTGCGCGGTCATGGGACGGGGCTCCCAAACAAAATTGACGTCCTTTTTTTCCCACAAATAGAGCTTTCTTTTGGTGGTATTTGATCGCCCCTGCGGTTTTTATTTTTTGCGCTATAAACAAAAGAGCGACAATTTAAAAAAAAAAAACGCATTCTTTTTTATTTTTTGCTATAATAAATATCCCCCAAAAATATATAAAAAAACATATTCTTTCCTCAGTTTAGGCCGATACGTATTCTTCTACATATTTTTGGTAAAAAAATCGCAATAAGCGATTATTGATTGGTTTGCGCAGAAGTTATAGCGCTTACAAGATAGGGGATGGTTTTATAGCATTTTTATTAATAATTTTTTTTTATTAGTAATGGCGGCGATCAGCGATTTTTATTGTGACTGTGACATTATGGCGGACACATCGGACATTTTTGACACATTTTTGGGACCATTGTCATTTATACAGCAATCAATGCTATTTAAATGCACTGATTCCTGTATAATCGACACTGGCAGTGAAGGGGTTAACCAGGGGGTGGCAGTGTAGGGGTTAAGCATGCCTAGGGGTGTGTTTCTTACTGTGGGGGGGCGTGGCTGTCAGCTAGTGAATGCTGATCTCTGCGCCAATCACAGAACGGGGAGATGCTGTTTATTTCGGCATCTCCCCGTTCAGCCTTCCTGTGAGACGATCGCGGGTGTCCCCGCGGCGATCGAGTCCGCGGGACCCGCAACCGGCCTCACGGGGATCCCGACCGACGTGGGAGCGCACCACTCCCGATGGCACGGAGGCATTAAGGAGGGACTTATATATACGCCCTCCTGCCTGTCCGTGCCATTCTGCCGACGTATATCGTCGTGCGCCGGTCGGGAACCGGCTAGGATCCTTATTTTAAAAATGAATTCCAGGCATGGCATGGCTGGATCTATTCTAGGGGGGAGCTGGGGTGGGCTGCCTCCCCTCAGAGGTCTCTGAGCATGCATCCACTGATCCATGAGTCAGTCTGATGGGGACAATTGATATAAGGGAGCACAGTTGATGTAAGGAGGCATTTTGATTGGGACAATCCATGTAAGGGGCACTGTGATGGGGATACCTGCTGGGAACTGTTGATGTAAGGGGGATGCTAATGGGAACACCTGAGGTATGGGAGCACCCTGATGGGGACTCTGATTTAACTACTTGCCGGAGCCGGCTACTTCTGATCGGACGTTCCGGAACGTCCTTCAGAAGTAGCGGGATCGTGCGCGTGCGTGCCCGCGCAGTGGCGCGATCCCGATGCGCTCGTGTCACCCGGACACGGCGCATCTCGGATCGGCAAGAGGGCTCTGTGATTGGCCCTCCTGATCACATGACGGCCGTTTTGAATCACACCTGTCATGTGATGTAAGCAAACAGCCGGTTGCTAGGCAATCGGCTCTCCTCTCCTCACACGGAAGTCGTCGGTGAGGAGAGGAGAGCAGATCGCTGCAGCCGGCTGGTGATCAGTGAGTATTAGCTTTTTTTTTACAGCTTTTTACTCACTGATCACCAGTGTAGTGTCCCCACAGTGTAAACACACATGTCCCCAAAACACACATGTCCCCAAAACACACATGTCCCCAAATAATAAAAACACATGTCCCTAAATAAAAACACATGTCCCCAAATAATAAAAACACATGTCCCCCACATATATCCCAGTAAAATCACATGTGTCAATGATTATCTGCACACATATGTCCGTGATCACCTGCACACATCTGTACATGATCATTTGCATACATATGTCCGTGATCACGCGAACCAATTATTATACACTTAACAGAATTTTTTTTACTAAAAACATGTAGCAGAATACATTTTGGCTTAAATTTATGACAAAATTTGATTTTATTGGATTTCTTTTAAAAAAGAAAGGAGAAAATATTGTTTTTTTTTTTCAAAATTTAATCTATGTTTTCGCTTATATCGCAAAAAATAAAAAACGGAGTAGCGAATAAATACCACCAAACTAAAGCTCTATTTGTGCGAACAAAATGATAAAAAATTCATTTGGTTACAGCATTGCATGACCGCGCAATTGTCACTGAAAGTGCGAGAGCGCTGAAAGCTGAAAATTGGTCTGGGAAGGAAGGGGGCAAAAGTGCCCAGTATTGTAGTGGTTAAGGGGCACTGTGATGGAGATCCTGATGTAAGAGGGCACTCTGATGGCAACAGTTGATGTAAAGGAACTTGAATGGGAACACCCGATGTATGGGGGTACTCTAATGGGGACCCTGATGTAAGGGGGCACTGTGATTGGGATATCTGAAGTTAAGTGCACACTAATGGCAGCAGTTGAATTAAGGGGACTCCAATTGGAACACCTGATGTATGGGGGCACTCTAAGGACCCTGATGTAAGGGGGCACTCTGATGGGGACACCTGATGTAAGGGGCACACTGATGGCAGTAGTTGATGTAGGGGGACTCCCATGGGAACACCTGATGTATGTGGGACACTCTAATGAGGATCCTGATGTAAGATGGACTCTGATGAGGACCCCTGATGTAAAGGGGGACTCTGATAAGGACGCCTGAAATAAGGGGGCACAGGTTCTGTTTAATCAGCTCAACTTGTCAGCCAGTCTGCAACCAACCAAATTAACCTGTCTAACAGTCTATATTAAAATGTACCCTTCCATGTGTTCCTTGCTGCAAATGCCAGTTATAGGTGGGGGCAGTGGCCATTTGTTTGTACTGTTGGAACACTGGTGAGGGGACACACTGGACTCCTTTGATACCATGGTGCTATGTGCTGGGTGTCCAGTGTGCCTTGATGGGCTCTTTCCAGGCTCACCTGCCCTCTGCCTATCCATTAAAATGCTTGTGCTTCTACTATGGAGGCTCTCAAAAATGTATAGAGTTAGAACTGCAGATTATAATGGGGTGCCTTGTTGCGGCCTCTGCAGCTTACGCTTATATTTGCAAATGTGTGCAAACTAAATGCCTGTTTTTACTACATACTGTTAGACAGGGTTGTTTGGTTAGTTGCAGGCAGGCTGACAAGTTGAGCTGGGAATTTTATTTGGTTTTGTTTTTCATGCGTTGCCCTTCCAAAGGCCAGTTATAGGTGGGCCAGTGACCATTTGTTTGTTCTGTTTAAGCACCCTAATTTAATTACAGCCTAATACATACTAGTATTTCCCAGGTCGAGACACTGTGTGGCAGACTGTCAGTGACTTACACACAGTGTTGACATTGTGTCCCCAGACTTTTTTTTAACTGCACCCCCAGATCAGAGATCCGGCCCTGAGGCATTACCCGTTTTTACATAGTTACATTGGTCCAGCTTGTCCATCTCTGGTCTTTTTATACTGTATTTGCCTAGAAATCAGTTTTAAAGCATACATTTTCTGAGACTGTTACCCAAGACTGACCAGGAGAGTTGAGTGGTCCCCTATTTCAATACACTTTATAGGTTCATACTGCACATGACAGCTTTCCTGTGGAAATCATAGCTCATAATTAAAATAATCTGAGCTGTTTAGACCAGCCTAGTTTATGGTAGTTATGAGATTATAGGATGCAAAAAATACACAGTAGGGCAGGAACACCTCGTGCATTACCATAGATACATTTATTAGATCAAAAAAATTACAAATGGGTATTCTCATGCTGATATATGAATACAAGCAATACTAATACACTCCAGCTGGACGCAGTGAAACTCGTCCTAGGACAAATGGTTGGAAAGCGAACGTGTTTCAGGGGTCATGCCCCCTTCCTCAGAGCTCCTGTGTGTTTTTTGCAGCTTGTTTGGAGGACTGCCTGGTCTGTGGATGGCCACACCCTTGAGTGGCATGGTGGATAGAGGCAGGACTTTAAGACTACCCCTGGTTTTAGCGATGAAGTGTTTTTTTGGAGGATGAGTGAAAGGGGTTGTAAAGACAGAAGGTTTTTTATCTTAATGCGTTCTATGCATTAAGATAAAAATCCTTCTGTGTGTAGCAGCCCCCCTCAGCCCCCCTAATACTTACCTGAGCCTCCTTCCTATCCAGCGATGTCCGCGAGTCTCTCGGCCGGGACTCTCCCTCCTGATTGGCTGAGACACAGCAGCATCACCATTGGCTCCTGGTGCTGTCAATCAAAGTCAGTTAGGCAATCAGGAAAGAGAGGGGGCTGGGCCGAACTTCAGCTCTGTGTCTGAATGGACACACAGAGCTTCAGCTGGGCTCGGGTGCCCCCCATAGCAAGCTGCTTGCTGTGGGGGCACTCAACAGCAGGGAGGGGCCAGAAGCAGCAAAGAGGGACCTAAGAAGAGGAGGATCTGGGCTGCTCTGTGCAAAACCACTGCACGGAGCAGATAAGTATAACATGTTTGTTATTGGTTCAAAAAAAAAACGTGACTTGACAATCACTTTAAGCTGGTCATGAATGTGTCAAATTCTGAACGAATTTCCTTTTAAAAATCAGAAATCTTGTGTGTTTTATGATCCGATGGTGCCACCATTGATTTCAAAATTTGACCAACCAAGCCTTCAATTTGCCCTTATGTTGCTATAGAAAAAAAATTTTGTGACCGGGAATCTTCTTTTCTTTCAGGGAATTTTCTTTTATGTGCTATTTCTTTTTCCATTATATTTCTTGCCCGATTCTCCCATAATTATCAATTCTTTATTTTTTCCCAAAAATTTCAACATGCCCAACCACTCAAATTCGATGGCCGCACAGAAATTGCCCATTGTTACAAGCCACTAAAGCCTAGTACACACGGGCTGAATGTCGGGTGACACCGGCAGGTTCAATAGAAACCTTTCAACATTCGGCCCCCCATGTATGGCAGCCGGTCTTACGGAAGCCGGACACTTGGGCGGCTTCTGTAGAAGGGTCATGACTGAAAACTGTCTGCCAACTGGCTCCCGATCAGTGCTCTCAGCCAATGGCTGAGAGCGCTGATCATAGTGTTCTGGCGAGGGGGCCCTCCCCCTGTCAGAACACAATAGCACAGCAGGGAAGATTGCTGTACTAACATCGGATAGTTAAAGTGTTGTAAACCCTACAACCACTTTGTACTACAGGCAAGCCTATAATTAGGCTTACCTGTAGCTACACTGGATATGACGCCACATGCAAATACAGGGATATCTCCTAAACCCTGCAGGTTTAGGAGATATCCCTGTATTTGCATGTGGCGTCATCGGCACAGGCGCACTTAGGCTAGTTTCACACTGGGGCGCTGGGTGCGCTGGCGGTAAAGCAGCGCTATATTTAGCGCCGCTTTACCGACGTTTTACCGTCGTCGGTTTTACCCCCGCGAGCGGCCGAAAAAGGGTTCGGAGCGCTGCCCCATTGTTTTCAATGGGAGGGGGCGCTTTAGAAGCGGTAAATACACCACTCCTACAGCGCACCAAAGATGCGGCTTGCAGGACATTTTTCAGCGTCCTGCAAGCGCACCGCTTCAGTGTGAAAGCCCTCGGGCTTTCACACTGAAGACACACTGAAGACACACTAAAGACACAGCAACGGCTGTTTCGGGTCGGTTTGCAGGTGCCTTAAGCAAACTGAAGCAATGGCACAGACATTCCGTTGCTTCAGTTGTACTGTTTGTGCCGTTACCGGCGGCTCCCGCTCGTGCCAGAGCCGCAATACCCGGAAGTAACCCCCCGGGGAGATGTTGGCTGCCGGAGTGGTGAACAAGGACCGGGCTTCGATCTAAGGTAAGCTATGCATACTAGCTCATTATGACTTTGTCTTGCCTTTTTTTTTTTTTTGTAGGATTTTTTAAACGAGTTTACAACCACTTTAATACAGCCGCTCCAACCTGAGTTTTTATCATTTAGTAGTGTGTACTAGGCTTAATGGTGCAAGATTAGAAAGAAAGTTCTTAGTTATGATTTTTTGAAGAAAATTTGTTCTGAATCTGACCCATGTATGACCAGCTTTAGGGTCTGTTGGATGTATGTGGGGGGTGCTGTGTGTATGGAGATTGTGTGTCCTGGGGGCTACAAAAGGAGTGAGATTGTTGGTTTTGGTGGAAGATGTATGGACGGGTTGTTGAATGGGGGATCTGGACTAATTTATTTGCGTCATTGCTGGCGATCTTCTTGATTTTCAATTAAACAGAAAACGAACGTCAAGCTTACGTTATACAGCAGTGAACAGTATAATGACCATAGGAGCAAAATTACGGACAGTTCCTGCACTTTGCACCATTTAAAAAATGAATAGCAGAGAAATATGCTGTAATACAGAAAAACAAAGATTATATAAGGGATATGTGTAGTTGGAGATATTCTGAATAGCCAAGAAGAACAAGATAATCTCTTCAGGGAAATTATCTGTAATGTAGCGCTATTACTCTCTTCGGTTCAATTCACTTATTTCTTGCTAGCGGATACAACTAATGAGCAGAACATTTTATCACTTACTTTATATGGTCGGGGAATATCCGGCTTCTTAATCTTTATATATATCAGGCCAAAAATCGTTATACCGTAGAACAGCCAGGCTGTAAAGCTGAATGTAGATAAGAGAACAAGATTACAGTAATATATGACTGCAGATACTTAAATGTCCAGTTAGGAGCTCAGTAGTGTACAGAATCAGGTAAAGAAACATCAATAGCAATCATAAAGCTAGCCAAGGCTGGACCATGGAGGGCTTTTTTTGCAGCGTGAAACTTCCCCATAAGAACATTGCAATTTTAAAGAAGAACTTCAGGATCTCGGATCAGGGTAAGGTGAGTGCAATGATGTTCTTAACCACTTCAGCCCCGGAAGAATTTACCCCCTTCCTGACCAGAGCACTTTTTGCGATTCGGCACTGCGACGATTTAACTGACAATTGCGCGGTCGTGCGGCATTGTACTGAAACAAAATTGACGTCCTTTTTTCCCCACAAATAGAGCTTTCTTTTGGTTTGATCACCTCTGCGGCAATTTGGAAAATAAAGCAATATTTTTTACTTTTTGCTATAATAAATATCCCCCAAAAATATATAAAAAAACGAAATTTTTCCACAGTTTAAGCCGATATGTATTCTTCTACATATTTTTTGGTAAAATAAAATCGCAATAAGCGTATATTAATTGGTTTGCGCAAAAGTTATAGCGTCTACAAAATAGGGGATAGTTTTATGGCATTTTTATTATAATTTTTTTTTTATTAGTAATGGCGGTGATCTGGTGATTTTTATCGTGACTGCTACATTATGGCGGACACATCAGATACTTTTGACACTATTTTGGGACCATTGTCATTTATACAGCGATCAGTGCTATTAAAATGCACTGATTACTGTGTAAATGACACTGGCAGGGAAGGGGTTACCCACTAGGGGTTAAGTGTGTCCTAGGGGAGTGATTCTAACTGTGGAGGGAGGGGCTACCTAGGACATGACAGCAATTACTGCTCCCGATGACAGGGAACCGTTGATCTCTGTCATGACACAAGGCAGAATGGGGAAATGCCTTGTTTACATCTCCCCGTTCTACCGCTCCACAACGCAATCGCGGGCCGCCAGAGAACATAGAGTTCCCGGGACCCGCGGGCATGCTCCCACGCGTGCGCCTGATAGGCGGCAAATTTAAAAGGACGTACCTGTACGCCCATTTGCCTGCCTGTGCCATTCTGCCGACCTACATCTGTGTGCGGCGGTGGGCAAGCGGTTAAAGTGCTACTAAACCCAGGACCCTGCATTCACTATATTTGGTCTCCCACAGTACTCAGAACATGGAAATGCAATAGTTTTTGCAAATATAATACCCTTTTTCATTAATAGTATATAGCAATCTTGTGACTATCTTGTGACTATCAGTGCCTGGTTAAAGCTTGTAGGAGGAGTTTTCATTCTCCTTTTTAACCTTTTTTTATTATTATTATTTCTTCAGTTACTTCCTGGTTTCTGGGCTAGGCCAAAATGATGTCATACATCTCATGTCTTCATGGGCATTTTTTTCTTTCATCTGGAGGAGGGTCTTTCTCAGCTAAGCACACCCTCCTGCCTGAGCTAAGGGCAGATGCATTCCAGAAGGTAAATGCTACATGAATCATCTGTCTATACTGAAGATGAAATATAAATGCTAGGGTGGGGTTTTTCAAAGCGATTTCTCAACAAAATAAAGCATAGAGACATGGATGGATTGATGGATTTGCTTTGAATACTAAAAATGAATTGAATACAGTAGTGGCGCTCAGATACAGTTAAGTTTCACTTTAGGCTGGCCATACGCCAGTAATTTCCGAATGGAAATTCAGAAAAATCTTTCTTCAGAGCATTTAATTAATGGTACCATTTTGGACTCAACAAATTTTGTATGAAAACTCAAAAAAAAATTGCCATGCCAATATTTTGAATCCAACATTGGGATACACATGCGATTACAATAAGTACATTTTTTTCCATTTTTCCATTCCATTTTTTGCCACAAAAACCCACATTTGCAGTTTTTCCAAAAAAAAAATGACCTTATAGTTCCCTTGTCACTAGAGTTGAAAAGGATGGTTTTGACCTTATTAGCTATTAGAACAGTTGTTTCAATTTTCTTAAACAAAATTCTTCTGGTGTATAGCCAGCTTTAAACTGGCTGCACATTATACAATTTTCTTGTACAATTTTTCTTTAGATTTACCAAAACCATATAATATGAGATCAAACTTAAACATTTTCAAATTGTATGCAATCGGGCAGGCCCTTACACTACATCAGGGATATGCAATTAGCGGACCTCCAGCTGTTGCAAAACTACAAGTCCCATCATGCCTCTGCCTCTGGGTGTCATACCTCACGTGTGTGGGCCTGTCCTACGTATGTGTTCACTACTATGCGTGAGCATGCGGAGACGGGGGGAGCTTTGTTTTTTTGTTTTTTATTATTATTATATTATATTTTTAGATTTTTATACTGTCCATTTAAAAAAAAATGTGATCACTTTTATTGCTATACATCCCTTGCGATAACAATACAGTTTGACAGGTCCTCTTTATAGAGAGGTAAAAGACCCCAAATCTCTCCTCTACCCTTAAAAGCAAAAGATCAAAAAATATATATATTTTTTAATTTTGGTTAAAACGAAAAAAAAAAAGTTACAAGGTACATGGCTCGCGAACCAGAAGTGACGCCGATGTCACATCGCTTATCGCTATGGAAAACCCTGCAGACGCCCGGATGGTTCCTGAAGCTACTGATCGGTAACATTAGCCCGGGAACCACCATCAAGCTGCAGCCATAACCGCTGTATTTAACGTCAAAATAATGACGTATATTTACAGTTAGGCGGTCGGCGAGTGGATATAGTGACAAACTATACAATGTTTTAAAATTCACTGGTAACATAATTTGTACAACCAACGGGCAGATTGGACAACCCCTGATACAATTTGTTGCTTATCCACCTCCCTGCCATGTTCATAGAAAATAAGTTTACAAAGTAAGAAAGTGCGCTGCAGCAAACATTCTCTAAAATCAATTACTTAGACCCCCTAAACATTTTATATATATTTTTTTAGCAAAGACCCCAGAGAATAACATGGCGGTCGTTGCAATATTTTATGCCACACGGTATTTGAGCAATTTCTTTGGAAAAAATACACTTTTTTGGATTAAAAAAAGGTAAAGTTAGCCCATTTGTTTTGCATATTTTAAAAGATGATGTTACGCAGAGTAAATAGATACCTAACGTGTTACGCTTTAAAATTGCACGCACTCGTGGAATGGCGACAAACTACGGTACTTAAAAAATCTCCATAGGCAACGATTAAAAGTATTTAATGGTTACCTGTTTAGAGTAAGGCCCCTTTCACACTGGGGCGGTTTTCAGGCGGTACAGCGCTAAAAATAGCGCCTGTACACCGCCTGAAAAAAAAAAGCCCCATTCACTCCAGTGTGAAAGCCGGCGGGCTTTCACACTGGAGCGGTGCGCTAGCAGGACGGTAAAAAATGTCATGCTAGCAGCATCTTTGGAGCGGTATAGGAGCGGTGTGTTCACCGCTCCTATACCGCTCCTACCCATTGAAATCAATGGGACATCGCGGTAATACCACGGCAATACCGCTGCAAAGCACTGCTACGGCGGCGCTTTGCGGGGGATTTTAACCCTTTTTTGGCCGCTCGCGGGGGGTAAACCCGCACCGCGAGCAGCCGAATCCCGCGGCTAAAACAATGGTAAAGCAGCGCTAAATATAGCGCTGCTTTACCGTCACCGCGGCTCCCGCCCCAGTGTGAAAGGGGCCTTGCAGAGGAGGTATTTTACGAACATTTTTGCTCTCTCTCTAACGAACGTGGCGATACCTTACATGTGTAATTTGACCACCGTTTACATTAGTGGGCGTGACTAACGTATGCGCTTTCTTTGGTGCGTGAGCTCCCGGGGACGGGACGCTTTAAATTTATTTATTTATTTATAAAAAAAAATATTTAACACTGTCCCTTTAAAAAAAAAAATCACTTTTATTGCAAGGATGTTTACATTCCTTGTGACAGTAATAGGCAGTGACAGGTACTTTTTATGGAGGGATCGGGGGTCTAAAAGATGCCAAAATCTGCGTTTTGGAATACAGAAGATTTTTTTTTTAAATCGGCACCATTGGCAGCTGAGTAAACCGGAAAGTGATGTTGTGACGTCGCTTCCGGGTTTTTAAATCTGAGACCCAATCTAAGCAGTTTCCGGCTTTGTTCGGGTCTCTACACTTTCGGCAGATGTGCTAGATGGTCGCTTGGGTCTCCCGGTAGGATGGGAGACCCGGGCAGAGCGGTGGAAGATGGCGGGGGGGATGCCCCCTTCCGCTCCTTATTATAGCGGCCGATCGGCTCATTAGCCGCATCGGTTGTTATGATGAGAGAGCCGAACGCTAGCTCTAAAAAACGGTACCAGGGTGAAGCCTGCAGCTGCATGCATCACCCCAATATAACGACTTCAACCAAATGACGTACAGGCTCGTGATTTGGCGTGAAGTGGTTAATGCTGCTTTTTTCCTGACAGCAGCGCTGGCACCTTTGAACCGCTTCCGGACCGCTCACTGCATATATACTGCGGCAGGGCGGCCCGGCTGCACAAAATCACATACCTGTACGTGATTTTGTTTACACACGGCCCCATTCTGTGAGGGAGGAAAATGGAGACCTTGTCTTTGCGCTGAGCAGAAACACAGACCTCTGTTTTCCTCCAATCAGAGTATTCCCCCCCACAGTTAGCAAACACTCCCTAGGAGCACGCCTAACCCTTTGATCGCCCCTGATGTTAACCCCTTCTCTGCCAGTGTCATTTATACAGTGCATTTTTTAGCACTAAATACTGTACTGGTGTCACTTGTCCCCAAAAAGTGTCACTTAGGGTCAGATTTGTCCACCGCAATGTCGCAGTCATGCTAAAAATCGCTGATCGCTGCCATTACTGATAAAAACGTCCATAAAAATATCCCATAGTTTGTAGACGCTATAACTTTTGTGCAAATCAATCAATATACGCTTATTGGGATTTTTTATTTACCAAAAACATGTAGCAGAATACATATTGGCCTACATTTATGAAATTCTATTTTTTTACATTTTTTTATTGGGTGTATTTTATAGCAGAAAGTAAAAAATATTGTTTTTTTTTTTTCCAAAATTGTCGTTTCTTTTTTATAGCGCAAAAAATAAAAACCGCAGAGGTGATCAAATACCACCAAAAGAAAGCTCTATTTGCTGGAAACAAATGACATCAATTTTATTTGGGTACAGCATCACACGCAATTGTCAGTTAAAGCAACGCAGTGCCGTATCGTGAAAAAAGGTCTGGTCAGGAAGGGGGTAAAACCTTCCAAGGCTGAAGTGGTTAAACATCCTGTGTGCATAACCCCTTTAGAGTTCTAGGAGAACAAAGTTTCCACTCACCACCAGCCAAAAAGGTAAATATAAAATGTCTTCTTTTACAGGGTAACAACATACTCAAAGAGGCGCTGGGAACTTATAGACTTGCATGTGTAGTCAGGTGAAGGAAAACTTCAAACAAGATCAATGTCTCTGGCAAGGCTTCCCTCAATGGGCACCTAATAGTAGCTCAAACCATAAAAATACAGAAAGGAGCATCAGAACAAAATCAGACAAAGTAGTCCAAGATCATTTCAATTGTTGATAAAAAAAAAGGTCCTAAAAAATTCCAAACGCTGGTTGCACTGTGCTGGCATAGCCTTCGATATAAATACGGATTCCTGTATTTGACAGTGGGGGTTATTTACTAAAGGAAAACCCACTTTGCACTGAAAGTGCACTTAGAAGTGCAGTCGCTGTAGATCCGAGGGGGACATGCAAGGAAAATAAAAAACAGCATTTTAGCTTGCACATGATTGGATGATAAAATCAGCAGAGCTTCCACTCATTTCAGATCTACCCCTTAGATTTAGAGTGACTGCACTTCCAAGTGCACTTTCAGTGCAAAGTGGATTTGCCTTTGGTAAATAACCCCCAATGCTTCTGTAATTACTGCCTTTGGCTTTGTAACTGGATGCAGACTTTATTGTACTGTCTTGTTTTGGACTGTGATGATGCCTGTTTAATACAATAAACATTTTCCTCATTTAAAAAAAAATTCCAAACACGTTTCGGGGGGCAACACCACTCCTCCTTCATCAGGGCTACAAGAATCAGCAAAAAGCATAGTTATATTGATCAAAAACTATGTCTAGTAATAATGCATATGAATAAATGTCACAAAATCTAGAACATCACATAATAACGACAGACCTGTCACATGAATTTTAGTTGTTTTGACTAAATTATAGAAAGTGATATACATAGTAAAAACATCCAAAAAAATAAAATAAATAAAGTTGATATCTATGTAAATATATGTTAAATTGAATCATAAAGAAAAAATTTACTGAAAAATTAGGCTGCCGAAATAGTGTAAGTAATTGGCTACTAGAACAAGTACAAAAAAAGTAAGTACTAAAACACACTAAAAGACCGAGCTGCTGCAACAAAACAAATTGACTTCTAAATCAGTTTAAAAAGTCTTGAGACACCATGCTGCTAAAATAAATTGTTTTTTATTTCAGCAGCACGGTCTCTCAAGTTTTTAATTTATTTTTTCTTATTTCTTTAGATTTTTGTTAATTTTTTTTCAACTTTTTTATGTTTACATTATATACCAGCTTTCTATACTGGATGTTTTTACTTTGTTAATCGCTTACATCTTTTAACATTCTATAATTCAATCGAGACAACTGAAGTTCATGTGACAAGTCTGTTATGTGATGCTCTAAACCAGGGGTCTCCAAACTTTCTAATCAAAGGGCTAGTTTACTGTCCTTCAAACTTAAGGGGGGCCGGACTGTGGCCAGCGGAAGTAGAAAATGTCTTGGTGTCATTGTAAGTAAATAGTGTCCCCTCTTTGGTATTACGGGGAGGAATAGTGCCCCATCATTGGTATTATGGGGAGGAATAGTGCCCCCATCGTTGGTGTCAGTGAGAGAAATAGAGCCCCGTGGTTGGTGTCAGTGGGAGGAATAGTGCCTCATCATTGGTGTCATTGGGAGGAATAGTGCCCCAGCATTGGTGTCATTGGGAGGAGTAGTGCCCCAGCATTTGTTTCATTGGGAGGAATGGTGCCCCATCGTTGGTGTCAGTGGGAGGAATAGTACCACGTTGTCGATGTTAGAGGCCAGTGGCGGCTGGTGTTTTTTTTTTGAGGGGGGGCGGCAAACAATGCACCCACAGCCACACCCCCCCAGTCGGTCGGGTCACCGGCAACCTCCACCCCTGTGGATCGGTTGGTTCAATCGCACCCCCATACCCCCCCTCGTGGGTCAGACGGGTCCTGAACTTACCCCATCAAGCGGGCAGT
Organism: Lithobates sylvaticus; assembly: GCA_028564925.1. Classification (NCBI taxonomy): domain Eukaryota; kingdom Metazoa; phylum Chordata; class Amphibia; order Anura; family Ranidae; genus Lithobates; species Lithobates sylvaticus. The sequence continues at coordinate 489,942,056 of CM053028.1, read as the reverse complement.
GCTTCCCTCTGGCAACAGGCGGCAGCTTCTCTTGCATCTTCCTACAGTGGCTGTGTGTCTTCTCCCTCCTCCTCCTAGGTGACCAATAGGATCGCCTGTCCTTTCAGCCAATCGTGTGACGGGTCTCAGGACCGGCTTCCTGATTGGCCGGGAGGAGAATCAGTGTGACAACAGTGAATATTCATTCGCTATTGTCACACAACTGGGTGGGCTCAGGGGGTAGTGCTCTATGCCCCAAGCCCACCCTTTTTTTAAGCCTATTAGAATCTCTGGCTCTAATCACGTGCTTCAAAAAAAAAAAGAAACATTGGAATCTATGTGTCTGGTGACCTGGATGTAAATTGGGGGGCATGGCCCATGCGCCCCTAATGGACGGGTCACCACTGTTAGTGGCCGGAACTATGCCGGGCTGTACAAAGGGCTGCATCTGGCCCCCGGGCCGCAGTATATGTAATAAATATTCATATGCATATCTAGACATAATTTTTCTTCATTATGACTATGTTTTTTGCTTATTGTTGTAACCCTGATGAAGTGGGAGTGGTTCTGCCTCCCAAAACGCATTGAGAATTTTTATATTACTTTTTTTTTTAGCAGCAAATAAAATGATCTTGGACTCTCATGCGATTTTGGTCTAGCACTCCTTTCTGTATTTTTATGGTTTTATTACAGGGTGGCTTTGCTTTATTATTTTAGTATGGGGACAAGGTCCGTATAAGTGTATGTACAGATATAAAATAACACCTTAAATTCTTGTAAACAATCTTTCATACATATATTGTCCCATAAACTATAACACTTATTGCCACTGAAAAAAAAAATAGCTGAGTTGCAGAATTCGCATGTGACACCAGGTTATGTTGAGATTATATTTCCAGGTACAGGAAACAGACAATTTATATTGTATACAATTGTTTAATTATCTAAAACAGGGGTCTCCAAACTGCGGCCCGAGGGCCAGATGTGGCCCTTTGCTAGCCTTTACCTGGCCCTTGAAAGTCCTCCCACTGAAACCAATAGGGCACTATTTCTTCTACCGATACAAATGATGGGATACTATTCTTCCCACTAATAGGGACACTACTCCTCCTATTGACCACCAACAACCCTGAGGCCATATTTATTCTCAATGATGCTGGGCCTGGGACATTTTCTGCCCCCACTGGCCACTATCTGGCCCTCCTAAAGTGTGAAGGACAATAAGCTGGCCCTTTGTTTAAAAAGTTCGGAGACCCCTGATCTAAAAGATGGAAAGGTCAAAATAAATTTATAAAAAGATTTTCTGTCTTGGGAAAAAGTCGTGAAAAATTCCAGCTTTACATATTGAGTTTCAAAAGATCTTTCTTAGAAGATTGAACATTTCACCCATAATTGGGCGTTTCCTCAGACCAATGTCTTATGTCTATGGGTAGTCCATAGCCCAAGTCATGCTGATGATAATGGCAGCCCTTGCCAAAGGAAGAAACACGTAGGTGCAGCCACCACATTTCCTAATGGAAGGATGAAAGAAATTCTGGATGAAAAGTATTCACTTACCTGAAGAAGTTTACGATAGTGCTGAAATCTCCTGGAATGATCATTATTAATGAGATAAACGTTGTGAAGATCAGGGCTGGGGATGGTGTGAGCCGTTTCACATGAACCATTGACAGAACATCAGGCTGCAGATAAGATTTCAATATTATAAAATGTAATAATAATAATGATATAATTAGGATTGCACTGATACCGCTCTCCAACTCCCTGGCTCTAACTGCCAAGTTAAACTTTTGTAGTGGTCTTGCTTTCATACCCCATGTGTGCTATACAGGTCCTGTTATTCTGATACACCCAACGCTGTATACTGGCCTAGGCCAACAAGGCCCAGGCCTAGGGCAGCACTTTGCAGGCGGGATGCACTTTGCAGGGGGGCAGCACCGAAAGAGTCCCTGCCAGCTTGCGCTGCACTGTTAGTCTAGTGCCCCCATAAAGTGGCCGCACTGCTTTCCGGTATGTGGGCGCCGCTTCTAATTTGACTGTCCTGGACCACAAAACTTCCTCACTGTGCTATATGTTTTCTGCTGCACCATTGGCATGGTTATATCTTCTTAGTCCTCGCCATAAAAGTAGAGTAATGGAGGGTTATAGCCCCAGTCAGTTTATTTTGTAACATCCCTGTCCCATTGCAGAGATTTCCCTTCACTTCCTGCCCCATAGCCAAACAGGAAGTGAGAGGAAATCTATGCAAATTAAGGAAATCCATTGCTTCCCCCCCCCAGGCCCTCAGAACTAGTGTCCCCACTCGAAAATTTCAGTCCGGGTCTTAAACAGCAAGGGGTGTGGCCTTGACAGGAAGGGGTGGGTCATATTTAAATTAGGGGTGCACAAGTTTAGTCAGGCCTAGGGCAGCACAAAACCTAAATACACTGCTGGATACACCATGTACCACCATGCATCCTTTAAATAACTTGAAAGTCCAGTAATGATAGGTTCCTAGTCTAGGGAGAACCCCAGCAGGGTGACCCAGAAGGAAGCCACATGCTCCAGTAGGACTACATGTTGCAGAAGTTCTTCCTTTGTAAATCCCATGTGGAAGAGAGAGAGTGCTTTGAGCCTTCCCCTTGTGTTTATGTGTCTCACAGAGGGGGCAGGACTGTGATGCTGCGTACACACGATCGGAATTCTTGTCGGAAAAAGCTCTGATGGTTTTCCCGTCGGAATTCCGACAGAATTCCTCTCAAACGGTCACACCAAATTCCGACGGTCAATAACATTGCGACATACAACACGTTCAACGGCACTATAAAAGGGAAGTTTAATGCTTCCGAGCATGCGTCAAATTGTTTTCGAGCATGCGTCTGAATTTTGCATGTCAGAATTGCATACACAAGATCATAATTTCCGATAGAAAGTCTTTCCGTCGGAAAAATTAAGAACAGGTTCTCAATCTAAAGTCCGTCGGAAATGCCGACAGAAAAAGACCGATGGGCATACACACGGTCGGAAAATCTGATGAAATCAGATCGGACTGTTTCCATCGGAAATTCCGGCCATGTGTATGCGGCATTAGAAAGACTCCGAAAAAAGTCTAGACACAGTTAACCCCTTCCCATCCTATGCAGCCTGAACTAACTACATAGCTGCACAGTGCAGTTAACATAACAGCAGAAATACATTCAATGATACCCCACAAGCACCTGCTTAGGCCCTCCCTGCCCACAACCTCCTGGGCCATGTCAGGTCCCAGGAGGCTGCGGATCCATTCTCAAAGTGCAGCGCGACTCACATATGTGCAGTGGGAAGGCAGCTGTGGAGGCGCAGGGTGTCCAAGATGCAACCGGGGATCCAAAGAACTGCGTGGAACCGGCATGAGTGAGGACAATGCTGGATCCCTGGAGTGGTAAGTGTCCTTTTACAGTATTTATTTGTAGCCGATGACTTTTGATTTTTTGTTAACTGACTGAAGATCCTTTTTTAATATTTGTGCATAACATGGGATTGCTTACTTCCACTAACAACACCTACTACTTTCTAAAAGTCGACCATAATGATGTATTATTTATTTATTGTCTGGCAAATTTTTAAGGTCCATTTAAATCAGTGTAGCTATTTTGTCTGGTAATCGTGGGGGTGGGGGGGGGGTTCCACAAAACTGCTGAGGTAGCCTGTTGCCCAAGTGGCTTATAGGAAACAATCCAGAATTGTGATTATCCAGGTAAAGACATTGTTAAAATAACGAGCATGGAATAAATGTATGCGTATACAAGTATCGCTAAAGGACCATCTATTATTATTGCTTGTTATTTTATGTTGGGTTTTAGGAAGGTTTTTTTCTATCTTTTGTAAACTATCCACTGATCATCCATTCAAAAAAATCATCTAGTAAAGCGCCTCATGATCTGTGAACCGCTATACTATTCCTTGAAGAGTCTTCAAATAACAATAATGTGAAATAAATAGCTAGTCCATCCAAAAGTGATATTTTAAGTATGTGTGGACCCTGGTGGGCTTGAAGGCTATGTGTCTTGGCTAATCCAACAGCAAGATCTTTCTATGTGGGGTAAGACACCCCTCAAAATGGACCCAGTGCATCAGATGTGGATATGGCTGTGTATGGCCTGAGCCAGCGCTGCTCCAACCATACTCCTTGATATTTCGCCTTATTTACTAGGGCATGGTCACAGATGTTTTGATATACAGTACTGTATGTTTGATTAGTGAAAAATCAGTAACTACTATCAGTTGCATTGTTCTCAGCTATTTCTGGACTACACAACCACCCTTCCCTATGTTATGCAGTAGAGGGTCCTATCTTGTCATCCTAAAACTGGAAGTGTGTTAGTGACAGAATCACACTTTTATAGCACCTTTGCTAGAATTCTAGGATTCTAGTTCTCTCGCAGGATGGTTAGAGCCTTATGAGAGAGACAAGGAATGAAGTACCTTCATTTTGACATGATGCAATGTAGAGCATTGCAAATGCTTCTCTGACTGTGTACTGAGCCATTTAGCTCATAATGACTTTAATACACCTTAAGACCAGTATACATGAAACTGCTTTATACTGATAAGGTATTGGGTGTCAGGCAGTGTAATGTATAGGGACTCACACAGGTATTATACAGTTGCTAGAGACGTTTCTGTACCTGCGAGTTCAATTATTTTAAAAATGATCACCTACCCATTACCATTTTCCACATTTTGTTTTTTTCTTTTGGCATTACAAAGTGGAATTATATGTTCAATTTGTATTTTAAAAAAAGTCTATAATATAAAAGTTGAAAATAAATCTATATAATTCTTAAATTTTTATAAAAATATAAAACTGGAAAGCCCTCGCCGCATAGGCATTTACCCCTAAGTCTGTAAATAAAGTCTGATGCAATCAACCTTCAGAAGTCATAAAATATAAATAATGGAGTCCACCTGTGAGCAGTTCAAATGTCACATAATTTCAACCTAAACAGCTAAAGAAATGGCAACATGAAATCCAAGATGATGTCCAAAACAAGCCCGGGATAAAGTTCTAGAGATTCACAAATGACGGTCAGGAGGAATCAGGAAGAATTAAAAAGACCTACCAAATGGCCTTCCCTGGCCGCCACATAGCACAAGCGACCCCCACTGAAGAAGGTTCCATTGGCTGAACCAAAAGTAGAAAGTGCCACACCCAATGATATTATCCAAGTCCAGGTTCCCAGCACCTTTATCCTAAGATAACAATGGGTTATAATGATAAAAACAAGTCATATGGATAAAAGTGCGGAAAAAAAAAAACATAGTACATCTCTGCAATACAAGGAAGCTTTCTCGTGTTTTATACCTTTAAAAATACTGCACGTATTTCCTGTATGGACTGAGAACATAGTGCCTTTGCCAAACTGAAATCCCAAACAGTCTGGCCAGTCCTGTCTGCTTGGCCACTGAAGTCCACCTATCCCTGCTCCTCTCTGTCTCACTCCACATGCAGATATTTCTTTCCCAGCAAGAGCAAGAGCCTGTCCACACACTGTGTTTAGGAAAAGGGCTCTTGGGAGGTGTATTGCTGGGGGGTGGCATGCCAAACATCTGCCTGCACCACTGATCTTCGCTCTGTTGCTGAGCTACCGCTATCTAAAGGATCTTCTGTATTCTACACTCCCAGGTGTGTTGGACGCCTTGTCCTCCTCCTGCACACTGTGGTTCCTTCCACTAACCATTGCTTTCCTACTGTGTACTGCCCCCAATATGACATCTGTGTGGGTGCAGGTGCATGTTAGGGGACACACACCCACATAGATGTCATATTGGGATACAGCAGCTGTAGCTATGCAGCCTCTGTATCCCCAAAAGACATCAATGGGACAGCCTAAGCAAGGATACATGGAACACCTGCGGTTAAACACAGCCCTGACATACAGTATAGTATGCTCTATGTGATTGAGGTCTGATATTCATCAAATGACAAGTTAAAAGTCCTTACGAATGATGTAAGGCTAGTTCCTTATTAATCTTAGTCAATGGATGTAGGCTGAATGTACTGGCTTTGGCATGTAAGCCTGTAGTTCAAACCTGGAGAAAGCAGCCTGGGGGTCAATGCTGCTTCTCCATAGATGTACAGCGGGAATGAGTGTTGTCACCTAGAACAGGAAGTGTTTAACTGACAGATTCACCGGGTGAAAATATAGGAAAAAAAAGCATATAGCTGTAATTTATATACAATTTTTTTTTTTTAGTATAGATACACCTTAATTGTGTTCTTTACAAGCTAGGCTTTGATTATTATTATTATTATATATATATTATTTTTGTTAAATAACAGGGTCACTTTAAGCACCAATATTAAAAGGGGTTACTATAATGGTATGGGGTAAATTTTATTTTGTTTCACAAACATTCTTTTTTTTCAAATGTTACAATATATTATAACACAAGCAATAGTAGTAACTGGTAACATAGTAACATTACAGAGAAAGTAAGCTGGGAAGTTAGATTAGGACTAGTTAGATCCTCCTCTAGGGTTGATTTCAGTTTGTTACAGTAGTGATATGATTGTATTTGTGGCTAGTGCCACATGGAGACATTTTCTGCCCCGGGAAGATCTACTTTTTTACTAATATGCAATCATAAACTTTCATTGCTACAGACATTAGGATACATCCTAAGTGGATATAAGGAAAGGCAAAAAAAACAAAAACAAGGAGAGGGTTGGGACCAGGAGGTCGGTAAAATCTCTAGGGGTGGCAAAGGGGGTTCAGGACATATTTATTTTGATTTATATTTTGATATTACAGTATATCACATATTATATATTTGATATTTATAGCTTTTAAACTGAGTTTTTTTTACTATTAAAGTGCTATTAAACCCAAAAACAAACATGTATTTTATTTTAGCCACCACATCTAATGATTGGTAGGCTGCAATATATTAAATTTTTAGTTTTAGGTTTAATACCGCTTTAATACAGAATCTTTCTAACACTGGTGTTCCAGAGCATTGTGCGTTTTCTAAAAAGACAACACAGCAGAAGCAGTTTGCTTTCAAATTGTCTCTCTCCAATAGAAACCAGTATTGAGCTGTACAGAGAAAAGCAGCTGGTGAAATAAGTTAATCCCTCCCCTATTGTTAATAATGGTTTTATGAATACTTTTACATCACACGTTGAATAGATCAGCTGCAATGTGACCCAACTTTTTGAGATGGGAACAAGGGATACCTATTAGCAAAAGTATGCAGACATAGGATACACAACCCTGTCATGCACCCTTAAAGGAGAATTATACAAAAAGATGATTAGTTAGTACTTTGTTTACCACTACTATTCCTTTATATTGGCGTTTGAAATTTTATAAATACATCAGTATAGAAATTGGATGAAAGGTTTAGCACTGTGAAACACTATTTGAAAGATAAATAGTACATTTTATATACAATTATATAAATCATACCAAAATGAGGGGGAAAGAGGGACAGAGGGACTTTGTTCCAAATCAGGGGACAGTTTGAAGCTATGATTGTTACTGAAGTGAAGGCACGTGTACTGGCTTGTTGGATGAAGCTTGTGGTTAATCATGACACAGCTAATGGCCTTACCATTACGAGTTTTGGTGCAAGTTGCGTAAAGTTGTTCCAGGACAACCCCCCTGGATGCGCTGGGTGGTCCCATTCCTTTCATTTAAGAATTGAACTTTTCAGCCAGGTCAAGCACACTGGTGGTGAATGCAGGTTGAGTCCCCTAGCAGCAACACGTTCTCCTTTAATACCTTCCCTACTCTATCATAAACTACAAAAAAAATGAATGTTTAGCTATACATGCACTCTAAGGGATTGTCATGGGTAACTGAAGACCCCAACAAGTCACACAGAATTATTAGTAATAAACTGACCCCCAGCTGATGGCCACAGCGTCTGAAGAGAGAAGTTCTTGAGGCGTCATTGCGGCAAAATAGCTGATATTAGCCAGGAGATAGATGCATGTTACAAGTGGAATTGCGATCATCACAGCTCGTGGCAGATTCACCTGCAACACAGGAAAGAGCAGAGTCATGCAGTCATCTGATGAAGGGATTATTATTACTAGTATCAAAGTAACAATAACCTCTGGCATAAAATAATTATATTCAAGTATGTATTCTTAACGCAAAAATGTACCTTCTATTACTCCCAGCCTCCTCCAAATTCATTTTTATATATTTTTTGCTTTTGTTTTAGCTATGTCTTAGATCAGGTGTAGGCAACCTTTGAGAGGTTGAGATCTACCTAAACAATATGAAGGAGAATCTGTGCTAGCAAGGTCTAACTAAATAGTAAGGAGAACTTGGAAAAAAATTATAAAACAAATGTCACTGCAAACATTTAAACTTAGCTTACCTTAAAGGTGGACAGTGTCAGTCAGTAGAGCAGTGGACAGTGTCAGTAGGCCAGTGGACGGTGTGAGGACAGTGTCAGTAGGGCAGTGGACAGTGTGTGGACAGTGTAAGTAGAGCAGTGGACGGTGTGTGGACAGTGTCAGTAGGGCAGTGTGTGGACAGTGTCAGTAGGGTAGTGGACGGTGTGTGGACAGTGTCAGTAGAGCAGTGGATGGTGTGTGGACAGTGTCAGTAGAGCAGTGGACGGTGTGTGGACAGTGTCAGTAGAGCAGCGGACGGTGTGTGGACAGTGTCAGTAGGGCAGTGGACGGTGTGTGGACAATGTCTGTAGAGCAGTGGATGATGTGTGTGCAGTGTCAGTAGGGCAGTGGATGGTGTGTAGACAGTGTCAGTAAAGCAGTGGACGTTGTGTGGACAGTGTCAGTAGGGCAGTGGACAGTGTGTGGACAGTGTCAGTAGGCCAGTGGATGGTGTGTGGACAGTGTCAGTAGAGCAGTGGACGGTGTGTGGACAGTGTCAGTAGGGCAGTGGACGGTGTGTGGACAATGTCTGCACAGCAGTGGATGATGTGTGGGCAGTGCCAGTAAGGCAGTGGACGATGTGTTTACAGTGTCAGTACAGCAGTGAACGATGTGTGGCCAGTGTCAGTAGGGTAGTGGATGGTGTACGTACAGTGTCGGTAGAGCAGTGGTGGTGTGTGGACAGTGTCAGTAGGCCAGTGGATGGTGTGTGGACAGTGTCAGTAGGCCAGTGGATGGTGTGTGGACAGTGTCAGTAGGCCAGTGGACAGTGTGTGGACAGTGTCAGTAGAGCAGTGGATGGTGTGTGGACAGTGTCAGTAGGCCAGTGGACAGTGTGTGGACAGTGTCAGTAGAGCAGTGGATGGTGTGTGGACAGTGTCAGTAGGGCAGTGGACGGTGTGTGGACAGTGTCAGTAGAGCAGTGGACGGTGTGTGGTCAGTGTCAGTAGGGCAGTGGACGGTGTGTGGACAGTGTCAGTAGGGCAGTGGACGGTGTGTGGACAGTGTCTGTAGAGCAGTGGATGATGTGTGTGCAGTGTCAGTAGGGCAGTGGATGGTGTGTAGACAGTGTCAGTAAAGCAGTGGACGTTGTGTGGACAGTGTCAGTAGGGCAGTGGACAGTGTGTGGACAGTGTCAGTAGGCCAGTGGATGGTGTGTGGACAGTGTCAGTAGAGCAGTGGACGGTGTGTGGACAGTGTCAGTAGGGCAGTGGACGGTGTGTGGACAATGTCTGCACAGCAGTGGATGATGTGTGGGCAGTGCCAGTAAGGCAGTGGACGATGTGTTTACAGTGTCAGTAGAGCAGTGAACGATGTGTGGCCAGTGTCAGTAGGGTAGTGGATGGTGTGCGTACAGTGTCCGTAGAGCAGTGGATAGTGTGTGGACAGTGTCAGTAGGCCAGTGGATGGTGTGTGGACAGTGTCAGTAGGCCAGTGGATGGTGTGTGGACAGTGTCAGTAGGCCAGTGGACAGTGTGTGGACAGTGTCAGTAGAGCAGTGGATGGACAGTGTCAGTAGGCCAGTGGACAGTGTGTGGACAGTGTCAGTAGAGCAGTGGATGGTGTGTGGACAGTGTCAGTAGGGCAGTGGACGGTGTGTGGACAGTGTCAGTAGAGCAGTGGACGGTGTGTGGTCAGTGTCAGTAGAGCAGTGGGCGGTGTGTGGTCAGTAGGGCAGTGGACGGTGTGTGGACCGTGTCAGTAGAGCAGTGGACGGTGTGTGATTAGTGTCAGTAGGGCAGTAGACGGTGTGTGGACAGTGTCAGTAGGGCAGTGGACAGTGTCAGTAGATCAGTGGACGGTGTGTGGTCAGTGTCAGTAGGGCAGTGGACGGTGTGTGATTAGTGTCAGTAGGGCAGTGGACGGTGTGTGATTAGTGTCAGTAGGGCAGTGGACGGTGTGTGGACAGTGTCAGTAGGGCAGTGGACAGTGTCAGTAGATCAGTGGACGGTGTGTGGTCAGTGTCAGTAGGGCAGTGGACGGTGTGTGATTAGTGTCAGTAGGGCAGTGGACGGTGTGTGGACAGTGTCAGTAGGGCAGTGGACAGTGTCAGTAGAGCAGTGGACGGTGTGTGGACAGTGTCAGTAGGGCAGTGGACTATGTGTGGACAGTGTCAGTAGAGCAGTTAATTTTTATTATTTTACTTTTTTCTTATTTTTTACACTTTTATTTTTTACGAAACTTTTAATAGCCCTGTTGGGGGCTTTGGTGAGATATCATATGTCTAAACCAGTGTTTCTCAAACTTTTTTGTCTTGCGGAGCACCAAAAAGATCAAAACATTTTCCACAGCACACCTGAAAAGATTTAACGATTTTTGTGGTGAAGAACTTATTTATTTTTACATATATGATTAAATTTAAATTGAATGTGAAGGATGTGCCTGCTTTCGAGTGCAAATCTGATTGAAGCGAGGTTCAGTTCACAAGGATGAGCAATAGATTTTCACTTCCTATAATACAGTTAGATTCCTACAAAGTTGTCAGGTGTTTGAGATGTCTATTGAGAGGGGCAGAAAATGGAGCAATTTGAGGTGGAAATAAATTAAAATTTTTGAGAAATAACGTTTTTTTAAATATTTATTTCATGCAAAGAAATAAACGTTATATTGCGATATAGGTTTGTGAATTGGATGTTTTGATCATAACATTATCTTGAGGTAAAATAAACTTGGTTAAGTCCGCAAAATAACATAATAGTCAATTCATTTTTATTGCCAGGGTTCTGTCTTGGGCATAATGTTGTACAGTTTGTTAATGATACAGACGTACATACTGTAGAAGGTGCTTCCATGGTGCTGGTGAAGTTGATACAGAGGTTGGTACACAGGTACAGGGCTCATTCTCTCCTGAGAAAGGAGTGTTGTAGCCCCTCTTTTATAGATCACTTTCACTCATGCTCTGAAAAAGTGTAATTTCCTCCCGGTGATCCACTTTCCGGCAAACGCTGCTTGTCACGCTGCGCTCCAACCATTGCAGACTGCCATCTTTGGTGATGGCTCCTCGAAATATCCCATCTTGGCTGACAGCTCTCCGAAATATCCCATGGCACACCTGCAATTCTCCCGCGGCACACTAGTGTGCTACCGCACACAGTTTGAGAAACACTGGTCTAAACAGATGTCTCACAGAGACAGAGAAAGTGATTGAGGACATGGTCCTCAATCTATATCTCTGCAGCCTCAGCTGTACAGAATGAATGAACAGGAATTGCTCTGCAAAGTCTTCCTGTTCATTTGGAAACGGAAGCATAGTAAACAGTTTACTATGCTTCCGTTATGAATGACCACAGTGAGTAATTGGTAGTGATCACCCACTGTGTTCATTCAGAAAATAAAGGGGTAAGTAGGACATATTTACCGGCCCCTACCCTGGCTTCCCATCCTGAAACAATCCCCTGAAGCAGCCAGCACAAGAGGAAAGGAAGGGAAGCTGACAGTGCTTTAAGTGGGGGGGGGGGGGGGGACTAGGAAAGCAGGGGGGCCCAGCCAACCAAAGGAAGGGGACCCTGGACAGGGGGAAGGTAGGAGCGGCGTTTACTTGAACAGATCCTCTGTATTTTCCTCCTGCGGCAGCTGGATTCTAGCAGGAAAGGAGAGAAGGAGCTTGCAGGAATAAAATAAAGAGGATTGGTTCAAGTAAATGCCACCCCCGCTCCTATCCAGGTTACGTGGGTTAGCAAGGAAGGGACGCGATCTACCCATCACCTGTCTGCGATCAACGAGTTGCCGACCCTGTCCTAGATTGTATATATGTTATTCAATCTAGAATAGATTTTGTGTTAGTCAACTATTCTAAGCCAAGAGACTATTATCATGTGCATCAAAATTCTCTATAGAGATGTTTCCAGCAATATTGCACTTTGATATTTGGATAACCAAATTATATCACATATAATACAGTTAAGGCATATCTAAACCCTAGAACCAAAATTTGATATATTGCTGCTTACCAGTTCCTAGATGTGATAGCTGCATTCGTTTTCTTTTTTCAGGCTCCATTTCTTTATTTTCATCTTGTGATTCTGTCGGTAAAACACTTCCTGTCTTAAGCTGGCCATACATTGGTCAGTTTTTTTTTTTATTCAACCAGCGGGTTGAATTGAAAAAAAAAAAAAAAAAAACTGACCCGATTTACCATACACACACTCAATGTGGGTATTGGAATCCTCCCCACTGTGTCATTGTATTCTGACAGCAGGGACCTCCCTTTTTACTGTCAGAATACACAAATCAGCGCTGCAGGCTAAATACTGACAGGGTAGTTGAACAGAAGTCGATTGGTAGATCGATTTCTGTTCAACCACAGTGGCCACTCAAAACAAACATTTTGGCAATGGACAAAGTTTGTACAGTATCTCCATATAATGGTACATCCAGTCGCATTGTTGCAGTGCACAATATTCACCAAAATAATGGCAAACATACGCTGCCATTTTATTCAGTTTCCGGCATCCTTGAATAAAAAGAAACGGAAACCGCGCCACCTTACACTTGGCTGTGTCGCCAGCAAGAGAGGATTCAAACTACAAAGACATACCGTGCCATGGGATCCACTAATCTTTTATCCTGGTATATGTGGATAAAAAGTGCTAATGTGCTGTGCAATCCAAAAAATATTTTACTTGAATAAATATATATAAAGTGCTTCTTTGTTGTACCCCTAAGTTGCTATACCCTGCGTGAATCTCTAATTATCATACACAGTGATTGTTTGCCATTAAGCCATATATCTAAAAATAAAAATAAACTTAAATAAAATTTCCACATAAGCCAGTATACATTAATACATCTAAAACCAAATGAAGTAGGTGCAAATAGGTGCAAGTAGACTTGCACGTGCTGGTAAAAACGATAAAATCAACCAAAAAATACCAAAGTTGATGTTCATAACATATGAACCAAATGAAGTAGGTGCAAATAGGTGCCAATAGACTTGCACGTGCTGATAAAAACGATGAAATCAACAGAAAATACCATAAATGATGATCATAACATATAGTCCATTTGTGACATAAAAAATGCTTCTATATATAAAGTGCTTTTGTTCAAAAAAGGTACACCGTGCAGTTCCTATTTTTCTCTGTGCAGCCGCCACCAATTAGGTAATGGATCACTTACCAAATTTAGGTAAGTGCGGGGCATGTAGTTTAATTAAGGATAACCAGTCCTCTCTCTGGTCTCCCTCCAAGACTCAACCTTCTGAAATTAGGATATACCTTGGTCTCCAGTGATATTTTCCAGGGATAGGTAATGCAAAGAAAAAGGGGGCTCCAATAGTGAAGTATGTTTTGTCCAAACAATTTTTATTAAAAATCAAGTGTTTAAAAAACTCACATGTTTCAGTGCCTTTGGCCGGCACTGAGCATATCCAGCCTGGTAGGTAGTGTAATACGTGCTGTTTAGTATGCGTCCCAGGTCCCTTCCTAGTACGAGCCGCCTCCCCGGAAGTGACGTAATCGCGTTATTTCCCAGCAGCCTCTACGCGTTTCGCAAGACCTTTTGCGTCCTTGCATCCTTGTCTACATTGTACAATATATATAGACTTATTTCGCCAAAAAAGCATCTGTTTTACTGTCCAACTAATTAAAATCAAATAATTATTGGATATTACAGCTTGCTACAGTTAGCATATTGCTATTTGCCTTAAAGTGGTAATAAACCCCAAACCAAAAATGTATTATATTGCAGCTTACCAATCATTAGATGTGGCTGCATTAGTTTTCTTTTCTTTGACTTTTCCCTCTGTTTTCACCTGGTTAGTGAGACACAACTCTGAAGGTATGAGCACAGGATGTCCAGCAGACAGCAGCAATGTACTAACAAGATTGTTTTGTACAACCATTCCCTTGACAAGCTACCAGTGTATGACTAGCTTTAGACCGGCCATACACAGTTTGAATCAAAAATGAAAACCGTTAATGGTCAGGGTGAATATACCAAGTTGATTAATCAACTTGGGTACAACCAGCCTGCCGGATTCCCCCCCGGAGAAGACAATGGCCCAGCAGGAGGGATCCCCGCATCAAAAGTGTCTCTTTTTATTGGGGAAATCAACCAAATTTCATGGGTTGCACTAAAAGAATTTGCACCGTGTGTAGCCAGCCTCACTGATTTATGGATGTAGCCCCTCATTCACAGGTAACCCATAGAGTCCCTTGAAATATGAAACATCTGGTATGTAAGTACAGATCATAAACAGTTTACAATGCACCCACCAACCTCAGGATTCTTCACTTCTTCAGTTACGTAATTCAGATTGTTCCATCCATCATAAGACCAGAGTCCTTGATAAAAAGCCACTCCAACTGGACCAAATCCTTCAACTGTATTTTCAAAGGCATTCTGGAAGACATGAGTGTTTCCTTGGGCCAAGAGGATCATACCACCCACAATTATGACCAGCAATACCAACAGTTTGGCAGCCGTGAAGAAGTTAGTGATAGCGGCAGAAAGCCTGACATTGAGGCAGTTGATGATGCTCAAGACAAGGATACAGGCAGCTGCTGTACACTTCACCACTACCTGAGGTGGTGGGCAGTCCTGGTAGAAGGCAGCCACCACATATTCTGCAAAACTTAAGGCGATAGCAGAAATGCCAGCTGGTCTGACCACAATGACTGAGGTATATGCCAGGAGGAAAGCTGGTAAGGTGCCAACATTCCGTAAAATATAAATGTACTCCCCTCCAGATTCCTTTATAACAGTGCCAAGTTCAGCATAGGAAAGAGCACCCAACATTGCTAGAACACCACAGGCTGCCCATATTAACAGGCTGGCTCCAGGGCTGCCCATGTAATAGAGGACCCACTGAGGGGACATGAAGATACCAGAGCCAATCATGGTGCCAGCTATCAGTGACACAGCACTAACCAGGCCAAGTTCACGTTTGAGATGTAATTTTTCAGTCCTGCCTTCTATTTTGCCATCAAAAGATGGAGAAGAGTCTCTTCTTATCCTATCATCCATAATGGAGTGTCTTCTGATCTCAGATCCTTCTGAAAAAGAGATGTGCTATTTCACAGCTAAAGGTTGACAGGTAAAATTAAAGTTAATTATTACTGAGTGTACAACGTGCAAAGAACATGGCAGATCTTCAATTATTTCAGTTAATGATCTATTTGAAAAAGTAAAGGAATACGATGAGGTATTACTTTCTGATCCATTGAAGACTACTATAAAGGTATGTAGAATCCAGGATAATACTAAGCAAACTTGGTTTACTGCAAGGTTCTGTAGTTGGCTGATGAGAAAGGGGAGATTAGCTACCTCTTCAATCAAATAAATCAGGAGCAAAAAATGTTAGACTAGAGTGTCATCCAATTATGGTATTTAGAAACATTGACCATTCATTTTGGATTAAGCTACTGGGAGCAGTCAGACTCAAAATGTTCTTTACTTGTGTATAAAATGAATACTGGGACTGAAGGCTCCCTACTAAGGTGATCCAATCCATTATGGGGATTTGGAAGCCATGTAAGTGTGTTAGCAACACCAACTTATTCATGTCTCATGAAGATGAAGGGAGGTGCCCTGGACCAGCATTGTCATTGCTGGGGGCCAATCAGGGACATGCTTAGTGGTATTCTAAACAAAGTGACTTTTCAACACATTTACTAAGCTAAAGGAAAATTCCCTTGGAAAGTAAAATTTTTCTGTAGCGCTACCCCCAGTTAAGAGAGCCGCTGGTTTGTTTTGGGTCCCTGAGTACAGCTCCACCAACCCCCGGCAATTTGGCTCTACCCGCTCTGGCACAGTTAGTAAAGGGGTACGTCCCTATGCACATAAAACCATATCTTATACTCTAAATGTAATTGGTATGAACTCACAAGCAGACTGCTGAGATAAGAATAACTGGCTTTACTTTGGCAGTAAGGAAAAAGAATAGCCACATGCATTTGAACATATATCTCACAATACTTTAGCAGGTCCCTGCAATATGCACTTTAACATGTACACAGGTATATCAAACTAACAATGGGGAACGGAGCGCCAAGTGTGGCGACCGTCTGCTATGCACCCCTGAGGTGCAATAAATCTATCTGCGCCTACCTAATGGACCAGGCCTGATCCCTAGCAATAGAGCTCAGTCCTTGTACTAGTACAGTGTTCTTCACCGGCAATAAATCTGTAGAGGTGGTGCACATGTAGCTTTAAATGGTGTCATTTGTAATCCACAAAAAGTAACATTGCTGCTCTGAGGTAAATTGCGCCTAGGCAGTTCAGTAGGCATAAAACGTGTGTATCAATGCAGGATGAGCCTTCCGGCTCTCTCACCAATCCTGGGGTACCGTCCTCCGATCCGGTCCCTCTAATGGCGGCTCTGGTCTCTTCAATGGCGGCGTCCGGTCTCCTCAGTCACAGCCCTGCACTCCGGTCATCAGCTCCGTCCGACCGACAGTAAGGGGAAGTCTCCGCTCCGCTGCTGTGGACTCTGAGGGGTGAGAGTCTCACTCCATCGGCTGCAAGGCCCAGGCTTCAGGCCTTCAGCTCCGGTCCGCACAGGTGTCTCCGCTGGCTGCAGTCTCCGCGTCACACGCTCTGTCAGCAGAGGCAGGCCAGTCCTGTCAGGCCTCAGAAGAGGAAGTGTCCCAAGAGGAAGAGGCGGTCTCCGCTCTTCCTTTATATACCCTCCCCCAGCAGCCTCCCGGGCGGAAGTCAGCAGCCCGGGGGCCTGGGGAATCATGGGAGATGTAGTCTCTTCCCCTAAAAGGGGTAGAACCCCGCTACACACTCCCCCCACTTTGAATCTTTGGTCCCCAAAGACAGTGCTCAAACTACAAACTTTCTCGGGAACAACATTTTCACATAATTTGGACAGAGGAGCTTCCCACCAATTGGCATGAGATGGGGAGCTGTCCTGTCTACAGGTCACCTCAGTGTGTGCGACCTGTTTAACTGTGCCAGAGAGCGAGCTAGGGTTGCCCTCCACTAAATGAACAGTGGATGGGTCAGGGCTTTCAGCACTTCTCCTTGCTGTAGTAACAGAGTCCTCCGAACTTTCCCCCATCTTGGGGTAAGTTAACTTCTTGGGAGGCTTCACAACTCTGCGAGCTCTCTGTTCTCTTGGAACTTCTTCAGGAACACATTCTGGCAACATCTCTGGTTCTGGAACATCATCTTCTTGTTCTGGGTAGAGACCAGGGATGTCTTCCCAGCACTCAGGCACATCACTGAATGGCACAAACTCTGTGGCTTCTGGGTTCAATGTGTTATCTTCCGCATCTTCAGTAGGTGGAAGATCTATGGCAGAATTTCCTGGAGTTGAGGAAGCCATAGCCATTCAAGTTCTCCCCTTTCTTCCTCTGGTTGGGGGTCCTGTCCACCCCTAACTTGGGAGGTCTGGGACCTAGTATTAGGCCTGGGGGTATCCAGAATGGAAACAGATTCAGGTACGTCTCTTGCTGGAGGCATTCTGACTGCTTCAGTGAGTGGGAGCAAGTGATTCCTATGCCAGGTCTTCAAAGGCCCCAATCTTCCTTCTGGCTTCAACTTGTAGACAGGCAATCCTGGAAGTTTTCTACAGATGATATATGGTTCTGATCTCCATCTATCAGCAATCTTGTGTTTTCCAGGGATCCCTAGGTTTCGTAACAGTACACGGTCCCCAGGCTGTAGATCCTGTACTCTAACTTTCAAATCAAAGTTCCTCTTACTTCGGGCCCCCCTCTGGTCAGAGGCCGCTTGAGCTTTCTCATAAGCTACCTTCAGACTGCGCCTCAGTCTGTCCACATATCCTTTGTGGGAGGCAGCAGAGGCATGGTCTAAGGAAATGCCGAAGGCCAAATCCACTGGCAATCTTGCTTCTCTCCCAAACATAAGTCGGTAAGGGGAGAAACCTGTCACATCACTGGTTGTACAATTGTAGGCATGCACCAGAGCTGATATGTGTTGACTCCAATGTTGCTTCTTCTCTGTTTCCAAAGTTCCCAACATGTTCAATAGGGTCCTGTTGAACCTTTCAGGCTGGGCATCACCTTGAGGGTGATATGGTGTGGTTCTAGTCTTCTCTACTCCCAGAGAATCTAGTAGCTTCCTGATCAGGCGACTCTCAAAGTCCCTTCCTTGGTCTGAATGGATTCTCTGTGGCAGTCCATAGTGAACAAAGTACTTCTCCAATAGTACCTTGGCTACTGTAGAGGCCTTCTGGTCCTTGGTTGGGAAAGCCTGAGCATAACGAGTGAAATGGTCGGTTACCACCAGAACATTTCCCAATCCGCTCAAATCGGGTTCAAGGCAGAGAAAATCAATGCATACCAGATCCATTGGGCCTTCACTCTGTAGATGGCCCATTGGGGCAGCTTGATGGGGTAAAGTCTTCCTCTGAATGCATCTTGCACAGGAATGGCAATACTCCTCCACTTCGGCCCTCATGCAGGGCCAGTAAAACCGGTCTCTGACAAGTTGGAAGGTTCTCTCTGCTC